>JARHVA010000677.1:355000-1555000 GCA_037957365.1 Torreya grandis | reverse complement strand
ACAAAATAAAAAAATAAATGGAAACTAAACTAACAACAAAGGATAGGAAGGAAAAAATCACAAAGCAAATAAGAAAATAAAATAGAAATTATTCACAGAGTTTTTCAATCATATGCAGACTTGAAACTAATTAGGCACGTGTTTATTTTGAAGATTTAGATAAAGAAAAAGGACAATATTACTTTCTTCTATGTTCATGGACACTATCCCATAAAGATTTGTCTATGTTTTTTTTCATGCAATTCAAGCAAACTAGGATAGTAAAATTTTACATTATGTTTATATTTAGATTATAGAAAGCATGAGGGATAGGGTTTGAGAAATACCTATGCCCAACCATTAAATAATGGTAAGGGCAAGGGGTGTGAATTCTTACCTGCCAAAAAAAACTAAGAATCCAACCTAGTAGGGGCTTCTTCTTTGTTGTAGCCAATAGATGATTTGGTTGGTAGCTACTCTTGGATGCAGATAGATACTTGGATAACATCATACAAAAGGCATGGGAATAACTTAGATTCTTCCCATATCAAAGATATTATAAACTGATCATCAGTGTTTGAGGTATATGGGGAGCTAGGTTGAATTAGATTACTCTCAACTTGCATCTCCATTGGTATGATTGATTCATCTAGGCCACTATGTTCATGACTTCCCATTTTGAGCCTAACTACCTCTACTACTGGGAAGAATACATGGTTGCTTTAGATTGATTTGAAACCAAGGTTGAGCTGAGGAGAGAGATTATCTACTTCGAGCTCATCTAAATTGTTTTCTTCAAAGGGAAAACCCCCTTCTTCTTGGTTTTCCTCTTCTTGGAACCAACATTCTAGCTCAACATTATCTTCTTCAAGTTGACCCTCTTCTAATGATGAGGAGGAAGATAAAATACTACCATTGATGTAATGACCATCTTGGATTAGTTTATTGAATGTATCGAAGGAGGTGGCATAGGAGAAGGATGTTCGAAATGCATACCATGCATCTTCCTCATCTAGCTCTTCTAGTCCTTCAAATTCTTGCTCTAACTGATCACAAGCAGCTTCTGATTCTTCTTTTTAGGCAAGAAATTCTCCATACACTTAATTATTAGCCACTAAGTTGCTTGTAACCTCCAATGCAACTTCACCATTAGACTTCTCATCATCGCTACTATAGCCTTCAAAGAATGGAACATGTATGTAAGATGACATATTATTAGTGTGCATGATCATCTCAACCTTAGCTCCACATCCATATTCATATACTCCTAGTGATCATATATTGTATTGATAGAATCATATGCATTAAAACTAATATTAGGGTTCTCATTTATTAGAGGAAGACTAATCTAGTTGTAACTTGGGGCATTACATTATATGGCACATGATGACTCATGGGCTGATTTGTAGGCATGTAGCTTGAAGGAGTTTGGGGACATACTCATGATTATCCCAATGGATAATAAGGATGAGCACCATAGCCACAGGGCATTGACTATTACTCTATTATGCAAGCCTCTTCATAGTTCAAAGCTAAAGATGCAAGGATAATTGGGTTTCTTCTAATGAACATAATATTCAAAAGATCTAGAGTATTAAGGTAAAATGTTATGGTTGCATCCTCCTTTTATAGGAAAGAATCCTTTAACCTAGTATATAGCTAATGAATTATATGGTTAAACACACTAGTTAGATTACTTAGCTATTTATAGGTTGTGTAAAATTGATAAAATAAGACATAAGGGTCAATGGGCACACTAAAATGGTTAAGGAACATATTCTCAAAGATGGCCCATGAGGTGATGCATCCTTCTGGTAAACCAAGGTACCAATAATAGGTTGTTTAATTTAGTGAATTGGGGAATAGGTGAAAAACCGTATCCTCATGTTGAATTTGCCTTATGATAATGGCTTCTTTAAAGTCTTGAACATGTTCCTCAAAAGTCTTGACCCCACAATGGATATACTTTATACAAAAATTGTGGGGGTTTTTAGGTAAATCATGGGAAGGTCTTGGAACATTCACATGTCAACTATATCATCCTAGCCAAGCTAAGGCCATAGAACTACTAGGCAAATGTGTAAAATAAAATAAAAATTTCAAATGATCTTTGAGACCCTCCTTCTAGTGCCAAAACATGTTTGGATGTGTTTTGACATGACCAACTATAGGCAAGGGTTGTTAATCCCTACCTCTTCTGAAAGGAGATTTATGTGAACAAACCTCCCCAAGGTCTTAGTTATCAGGTCTTGGTACACAAGGTAACTCATTTGGATCATTATGACCATTCCAATTCAAGGGGCCTATTTAAAGTATTTTAGACTAATCACATGCATTATAAAAGTAGAAATTATGCCTTAAAAGAAACATCAAATAGAGATTTAACCATGAGTAAATAGTTGATTAAAATAAACATATCTATTGCATGGATTCAATAGTGCATAAATAACAATAGATAGAGTAAGTAATCAAGATAAAACATTAATATAAGATTGCATAGAAGACTAAACTACAAAATTGATAAGAAAAGTAAAAGAAGGGTGGGGAGAAAAGAAGAAAGAGTTTGCTTTCTAATGGATCCAGTTAGTTCCTCTTAAGTATGAAAATACTCAAATAAATCAATCCTTAGCTGATAAAAACCTAGAAAAACTCCAACTAAAGGATGATGCAAGAATATGAGGGAGATAGCAGCAATGAAAAAGAGGAAAATATGGCCACCATATTTCAGGCACAAGCCTAGTCTATCAATTGACAATGCTTTTATATAAAGATGTTTCATTCAATGAAAAAAATAGAGATTCTTCTAATTCTCAGTCAAATTACAAACATGGAATCCAAATAGCCTCAACTCAAATAGGACTAATCTATAAAATAAGAAAATGCATGAAAAGAAGTGACTGGGACACTACTCTAATTTTAAGACTAAAAGGAGTTATCCTGTCTGGTCCAGTAATTTAATCTAATCTAAGGGAGCTAACCCTTATTATAATTTAATCATTGATGTTATATAGATAATTCAATTTATGTAGTTCCAAATTCATCCCATTACTAGGGTAGTTAAAAACAATGATCAATGTGATTTGAAAATGTAGTTGAGACTCTTACACACATGCTAGCTCGACCATGCTCTTGTAGATGTTGAATTGAAATATGGTAGCAGAAGGTCATTGGGATTGCTTTGAGATTGCCATTTAGACATGTTACATGTAGTTAGGCACTATGCCTCTGTTAGGATAAATTTATCTCATGTTCTTTGCTTGATTTCAATGCACACACCATGTCCATGATTCACACTTTATTCATGATTTTAGTTGAATCTACCCCATTTTAATCATTATGCCAATTACAATGCCTTAAATTACATGTTTTATCATCATAATTCTAAGTTGTAACTTGATTTTGTTATTAAATCAAATGTATAGTCCCATCTTGGCTTTTGACAATTAGATAGGCCATCAATCTTAGTCCCTTCATCTTCTGACATCACCACTACCACATGGCCCCTTTTCAGATTCACATTCCTTTTCCTTCACTAGGATATTAGCTTTACCAGTTGGGTCCCACTTTACCACTTGTCAGTATGTTAGTATCCACAAGCTTTACTTTGATGTTTGCCTTTTTCATTATCATGGCCATGTGGCTTCTTCTTGGCCTTCCAGGCTCTTGATGCTTTGGCAGATTAATATTGTTGATGCTCTAAGCTTCTAGGTTAATGTTGTGATCATTTTAATCTCTCAATATTTTGGGAGGGTGCCACATGGTATCTTCTCTGGGCCACAGACCTTTTCCAATGTCAATCAACTCACATGCTTCTGGTTAATGCCTTAATGACCCTGAGGTTCTGAAGTTCTAAGCATTTGTTAATGCCTTCAATCCTCCATGCTTCCAGGGTTTTGGAAGGGTACCATGTGGTGTCTTCTTAGGTCCCCAGGGATTTTAAAAAAGATTGTCATTTTTCCAAAAAGATTTTTCTCTAAAGCCGTGCATTGACAAGATTTGGACATGTGGAAAAATTTGGGGGTCTCGAGAATCTTTTAAAAACCTACAAGAAAAAAAAGAAATCGACAAAGTAAATATTTTTGAAAAAACTAAGCTTTACCAAAAAAAATTTATGTGAGAAAAAATCATTTAATAAATGAAATAAAATTGGTCATTCGCATAAAATTAAGTTTTAAGCCCTAACATTTAAATGGGTGAATACTGAAACATTTTATCAAGGAATATGACTCAGGCTTAAAATAAACTTTTAAGTTAGACATTAATGTTCATAGATGCAAGCCTAGACTGAGGTGAGAAAAATATAAAGGTAGTAGAAATGAGCATGAATAGTCATTTGTAACTTAACATCTACTAAATTGCTAATTAAGAAGAGCTCAATCAAATAGACCATCATGACCCCATAAAAAAATACCAGATAAGAAAAGAGGGTCCTCATTTTTAGTTTGAAAATGGGGCATGTTGGTGAAGGCAACAACAAACCTAACAAAGGGATATGGATCAGTTCCTTACCACTCTAAATAAGTTCCATTTTCTATATACTGTTAGTTTGATATACCAAGCCTCTCAATATATGCACCCTTCTTATAAACTCGTTAGTACATGGAAGAAGCTCATCTTTTCTATATACTCATCAATATGTGAAAGAGATGTTAATGTACATGAGAGCAGAGTGGTATATGGTACAACTACAATATGTGAAAAGGATTTATCCAATCAACCCCTACTTTATGGAAATCTTTATACATGGACATAACATCCCTATATACTTGGATATTCCACATGTCATGATTTATGCCTAACGATCATGGTGAATGGGTAATGGAGGGAAGGTTCAATGCAGTTATTTACCTTATTTATCCCCAATGATTTATAAGGACAATTCCCTATACACAATTGGTGTGACTATATTAGGCTATGGATGTAGTAGTTCAACTATGACAACATGGCTGGTAAACATGAACCGAAGGCACTGCTGATGCCAAATATTGAGAATGAGATTTAAGAATCTCATTTTGAGTTTTTGTATTGTTCCAATGTGTTTTATTTTCTCTAAAAATTAGAAATATACAATGTTTTTAATTTGAAAATTTTACAATATGTGGAAAATTAAATTTTCATTTAAGATGAAAATAAAATACCCCATCTACTCATATTTTGAGAATTTTTTTTGTCCCCCTAGTTTTGATCACCACCACTTTTATTTGCATTTAGAATATAAAATTATCCCACTAAAAAATATGTTGACCACTTGATAGTGGTGGGGCTTGACCCCTTGACCGATTGGTAATGCAAGTTTTCACCAAAATATGCTAGCCGCTCAAGCTATCAAAGCCTTTTAATATATAAATGCAACATACTAATATTTAAAGTGGAAACAAAATGAAAATTTGGTAATAAAACCATACCATAGTGTTTAAAAACTATGAGATGAGGTGGTTTCAAAGTGTAGTTTGAGTAGAAAGACCATGGTTTTAGATTTGAACATGACTAAAAATGAGTTTGGAGGTATATTTCAGGGTTTTTCACCATCAATAAACCAATACCAGATTACTCAATTTATACGCTATCTAGATCAACAACTATGCGAAGAGGATTGGTGTAGTTTCAAAACACATGTTTCAAATTGTTCTTCAACATATCCAATGATTTGCCTTCTCCTTTCTCTTAATTTTTATGAATATCTAAAAGTAAGACCCATTCTTTGGAATACATTTCTTCAGCCTACCTAAGAATGTAGTCTTCTAATACAAGGTAACACAATCTACACAGAGGGAAATCAAGGAGTGCTTGTCGTTATCTATTACTAATGTAAAACCATGGGCTGAATAATGCATGATCTAATGCAAATGTAAGACTACATAATGTAGCAAGGCCAAGTTGTTATGATCAAATAAATTAATAGTGATACAATCATATGGAACAAAATAATAACAAATAACTTTAATCTTAATGGAGAAAGATCACATCAAGAGAGTGAGAGTGCATGGCCTCCTTTTTCTACTCTTTTATTTTAATCTTCTACCATGATCTAAAAAAAAATTGAATGAAGAAGCTTGGAAAGGGAATGTGCCATTGGGCTCTACCTCTTCCTCTTTCTCTCTTGAAAACTTCTTCCTTCAAATGTTGTTGATTAATTTAAATCTCCTACTCTGATACCATAATGAAATTTGTAATATGTTCATAAACATTGATCAAATATGAAGGTTACATATATAAGATTCATGAGACACAATCCATCACACCTAACAAATCATGGTGGAATAAATTATTAAATGTCTAAAACAACCTACAACTACACTTATTTACTATTTCACCAATTATTTAATATTGGGTGTATGTACAACTTCTTAGACTATGAGCTAGTAAGCTATTATTTTAATGTAGAATACTTGCAATTGCTCAATAATTTCACTGTAGAATGTTTAATGTACTTATTAAAATGATTCTTCCTAAATAATCTAGGATGCTTGTGTATTTATAGACTACTAAATTCAAATTAGGATCATTATTGAAACATAAACTGACATCAAATGGCTATTAAGCAAAAAAGGTGGGACAAATAAAGTGAATGCACTCTAGCCACAAGTGGCCACACAAAGTTCTTGGCACCGTTTGAGCACTTTGGATGATCTCTAATTCCATCTAGATGTTTTAGATAAAGATCTCAAAACAAGGGGAAATCATATGAGATAGAATATGAAAACTATAGGGGGCTTAGAGAAGGGATGGTGACCATCAAATTTTGATCAAACATACAAATAACACCTAATTTGGGTGAATAATTGAAAAATGCACAAACATCCTACAATCATGCAATCTAATGACTAATAAATGCCTAGGGGCCATTTTTAGATGTCTACATTTTCCCCCACTTTGGTGTGTCTATGCATACATATAAAATTAAAGGAAGACATGTTAGGTTGTGGAGCTAAAAGCTTCAACTTGTTGCAGACATAGAAAAGGAGGTTGTTGAAGACCCAGAAGCATCGGCGTCGGCAGCATGACCGACATCAGTCATGATCAGTGCAGAAGGCAACCGGTGATGGCAGGGAGTCGGCCAATGTCGGCAACACCAAGCAAGCAGGGACCGGCGTCGGTCGCCTGTGTGTTCTAGAACTGTTCATTGCACGAACAGTTAATTTAGTGAATGGAGTGTTTGCATGTAAAGGCTATTTCGAGTCTTGAGATGCGTGTCTATTATTAGTAAAATAGATGTCTAAGTTATTGTTTAAGTCTGGGATCTATTTATAGACCCATTGGCATGTATTGTAAAGTGTGCTAGTGAAGAGAACAAAGTGTGTGTTCCTCCTAGTTCCATTATGAGATAGAAAGGAAGGCAAGGAAGATCCTTCCATTGTGAGTATGGTCTGTTGAATTGCAGGTTGCAGGTTCATGGGAGATCAACTTGAAGTACTATAGAGTGCTTGGTGTACTGGCAGGGTTATTACTGACTGGTTGGAGAGGTGAACACCAATTCTGTGTGTGAGTTGTGTGTTGGGACCATTTTTTGGTAGGAGAGTGTTTTGAAGAAGAATTACTGTACACTTGAGGTGTGGGAAGCCTCTGTAAGGTCGAAGAGTGTGGCGGCTCTTTATTGTATTCTTTTCTGTACAAGTATTAATATATAAGAGTGTATATTGTCTCTCATATTCTGTGTTATTGGTGAATTCTAGTTACTTGTATTTCTGGTATATTTCTGCATGTTTAATTGCTTAAGTTTGGTAATCATATTGTGCTCTTTTTGAGGAGCAAGATCCTAACAAGTGGGATCAGAACAAGTGTGTTTGTTCTTGGATTCCCCATCAATTGGTACCAGAGCATGTTTGTTGTTCTAGGGGTACCTGACAAGACATATGGATACAAAAATTTATGTGCATGGAGTTAAAAAATCAAAGTACATTGACCTAAGAATATATAAAAACATTATTTCTTTTTCTACACACAGATGTGTCACTGTCAGATAATAATAGTTTTTTAAAATTTGAAAAACTATATCCCTAATTCTTGTGGAAAATAACATGGAATTAGGCACACTATCAAATTCATGCCTCCACAAAATTATGACTACAATTATTAGTACTAGAAACAATAATAAAATTGAATGATGTCCTAAGTACATTTCTTTATGTGAGTAGTGAAAGTAATATAATCACATCCTTTTATAAGACAAACTAAATAAAACATGTGTTCCCACAATTCCATGTAGTGATGCACATGCCCTAATAGCATGTGTTTGAATTTTGTGAGTAGGATGCATACCCTCTTTTGAGATTTGGGATGAAGTTGTGAAATACACGTCTTAAAAGAAAGGACATTAAACACACAAAGTGTAAAATAAAATATGAATAATTGGTGTATATGATATAAAGATATAACCTTGAAAACATGTATGTTATGAATAAATTATCCTCATATGGGCCTATGATATAAGAAATATAAGATCAATAGAAATATACCCCATACTTAGTGTAGGATAAAAATAATGTGCTCCATATGGGCTCAATATTTAAGCCATATAGCATCAGCATCATAATATATACCAATGTAAAACATGAGTATAAGATTTTTCTCTAATGGATGCATGTTATGGATTGCAACAACCTAGGAAAGTGATAAAATCATTATGTGATATTGTATACACCCTAAATTGGTCAAGAAACCACACATATCATGTCTTTTCACAATCCTTTTTCAGGAGACTCCGATTGGAAAATATGAGCTTTGTTCACATTTAAGCCATGTCCTTTATTTTATTCATTTTGGTCTTGTTCTATGCTTAAGTCACCTTTTTGCCTATTCTTGGTCTTCCCAAGCCTTTAAAATAGTCATTACACCTTCGGCAAGTCAGGTTTTCTATCCTCTTTCCATCTCCTCAGGTCTTTAGACTGTAGGACATGAGTGTTGGGGTTGGACTATAGCAATAATGCCACTAGTGTCCATTTCTATCACTCTTGTCTAGGGCCATTTTGAGTACCAATGATCAGTTTCCTTCACTTAATGAGTTTTAGCCCCTTTTTTAGCTTCATCCTTAAGTTTTTCAATGTCAACCACATGCAAATAAAGCTCTCAAATTTGAAATAAAGAGTCTCATATATAAAGGACTTCACAAGGCATTTTATATCTAGCACTTACTACTTTGGCACATTAGACATAATAAAAATCAGTCAATAATATAGCTGAACATTATAAATCACACACAGACTTGCATGCTTGATCAAGGAAGGGACTAAGCGAAATTCATTCTTGCATTTATCATGCGTGTTGATTATGCACGTTCCCTAAGGGAGAACTACATTTGATTTGAGACCCTAGCTTGAGGGTTAATATAGGTAGTGATCAGGACAACAAGGGTTCTAGTTCATGCAATCATTCTTCCCCTAACCTAGTTTTTCCCCATTTTGTTTTTTATGCATTTGTTTTTTGCATGTTTATAGATGAATACAAGGTTTTAGAGATTAAAATGGACCTCTAATAAGCTCTATTAACTTTTAGCCTCTGAAATTTGATACACAGGCTCACACTAACCTAGTAACAAAACCCAAAAAGCTTTGATCCTTAGGATAATATTAGTAGAGGTGTACTATAGCATTAGTGCCACTCTTTTCCACTTTCGGTACTTTTGTCCAATCATAGAATGAAGGCCGGATCTAGATTCTAGATAGTGTCTCAGTTCTGCATCTCAATTTCTAGCTCTTGAATCATTCATTTCAGTCCATTTTCAGATAAGTTTACTTTTCTTCCTCATATAATTTACTTGATAAAAATATATAGTTTACCATGTTAAACTAGATTTTTACCTTACTACAGACCCCTTAGGAACTAAACACTAGTTTTCCAAAAATAATAAAATATTTGGTGAACCTGACTTACTTTGAACAAATATAAAACCTTAGGTACCCTTAGGGTTTTTAATTCATATTTTGTGCAAAAATTGAATTTCAAATTTTTATTTTTTGTATAGTTTTTTGTACATTTATTCTATTTAAAACTATTTTTATAATTTAAATTATTGGCATAATTTTCAAAAATTCTAAAACACTAGATCAAAAAACTAGATTTCCAAACTAGGTCCTCAAACCCCAAGCGTTCCTCCCTTGTAAATTTTAGAAAAATATTTTGGAATTTTTGCAAATTGTTTACTTTGTCAAAAATAATTTCAAAATTTCAATATTAGTAGTTTTCTTGTGCAAAAATTTAAATTTCAAATTTATAATTTTTGTATAGATTTTTCTGCATTTATTCTATTCACAGTTATTTTTAGAATTTAAAATCATTGCATAATTTTCAAAAAATTTAAAACCCTAGCCCAAAACCCTTGATTTACAAATTAGCTCCTCAATCTCCAAGTGTTTCTCCCTTACAATTTTTTTTAAAATACTTTGAAATTTTTACAAATTGTTTAAATTGCCAAAAGTTTTTTCAAAATCTCTATGTTCATAGTCATTTTTGCATTTATTTACTTAATATTACTTTTCAATATTCTCTTTGGTGAAAGAAATAAAATCACCGCTAAGGAACTTCTTCCCTCTCATCCCATAGATCAATTTCTCAAATTTTCTCATAATTATGACAATGAATGGACATAATTGCAAAATTGCACATTAGCTAGAAATGTGGAAAATGATTTCATTTACAATGAAGATAACTAATATTATTGTAATGAGGAATATGATGATATATGTGATAGTGATAGTGAAGTACAAGTAGATGCATCTTGTTCTCTCAAACCTATCTCTTTTATTCCCTCTTCTAAAGAAAATAATTTTGATAAATGGGAAAGGTACTTTTTACCTTATTCTCTTATCCACAATGTACCAAATGAACAAATTAGTCATACAGTTCGATGTGAACCTCTTAATGGTGATAATTTTCTTCCATGTGAACCTACTCTCTCTCTCTCTCTCTCTCTCTCTCTCTCTCTCTCTCTCTCTCTCTCTCTCTCTCTCTCTCTCTCTCTCTCTCTCTCTCTCTCTCTCTCTCTCTCTCTCTCTCTCCTTCAATCTTCAAATTACAACAATATAAACATAATAGAATCAAATTGCCAATGCACAGTTAAAATGATACATCTCATGTTCTTAACTCTATTATTTCTAAATAAGATCTAAATGATAAATCTCTTTCTCTTAATTCTCATAAAAATAATGCATATACTCTATCCATGAATAACATTGATGCACATCATATTCCAATTTCAAATGATACTTTATTGCATATTAGAAAATAATTAAATTCTTCTTTTACACCACTCCCTAGTTACACTGAAAGTGATAATGAATATGATAGTGAACATGTAAATGAATATGAAAATGAGAGTGATTATGAACAATATTTCAAAGATGACAATGCATAAAACAATGATGATTATTATGCACATAGTGAAGAAGAATATGCATCTCATGTTTCTAACTCTTCTCTCACTCCTCTCAACCATAATGCACTTCCAACTGTTGCTTCTACTTATATGCGTGATTCTATTCCAAATGATACACATGTTCATGCTAATAGCATATCCCCCACTCAATTAGAATGTGACACAATAAAACATAAAGATACCAATGAATCTCTCAAGACACCCCTCACTATAGTAAAACCCATTTCTCACTCTTCACTTAAAGAGAATGGTAGCCCACATCCCTCTAGTAAGGTCCAAGTTACCATTACTCCCAAGGTTTAAGTGAGCACACTCCCTCTTTATGATCCAATTGATAAATGTAGCATTCCCATGGTTAAAATTAACAATTAAAGTCAATGATTAAATGAACCACTTCAAGATGCTAATGTACCATCCCAGGAGATTATCTCTTTAATGCATGCAGTTGGTGAATTACAACACCAAGTACATCTCCTTACCTTGGAAAATAAGGCTAATAAGTCTTGGATGGATGCCAATGATTTACATGGTAACCCTCTTCAAAAGATATTCATAAAAGCTTCATTTACTAAGCATTTCTAGATACCATCATTGCCTCACTTTGATGGAACTGGAGATCCATTCATACACCTTCAGGCCTTTCAGAAGGCTTTGCCATCTAATGCGAGTCTTTTGATTCTACTCAAGTTGTTATAGTAAACATTAGTGGGAGAAGCACATAATTGGTTCTTTCATCTACTCCCCGTTGGTTCCTTGCATACATATGATGACTTCAAGGAGGTATTTATTAGACATTACATAACAAACATAGGCCCTCATGTCACATTTGAGAAACTTGTAACTTTACATCAAAATACTTTAGAGCCAGTTAGTGATTATATCTTACGATTCAAGAATCACATGTTAAGATTGATATACAAACCAACATATTTAGATATTTAGACTATCTTTATTAAGGGGCTTCACCAAACCTCTACTTGAACATCTACTATATCAGATAAAGTCTTCTTTTAGGGACTTATGCTATACAGTTCTAGCTTTGGAAAAGAAATTACGGTTGATTGAGGTAGATTTAGTTGATCAAATTACTCTAGATTTCATAACAATATCTACAACTCTTAACATCCAGCATCCACCATGTCCTAAAAAAGATAGGAGACCATAACTAGAAAAGCAACCAGTTAAGATCAGAGAGCTAGTCTCCAGAGTATAACCTATAGTATGCACTACAAAGAATAACATCAAGGTACCACTATAGTTTGATTCAAAATAGGATATACCATCTATCATATTATCAACACTCTTAGATAAGAGGTTAATCACATTACCTTTTAATGATCAACGAGATCCATATCTCTTATAGAAATAGCCACATCGGCCCTTTTGCAACTATCACCATATCCTTAGACACATAGATAATGAGTGTTATGGAATTAGGGATTGAATTACTATATACATTGATAATGCCATCATAACATTCACATAGGGTGCACTGAGATATCCTCCACCATGGAACCATAGGACTCATTCATCCATGACTGAGTCATCCATGGATATTCCTTCATAGGAATCATTGGTTAGTCATCATGAGAGTAATACAGGTTCTAGGATAGAGCCTCATAAGAGATCTCTTATTCCACCTATTCAAAAGGTTTGAAAACTAGTACAATGAGAGCAACCTACATATAACACTGTAGTTTGGGAATAAATAGTGCATTTCTATACACATATCCAACAGAGTCACAAGCACCACAATAGAGTACTACTCATGAGGAATATTCACTACGGCTAGATTTTTTGGGTCCTATCTCACGTAAAAATTTGTTGTAGCTAAGATTAAATGAACCCACATCACAAAGTACTGCTCATAAGAAATATTCACTATGGCTAAATTTTTTGGGTCCTATCTCATGTAACAATCCACTACAATTGAGATTAAATGAGCTTGCATCATAGGTTTCAGTTCCATCTCGATCTATGTATTAGTCATACACATCATAATAGAGGCCACAGGGTATACAATTATGGACATACTATCCTTCTTCATAGCACATAGTTTCAGTTGCATGACTAATAAAGTTACATTTTTTAGAATCTCCATGCATAGCTATAATAAGTACATAATAGATAATATTAGATATAAAGCATATTCCTACACAACATGAGTAGTATAGGCACTTGTTCAATTAGCCATTAGGGTTCAGATAGTGATACAACATAGAGTGATATGACACACAGTCATATTGGTTATTAGTTCACAAGCTTCGCTTAGTAGGGCAATGATGGAGCCAAAGGACCAGCCTTTGTATTTTTGAGCCAATCTTGGGGAATTAAGCATAAAATGCTCTCTTCCATCCCCTTATACTAACAACTAAAATTCTTAGTCCCAAATAACCATCCCTAACCAAACCAAATTTTCCAACTCCTAACCTTTACAACATCCTATTTTTCCAAGCTTAAACCAGTTCACTTTGTCAAAATAAATCACCAATTACATAACCAACAATTTTTTTGCTCGCATATGATTGCAAATCAAACCTAACATCACACTTATTAAAATATCATGAATAATCAAATCACATCACAAACAACATTTTTCCAAAACATATGCAAACTCAAAATCAATACCAAACCAACCACTTCTAAATTAATCATTTACAAATTAATATACCAACATATTACAATATCTATAACACAATATGCCCGAGTCAAGCTCAAAACCAATATCCATATATATAACAAAGTTTTCAAAACATATACATCACACCAAATACAATAAATCATGAATGGGCATCATTCCCTCACTTGCAGTCTCACTCTCTCCACCAGTACTAGTCCCATAATCCACTCTACCACTCGATGGCCCTACACCTCCTAAAGCTCTTGAATGCCTCTTAAAATGACTCTCTCACTCTAGTAGCCAACCATGCTCCTCACACAAGTTTGTATAATGCCTCTGAAGCTCTCTGTACTCATCCATAATCCTTGTACTCATCAATCTAAAATCAGGTGGGGGCATCCTATGCCTATCTAGCTCAACCCTCAGCTCATCTCTCTCTCCTACTACTCTAACATATGCAGCTGTATCTATAACAACCCTATCAAATAAATGAGCATAAATACCAACTGTATCTATCACTCACTCTATCAAAACCTCCTCTAATGCATCATTAGGAACATGCCATGTTAAATCTCAGAGTGTTGACTCAATGATGGTCTCCCATAACCCATCATCTCTACCTCCTCCCTCAATAGGTGCTTCATCCTAAGCACCTCCCACTACATCTACACACAAAAGTACAAACACTATGTTAGACATACATTTTCAAGACAAGCTAAAACCAACACAAACTTGTGCACAATTCAAATGTTAATCAATGCTTACCTCCCATCATCTGGATTGACATAGGATCCTCACACTTAGGGGCATCCCCTCTACTAATAAGATATAATGAAACCCATCAACACCTCATCACCATGTGGCATCTACCTCTGTACATCCAACATCATCTAAATTAGGAATATCTATAGCCACATTTTGTGCATCAAAAGGTAATGGTGATAACTCAACCTTAGTAGGCCTCCCATGAGCTCCTACTCTCATTGGTGCTCGAGCACTCCTTACCCATACCCATGTTGCAAGGGACACATCTTATGGCACCCCAAACTATCTAGTCACATGTTCAACATCACACACTCTAACCCAATGGTCATATAGCCAATAATTGATCCTCAACCACAACTATACTCTATCCTCATGCCACCTATGGAATCCCTTAAAGGGCCTCCATATGATATCTCAAGCCATCAATCTATCTAAAACTCATCTATAGTGATCTATCCCAGGAGACCATATAACCAACATACACATCCACTACTCTCCAAATAGTTATGGAGGTGCCCACCTATCCCTCAGTGATCCTTTGAGTTGCATAATAGCTATGTGCTCATATGCCCAATAATATAATAAAGTAGCCACACTCACACCACCACTGAATGCCTCCTAAGTAAACTAGTAAAGGTCCCTACATAAGTGGGCAAGCATAGTCCTACCCCATGAGAACACAGTGCCATACACCTCTACACTACACATGATCTTATGCATCTTATACGCAATTAACACCCCACTCCCATCTACATCAACAAATGAAGCCAATAACATGGCCAAACACTTCCATAGATGTAGAACACTTGACTACACAATAACTGATAATAATACATCACTATTACTACCTCTCTTATGTATACCTGATGGCACACCAATAAAATACAATGATATACAATCAATAGCATATGTGCCTATGTCATCCTCTAATGTCACCTGCCATCCACTAATTGACAAATGCAAAATATGATACACATCTTCCAGAGTAATCATAGTCTCTCTAGTAGGAAGCCAAAAAATACATGTGTTTACATTCCACCTCTCACATAAGGCAGTAATCAAATATATCCCACTATAGAGTGCCTAGGTCACACACATGACCTAACCCTACCCTATCCATCATAGCTCTCTCATCAATTGATAAAGGTACTAATCTTAGGGTCTCCATCACCTAGCCTCTATGGAACTCTCTCATCCATAACTCACCCTATAAAAACACTAGCAAGTAGTATATATATCAATCAACCATGTTAAGGAAAATAACTAAGCTACACAACAATAGGAAATAACTCAAAAACTCAAAAAATTAGCCCCAATGGACAATAGTGCTACAAAAGGACACTAGCACTAGATAATAGTGCCATAACTTGGTTAACAATGTTGAATACTAGACAGGAGTGTTGACTCCTAGACAAGAGTGCTAGAACTAGTGGAAATTTCCTAAAATACTTCAAAACAACTCACAAACATAAAAAACAAGCTTCCAAATAGGCAAAAATCACATGTTTTAGCTACTTACCAGGGTAATCTCCCCACCAGCCTCAACCTGGGCTGCTAACTGCTCAAATTGGGTCATGGCAGGTGCTTGTCTCCTTGGCATATCTTTGACTCTAGAGCTCTAAATCTCAACCTAGTCAACACACAAATGCATCAAGAATAAATCCAATTTTCCTATATCAAACAACTTTCTCATTCAAAGCAAAATACCATTTTTCTTATAACTTCAACCTCGTAACTCTATTTTAAAAACCATTTTTTTCCAAAGAATCATAACAATGATACCTTCAATATCACATGATCCTCACTCTCTTCCTACATCATCTACCTACTATGACACACACATCTCTATATAACTTTGTTACCCAAACATATAATTTGGTCCTAACCAATCAAAGACTCATTCAACTATCGAACAATTCGGCCTGACCAATCTAAAGCTCATTCAAATTTCAAAACAACTCAATCTAATCAATCAAACAACCTCTCAATCAATTCAAACTATACCAACCTCACTTTTATCATTATGCCACTAGTCATCACTTTTGGCTCAACCTCCTCTATCACAGATTTCATCCCTCTCCCCAAAAGGGGGCATCATTCCTACTATTCCTATTCCTACACTTATCCAACATGCCTATCCACTCTAATAGATAGATACACCATGGTTCATACACATTTAATATTTAGATTATCATATTCAATTTAGATTAGTCAATATATACAATGATTCAAATTACATGGGTCATTTAACATTACTCAAGACATTCAAAGGGACATACCCTCAATTTACAAATATACAGATTAGTCAAATATATAGTGGTTCAAATTATATGGATTCATAGTGACTTTCATACAGATTTAAACTAGATATCAAATTTGGGGGCATGTACAAATTACACATCTCACACATATAACTTTATATAACATGACACAACTATAGGAGCAGATAATAGATTAAAGGTATAGTACAGAGCACATTGTTTTGATCTCTAGTTTTGCATATGGAACATGGCATGAGAGCTCATTTCACATGTGGTTATATAGATTTTTAGACTATATATATGCATCACTCACATACCAGATTTGGGGGCATGACACATATGTTCATATTCTTCACCATATAGGATTATATAGATTGAAATGGCAAGACATGATATTCTCTTCTTTCACATCTACCAGAGTTTTAGATTACACCCAGCTATACCCAGGTTGTCACCATGTTAGACTATATGATCATTTATAGCAGTTGGTCCATATCATTACCTAGACCCAAATTATATGAATTTATGTGGGACAGAGGATAAACATTGGTTTTAGGCCTTTGAGCACTTCTTAGTTCTAGTTCAAATTGTTTAGAGTGGGGGCATGGTAGATTTTGCTCTTCATAGTATATAGATTCTATGTACACATTCTATATTACATGAGTTTATGTGGGATAAAGGACAAACATTGGTTTTGGGCTTTTGAGCATTTCTCATTCCAATCAGATTCAACATAGGGGTAAGCATTGCCTTCCTTTTCCATGTTATATAGATTTCACTTTTAGATTTAGTATAGGGGGCATCCATTTTAGGGATTCTTTCTTTATCTAGGCACTATTCAGCTCTATATCCACTTCCCTGGCTAGGAAGTGAGTTGGACCCTTTTTCAACACAATTATCTCCATGCAAGTAGGTTTAGGTACACATTTTATTTTCTTTATTTTACTCTCATACTTCATTTCACTACATCACTAGAATAAAAAGGGGGCAAATGTATACACCCTGAATTATTCAAGCAATCACACACATCATGTCTTTTCACCATCCTTTCACATGAGACTCTAACTAAAGAATATGAGCTTTATTCACATTTAAGCCATGTCCTTTATTTTATTCATTTTGGTCTTGTTTTATGCTTATGTCACCTTTTTGCCTATTCTCAGTCTTCCTAAGCCTTTCAACCAATCATTCCACCTTAGTCAGGTCAGGTTTTCTATCTTCTTTCCATCCCCCAGGTCCTGATACTATAGGACATAAGCGTTGGGGTTAGAATATAACGTCGATGTCACTAGTGTCCATTTCTAGCGCTATTGTCTAGGGCTATTTTGAGAACCAATAGTCAATTTCCTTTACTCAATGAGTTTTATCCCCTTTCTTAGCTTTGCTTTAAGTTTCCTAATGTTGGCCACATGCAAATAAAGCTCTCAAATTCAAAATAAAGAGTCTCTTTTATAAAGGAATTCACAAGGCATTTTATATCTAACACTTACTAATTTGGCACATTAGATATAATAAAAATTAGTCAATAGTATAGCTCAGCATTCTGCATCACACATAGACTTACATGTTTGATCAAGTAAGGGCCTAGGTGAAAGTCATTCTTTCATCTATTATGCATGTTGATTATGGATGTTCCCTAAGGGAGAACTATATTTGATCTAAGACCCTAGCTTGAGGGTTAATGTGGCAAAAATCAAGATAGTAGGGGTTCTAGATCATGTGATCATTACTCCTCTATCCCAAATTTTCCCCCTTTTACTTTTGATGCATTTATTGTTTGCATGTGTGTAGATAAATACAAGGTTTTGGAGATTAAAATGGACCTACAACGAGCTATATTGACTTCCAACCTCTAAAATTTGATACACATGCTCACACTAACCTAGCAAACAAAAACCATAAAGTTCTGATCCTCAAGATAACAATAACAAAGGTAGACTATAGTGCCAATGCCACTCCTGTCCACTTTCGATGCTCCTATCCAATCATAGAATGAAGGCTAGATCTAAATTCTAGATAGTGTCCCAGCCCTACATCTCAATTTCTAGCTCCTGAATCATTCATTTCAATCTATTTTTAGATAAGTTTACTTTTCTTACTCATATATCTTGATAAAAATCTGTATTTTACCATATTAAACTAGATTTTTTCCCTTACTCCAGACCCCTTATTATTTAGAAACTAAATACTAGTTTCCCAAAATAATAAAATAGATATAAATCATGACACCATAAAACATACCAAACACCTAAGTAAGATACTTATAGTAGAATACATGTCAATCATGTGATAAGGCACAAAATAAACACTTCAAACATTAAAGTCATTCCAAGCACATGGAAGCCCCATAAGATAGTGAAGTCACATCAAGTACATAAAAAACACATCAAACACCCCAATGACACATTATTCAAGAGAAAAGAATTGTAAAATATAAGACATAACATGTAGTAATCATTTCAAGCAAGAGCATGATAGATATTGTGAAGGCACATGAGGCATATAACGAGGATAGAGTCATATTTAATGTATATTAGAGATAAAGAAAGATATCAAAGAATATAAATCAAGTAAAGCACATTAAAAAATTTAAACAATTGAAGACACATAGGGGATGTGGAAACACACCAAGCATATGAGATCACACTAGACACTTGAAAAATGTCAAGAAAATAAAGTGTACCAAACCATAAAGAATACATATCAGAGACATAAAGCACCATATCAAGTGAAAGTATAATAGTAAAATAATAATTAATGAAATAATAACCTGAATTCGAGAGAGAAGATGCATCGTGTTGCCCCAAACATTCCACCCAAGTGAACATGGAACATGCCTCTATCTTAATGTAAAGTGATAATCATGAATATGTAACCTACTAAAATAAAAGACCTACATTTACCTCGATAATCTCATCAATAAAACACACACACACACACACACACACACACACACACACACACACACACACACACACACACACACACACACACACACACACACACACACATACACACACACACACTTACTTTTTTATATATATTTTTCAAAAAGAAAAGTGTCAATATATTTTATTCCATCACAAAGAGGTGAAAATATACATCCAAAAATTCAACTAAAAATAGATGGTTTTGAAATAAAGGCATGAAAAAGCACAAACAACATACTAAGCAAGGGTCAGTAATAGAAAGCTAAAATAAAACATCTAGTCAATGTCTCCCAGGGAGGTGAAAGGTTCAACTTGTGTGTGGAAACAAAAAATATACATACAAAGGCCAATGTTAGGTGGTTGACCAATTATAAGTTATGTAATAGTTAGAATTCTCATCGTGAGAGGACCATTTGCTTCTCTTACCTATAGATGGACCACATCCACATCGAAGTCACAAGCTCTTTTAGAAAGATCATCTACCTCAGTATTATGAACTTGAAGAACATGAACTTGAAGGTGGGTAGTCCACTCCTTTACTCTGTTGTAAAGATAAGAAAGTGTGATATGTTCGTATGTAGCCTTCCTATTCATCCAATTTCAAATAAGTTATCAATCCATATAGAAATTGATGATAGGGATGCCCCTTTCGAATGCAATGTTCAAGGTAGTAAGAATGGCTTAAATCTCTACAAAATTATTGGTTTGATACCTTGTCACTTGATAGAAGAAAATGACATTGGTATGAAAATAGATGATACCCCCGGCACCACTTAGATCAAGATTCCCACATGAGGCACCATTTGTGAAGCAGTTGATGAGTGTGTGATCAAACTAGAAGGGGAGAGTGGGGCACCTAGAAGAGGCTATAGATGGGGGTTGAGGCACAAAAAATTAACATAATCTTAACATGGTGGTTAGAATAGAGGGTGGAGTGCCATTGAAGATGGCCTCATTTTGGGTGAGCTATAAATTCCAACATATTTCAAGAGGCATGCATTTATGATCTTTCAAGAGACCTCTATTGTGAGACCAAGTTGACTATGCTTACAAGATTGTGTCACCAGCCCATATGTGTAGGATCTGTAGTTTATAAACCATGCTCCAAACTTCTTTTGTGAATGAACAATGGACATATATATGAATAATGTTTTCAACTTATTTCTGACAAAGATGGCATCAACAAGGACCTTACCAACCCCTCTCCATCAAATTATCCCAAATGAGTAATTTATTACTCAAGGCTAACTAAAAATGTATATTAGTCTTAGGGGGAGCTTGAATATGCCATAGGCTCCTCCACCACCATTATTGATCTACTGGTGCCGACTGCTCTCTCAAGGCCCTGTATCCAAGCTTGATTGCATATTGTGTTGTCTCCAAGTTATAAGCCTAGAGAATATGATTTTGCTCCTCAAAAAGAAATATAGAGATAGAAATCAAACTTAAGTGAAATATGTTTTTTATGATGGCATCCTCATCAATCAAGCTAATGTCTAATGTAGTTTTCCATCAATCAGTCTAATTTGTGCACATATATCTATCGTATACATCTATTAATGAATATATGGAGAACTAACTCAAGGATGTTTGAAGACAAATGGAGAATCTATGGTTTCTATTAAGATCAACAATTGCATCCCTAACAATGAGTAACTTGGAGCCATCCCCTGGCTTCAAAGATAGGTGGTTCCTAATGAGATGAAATCTTTTAATAATTGATTTCTAAAAAATAGAGTCTCCAACACTTGTTTTAGGATAAGTCTTAATCCATTCCATAATGGAGAAGGGGAAAAAGTACTTTTGGTGAAGAATCCACTTCCAAAGATTGTTATTTTTTATGAGGCTCCAAGCCCCCTTTGTTGCCATCACTGAAGAGAAGAGTGTCAAATCTTTGATGCCCCAACCACCTGTACTCTTTGGATATGCAAGAGTGTGCCATTTTACAAGAGGGATGCTCTTATGTTCCTTGTTGCCCATATAAATAAATTAAAGACACATACTATGGATATTATTGATAATCATCTATGGGAGAATAGAAAGGGAGAGCTAGTAAACTGGGATGACTTCCAAAATACTCTTTATAAAAACAAGCCTCCTAGCCATAGATATCCACCTATTACAATGAAGGGAAATTCTCCTTTTTATGTTATCAACAATCCATAAGCAGTCATGTGATCGATAATCATTTGATTTAATATGAAACCCCAAATATTTTATTCCTTTAACAGGGTTGAGAGCATTGAAGGCCAGCACCATAGGAATGTGCTCCTGATTAGCTTGAGTATTGTGAAAAAAATATATAACAGATATTTGCACATTTATAACTATATTAGTAGTTGAAGAGAAAAGCTTAAGGATCTGATCCAAGCATTTTGGTTCCTAAATGGAACCAATCTTGAAAATGAGAATATCATCAACAAAGAGAATGTGAGAAATGTGAGTGTTCTTGGAGATATTTACTCCCATTAATTGCTCAGAGCTCTTTTAACATGCCATATGATGACCGAGAGCTTCAACCACGAGTAGGAAAGGAAGTGGAGAGAGTGGGTATCCCTATCTAAGGCCACAAGATGGGAAAAATGGGTAAGCAGATCCATTAATGAGAACAACAAAAGTGGTCGACTGATAACAATCCTCCATCCAATTTATGAAGGTTGGATCAAAACCCACTTAGGTGAGAATGAGTCTGAGACAAAGCCTATTAACTTGATCAAAGGCTTCAGATAAGTCAATTTTGAGAAGGAAAGTATGTCAAGATTTTGTCTTGATAGTATGGAGATCTTGGGCCATACCAATAGCATCATAAATAAGATGATTGTCAAGGAAACCAAATTGCTCAATGGAGATGTGCACAAACAAAATGGGTTTGAGATGAGAAATGATAATTTTTGCTATGATCTTGTAAATACAAATGCACAAAGAAATAGGGTGGAAATGATCAAATCTAGAGAGGTTATCACTTTTTGGGATGTTTTCAGTAAAAGTCATAGAGAAATAGGTGTGTAATCTATCGATCACACATGATTCTTTAAGCATATAGAGCAGGTCACCAGCAATATGATCCCAAAAGCCAAGGTAAAATTCCACCATTCATTCATCTAATTCTGATGCCTTCCCAGCTTGAAAATATTTTAATGTCTTATGCATCTCCTCCAACATGATGGGTTTGAGAAGCTATTGATTATGGATCCTCTACCCAACCATCAAAGAAAGATGCCACAACCATAATATCTCTAATGATTTCCCTCAGTCATTCTATATATATGTTATGATAATGGGAAACTACAACCTTAAAAATGGAGGAAAAATTAGAACATTTTGCTCCTCTACTATCCTTTATATTCCAAATGGTGTTCTTTGCCCTATGAGTCATAGCTTGCTAGTGAAAAAAAATTGTACTATCTTCCCCTTCATTTAGCCAGTCTACTACCAAGCCAATAATTTTGGGTTTTCATGTTCTAAAGCATCCAATTCCTTGAGAGTTTCTTCTTGAAAATCATCCTATTATTAAGATGAGAGGCATATTCTAATATTTTCTTCCACTTGTATAATTCTCCTCTTGTTGTTTTCAACAAGTGCCTTTGACCAAGACTTGGTTGCTGCCTTAACCTTGATGAGATTCCTCTGAAGATAGATCATAACATATTCACCTTCTGTAGGGATGTAGGGGATCCAAGTATCCTTAATAAGCTTCTAGAAGTCCTCATAACTAAGCCAATGAGGATTGAATTTAAAAAGAGTAGGAGGCTATTTTAGACTAACAAATAGTTCCAAAGTGATAGGATTATGATCAAAAGTAAACAATTTTAATGTATCAACCTTTTAAGCTTTCAACTATATAAAGAGCTCTTCCTTTATCAGGAATTTATCCAATCTTTTAGACATACCTTGTAAACCTATGCAATGATTGGACCAAGTGGGTTCCACATGGTAAGGAACATCATCAATCAAACCGTGGGTATTCATGAGTTGTAAAAAATAATTAGCAAGAGGATCCTATCATGTTGTTTTCCCCCAAACTTCATTGTAGTGTGTAGTGAAGTTCAAGTCTCCCCCTAATATAAGATGGGGCATTTGAAGAATGCTAGAGTCTACTAGTGAATCCTAAAAGTCTTTCCTATGATGTGAATGTGCATAAATAAAGATTGAGAATGTCTAAATCCTTATTGAGAAAAAGAGAGTGGAGTGTAACCAACATGAAGTTCAATGTGAGCTGAAAAGAATTATGTACCAGGGAGGAGTCCTATCCAAGTGCCAACCCTCCTGAGTTACCATTGGAATTGCTAGCTAGAAAATACTAGTCAGGAAAGATTTTTTTGAGCATTTTGTTTGCCACCTCATCCGAGCACATAGTTTATTGAATAAGCAGGATGTTTGGCTTGTGTTTCTATACCAATATATTTAGGGACCATCTTTTATTGGCCACCCCTATGCCTCTAGCATTGAATGACGCAAGGATCATCTTGACACCATCTTTTGGGTTGCATTGCTAAGGGCCCAATCAATGATGTGTTATTTTCCAAACATAACCTCTCATTTAGACTCTAATTTTGCATTGATTATATTTGAATGCCTACCTCTATTGTTCTAATGTAGATCCACTTTATGAATGCCCAAATCATCATCCTGATGTCTACCTTCATGTTATTTCTTAAGGGGCTTGGTGAGAGATTGAGTTTGATATCTCCTATCTATGGATCACTCTAAGACATAAGAAGAAGCAAGGGGTATGTGTTTAGTGGTAGCCACATTCACTGATGGTAGTGGGGCTTCATGAGAGATGTTAATAACATGCTCTGAAATAAGAATTATCCTCTGTAAACTTTAAACTTTGTGATAGATCATTCAAGGATCATCCCATTGAATGTGTGGGGAGCCCCATTATGTTATATTCTTATTCCAAGGTGTCATTGCCCAAAATCTACATATTTTGGTATGGTGCCTTCATGATGTTATATGTGAGAAACATCTCCTTTCTGGGATACCTATGTTGTGGTGAAGCCTATGTGTGAGGCAAGGTGGAAGTGTTTTTGACCTCATTGTTTGGTGGATCTAATGAAGTCAAACTCAACCAATGTGAGTCCATGAGATTATGTTGACTACTATGTAGAGCCTTTTGAAGTCCAACTTGTGTAATTATCTTTGTTGTTGTCCTTCTTAAAACCTACCCTATATGTATACCTCTAAAACCAAGATTTACCTCCTAATTTGTGACCTCTACCTATGGTGTCATTCGATGGGAGTGAGGACACAAGAATTGAAGGTGTCCATATATGACACTAAGAGAATCTAAATGGAACATTATGATAATATAGGGTTTTTTATATGTGAACATCCCCAAAAATGATCTTCATGGTGTCAAGAAGGTCTTGTGAGATGTCCATTTCCATGTAAATATGAGCCATGGTGGTGTTCAGCTTTAATAGGGTGTTAGGATCCATTTTGATGTGCTTGTCGAAGGAGTCACCTATGATTTTGAAGATTTCAATCTCTCATAGTTCAATAGGTAGACATGACATCTTAACCCATCATGACAGAGTTTTAATGTGCTCTCTGCTTTGGTCAAAACTTGCTTTCCATCTAGAGATATGAAGGGGTGTATTACCCCAGAACCACAACCCATCCAACGAGATCCTCTCTCTATTTTTTGAAGACCTACAAATAAATGTGTTGAAACCTTTTGCCCCTTTATGGATGGTGGGGATATAACCTAGTAATGTTCCCCAAGATTTTTTAGCACAGTTGTGGAGGTTTGTATCCTTGAATATTCTACCATGGAACTGATCGATGAGATCCTAATTGGTGTATTCGACCACATTTTCCAAATAAAACTTGGGGTTGATGACTGTTGGCATGGGGATTGGGGTGAGCCTAAAGTATTTGTGTTTATTCTTCTTGATATGTCTCCTCTATGCTCTATTCTAGTTGACCAGGGGATTCATAGACCTATGTGGTGGATTACGAGTTTGGTCTGGATTGTCTCCTTGCTAAACCTATTTGTGTTGTAGAATGGGATTGAAAGTAGATCCCAGCTAGTGATTTTGAAAAGGATGCTAAGTTGTGACTCCATTATTATTATATGCCCCATCCTGAGAATCTATTAATTTTTCAAAGGGCATCTGTACATTATCAAAAATAACCTTTGGTTGAGAACAAACCCTAGAAGATCCATCATGTTTCCACTCCATGCTTTCCTCACTCTCCATTTTTCTTATATATATATTTGAAAGGGTTCATACTTTTTTAGGGTGGTAATCCCAAGGAACAAGTCTAAGGACAAGTTTTACACAATTCTATTGCCACATACCTCTGGCTAACTGGTTGACGCAGAAGATTGCACCCTTGGTAGGAGGCTGAGCTCTTGCCATCTTCACGCAACTATGGAAACTCCCCTCTCACCTATCGGACCGGCAAAGCTAGAGGGGAGAGTCTCTAGATAAGGGCTAACTCCCTCTGATGTATCATTTAGGCCCTGGTTTCTCCTACTGCTAATAAATAAAATGAAAAAAGGGGGGATGAAAAGGGAGAAGGATATGCTGAAAACAAAGCCTAAGCCTAAAAAAAGAAAAGAGGTGATACACCAGAAAAAAGTGACCCACTCAGGCCCAAACATACACTTTTCACCAAAACCAGCGCCTATACACTTCATTCATCATGAGAGAACCTTCAACATCAGTGGGTCAGGGGTCCATGGAGATACATGGAGGAAATAACTACTGGAGGCATTCTGAGATGCACTGCAGCAGCCTATTCACTTCACCTATGCTCCTCTAGGGACACTTCTGACAAACCTGTAAAAGGAAAACTCAAAAATTGCACTAGACGTGCTGAATTTTTTTTGTAGAAGCATTAAGAAAATAACTTAATATAGAATTAAGGCATAGACACATACTATAAATGCAAAACTCAGAATGGAGGTAAAATGCTAAGTTTCGATTGAAGGTAAATTTTTGGAAACTCTGCCTTACAAGCTTGAGAGATTTTTGGGTAGAGTTTTGCCTTAAGACTGAGAGCTGATTCTTTCTCCAAAGAGAAGTTTACAATATATAGAAAGATGAAGATAACTTGGCAGTTTTTGGGAAAGATTTTGGCGCTCATTTTCTGTCAGTGGCCCATGTGCATTCTAAATCTTGGGAAGAGAAAACCACTGTTACTGATGTCATTCTTCAGAAAGGCCTGCTGGAACCATGCTGCACAATCACCCAAATTTGACTTTGGCATTTAGGCATTAATGAAACAACATGGCCACCCCTCTTTTTTGCAAACATGCTATAGTTTGTCCATCAATGCCAACTTAGAGAAAAATAGGTCACACCACTCAATAACTCTCCATCTCTTCACCACTTGGATGCTTTGTCTTTTTTGCCTTTTGTCTTCTTCCTACTCTTTCAGCCCTCGGGGATATCTTCTGGCAGGTCGCTGCATTCCCTGGGCCTTTTCCATGCTTGATGCTCAAACAGTTCAAAAATAAACAGATATTTCATTATGTTAATTTTGACATTCACACGACCGTCATCGCTTTGAAAACCAATGGCTAATTCTCTCTCTTAAGGTTGATGACTTTTTGGACATCACCGTCCCCAGCAAAATGTCATCGATCCTTTGCGAGCTTTTCTACTATGAGCTTTGTCTTCCTCGGCCCTCTCTACGGATCTTTTTCCTCTTCTAGATTGTTTCTCGGGTTTCCACAGGCTTTTGTCCACGGACACTTTCTCACAAAATTTTGCTCATGAACATTTTCTCATAGACTTTTATCTGCGGACAGTCTCCCGGCCTTTGCTTTGAACTACGGCCCGACTTCCTTCAGACTTTTTGTCGAAAGGAATTCCTTCGAACAAAAAGTCTAAAGGAATTTGGGACTTAAACAAAATCTGAACTTACCTTTTTTTTAAAGTGCCTACCCTCTGCAAGGGTATTTGAACTTGAGCTGCCCCTTAACCTTTTGGACATACCCTTGAACCAAGTCGTTGAACCACAATGGTTCAACGGTTCAAGCGGTTCAACCATTGTGCGCCAATGCCAAGTGACCCAAAGTCGATGAACTTGAAGCCGCTAAACCGTCTAGTTGAACCAAATGATTGAACCATCCACTTGAACCAAAAATGGTTCAACAATTCAATGGTTGAACGCTGTGCGTCGAGCTGATTTAACCAAACATTGAACCACTCGCTTTGAACCAAGTGTTGAACCACGCCATTGAACCAAAATTAGTTCAACAATTTAATGGTTCAACGCTATTGAATCGAGATGTTTTGAACTAAGCGATGAACTCTTTGTTGAACTAGAAGCTATTGAACCATGTGTTGAACTTGAATCGATTGAACTAAGCATTGAACTAAGGCATTGAACCGGTTCAATGGTTTAAAGATGCCAATTTTTTTTGTGATTTCCTTCAAACTAGAGCCCAAAGAAGCCTTGTAAAATATAGAACTCTCTGAACTAATTTCTCATCTGCCAAGGATTTCACCTGCAAAATCTGTAGAAACTCCTAGACTTATGCAAAATCAAAAAATGAATTGGCCTTAAACAACAGGGGAAGAAGGTGACTGATTTTTTGCCCTGTTGGGCAAAAATGGTCAACAGATTGGTGCCTCCCAGGGGAAGCATGCCTGCCATGCTTAGAAGCCAATTGCCTTAAAAATCCATTGGGCACGAAGTCAGATGTAGCTTGAACAAAGTTAATAACAGCCCCAAAAATCCAAGAATCAAACATGAAGCCTTTTAACCCCACACGCAAAGGGAAACACACAAGGCTAAAAACACTACCTGTGCAACTGCACTTAGGGAAAGCAGGAAAAGAAACTGAAAGCAAACTACTATATATAGCTAACCAAGAAAATTTGCCTCCCTCCTAGATCAAAGGGAAAATTTCTTAAGTCCCCTTCTTGGCAAGAAGACTTATGGTGCCAGGCAAGTAGCTAAATGAAAAAGAGAGTTGGTGACTTGCTCCTCTTGCCTATCACCTGGATTAGCTGGAATCTAAGTGGATCAGATTCAAACATGCTTCCAACATACATGTATTCTTCTTGTCCCTGGAGGCTTGTTGAATGCTGGTCCTTCATATTGGTGCTTATCACCAAGGAAACAATGGTTGTTGGCTCATCACCATTAGCCGTTTGATCTACACATTCCCTCCGCAATGTATCATGGTCCGAGCCATTTCCTCCTACCTCATTGAAGATCTTGTCAGACTCGTCCTTTACTTCCTCTTGGCCTTCTTGAAGAAGGGTGACTGTGGTGATGTTTGAAATGGACTCACAAAATGATTGCTCATCTCACAGAACATCACCTCTCTGTTCAAAACTTTCTTCTTCAAAGTTTTCCTCAAGGAAGACAAACCTCTCCTTTTCCTCCTCCAACTCAGGCTCCTCAACGTAGTCATCCTCATCATCAAAACAATAAGGAAGTTCATCAAATAGAGGGAAAGAGAGCTCACCAAGCTTTTGTTCTTCCTTGTATTGCTGGAACATCTGCATATATGCGAGACCTGCGTCTTCTCCATTGTTGATAAGGCCTTCACAAGGAGCATTGATGATGATTTCTTCTTCGTTATTGCTCATGACAACCTCTTGGGAACTGCAAATTAGATCTTCTGCTCCTCACTTGCCTCTTGCAAAATAGGTTCTTCCTTGATAAGGGGTGAAGTGGGAAAAATGTGTGGAAGAGGAGGCAGTCCTTGAGCTAGAATCGAATGATTCTCCTCTTTCCACTTGGTCAACACTTCATCTATATCAGGTGTGGCCTGATAATTCTCTTGGAAATGTGTAGATGGGGTGTGTTCAAATATGGAATGTGCTATTTGGTCTGTACCATCCATCACACATTGGTTGAAGAATCTCTCTCTGGATTCCAACTCTGTAATTCTCTTGGCTAGATCCTCTTGGAAGAGCTTTTCCTGGAGGTCGTCAGCATTATCATGAGCAGGAGCAGCTTCAGCTTCTTCAAGGTTTTGAGAAAAACCTTGCTTCTCCTCCTTCATGCCCCATGATTATACTATTTTCCCCCAGTTTAGGATCTCAAAATTGGAATTTTGCTCCTATGAACAGGAAGCAACTTTGTTTTGTCTAAGGTCCTAGGGCTCCTCTGCAAGGTCTAGAAGTTCTATCTCTCTTTCAAGAAGCAGTCTCATCCTAGCCTCTAAATCTTCAATTTGCTTGGCTAGATTATCCTGAAAGAGTCTTTCTTGGAGGTCACTAGCATCATCCTCTTCAAGGCTCTGGGCTAGTTCCTGGCATTCCTTCCTCCAACTTGGAATCTGCACATCACATTGAAAGACTTGGGGAGGTTGAGGAATGCAAGGAAGAGACTGTTGATGCACTGGAAGAGTCTCTAGAAGAGGGACGTGCTGGCTGGTGGTATTCCCCCAATGAAAGATTCATGATCTAAGGAGTTGAGAAGATTGATCTCCATGGGGGGTTGTTCTGATGCCCTCTGGTGTTGGAAAGCCAGGCGCATGAGATTTAGGGCAGATGCATTTGATGAGCTGGAATGGGCAAGTGATATCTGATAGAAAGGATTTGGTGTAAAAGAGGGGGCTTTCTTTAGAATAGGAGGGGGCACACAAGGTTGACTGCCTTGAATAAATGGATTTCTCCATTTTGCTACATCCTCCATGGACTGCAAGGCCTGCACTTGCCTAAACAAACACTTCTCTTTATACATCAGCTCCTGCTGATACCCATACTGCTCCTCTAGTCTATTAATCTCCATTGTCTACCTCTCAAACTCTAGTGCCACCTCCCTTATTGTTGCAGGGCAACTAGGAGAGTTGCTTGAGGGGATTGCATAAATATCTGGAGCCTGATCATAGTCATATGAAGTAATACAAGGTCCATGATTCTGTGTAAAAGAATTATACGTATAAAAGTAAGATTTCTGATGGCACCAGGGTACTTAACCAGTAGATTCAACTTAGAGTCACCATTGGTGTTTGATGTAAAGCCTCCAAAGGCTGGTCAGTTGAAGAACACACCAAAAATTCTTCAACTCTTTAGACAAAACCTGTCCTAGTTGGTCCCACCAGGTGTGCCAAAACTATTGATGCAGAAGATTGCACCCTTGGTAGGAGGCCGAGCTCCTACCTTCTTCACGCAACTATGGAAACTCCCCTCTCACCTGTGGGACAGGCAAAGCTAGAGGGGAGAGTCTCTAGATAAGGGCTAGCTCCCTCTGATGTATCATTTAGGCCCTGGTTTCTCCTACTGCTAATAAATAAAATGAAAAAAGGGGGGGATGAAAAGGGAGAAGGATATGTTGAAAACAAAGCCTAAGCCTAAAAAAATAAAAGAGGTGATACACCAGAAAAAATTGACCCACTCAGGCCCAAACATACACTTTTCACCAAAACCAGCGCCTATACACTTCATTCATCATGAGAGAACCTTCAACATCAGTGGGTCAGGGGTCCATGGAGATACATGGAGGAAATAACTACTAGAGGCATTCTGAGATGCACTGCAACAGCCTATTCACTTCACCTATGCTCCTCTAGGGACACTTCTGACAAACCTGTAAAAGGAAAACTCAAAAATTGCACTAGACGTGCTGAATTTTTTTTGTAGAAGCATTAAGAAAATGACTTAATATAGAATTAAGGCATAGACACATACTATAAATGCAAAACTCAGAATGGAGGTAAAATGCTAAGTTTTGATTGAAGGTAAATTTTTGGCAACTCTGCCTTACAAGCTCGAGAGATTTTTGGGCAGAGTTTTGCCTTAAAACTGAGAGCCAATTCTTTCTCCAAAGAGAAGTTTACAATATATAGAAAGAGGAAGATAACTTGGCAGTTTTTGGGAAAGATTTTGGCGCTCATTTTCTATCAGTGGCCCATGTGCATTCTGAATCTTGGGAAGAGTAAATCACTGTTATTGATGTCATTCTTTAAAAAAGGCCTGTCGGAACCATGCTGCACAATCACCCAAATTTAAATTTTGTGTTCAAGCATTAATGAAACAACATGGCCACCCCTTTTTTCTACAAATCGACTGTAGTTTGTCCCCTCATCAATGCCAACTTGGAGAAAAATAGGTCGCACCGCTCAATAACTCTCCATCTCTTCACCACTTGGACGCTTTGTCTTTTCTACCTTTTGTCTTCTTCCTACTCTTTCAGCCCTCGGGGCTATCTTCTGGCGGGTCACTACGTTCCCTGGGCCTTTTCCATGCTTGACGCTCAAACAGTTCAAAAACAAATGGATATTTCATTGTGTTAATTTTGACGTTCACACGGCCATCATCGCTTTGAAAACCAATAGCTAATTCATTCTCTTAAGGTTGATGGATTTTTAGACGTCACTGTCCCTTGCAAAATGTCATCGGTCCTTTGTGGGCTTTTCTGCTATGAGCTTTGTCCTCCTCGGCCCTCTCTATGGATCTTTTTGCTCCTCTGAATTATTTCCCAGGTTTCTGTGGGCTTTTATCTGCAAACACTTTCCCACAGACTTTTGTCCGTGGACATTTTCTCGTGGACTTTTGTCCGTGGACAGTCTCTCGGCCTTTGCTTTGAACTATGGCCCGAATTCCTTCAGACTTTTTGTTCGAAGGAATTCCTTCAGACAAAAAGTCTGAAGGAATTCGAGACTTAAACAAAATCTGAACTTACCTTTTCTTTGAAGTGCCTGCCCTCTGCAAGGGTATTTGAACTTGAGCTGCCCCTTGACCTTTTGGACATACCCTTGAACCAAGCCATTGAACCAAAATGGTTCAACGGTTCAAGCGGTTCAACCATTGCACGCCAATGCCAAGTGACCCAAAGCTGATGAACTTAAAGCCACTGAATCATCTAGTTAAACCAAATGATTGAATCATCCACTTGAACCAAAAATGGTTCAACAGTTCAATGGTTCAATGCTACGCGCCGAGCCGATTTAACCAAACATTGAACCACTCGCTTTGAACCAAGTGTTGAACCACGCCATTGAACCAAAATTGGTTCAACGGTTCAATGGTTCAATGTTGTTGAATCAAGATGTTTTGAACTGAGTGATGAACTCTTTGTTGAACTAGAAGCCACTGAACCATGTGTTGAACTTGAACCGATTGAACCAAGCGTTGAACTAAGGCATTGAACCGGTTCAATGGTTCAAAGACGCCAATTTTTTTTGTGATTTCATTCAGACCAGAGCTTGAAGAAGCCTTGTAAAACCTGGAACTCTCTGAACTAATTTCTCATCTGCCAAGGATTTCACCTGTAGACTCCGTAGAAACTCCTGGACTTGTGCAAAATAAAAAAAATGAATTGGCCTTAAACAACAGGGGAAGAAGGTGACCGATTTTTTGCCCTGTTGGGCAAAAATGGTCAACACTAACCATTATGACACCTAACTAAACAAGGAGACAAGTATCTAGGAGCTAGTGTATACCTAAATGGTCAGCCCAAGGGAATGGACATTGAGACCTCCCACATGTAGCACACAACTCACCTCCACTTGAACTAGCTCAATGGGATATATATATATATATATATATATATATATATACATACATATATATATACATATATATATATATATATATACATATATATATATACATATATATATATATATATATACATATACATACATATATATATATATATATGTATACATATATATATGTATATGTATATGTATATATATATGTATATATACATATATATATATGTATATATACATATATATATGTATATATATATACATATATATATTTATATATACATATATATACATACATATTTATATGTATGTATATATATATATATATATATATATATATATATGTATATGTACATATATATGTATATACATATATATATATATATATATATATATATATATATATATATATATATATATATGTATGTATGTATGTATGTATTCTATAAGTATGTATATAATATAAATATACATATACGTAAGTATATATATAATATACATACTTATAGAATATATATATATATATATATATATATATATATATATATATATATATATATATATATATAAACACACACACACACACACACACACACACATATGGTACACACTTAATGTTAATATCATATACACATAGATAAGTGTCTTAATTCAGTAAACATACATACATACATGTGTGTATGTGTTTGTGTGTGTGTGTGTGTGTGTGTGTGTGTGTGTGTGTGTGTGTGTGTGTGTGTGTGTGTGTGTGTACACACACACACACACACACACACACACATGTATATAAACACACATGTATGTATGTATGTATGTTTGTATGTTTTTTTCCCTAAATTAAGACACTTATCTATGGGCATATTATATGAAAATGAAGTGTGTACCATAGCATAATCACAATGTACTAGTATTTTATAATCAACACTTAACAAGATAAAGGAAAAAGAATTTCAAAAGACATGTATTAATCATTACATACTATGAAAAACATGTAAGAAATGGTTACAAACAATCAAATAAAAAGAGGGAAAATTTTAGCATATGCATAGAAGAAACAAGAGACAAGTAGGGATCCTTGCTTACCCATAACTTCTATGAGATTTCATTGTATTGATGGCTTGATTCCAAAATGAAAGTGTCATCATCATTTATAAGTTATTGTGGGTTTTTGGGATTGGACAAAGCAAAAAAAAGCCATGGAAATAAATAATATAAAGTCATTGGAAAGGGCAATCTAGGGAGAATATAATAACAATCACAAATAAAATGTAAACTAAGTAAAGATAATCAAAGGATAAAACTTGGAATGAAACATGATAAGTTAGGGAAGAAAACAATGTGACAATAAGCCAATGAAATAAAATCCAATGATGAAATTAGGTAAAAGGATAATTCTTGAGCAATGGTGAAATCTAAAACAAAATCATGAACATCAATGGAAGAAGCATAAACATGCCAAAAAGGAAGTAGAATTAGACATCATGAAAGTGAAAAAGACCCCAAGTGGATGGAATATAGTAGAGAGATTAACTATAAAAAGAAGCAAGTGCATAATATGAAGAAGAATGAAGTAAAATTAAAAGGAATATAAAGAGTGTTCAATTATAAACATAAGAAATTAGTAAGTTGTAAAAACTAATAATACCATCGCTATCAAGTGAGTCATATTAATAATCAAAATGTATATATAAGCTGAACCATGAATATCATCAAGGCCCAAATCAAAATGTTGAGGAACTCAAAAATAAAGGAATGGTGAAACATTCTCATCAACATCATCTTCCTCATTCTCTTCTTCTACTATGTTATTCGTTAATTGACCTTTCTCATTGATGTTATCTTGAATAATTGAATGTTTTTAAAGTCTTCCTCTTGTATGGTAACTATATTTTGTGTTAGACACACTATTTTTGGGATATGCTTATGTACTTGAACCTTGTGTTCTTTTTCCTTCATTATAAATCTTTGATCTTCCTTTGGTACTTCATTGTGTAAGACCTCTTATTGAATTTTTTGTTTTAGAATGTTGATAACTCTCTTGATTATAATAACTTGGTCTTCATGTATAAACTTCAAAAGTTGATGTAAATTAGAAGAAATTTATTTCATTTGGTGTATCCAAGTTCCACCAAGAAAAACATCATAAGATTTAGTGGTAGAACCATATGAAATAAAGTTTGAATTGTCCTTGGACCCACTATAATAGGTAAGATAATACAACCAAGAGGCTCTCGAGCTATAACATCATATACCATAATTAATTGTTAGTTTGTATGCCAAATCCTTTATAAATCCAAGGCTATAGATAAATTACTCAGTGCAGATATTCAATCTTGAACCATTATCAACCATTATTCCATCCTTTTCATGTCTATATAATAAAGATCTTATGAATAAAGATCCATTGTATGAGTTATCACTTGGAATATGCCTATCATCAAACTTAATTTGAGTAAATGCTTTATTTTCTTAATTAAACCAAACACGCAAATAAAACCATCAATTGGATGAACATTAGCAACCTTTGGTGCTTCTTTATGATTATGTCCATCTATAGTGTGGAAATTTCCCTTGTCAATTGTTTAGTTATGATTTAAAAGGTAGTTGGTAGAAAATTTCAAATGTTGATTTGGTGGATCTATTAATTAATTCAAGAAGTTTTTAGTTACCTCCACTTGAAGATGATTATTTCCAATGATATATTGTATCTTATGTTTTAAACTAATGCATCTATTGGAAGAGTGCCCCAAAGTTTTATGATAATCAAAACATGCATTTGAATCATAATTATTATGAAATTTTCTTGAAGGATCAAATTCTCACACTAGAAACAAAATATGTTACACTCAAGTAATATATTCAAAACATTATATGGACTTTCACTGAGCCTAGGTTTTTTTTCCTACACTCCCTTTTTCAAGGTATTACAATATTTCTATATGGTTGTTCCATAACATTGACCAAATTATTAGCCTCATTCTTAAGTTTAAATCCATTCTCATTTTCTCTAGCCTTACAGTCTATCTTAGTTGGAAATTTGGCACTATTATATTTTTGAACATTTGAGCCACAAATAAGCACATTTGCATCTAAAAGTTTGACTTCAAAGTCTCTAATAACATAAATTCATAAAAAGAGTGATAAGTGTTAAATACCAATTTTTATTTGATAATTAAAAGTAAAATATTGGAAAATATACTTGGAATCTCACTATTGGGTGGTTGATAATTCATTTGTGTAAACATAGACTTAAAGGAAATCACATACTCACTAATGGTCTCATTTGGTCTTTTTTTAATTTGATCTTCTTTTTAAAATGTGACTTTCATGTGAATATTGATTTGAATATGAGCTAAGAAGTTATTAACTCATGTTGTAAAATAATGTACAAATCCACATGGTAAAGCATACAACTAATCAAGTTTAAAATCCTTTATTTTACTTGGAAATAGCTTAATTCATAATTTATCATCATGGAAAAAATATAAGTACTAGGCATATAAATCCCTAACATGATAATGCGATTAGAAGGGTCTCCATTTCTGCTGAAAAATTCAAACTTTAGAAAAACAAATCTTATTATAAATAGGTATGAAATTACTTCCTAATCCAAGTGGTTTAGAAGAAAATCATTAGAAGTGAACCTTTTTTTTGGGATTTTGGGATAAAAATCATGAAATATGTCTCAACGTTATCAGTAAAGCATGGTTAAGGATGCAAAGGCAAATAATATGCAATCTACCAAAAATATTTACTTGAAATGATTTTTACGAAGACCTAACTAATATCATCACTTTACACAATCACATGATTGGAAACCTAAAACATGACAATTCTACCCATGGATGTTTTAAATCATGTAAATCATACGTGAAGGAAAATAATTCATTGTTTGAGCCATAATTACCAACAATGTAATTTAAAATCAGCTATGTGTTATGAACATAACTCGTTGATTTTACATGACCTCTTACTTAGTATATTTAGTGGCTAGGCAAACACTATTTTTCAATATTGGCAAAAATGAGCATATTAAGCACAACTAGTCACATATGAAAATTATATATGCAATTAAAGAGGAAATAAGGTGCAAAACACTTCAAAAACATTAATAACACTTTTTATTCAATATTGTTATGTTATTGGAGGATGATTCTGATAAATATTCTTTGAGGTAGGGACTGGAGTGATTTTTTATCATGTTAATTGGCTCATTCAATTCCATATATTCACTTACATCAAAGTTTGTAGATTTAATTTTCACCCTCTACGACTTCCACAATATGTTAGTAATAAGTTTGTGTTAATGAAATATTACATGTAGCTAGCTAATGTGCATCGATTACTATGATTATAATTAGGCATTATACTTTTAAATACTTTGTCATCACCAAGTTGTTGGAATAATTTGTTCAATAAAATTTGTCATTGCATGAAAAAATATTATCTTTTGATAGTAAGATCATCATTAAAGATATTTTGGGGAGTACTCGTAAACATGTCCTCTACTTGGGGGACTACATGTTTTGTTATGATGATAATGTTGAGGTACAAAAGAGGAACTATATAGTATAATGATTTTGGAGCAAGTCATATTGAAAAAAGATCCAAATAAAGTTATTGATGATGAAAAATATTTTTAATCTCTTATGTATCTTTAAAAGAAGATATTTATTTAACCTGTACTAAAGTTTATTAATTTAAGACTAAATATGCATTTTTTCAAAAAAGGACCAAGATGATTATGGATGACACCTTGTTATGGTTAAGTGGAAGAATTTTTGAATGTAAAAACAAGAACAGTGTAAGAGGAGACACTTCAAAGGACAAATATCTTCATCAAGATCTTCCTTCTCCATACAAATAGTGATAGTTGTTGGTAAAATTTATGTTTTACCCTAATTTTGATTATATATATATATCTATGTGTGTGTGTGTGTGTGTGTTATAATTAATAAGTGTAAAACTTAATAGATATCATAATTTTAAATAGGTATAATAATTAACAATTCTAATTTTAGAAATTGATACATATGGAAAATTGTTATTTTTAGAAAATATTGAGAAGAAATGTACTTAGCTTAAATTAGGATTTTTGTTGACTGTTTTAGATATCTAAAAGTGGAAATTAGTAAAAAATTTGACTGTGTATTCTCAGGATCAAGAGAATAATCTAAAACTATTTCTAGAAAGGTCCACTATATTTGGACAACAGTGCAGGTTACTTGTGGCTATCAACTGTGAACATGTACCAGTTGACTATGACTGATGACTGATAGGAAAAGATAGAGAAAACAAAATTATGATAACGTCAATATAAAATCAAAATATAAGAATATTCCCTTACATGACCATTATTAGTGGATAGCAATGCAGGTCACTTGAGTTCATTGACTACAAATTTTTCTACATTGATTATGATGAAAATGTAACTACTGCACCTTCTATGCCTGTATCTGATGAGTATGTTGAGATATTGACATTTAAATCATTTTTCACATATATTGTTGTTTTCCTTATTTTGTCTCTAAAACCCTAAGGGCATCTTGAATGCTTGAAACCTTCAAAAAATAAAGGGGGAGTGTAATGGGCTAAGCTGATCCCAATCAACCCCTTGATGACCAATGCCTACATATCCAATACTCCAAAGATGGAAATCAATCCCATGTAGTTCTTCCACCTAGTATGATTATGCAATTAAGATAATTGACTATGTGTATGTAGCTATAAATATAGCTTTGATACTTGATAATAATAGCTCTTGACCTTTGAGATGATTTAGACTTGGCTTATGGTTGCTCCTTGTGAGTGATCTTGAATTTGGAAAAAATAATGCAAATTTGCTCAATGTGAAATTGTGTAAGTTAAAAACTAAGTGGGTACCAAGTGGGGATAATGATTGACCTTTGATGTGTATTTATAATCAAATATGTTTTATAATTTCCTTTATCTAACCTTATGAAGCATGTGAAAAGACCCAAAAAAATGTTTTAAAATTTGGAAACCAACCAATATTTAACATGAGACACAACTGCTTTAGGTGGACATGTATGTGGCAATAGTCCTATATACCTAATACATACCTATCTTAGAAGATTAAGGAAATATGTCCTTATTTGGAGACAGTCTAAGGATGGTATGAAGTAGATCAAGCATTTGACTTAGAAGGTTATTTATAATAATGATGTCAAATAAAGGGTTATGCCCACATATAGATAAATGAATTAGAGGAATGGAAAATAAGAGTATGTATTTGGGCATAGGCTGCATGGTTCATAATGTGTCAAAAATTAGAACTTTCAAGTATTTATGACCATATTTATGTGTCTACAATTTATTTGAAAATAATAAATACACATCATGTGACTGGTGTTGTTAGTGATGATAGTGGAGGTGATGAGCCCAAACATGCAAAGAAAATTTATTCTAATTTTGGCGGAGGTCAATCCTCATTTATAAATATCACCATCAAGACATCTAAAGGATTACAAAATCCTCCCTTGTCTTCCATCCCATGAGTTCTCCTTGTTGGCCCCATAATTTTGACTAAGTGTTATCCTATTTTGGCATGAAACTGACACGACATGGAAGGACCATGGAACGGGTAGACCATGACACATGACTACCAAACATAGAAGCACTATGGTGTGGGACATAATGGGTGCAAGAGGATAATGATGTATAAGGGACTAGTGTGAGAGGACCCAATAAAAGGAGAACAAGCCATAGAAAACTTGAAAACATTAGACTTAAAATGAAAGTAGAAGACCAGGGGAGCACATGGGAAGTAGGAGTATTTAGGAGAGTGATTCATATGGGACACTTCGACCTTATTGATTAGATGTTTTTCACTATATTTCAAGGAATGGAACACATAGCCACCAATATATAGCATACAATGAGGATCTAGGGGGCACAGGGACTCGGGTCTTCAGGAAGAACTTATTGTAAGTGCCATGACTCTTAGTCTGTTGAGAGTATGTGCACCATTTGCTCATAACATTAATGATTGTAAAACTTGGTTAGGGAAAAATAAGTATAAATACCCTTATTGTAATCTATTGTAAGGATGATATTTTGGAGACTATATGATGAAGCTTTGCCTTTTGGTTCATTAAACATCTAATATGAGATATCAAATTTTGCCAATTTACATTTTGAATGATGGAATATACTAAGAGCTATACCTGGATATGAGTTATTCCTTAGTCTCTTTTTATTTGTATCTTTTTATTTTCTAACTCACTAATGCTAGATAATGATGGTGATCTATGTAGTAATAATAATAACTGCACCTAGAACTATAAGGATCAAAGTAGTATACTTGTGATGTTATATAATCTTTGTATAAAACTGTATAAAGACAAAAGCATGAAAAAACATATAATACTATGTTACAAAAACTTTAGGAATTAGTCTTTCACTACACACTTTATGTGAGTGCACGAGACCTAAATCTTGCATGATAGGACTAACTTGCTAGCTCGTTGGGATAGACTTTAGTGTCAAAGTTGGAATCAACTAAAATAACCCAACATTTTGGTTCTATTAGTGAGACCTAAAGTAATTGAAGCACAATCATGGAAGATGTTTGAGTGAATTACTCTTGAGAATATAGAAGAATGGGTTATCAATGTTGAAGATAATTTTGCAATTTAGTAACTTGAGCCAAGAATCTTTGCACGATAGTAGGTGGAGCAGAATATCTATAGTTCTTTGTATGAAACCTTCTTTTTAGAGGTCCTCGTTCTTTTACATGCTTGGATAATATCATATGCTCAAGGATGATCCAAGAATCTTGGAAGAAGGTGGTCTTGGACACTAGAACAACAAAGGGCTCTAACATGACTTGGAGTCCCATATGTGCGAGCAATCAAATTTTGGTGGAGAGGAGTTCAAAACAACTACATTCTAGAGTATGCTATGACCACCTATTCATGTCCTGAAGAAGCTAAATTCCAATTCTTTTAAGAGCCATGGGATTTCTATCTAACGCTTTTTCCTTTTGAAATTAAAAAATTAATTGTTGACCTTGGACTAAAAACCATACCAATAGATGACTAAATCCTCTTATGCATGAGCCACACATTTAGAAGGGGATAATAGAGGTTGATTGAAGATTGTGGGTTCAAAATGGTAGCCATCTAGCATGTACTATGAAAATGGAAGTATGATGAAGCTCAACAAAGAATCATGGGAGTTAACAGCATGGGAAGAGACTAAGAGAACTCAAGGACTGCTATTAAAAGCTATAGGGAAGCAAAAACACATGAGGATCCCATCACTTTCAAGATCAATTCTATGCCACTTCTATCCTACAAAGGAGAAACATGCTGGATGGTAGGAACCAAAGAACCAAGTCTAAATTGACCAAGCTCTCCCAACATAGTGCATGCTCCTACCTTTGAGTTAGAAAAAGTACAAATTTAAAATTGGGATACAGATAGTTTAGATGTAGAAGATAAATTGGTAAGGGATACTAAAACTGGGAAATTTGATGCTCATTTAGATTTATCACTATCTTTCCCTCTTCAAGGGATTTTTATGGCACAACTTGGGATGTCAGGTGGACCTAACCCTCAAGGACAAGGTATAGGCCCAAACTTGGGTAACCAACCCGCTATTGTGCCTCTTTTCATGAGTTTTGCCATTAGAGGTGCTAGAGGAGGATTAGGTGGTGGCACAGGAGGAAGTGGACTCCCTTCTTAAGGGACTAAGGATGGAGCTTCCCAACCACCACCCTCTTAACCACCATAACCCACTATGGTCTACTATGAGATGACATTACACTTACTTGAATACCAAGGGGTGGAAAATTTAACTGAACATGTCCACAAGTGTGAATTGATTTGGAAGGCACGAGGCATCATGTCTTATGAACATAAGGCTACACAATTTGAAACTATGCTTTTAGAACATGCACACAAGTGATACCAAAAGTTTAACCCTTAGTAATCAGTGGTAGACTATGACTAGTTCAAAATAACCTTCCTGTAGGAATTTGACATTCTTAAATTTGAGCAATAGAGTTTAGTATCGCTACATAACATCAATCAAGGACTTACAAAGAGCATATGAGAGTATGATGAAAGGTTTAAAACCTTGTTTTATAAATTCTCATTTGAAATTAATACTGCTCAACACACATAATGGTTTGTGGGAGGACTATTACTACCCTTCTGACGAGCCTTGTCACAACAATCCTTCAATAACCCATGTGAGGCTTTAGAAGATGCTCTTTATGTTAAAGTGATTGGAAGAATTGACACCAAGATTTGTCCTTTTGTGGAGGCACATATAGTGTTTATGGCATCACAACTTGAGAATTTGATGGCAAATAATGTGCATGAGACATGCAGTGGTGTTTGGTATACCAACTATGAAATTGAAAGACATACATGGAGTAACAACCTGCACAAGAACATTGGCACAATACTTTAAAAAACATGTAAAATCTACAATGAGGAACATTATGTCCACTCTTATCATATTTTTCAATGGGCTATTCACACTAAGGTGTTTGAGTATTATAAGATTTGTGATGTCTACACTCATGACACTAATGACTATCATTTCATCAGTGATATCTATGTAGCTTGAGTGCATGGTACAAGGTTTGATATTCAAGATGATGATGGCTATTGTGATGAGGAAAAAGGAGAGGATAAGGAGGTGGATGGTTTACACCTTGGACCTATTATAAATGTGGGTCACCAAACTACTATCAATAAGATTGCTCAAATTACCCAACATGTGCTTTCTATACAGAAGACCATCGATTGGAAGAGTGCCCTGATCTATATGTGGATATCACCAAGGAGTGAAATGAAAAGGGCATCGGTATGATTCAAATTGATAAACCACAATGATGGACACATCCAACCATCCCTATAGTTTAATAAGTAAACATTACCACTTATAGTGGGGGTTAGACCCAATCAACAACTAATTTGATCAAGAAGGTATAATAAGAACCACAGGCTAGAAAGTACCTTAATATTCAACAACAAAAAGATGTCCTCTAGGATATGATGGCAATAGTATAAGAACTTTAGGGTGAGATTCAATTCCTCAAAGACAAGGATGTAACTATTATCAATCAGACTTACACCCCTATGAAGGTAGTTTTAGGCCTTCATAGTCTGCTAAAACATGGAAACAATCCCAAGCTATGGGTGACCTAATCAGTGGATTAATTCTCTAGATTCGAAGGGCTATCTCCCTTTGGTGTATCAATTAGGATCTTGGTTCTATGCTAAAAACTACCAAGAAAAGAGAGAGAAACTTGAAAGGAAATCCTATCTAATGATGGTGATACACCTATATTTTTTTATTGATCCACTCAATTTGAGTTCTTGAGAACACTGCTTTAGATAAAAAAAATGTGCTGAAATTTCAATTCCAATTGACCAAAATGCACAAGTATTTCATGAAAAGGTTTTATCTATGATCTAAGCTTGAGGGAAATGAAAGAATAGGCCTAATTTAAGGCACTAACCAACCACTTATATCCACTATAAACTTAGCTAAGAGACATCAAACAGAAAACATGACCTGCATAAACTGATCAACTATGTTGCTAGGTAATAATCAAGGCTTGATAAGGAAGATAAATTCTATCATTTATGCAAATCACTAACATGAATAGATTATACTAAAATTTTGGAAAATAAGAATAGTCCTATTAATCTAAAAAAATGTTACAAACTTAGTCTTTGGCAAAATTTTATCTTGCCAAAAGAGGGATCCAATTCAAGGCTAAAAAGCCAACTTATGTAGAAAATATACAACAGTGAAGACATTGGCACTTAAAATAGAAAAGTAGGTCAAATTGTACATTAACCAAGTCTAATTTCCATTATGCCAAGATAACAAAGCCTTCTAAAATATCTTCTTATCCTTTGTCTTGCATGAAAAACCCTTTAACATTAGAAAAATGATGATGGGCTCATGCTTGAGTCAAAACTTCCAACATGCATAATGTTATGCCAATCTCCAAATATGTAACTCCTCTTGAATTGCTAGAAACATTGGAAAGGATCAAATGAATGAGACAAACAAGAGTGCATGCATGAAATCTACGTTAGGCTCTCCAACATTAAACTCCTTGAGTCCTTCATGTAAATGAGTCTCCATTTTTAGCATTGAAGGTGTCGTATTTGAAATGGTTACACATCTTGGATGTGTCTAATCCTATTTTGGGCCACTTTGCATGTTGTAGAATGTGTTAATCTATTTATATTGGTTGTTGAAATCTATTGCATTTTTTGGTTCTTCATTTTTGTGTATTTCCTGTGAAGTTTTTATCTTTAGAAAAATTATCCATGGCTTTATTACCTTGTTTATTTCCTTTGGACAAAAAGTCTGAAGGAAATCTATCTTCGGGCTCTTTATATTTGTCAGTTTTTTGATCGTAAGTCTTTTGAAGGAATTCTTTCAGACAATTTATTCAAAATAATTCCTTTAGACTTTTTGTCTACAACCTTATCTTTGTATATTTATTTCTATCAACATTTTCCTCTTTTTCATTTCCTTCAAACAAAAAGTTTGAAGGAAATCTTGTCTTCAAGATTTTCCTTAAACCATTCCTTCACACAAAAAGTTTGAAGGAATTATCTTTTAGGCTTTTCAAAATGTTCATGTTAATTTATTTCTTATAAAATGTCCAAAGGAATTCGTTTAATTGTAAATTTCCCTTCGGGTTTTTGAAAATGGTCCCCTCGACATTTTGTTTTGAACTTTCTCAAAGGGTAGATACGCTTCAGGTTTATGCAAATGGCCACTTCAGATTTTTGCCAAGTGACTTTTTTTGAAGGGAAAGTAACCCCTCAAATTTTTTGGAATCAAATCTTCTCGAAGGGAAAGAGTCCTTTGAGATTCTCAAAAGTGTCCCTCAAAACCTCAAAGTGTCCCGTTGGTGAATGGAAAACTGCCATTCAGGACTTTTGTTTGATCCTTTTGCCCTGCTTGCCAAGACAAAAAACCCTTCAGCTTTATAGAAAAGGACCTTTGCTCATTGAAAAGAACCTTCTCAAAGGGAACATACCATTTGGAAGACATGAAATGCACCTTTTAGACTCTTGACAATGGACTTTCCTAAAGATAAAGTGCCCTTCGGGTTTTCTGTAATGGACCTCTCGGCCTTTTAGAGCTACCTCTCAAAAAAATCAAAATGAACCACTTGCCCTTTAAAAGTCCTTCGAGATTTTTAAAAAGGACTTTAGGATTTTTTAAGTACCCTTTAGGATTTTGACAAGCCCTTCAAAAAAATTACAAGTGTCCCTCAAACTTTTGAATTTGTCTTCTTCCAAAAGGCACATACCCTTTGGCTTTCAGAGAATGCCTTATTGGATTTTTGAAACTGCCCTTTGGACCTTTTGAAATAGTCCACTTTTCCATTAAATTGACCCTTCAAATTTTTTCAAATGCTCCGTCAGCTTATTTCAAAGTCCACCTGCCCTTCAAAACTTTGAAATGTCCCTTCAGGGTTTTTTAAAGTGTCCCCTTAGCCTTTCTCCAAGTGACCCTTCGAGTTTTGAAATGATTCCTTTAGGAAAATGAATTGGTCCTCTTTATCTCTAAAAATGCCCTTATCTGAAGGGAAAGAACCCTTTGGAACTCTACAAATGGACCTTTCGACCAAAAGAAAATCCCTCAAAATTTTATCAACTGCCCTTCGACTTTTGTGAATAACCTTCCTGAAGGAAAAGAACCCTTCAAGAAAGTTGTAAAGGACCCTTTTTCTTGTAAAGCCTAAAGTTTTCTTTAGAATTTAATCCTTTTATCTACTCTAGTCAACATCTATTCTTTCCTGCAAAGAACAAGATAAGTGAAATAAAACCCCCTAAATCACCTAGATAACCTTAAGGCCTGTTAGCCATGGATTTTCAAGGATTTTTCAACAAGGGTGGCAATTTGACCTATGTGGTCAAATTGTCAACATTTTGGCGACTCAGCTGGGAAGCATGCTTGCTATGATTGGGAACCTAACCATATACATGAGTTTTGAATTCACAAAATAATGATAAACTTGGTCCATGACTACAAATCTCCTTTGACCAGACATGAAGTAACCAAGCATATGTGCAAATAAAGCACTTATTCTAAAAAAAATAGAATGAAACTACTATGCTTGAACAACACTTGGGAGGAAATTAAATAAACTAACTATGTACAAGGAGCTTTTCTCTTTAGTAGCAATGTTTCAGATCTATCCCATTGACTGGGATTAGAAGTTACTCACCATCCATATTTACAAGTTGGAAGGCATTGTGGGATTTGTAGATGGAGATTGTGTATGGGCCAATCTAAAGGGAATCAAACTATGTGTGCCTTCCTGGTTTATCTCTATCCTCATCCCACTTGAGGACCAATCTCCTTCTTTGAAACTTTGTGAAGAAGCTCTTTTGTCAAAAGTTATCTTCACTTGTGCTTGATGAATCTCCATGGCTATCATGTACAAATTTCTTATCTCTTCTAGATCCATAAGTTTAACATACCTAATTTCCATAGGCTCATTCTCCAATAACTCAAGCTGATGTATTAGTTCCAAAGTGGGAAATTCAATAAAAATGGGTAACCTTGCTTCCTTACCATATATCAGCTTGTATGGAGAATTGGTTATTGATATTTTGTAGGTGATCCTATCAGCCCATAAAGCTAACTTCAACTTGAGATGCCATGACCTTTGATTGTTTTCAATAGTCCTTCTTATGATCATCAATAGGTTTTTATTTGTAGATTCAACAAGGCCATTACCTTGTGGATAATAGTTTGATGAAGTGTTGAGATAAATTCTATGTTGGATAACCCATTGACTAATCCTAGATCTCACAAAATCCATTCCATTATCAAAAATAATAGTTGAAAGAACTCCAAACCTAGTAAGCAAACCTTCATAGAAATCAAGAATATTAGTTTCATTTACTTCTTTCAATGCAAATGATTCTGTCCAACATGTGAAGTAATCTGTAGTAGTGAGAATCTATTTATGCCCTAAACTTGAAAGAGGATTTATGAGACCAATAAAGTCTAATCCCTATTAGATAAAGGGTTGATCCACCGCAATTGGTTGAAGAGGTAATGTTGCAAGTTTCACTTTTTTCTATAAACATAACACACTATGTGTAATTTCTAACCCATGCATGACAATCACCAAATATACTAAGCCAATAGTACCCACCTCTCATGACCTTACGGGCTGTAGTTCTTGCAGAAAAATGTCTTCCACCATGTCCATCATGGAATTCTTCAAGAAATATTTGAGTTTGGCATGGTTCTACATATCTTAGCAACATGTCATTGATATCTTTCTTGAAAAACACACGATCAATAAGCAAAAATAGAATTGACTGCAACTTGAAATATCTTCTTTTTGAAGCACTTAGATGAGAGGGATAAAGACCATGTTGGAGATAGCTTATCAAGTGATGAAACCAACTGAAAGGTGAGGTATGGACAATTGCAATCTATTCATCATTTGACACCAAATTAACCTCATTAGTCTCTTGCAAGTCTTGATCTAGGTGCTCACAAAGTCCTTTTCCTCTAATCAGTTTTGTGACCTTAATTTACACATCATACACCATTACCTTGGTTATCCAACTAGCTCTCTTCTCATTTATATACTTGTTCAAGTGAAACTCTTTGATGCTTGGATGGGAAACTGTTAGATGTATCTTATTATTAGACAACAAGTGTCTAAAATTCTTAAGAGATATTATAACTGAAAGGACAGGCTTTTCAATAAAAGAATACCTTGTTTCATACTCTTCCAAGCCTTGGCTGAAGAAGGCTATTGGCTGCTCCAAAGCATCATGATTTTGTTGCATAAGAATGCCTAAAATGGTGTCCATGTTAGCATATGTATACAAAATGAAATCCTTTGTGAAATCTAGATTTATAAACATAGGAGCAATAGCTATGGCCCTCTTAATATCTTTAAAACTATTTCCTTCTTTGGACCAGCTGAAGCCCTGATCCTTCTTTAACATGGCTATAAGTGGATTTGCTAAAATGGAAAAATCTAAAATATATCTCCTTATGAAGTTGAATTTCCCAAAGAAGCTTTGCATAGCCTTTTTATACTTAGGCAAGGAAACTACAAGAATGGAGTCTATCCTTTAAGAATCTATGCTTAAACCATGCTTTGAAACAACATGTCCAAGAAGCTCACCTTTATGAACCAAGAAGACACACTTTTTGGGATTTATAGATACTCTAAATTTCCTACACCTTTCAAACACTTGCTTGAGATGAACCATGTGATCACCCACATTCTTTAAAAATATTATTATATTATCCAAATAAATAAGTACAAATTTGTTAAGAAGGCCTTGGAATGTCATATCCATGGCTCTCTAAAAGGTTACTCCAGCATTAGATAAACCAAATGGCATTTTTTTGTATGCAAATGTCCCCCACTTGGTTGTGAATGTTGTCTTAAATTGGTCCTCTTCTTTGAATAAAATTTTATTGTAACCACTATATCCATCCAATAAAGAAAACCTCTCTAAACCTGCAACCAACTATAAAATTTATTCCATTGATGGTAATGGATAGTGATATTTAAGTGAAGCTCTATTCAAATCACAAAAATCAACACACAAATGAATTTCACCATTCTTCTTCCATACCAAAAAAAGATTTTCCACCCAAGTTGAGTGCTTGATTGGAAATATAATAGCTAACTCTATGAGCTTATAAAGCTCAGCTCTCATCAAAGGCTCAAGCTTAAGATTGATGGGCCTTTGTCTTTGTCTCACAGGTTTAGTTTTAACCTCTAACTCAATGGTGTGTTGAGCTAAACTTGGATCAAATCCTTTGAGATCACTATACTGCAAGAAAATATATCAACAAAACTTGTGCATAACTCAATGAAGGCTTCTTTTTGTGAAGGAGTGCATACCTTACGCAACTTTAAGATCTTACTAGTTGCAATCTCTACATTGGCATAGTGCTCTTGTTTTGTTGACAAGGATGACTTATCTTTCCTTAATTCATCATCACCACTGAAAACATTCTCAAGTGTGACCAATCCCTTGGTTAGGTTATTTGTTTTTAGTTACACAATATGATCACCATACTATTGTAAGTGCTTTGACTAGTTTCTTGAAGAAAACTCAACTTTTTCTTGTAAGAATCTCACAATTTGATTATCATCTTTGAAAACTTGCCAATTCTCATGATTATCTAGAACAGAAGGCCTTATATCCAACTTTAAATGTGACTAAATTTTTTCATTTTTTACGTAAGCTAGGATACTAAATTGTGCCCTAATAGCAGCCAACCTATCAACATGTTTATTCCTACCACTTGGTATTGCCTGAATATTAAAAGCTTAGAAACCTTCAAATAAGTCCCATATTCTATGCCTATAAGATTTAATCAAAAAAAATTTACATACGTTCAAATCTCTTACTTGGTGAACTACAAGTTCACTATCACCAAAAACTTACAAGGTATTGACTTTCATCTTCCTAGGCCATTGCAAACCATGAACAAGTGTTTCATGCTAAACAACATTGTTTGTAAAAGAAAAATACCTTTTATTTGTTAGAGAAACCAACATCATATTATCCCTATTACCATGTTTATTCCTTGATCTATCAAATTACAATTGCCACAAACCTTCACTAGATTCATCATCCTTAACCATGGCTAGAATTGGCACATCATTCTCATAAATGCAACACACACCAAGTCCTTCTTCAATCAACTTATAAGGATAATGTGTATGAAAGGTAGAATCCCACTCATCAAGGAAAAAATCTATAACTCCATCCAAAGGTGATTCAATTTCTACTTCACTATTTTCTAGTACCTCATCTTAGATGATACAATTAGTATTTACAAAACTTGACATATATGGCTCCATATGAAAACATGTAATAGGCTAAGATTGAATTGTTACCTTGGTACCATACCTAGTTATGAACAATAAATAAGTTTAATTAGCTGATAAATATCCCCTAATCATTGATGTGAAGTCCGTTAAAAGGCATATAGCAAAGTAAGGAGGCAAGTCTACCACAACAACATCTTGCAGAATAGTAACATTGGGATAAACATGTAAGGTCAATTTCATATCTTTGATGATGCCTAATATCTTTGTTGGTGACCCATCCAACTGAAATACTCCTTTAGTCTTTGGCTCATAAACAAGATCGAGCTTGTTTGCTATCTATTTAGGCATGACTGTACTACTAGCTCCACTATCCACCATACAATTATGAACCAAAGTATCACTTAATATCAAATAAAGTTAAAAAGGACTTTTCTTTGATTTTACCTCAATTTTTTCCCACTTTTTCCATCTTATTTACTTGTTGTACCTATTTCTTTATTTGTTGATTTGAATTAGTTGAGACAACACCTTGTTTCTCAATTAGTTTTGGAGACAATTTGAGAGTTGAAAGCTCTTGGATGAGCATATCTTTTTGTCTTGAAATGGAAAGATAATCCCACATGCTAATGCTAATGTTAAACTTCTTCATGGTCTATGATTTTTTTATGTTGTAGGGACAACAAGTTACTCTTATAAAAAACCCTAGGAGTACTTGAAGCATTTATCACCTTCTGCAGCTCATCAATGTCTCTTCTTTTAGCTCTAGTTACAACTGTAACTTGACCACTTGAACTATTAGTTTCAACACCCTAAGTAAAAGCAACATGATCATCTGCTTGACAATTTACATTAATGGCATCAAGATTCCCTTAAACTTGTTGAGTCTCTCCTTGTGATACCAAACTATATCTTGGTACTGGCCTCCTTGAAAAAAAAACTATTCTTATGTCATTTGTGGCATAATGATGTTCTGTGATACCAAGGCTTGGTTTTGAGTAACATTGAGATTTGAGGACTGCCAACTTGAATCTTGAATCATGTTGTTTTGAGGTGGGGTAGAAATAATGGCTTTTGAAGTGGAAGGATCATTAGGATCAAGGGAAGCATATGGCTTAGCTAGAGTTATGACTCTTTGTGTTTGATAAGGTGGTCTATTCTCTCTGAAACTTTGATAAAGAGGCCTTTGATTTTTGAAGGGATGATAGGTGTTCTAATTTTGGTATTGATAGGGCTTATTAGACTAATATTATTACTTCTTGAGTTGTACTATTTCATTTTTAAAGGATTATATCAAACTTTTTAACTCTCCTATCTCACTATCTTGACTAGTAGGGGCTACACTTTGAGCTTGAGGTGCTGGATTAGGAGCTAAGAATGGAATTTGAGGGGATGGTATAAAAATTATTTTTAGATATATATGCATTAGAGGTCCTGAATAAAGTGTACCATCTTATATCAAATTATTCTCTATCTTCATTACAACCTCATAAGCATCTAGCAAAGTAGTACCACCCATTGATTGTATCATCACACTAATGTCAAAATTAAGGGCTTTCAAATAATATAGAAAACCATATTCTGGAGATGGTCTTATCGACACAGGTATTATGGTCCATGTCTTTTGGAATTTGAGGTTAAAATCAGACATGAACTCATGAGGATCTCTATTTATGATGGTTAATTTCTCAACTAAAAATAGGTGAACATATTTGTCCTCAAATTGCTTGACTAAGGCTGCACCCAATTCAACCTAGGTAGAAATGGAGTTTAGTGGGATATTTTTATACCATTGCAATGATTTTCCTTTGAAGAAAGCAATAAGAAATCTGATAGCAACATTATTTTCAACAACATTATGGACTGAATAGAGATTAGCCATATCTTGGATATGCTCAATAGGGGTTGTTTGATTTTCTCTTGAGAAAAATGGGATACTTTTGAGGGCAAACATGGGAATGCCATCAAAGTAGGATAAATTTAGTGGGCTACTTCTATTGAAAGGACCAAACACCTAGTTTCTGATGGCCATTTGGATAGTGGGGTTTGTAGTGGTTAGAATAGTAGGATAACTAGGAGATAAATACTATTTTTTAGGATATGGTTTTGCCCTCCTAAATCTTGATCTCTTATATGATATAAATTCAAAGGGAATACCTTTACTTGTTGAGCTTGTGGTAACCTTTGGCATGAATGAATTACCTGCATGATGCTATCGACTCTACAACTTGAAGAATCTTTAGCTTGTGATGAAGATGAATATTCTCGTCTCCTATAAAACTTTTTTTCAGCTTCGAACTTCTTTAGATCTATAAAAGATTTCTTTGCTGGTCCCACTAGGCATGCCAAAACTATTGTCAATTAGACTTGCAGCCTTGTGAAGGTAGTGTCAGGCCTTCACAGTCTGTAAAAACATAGAAATAATCCTAGGCTATGGGTGACCTAATCAATGGATTGAATCTCTAGATTCGAAGGGCCAGCTCCCTTTGGTGTATCAATTAGGATCTTTACTCTATGCTATAAATTGTTGGGAAAAGAGAGAGAAACTTAAAAGAAAATCCTATCTAATGATGGTGATACACCTATATTTTTTGATTGATCCACTCAATTTGAGCGCCTAAGAGCACTAATTTAGTGAAGAAAAGGGTTGAGATTTCAACTCCAATTGAACAAAATGCGTAATTATTTCATGAAAAGGTTTTATTTGATGATCCAAGCTTGAGGGAAATGAAATAATAGGCTTGATTTAAGGCACTAACCAGCCACTTATATCCACTGTAAACTCAACTAATAGACATCAAACACAGAACATGACCTGCATAAACTGATCAACTATGCTATTAGGTAAGATTCAAGACTTGACAAGGAAGAAAAATTCTATCACTTATGCAAATCATTGACATGAATACACTATACAAGTATTCTAGAAAATAAAAATAGTCCTATTAATCTAAAAAAAGGTTACAAACTTAGTCTTTAGTAGAATTTGATCTTTCCAAAAGAGGGATCTAATTCAAGGCTAAAAATCTAACTTATATAGAAAACATACAATAGCTAAGAGGTTGGCACTGAAAATAGAAAAGTAGGTCAAATCTTACCTTAACCAAGTCTAATTTCTATTATGCTAAGATAGAAAAGCCTTATAATAATATCTTATTGTCCTTTGTCTTGCATGAAAAACCATTTGGCATTGGAAAAAGGATGGTGGTCTCAAGCTTGAGTCAAAACTTCCAACATACATGATGCTGCACCAATCTCCAAATATGAAACTCTGATTGAGTTACTGGAAATGTTTGAAAGGCTTAGATGAACAAGACAAACAAGAGTGCATCCATGAAATCTATGTTAGGCTCTCCAATGTTAAACTGCTTGAGGCCTTCATGTAAATGAGTCTTTATTTTTATAACTAAAGGTGTCACGTTTGAAATGGTTACACATCTTGGACGTGTCTAATCCTATTTTGGGCCACTTTGCATGTTGTAAAACATGTTAATCTATTTATATTGGCTATTAAAATATCTTGTAAATTTTGGTTCTTTGTTTCTATGTATTTCCTACAAAATTTTTATCTTTGGACAAATTGTCTACGACTTTATTACCTTGTTTATTTTCTTTGAACAAAAAGTTTGAAGGAAATCTATCTTCAGGCTCTTTGTCTTTGTCACTTTTTCAGTAGTAAGTCTTTCAAAGGAATTATTTTGGATAATTTGTCTGAAGGAATTCCTTCAAACTTCTTTTTTGCAACCTTGTCTTTGTATATTCCTTTCTATCAGCATTTTCCTCTTTTTCATTTCCTTCGAAAAAAAAGTTTAAAGGAAACCTTGTCTTTGAGATTTTCCTTGAACCATTTCTTCAGACAAAAAGTCTAAAGGAATTATCTTTGGAGCATTTCAAAATGGTCCTATTCATTTCCTTCAGATAAATTTTTTGAAGGAATTCATTCCTTTGCAAATTGCCCTTCGAGATTTTCAAAATTGTCCCCTTAGCATTTTGTTTTGAACTTTCCTGAAGGGTAGATACCCTTTGGGTTTTTGTAAATGGCCACTTCAGATTTTTTCCAAGTGGTTTTTTTTAAGGGAAAGTAACCCCTCAAATTTTTTGGAATCAAATCTTCTCAAAGGGAAATATTCCTTCAGGATTATCAAAAGTGTCCCTCATAACTTCAAAGTGTCTCCTCGATGAATGGAAAACTTCCTTTCAGGACTTTTGTTTCATCCTTCTACGCTATTTGTCAAGACAAAAAACCCTTTAGCTTTATGGAAAATGACATTTTCTCCTTATAATGAACCTTCCCAAAGGGAACATACCCTTTGAAAGAAATGACATGCACCTTTCAAATTCTTGATAATGGATTTTCCTGAAGGGAAAGTGCCTTTCGGGTTTTTTGTAATGGAACTCTCAACCTTTCAATGCTGCCTATTGAAAAAAATGAAAATGAACCACTTGCCCTTGAAAAGTGCCTTGAGATTTTTGAAAAGGACTTCAGGGTTTTGTAAGTGCCCTTTAAGATTTTGACAAGCCCTTCAAAAAATTACAAGTGTCCCTCAAACTTTCAAAATTGCCTTCTTTCTAAGGGCACATACCCTTCGGCTTTCAAAGAATGCCTTATCATATTTTTGAAACTACCCTTCAAACTTTTTGAAATGGTCCACTTTTTCATGGAATTGACCCTTTGAATTTTTGAAAATGGTCCTTTGGTTTATTGTAAAGTCCACCTGCCCTTCAAAACTTTGAAATTTCCCTTTGAGCTTTTTCAAAGTGTCCCCTCAACCTTTCTCCAAGTGACCCTTCTAGATTTTAAAATGATTCCTTTGATAAAATGAATTGGTCCTCTTTATCTCTGAAAATGCCCTTTTTCAAAGGGAAGAAACCCTTTAGAATTCTGCAAATGGAACTTTCAATCGAAAGAAAATCCCTCAAAATTTTATCAGTTGCCCTTCAACTTTTGTGAAGAACCTTCTCTAAGGGAAAGAACCCTTCGAGAAAGTTGTAAAGGACCTTTCTTCTTGTAAAGCCCAAAGTTCTCTTTAGAATTTACTCCTTTCAACTAGTCTAGTCAACATCTATTATTTGCTGCAAAGAACAAGATAGGTAAAAGAAAACCCCCTAAATCACCTAGACAACCTCAAGGCCTGTTAACCATGGATTTTCAAGGATTTTTTTAGAAAGGGTTTTAATTTGACTTGTGGGGTCAAATTGTCAAGAGTAACATAGCATGCTACTATGCAAAGAGAAGCTGAACTTTGACTTATGACATGGGATGACTTTTAGGAACTATGTAAGCATATACTTGACGAGGATATTATCCCTTAGCTTAGCATTTGGCTTAAGATTCAAGATTAACTACCAAATAGTTCCACCCTCACCTCAGTTGGCAAAGTGAAGACCACTACTTAAATCATGCTCAGTGATAGGAAACTCCTAGTTCCTCTACTCCCCTAGAAGATAGAGAAATATTAGTTAATGCTACCATCGATGGATGGGTAATTTGGGACATCTTAGTAGATACTAGTGTAGAAATCAATGTCCTTACTAAGGATGTTTGGCACAAAATGTCTAGTCTAACATTGTAACCTTTACCTCATGTCTTATTCATGGAAAATAAGACTCATGTGCACCCTATTGGGGTCATAAAAAATGTCATGGTTGACATAATTAGAATCCCATTCAAAGCATATTTTGAGGTTATAGAGTTAGCTGAAGTTGATGATTACCCAACTCTACTGGGAATACCTTGGTGTTATGAGAATAATGTAGCTTTGAGCTTTAAAAAGTGCTATATTAGTTTTGAGAACATTGATCAGTGCGTAGTAATACTAATAGATCTAGCATAAGGACCCCATTATATATATCCCATCAATGTTGATGAAGACTTCAACCACTTATATAATGTCACTGTTAAAAGTGACGAACATCATGATCCCACCCTAGATGTTGTTCTTTGATGGACCAATAACCAGTCTATTTATGATACTACAAGCAATGCTTATAACTATTGAGCCCATGATAACTATGACCTCATTGGAGGGATGTGTAGTACCATCAAAAAATGAGAGAACTATCTATGCCAACTTCTTAAACATCATAAGTTTGTTTGCCTCATGGGTTTACAATGAGAGGGCCATTAATAGGACCACCATTGGAAAGACTCAATGAAGCCCCAAAGTTCCAAATACAAATGGAGGTACATGACTTTGTCCAGTGCCTCAAAGAATTCTATAACACTGGAGATGACTAGATGAGGTCATTAGATCACCTTTTTGATGGCACCATCGCAAGATGGTGGCATACCCATAAAGATCACCACCTGTCCTAGATCAAGTACATTTTTTTTACATCACAAATTTCATTATGATAATAAGGTCAAGGGAATACTTAGTTACAGTGGCATGCAATCACCCAAACCTCATGTTAAAACTTGTGATACAATATGGAGAAATGAGGAAACATACTTATTAGAGTACCTATGGGTGCAAGCATTCTATGGGACCTTTTAAACATGGGCATAGACCTGGTATATTCATGAAGAGTAACACATGAGAACCAAGATCTGGTAATTAATAAAGGAAAACATGATCTCGACACTCTCCTATTCTTCACCAAAGATGGACTTGGAACCTCACTCTCTAAGCTATGCATGAAGTAGTTATTAAAGACCCAAGTCTCATGGAAGACTACCAATGAAATATCTATCAGGAACCTGAGGAACCTTTACACTTGTTCATTGAGCCTTCAACACATCTAGTTCCTATGCCTACACGAGTTCTTGATGAAGAATGATGTGAAGAGATTCATCTAGGAAAGAAAAATCTTGTCTTCAAAGTAGATGAAGGTGAAGGATCTACTTCACTTGACCCCCGGACCAACCATTTAGATGTTTCGACAATAACTAGTACACAAACTATTCAGGACACAAGTCCTCAAATAAATAACCCTTATCACGGGCCTATCCAGACTATGCAATGCAACATTGGCACCGAACAAGAACCAAAGATGACCATAATTAGAATCTATTAGAATGATACAGAGATTACAAAAAAGTTTGAGTTGATAAAATAATATCAATATGTTTTCTTGAGGAACTATAGTAAAATAAAGGGAGTCCACCCGTCTTCAAGGAAGATGCACATCAAGCTAGTCGATGACACTTAACTAGTGAAAAAATAACCATATAGGATGAACCCTAACCTCCAAGCACACATTAAAGAGGAGATTAATAGTATAATCCACATTATAGTAATCACTCCCATTATCAAATCTAATTAGGTTATTACTATGGTGATTAGTATCAAAAAATATGAATGCATCTGTATATGTGTGGATTATTGAGTGCTCAATGCATCCTGTGTGATAGATCCCTTTCTAACACAATTCATAAAGAAAATCTTTGAAGGTGTTGCTGGTTGTGAAGTATACTCCTTTAAAAATGGATTTTTAGTGTACCATCAGGTCTAAATAATTAAGGAAAACTAGCCTATGATAACATTCAACACTGAATGGGGATCATTTGCATATACTATTATGCCCTTGGGATCAAAAATGCTCTAGCAGTGTTCTCATGCATAAAAATTGTAGCCTTTAAGTACTTCATTCAAAATTTCATCCAAGTTTATTTAGATTATTAGATGATATATGGTTTGGTCAAGGACCATTTGCTAATCTTAGACTCATGTTTGAGTGCTATTGGGTATTACAAATATGCTTAAACTTGAAGAAGTGCCCATTCACTACACCTTTTGGTGTGCTCTTAGGTCATATTATTTATAAAGAACTCCTAGTGGCCTTAATGAGGGTATTTATGATTCTTCACCTACCAGTGCCCAAGACTCAATATGAGGTGCATGCCTTCCTTGGGCACATGGGTTATTATAAAAATTTCATTCGTGGCTATGCCAAGATTACCGTGCCCCTGGAAGAACTTTTAAAGCACAATGAGTAGTTCATATGGACTAGTTCTTATAAGGAATACTTTAAAGAACTCAAGGAAAAGCTGGTCACTGCTCTTATTCTATAATTCCCTGATTGGACAAAACCATTAATTGGCCATGTTGATGCATTTGTCATGGCAATTGGCACAATTCTTGCACAACTAGGTGAAGGTGACTTAGATCACCCAATTTACTTTGTCAATAGGAAGCTGACACTAGCTAAAATAAATTATACCATTACAAAGCATGATTCTTTGTCTATGGTTTATGCTTTGTAAAATTTTAGGTAGTACCTTCTATCCACTCCTTTTACATGTTATATAGATAATGAGGCCTTGAATTACTTTTTCAACAAACCAGTGCTGCATGGGAGGATTTATTGTTTGATTATGTTATTGCAAGAGTTCCAATTTTTCATAATGGTGAAACCTAAGAAGGTTATTTGTGGACCTGACCACCTATCCTTGATTGAGAATAGAAAACCCCGACATGCCATAGAGGATGATCTCCCTGACGTATAACTCTTTTAAGTTACATGGGTACCTAAAGAACTAGAAGATATTGTATCATTTTTATACACTAGATCCACACCCAAATCTCTTACCTCATAAGAGAAAAAGCAACTTACTATCCACACCACACCCTTTCAGCTCATAGCAGGTGATCTTTACAAAATGGATCATGACAAGGTGCTTTACCATCATGTAATACAACATGAGTTCCCTAAGGTAGTTCTTAAAGTTAACGAAGGTATTGCAGGTAGACTTTATGTTGGGGAGGCTACCACATGCAAGGTTCTGCTAGCTAGGCTTTGGTGGTCAACTCTATTCCAAGATGCTAAGGCATATGTTAGGCAATGTGACATATGCCAGAACATAGGTAAACCTAATAAAAGAGATGTTATGCCTTTGCAACCCATCCCTTCTCAAGAACCTTTTGAAAAGAGGGATATTGATTTTGTGGGGCCCATCACTCCAACAAGATAATAAATGAGTTATCGATAAATCATTATAGAAACTGAATACCTTATGTGTTAGGTTGAAGCAACATTGACAAAGGACTGTACCATAGCTACTACTGTACAATTCATCTAGGAGAATCTCATAACATGATTTAAGGTCCCCTAAGTTTCACTAGTGATCAAGGAACCCACTTTTTGAATGAAACAATTTGCATCTTGTTGGTTGAGTTCATGATCATGCAGCATAAGACAACACCATACCACCTGTAAGCCAATAGAAGTACTAAAACTTTTGATAAGATCTTAAGTACCACTTTAACAAATATTTGTAATATTGGTCACACTTACTGGGATGATAGGGTGTCTACATTACTTTGGGCTTATCAAATTATCTACAAGTGCCTAAACAAAAGCACATCATTCAACTTGGTGTATGGCAAGGAAGTAGTGATGCCAATAGAGTTTTTGGTGCCATACCTCCGTATCACACATATAGGATAACTTGATGATGAGACATCCTTGAAAACATGCTTGGATGTTTTAATACAATTAGATGAGACTTGTTTCCTCACTCATTGGATCTACGATGTAGTAAAATGCAAGAAAAAGGCATAGCATGATCATCATATCAAGAATAACATATTTTCTCTAGGAATGAAGGTCTTTTTATATGATTCTAAGTTCATGTGCCACCCTAGAAAGCTCCACATTTATTGGGATGGTCTGTTTATAATACATAAAAATCAACCTATCAGGGCATGTCAGTTATAATAAATGGATGGTTAGTTCCTTCTAGGGCACTATAATGGAAGTCAGCTTTGATTCTATTTGATTTTAGAATATCTACACTTTGTAATCAATAAGTTTTATGCCATTATATTAAGATTTACTGCTTTTAATAAAAGTGTTGCCTTTATTGTGCACAAAAGTTCTTTATTGTAATTTTGTTTTTATGTTCTTGTTGTTTTCATGGCAGACCACGAACCATTTTAGTGTGGGGTAAGAAGTCATACATGAAAGGGTAAAAAAATAAGCGCATAATTTAGTTAGATGCGTAAGATATGTGGTCGCAAAAGTCTTGAAAGAGTGCAAGTTATTAAGGGTGTGTGAGGCAATTAAGGCAATAAGGGGTAAGGTTCATACCATATAATATAAATTTAAAATGCAATAGTTGTCTTCCACCACACTAAAAGGGTGGGATAAAATTGTCAGCCACTTCCAAGTAAGGCACAAGAAGGGATGTGCCATTAATATGATGAGGTTAGTTATGGAAAAAAGCATGCTAATGATATGATGGGATAAAATTGTTAAGGCATTAATTTCAAAAGGTAAGGATCGAAATATGATGACCATTAAAATATTTACATTTATGCTATGAAGTGATGGGGAAAAGGAAGGAATTAATGAGGGTAAACCCCCTTAGATCCTATAAATAGATAGGTTAAATTCATTTCACTCTTTACATTGCATTGATTCTCAAATTACCAAGAGCTAAGAACGAATGATGAACCAGAGTCGAAGAGCAAGTAACCACACCAGAGCCAAACTAATCAAATCCTGAGTAAAACAGAGTTTTTATACCCTTGGAAAGACATGTAGGTTGTTACCCAATCGAGGAAAAAGTTTCTAAGTCTAGTTTGGTGGGAAAAAGTGATAATTTTTTAAGTCGCAGGTTATAGGTCTGCCATTAATGAAGTGATTAAGGTCAAAAGTATGAAATAATTTATTTGTGTCCATGTATTAATTTGGGAATGTGGAACGAATACATAATAACCTTTGAGCTCCTTAAAGGGTAATGTAACCTAAGAAAAAGTCTAACAGACTTGAAAAATTACCAACTATACCAGAAGAAGAAGAGGTGAATGGGTTCCCATTAGGAAAAATACTTCAGATGAATAAGAGCAGTGCCTAGGAGAACAAGTATAGAGTGTAAAAGGAAAAGTGGGAAAAAGTGTGGAAGTAGAAAAGGAAAAAAATGGTGAGGAAAGGAAAGTAGGTGAAAATGTCGGTGGTGTAAAAGGCCCAAACATCTCCACCTCCATCTCTATTAATAAAAGAGATGTAATAACCAGATTTGGTATTGCTGTTTCTACTTGTTTTTGCTATTTACATTCAGAAGAAGAAGAAACTAAAGATAAAGGGTCAGGGGTTAGATGATACCCGGATGAAGTTGCACACCGTATCTAGACATTTAGGAGCTCCTCTTTGGCTGTAGAGGACACACCTGTAAGAAAAGAATAAGACTTAAACAGAAAATGTTAGAATAAGATAAAGTGGACTGCCAAGCTACGCGCTTGGTCTCAGAAGCGTAAAGTTTCGTGAGGGATGATAGTCCACTATTTAACACAAAGAGATTTGCATGAAATAAAATGATAAAGACTTACAGAAATGAAAAGGAAAAATATCATGTACCTGTCTCTTGTAATCTGTGAGTCTTAGAATGCTGGTCAAAGGGTTTTGTCTAGTTTAGGGGCTATTTGAGTAGGTTCTGGTCTGCACAGTCGTCAACGTCGATTATGCTACTGATGTCAGTAGGTAAAAGGTACCGACATCGATTATATGGCCAATGTCAGTAGGGGAAATTGGTCTTTGGATGGGTCTCAAGGTATATTTGTGATGGACAGAGGACTCTAGGAGTTAAAGGGTTTGTATAGAGTTACGGGAAGGAAGATAAGGTCTGAGGAAGGACAAAAAGGTAGAGGGTAGGTGTGATAAAAGGGTAAGAGTCAGAGGAAGGCTTTTCAGCCCTTTCATAGAGAGAGTCAGGTTTCTTCTACAGTATTCAAAAATAGTAAATAGAAACTAATTACTAAGTTATTCTAAAACTGTGAAATAGAAAGCAGAGGAATACTTAGCTTTTAAGTGAAGATAGGAGGGTGTCAGGATGCTTGTTCCTTTGCGAATGATGTCGAAGATCTCATACAATATTTCCAATCCAATGTGTGGAGTGATTTTTGCAGAGTTTTTGTCACCTGAAGAGCGATAATAGAATTTTGATGCTTAGTTTCAAAGTGTGCACATCGATATTCAAGAGTCAGGGAGCAAGAGAATCTAGATTCGGGCTGTAGTCGAGGTTAGAATTTAGTTTTAAGTAACTGACGTCGGCGATCCCGCCAGCATCGATCGACTGTTGACCGATGTCGGTGGCTAGAGAATGGGAAAAAAGGCTATTTTTAGCCTTTTGCCTGTTCTTTCATCTGCCAAGTTCAGTTGTCGTTGGTGAACGGTCCAAAGGCAGGTTTAATAGGCATGAGAATTAGTGAGAGAATTGAAATAGGTCTTAGGTAATTATGATTTGGAGGACTTAGTCATAGGGTGATAAATGGTCTAAGGGCGAGGTATCCAAAGTGAGGTGTCTAGGGTGATGTCATTAATTTAAAATAAGTAATTTATTTTAAATTAATAAAGTGTGCAAGGGACCAAGGGGAGTCGACATAATTTTGGTGTCTACATTTGCCCCTTTTTGTCTTGTTGGTTATTCTGATGAACTACAAGACAAAAATAGGAGTAAGTTTCCCCAGGTATGGGATAAGGTGTAGGTTTCCCCAAGTATGGGATGAGGTATTCCCGCTTGAAGCAAGAGTCGAGGGAAGGTGACTTGATATCGGGTGCCGATTTGATAGGTAGTAGATGGGTATGGTGAAGTTGGAGTGTGAACGCTGCAATAGTTGAGATTGCATGTATACCACTTCATGTGATAGGTAGGTCAAATTATTGCAAGCAAGGTCGAGGAGTGATAAAATCAAAGTAACTGGGCCCCAGCTTTTAGTCGTAGCTGATTGGGTTATTCGATCCGAGCTGTAGTTCCAATTGGTCATCGTGTTCCAAGTATCTCGGGCTCAGGAAGTGCTCTTGGAAAACACAAAAAATGTCACAAATATTAGGGATCAACTTGAGCACGAGCCATCAATAGGTGTGAGGGTCGTAGTGTGGGTTGCGTATAATTTGCTAACTATTCATGAGGTAGCATATATGTAATCAAAACAACCAAGGCAAAGTTGTCTCGAAAGTGGTCGTAGTCTAAGGAGATAGTCGTGATCTCCAAGGTCATTGGTCGAGTCAGGCTGAGATATAAGTCATCTCAAGTGGTGTGTGTTGTGGTCAGGGAGATGTATGTGATATCTGATGTGCCCCATGAGAAGTTTAGGTAACTCATTCAGTGTCAGGGCTGATTGTTTGGTCATGATTTTGGGTTGGTATAGATAGTTGGTCCATTAGATGGACGGACGAAGGAATGGCCGTGCTAACCTCAGAAGACCCCATGTCAACTGAGTGCTACCTACATAGCCCCTATTTGAAGGGCCTCAGGCCAATGTATTTCTCCCAAAAGGGAAGAAGAGAGTCGATTATGGATTGGGTTTGACTAGGTTAAGTTATGGTTAAAGGTGAAATGGTTTGTCCATCAGGTAGACAAACAAATAAATGGCCGACGTCATTAGGGAGATGAACGGGCAAATGGCCGAGTTAACCTCAAAAGACTCTGTGTCAACTGAGTGCTACCTACATAGCCCCTATTTCAAGGGCCTCAGGCCAATGTAGTTCTCCCCAAAAGGGAAGATAGAGTCAAAGAGGTCGATAATTGGTTTGGTCATGTTAATGGTTTAGCACTTCTCATGCTTGAAATGATGAGTGTATGATGATGTTACAGCCTTTTCCATATTATGTGATGGTGTATTCTATAACATAGGTTATGTGGTGTTTTATCCCTAGCAATTTTCCATATTGGTGATGGATGTATGCTAAAAATGAAATGAATGTATTTATGCTTCAACACTTTTCATATTGGTGATGATATATGCTTGACATAAATTGTGTTTGGTTGTTAGTTTCCATGTGTATTGTTTTCCATAGAAACTAATGTGAATGGGCTATGATAATTTATATAACACAAATGGATATTTACATGAAATAAATCATGAGGTCATGTTAATGGTTAGAAAATGTTTTGGTTTGGTTTGGTTTGGTTTAGAAAATGATTTGGTTGGATGTGACAAAGGTATGTAAGAAGTGAAAGGTGTTTTGCTCTTTCATTGACAAGGACCATAATGGTAGCATAAATAGGGTTGTTACAAACAAAAGCCCCGTTCATGCATTACGTCATTGACCATTGTTTGTGTTAGAGAAGTATTCAAATAACTCGATGTTAAGTGAGCTCAAAATCCCTTTGGTATGCTGGGGTAATAGGTTTGATTATGTGAGGTGTGAGGATAGCGTAACCCTTTTTAGCAAGGATAACTTTGCCCCTTTTATAGGTGACCCTGAGAACGACTATAGGCAAGTCCATGACTTAATTTTTTTTGTCAGTCAAAATTTTATTTTGGGTAGACTGATCAATGCGAGAAGTTTACGTGGGGATGTTGTTTTGTTTTGTGGTCATATGTGAAGTTGATTGATGTAGGAAGCTTCTGAGAGAGTGTTGTTTGGAGTAAAATTTGGTATAGCCATCCTTCGAGAGAGTGGTCTATATTCTACTTTGTATGGTTGAATGTTTTTGAATAGCTGTCCTTCAAGGGAGTAGTCTATTAATTACAACAATAATGCAGTTGCCCTTCAAGGGAGCAGTCTATATTTATAGTTTATGACCTTTGAATAGGCATCCTAGTTTTATATGTTTTGTTGACTGAAGTTTTAGTCATGGACTAGACTATAGAGGTTTACGGGTTTCCCTTTTAGTAGGACAAAGCATTAATGCAAAAAGGATTAACTAATGTCTATGGGGAAAAAGGGTTGAAAGGAATAGGAATGAGGATGATAGGGGTTGCTCAAGAGATGAGCTCAAGTTAAATATCAAGTGAATGAGTACTTGATTAATAGTAGAATGGTCACAGATGTAAGGCATTAAGGGGCTCAGGTTCTGGCCGGCCTTCAAGAGAAGACAGACGATAAGTCCCTGATCCATACTTGTGCGTTATGATATAAGGTCTGAGCCAATTAGGAACAAATTTGCCTCATTTACTTTTTTCCATATTGGTCACGTGTTGGTTTTCTTTAAGGACGAGATCCCCAATTTTGAAATCTCGCTCTTTCAGATTTTTGTTGTAGGCACGTTTGATGCGGTTTTGGTAAATGTGGAGATGATTAAGGGCAACAAGATGACGTTCATCGAGTAACTCAAGTTGAGCTAACCGATCTTGATGAAATTCATAATTGGAAAGTATGTCGTGTAAAGAGATGCATAGAAAAGGTATCTGTACTTCAAGAGGCAAGACAGCCTCAGTTCCATACACTAGAGATAAAGGTGTAGCACCTGTAGGGGTTCGAATGCTAGTGCGGTAGGCCCATAAAGCGAAGGGAATGTGGATGTGCCAGTCCCTTCCAGTGTCATTGACCACTTTCATGAGGATTTTGGCTAAGATTTTGTTAGAATTCTCTGCCTGTCTATTTGCTTGTGGATAATAAGGCGAGGAGAAGCTGAGTTTGATACCAAAAGAGTCACAAAGTTTTTGGACAGTTTTGTTTTGAAAGATTTATCATTATCGGTGATGATTTTGTGGGGTACACCGAAATGACAGATGATGTGTTGGTTGATGAAGTCAACAATTTTTTTGGCTTTAGTGGAGACAAGGGGAACGACTTCCACCCATTTAGTGAAGTATTCAATCACAGTGATAATGGACTGATGCCAGAGAGATGAATGAGGGTTAATCTCACTGATTAGATCTAAGCCCCATTGTGAAAAGGGCCATAAATCCTTAGCAATTTGTAGAGTGTGGCTAGGGACGTGAAGTAAGTTAGCATGTTGTTGGCATTTGATACAATGTCGAACAGTCACTGCAATCCTGATGAAGAGTGGGCCAATAATAGCCCAAGCGAAGGATGCGTTTTGCAACTGAGTTACCACTGAAATGCCCTCCACAAATCCCATCGTGGACTTGTTTGATGGCATGAGATATTTCAGTGGAGGTTAGGCATTGAAGAAGGAGGCCATCGAAACCTCTTTTGTAGAGAAGACCCCCTAGCATGGTATATCGAGTAGTACTTTTGATAAAAGCCCGCTGTGCATTGTTAGAGAGGTCAGGAGGAACAATAGAATAAGTTAAGTAGTCCACAAGTTGTTTATACCAAACATCTTGTGGACTAGAGTCGATAGTGCTGATGATAGTTGAGATATATGAAGGTAACGCCAAATGGTGTACCATAACATAAATTCTTGAGGAGGCAAATGATGCTGGGATGTGTGAGGCTAGAGAGGCCATAGTGTCTACAAACTTATTTGTAGAATGAGGAGCAATTTGCAAGAGATAATGGTCGAAGGACTCTAGTAATGTGTCGACACGGTGTTTATACCATTGTAAAACTTTGTTTTTACAAAGGTAGGAACCGTTAATCTGATTAACGACTAGTTGTGAGTCGCCAAAGATGTTGATTGTCTTGATGCCTAAAAAAAGGGTAGTTTGAAGTCCCAAAATTAAGGCTTCATATTCAGCCATATTATTGGTACATTCAAAATCAAGTTTAAAAGAGAGAGGCATGGGCTCACCCTCGTGAGGAATGAGAATGACCCCCGCACCCCCACCGAGTTGACATTTGGATCCGTCAAAGAACATTGTCATTTGATAGAAGATATCATCGATGGAAAGTGTGGCGATAGATTCGTTGGGAAACTCACAATGAGAAGGTTGGTTGTTAGGTAGAGGGGCATCTGCAAGTTGGTCATCGATTGTTTGCCTCTTTATAGATTTCTGTTGAATGAATTCTAAGTCGAACTCAGCAAGAAGCATGAGCCAACAAGCCATACGTTGATTTTGGTATGGCTTGGAATGCATGTACTTTAGAGGGTCGGTATGGGTGATGATGTAAGTTTTATGATTAAGGAGATAATGATGGAGTTTGGAAGTGGCAAAGACTAATGCCAGGCAAAGTTTTTCGGTATGAGAATACCAAGTTTCTTAATCAATGAGCATTCAGCTTATGTAATAAACTGCTTGCTCACGATGTTGTTCATCTCGATGCGTGATCATGGCACCTAAGGAATGATTTGTTGCTGAGATGTAAAGATAGAAAGGTTGGTCATCTTTAGGTGGAATAAGGACTGGTGGAGAGACAAGATAGCGTTTAAGATCCTCAAAAGCCTCTTGGCAATCATTATCCCAATTAAAGGAGACGTTCTTCTTGAGGAGGTGATGAAAGGGTTGACATCGGTCGGATAGCTGCGAGGTGAAGCGACGAATGGATTGGAGCTTCCCTTGTAGGCTATGAAGTTGCTTTAGATTGGTAAGTGGTGGCATTTTGAGTATAGCTCGAATTTTAGCGAGATCAACCTCAATGCCACGAAAGGAAACAATGAAGCCTAAATGCTTCCCAGAGAGAACCCCAAAGACACATTTCTTAGGGTTGAGTCGAACGTTGTATTGGAGAAGGTGAGTGAAGATTATTTTGAGGATGGTTAAATGGTCATGATGAAGTTTGGATTTGCCTAGTAGGTCATCCACATAGTCCTCCATGATTTTGTGGAGGAGATCGTGAAAGATGTAAGTCATGGCGCGTTGATATGTGACGCCTACATTTTTTAGGCCAAAAGGCATGACCTTATAACAAAATGTCCCCCATGGGGTGATGAAAGTGGTTTTGTGTTGATCTTCTGGTGCAATCAAGATTTGGTTGTATCCTAAAAACCCATCCATGAGTGATAGCATCTCATGACTGGCCATAAGATCAACAAGTTGGTCGATGTTGGGTAGAGGAAAGTCATCCTTTGGACAAGCCAGGTTAAGGTCATGATAGTCAGTACAGATTCAGATCCCCCCAGTTACTTTGGTGATAGGGATGATGTTTAACACCCATTATGGATAATCAATGGGTTGGATAAAGGAAACAGAAAGAAGATGTTGAAGCTCCTCTTTGACAAGGAGTGCAATGCGAGGATGCATTTTGTGAAGCTTTTGCCTGATAGGCTTAGCCTCGGGGTTTGTGACAATGTTGTGAATGAAAATGTTAGGGTCGATACCAAGCATATCACTATAAGACCAAGCAAATGCTTTGTTATAATCTGCAAGGAATTTGGTATAGTCAGTTTGTTCCTGGGCATCTAAAGATTGACCAATCTTTAAGATGTGAGGAACGTCGGAAGATGGTAGGTTAATGTCAATGGTTGATTCATTTAACATAACCTACATTTTCAAAGGAAGTGATCGTTGAATGAAAGAATTGTCTGCACCCATGTAGGTGAGTATGGCATCATCGTCTACACATTAGACAGTGTTGATGATAAAAGATTCATTGTCTATCATGTCTGGATAAATGAGAGGGAGAGAGCTTGATACCCCACCTAGTTGATAGGTTAGGGGTTCCAAGCAAATGGAATTTATGCAAAAAAAAACTAGGAAGAATTGAAACTACCGACTCCGTAGGTGAGAATGGAGGAACAGGTGAAGCCGGAGGAGATTGTTCTACGATAGTTTCATGATGAGGGTTTTTAGAGGCTTTAGTAGGCTCTTCAAATCCTAGGCCATTTTGTTTCTTAGCATTTTTTATTGCCTCGTCATTTGAAGGCTCAATGGGTTGGTGGGAACCTTGTTCATAGCACCTAAACCCAAATTCGTTCCATGCACACCTATAAAGATAGGTGTGAGCGAAGCTAAGATTGCCAAGAAAAGAGAAATCATACATGAATAATTGGGGTGACGAAAGAGGATTCCCATCAATAGGAGCTTGATCTAGCCCTCCATAAATGAGATTTGTTTGAAGAGTAAGAGGACCATATGGAATGACCATTCTGATGCGAGGGTCATAATTTGGGTTGTGATGAAGTTATCCATACTCATGAGGAGTTTGGAACATGTCCAGGGTAAGCAAACGATACTCCCCAAGTGAAAGCCGCTAGAAGGTATCTTCCATGGGATCCTTTGTAGTCACTTAAGGGGGAGGAGTAGGTGCAACCGTCATTTGTGAACTTGTTGATGCTTCCACGGATGGAGGTGGCGTTTGGGTCAATGTTTTCAAAGGTATGAGAACATCATTGGGTCGATAAGTTATGTTACATGTTTTGAATGGAGAAGGGTCAGTAGGAATAATGTGAACCTAACCCTCATGTTCAAATTTGATACAACGATGTAGTGTCGAAGGGACACAGGTCATGGCATGAATCCAAGGTCATCCCAACAACATGTTGTATTGGAATTCCCCCTCAATGATGTAGAAGAGTTTTGGGACTGTTCGTGGGCCAACACAAATATGTAAGACCACGGTGCCAACGGTAGTGGTGGTGGAATCGTTAAAAGACCAAAAAATTGCGTCAGTTTTTGACATGTAATTCTTTGGGAGGGCTAATTGGTCATACACATGGGTAGAGATGATATTAATACTAGCACCCCCATCAATCATAACCCGCTTAACGTGAGTTCAATCAACGTAGGCTGTGATGAAAAGGGCAGTGTCCTGATCTTCTAAATTAGAGATAGGAATTTCAGAATCACTAAAGGTAATGGAGGCAATGGTGGGTAATGATTGGACTAAGGCAGCTAATGGTTAAGGATCTTTGGGTTGGACCTCTACCACTTGTAAAGCTTTAATTAAAGCTTGGCGATGGTTTGGAGATTTGAATGAGTCATATAAGGACATCTTTACTGGAGTTTGGTGAAGTTGTTTCACCATTGAATCACGAATCACCTCTGAAGATGTAGGTTGGGATGCACCCAAGATTGAAATCTTGGGTTTTGGTGGTTGTGAAGGTTTGACAAATGGGTATGTCCAAGGAATAGAAACTTTCTCTTTTCCTTTATCTTTTAATGTTTGTGACCTGGTGGCCACATTAATGGTGTTAATTTCAAATAAAGGGGCAGAAGGAGGTAAAGGGACCATAGTCTGATGATGGGATTCTAATGAAGGTGAGGAGGTTTGAGAGATATGGGAAGGTGTTGGAGGTTTGTCAAAAGAATCTTCAACAATCAGGGTGTCTTTTTCCATGTATTGGTGAATGACAACCTTGAGGGCACAACAATTTTCAGTGTCATGTCTAGGTGTGCGATGATATAGGCAAATTTGGGTGTCATCAAACCATAATGGTTTTGATTCGAGAGGTTGAAATGGTTTAATAGGTGGGAGGGTGATGCTAGAAGATTGTAACAATCTACGTAGCAACAAAGCATATGAACCCGCTAGTGGATCTACGCTTATTGTGATAGCAAATGTTAACAACTTCTATTTTGTAGGAGTGGTTGAGGGAGTTTTTCGTACCACCTTTTTAGATGTTGGTGGTGGAGGAGGTATATTTTTGATGGGTAAAGGTAGTAGGGGAGGCAATTTTTTTTTGTTAGATGTTGGAGTAGGAAGAACTCCTATTAAGGGAGAAGGGTGTGGGCCCAAAATTGAGGGCAATGGTGATGGTGGGGGAGGAGTTCTCTGACGTGGTTTAGTAGCCTTCTTCAATACGACATGAGGACTAGTATTATGGGGGGTGAGGTTCAAATCTACCTTCACTTGTGGGTGAGTGAGGTTCGATATGGGATGAACACTGAGGGATTTGACCTATTTTGGTATGGTGGATGCCTGTGAGGGTTTAGGTTCAGATGTGGACGGTTGAGCTTCTGAAGATTTGGAAGTAAAAACTTCATCCTCATTGGATACTTTTGGAGATTTTGTCGAAGGAGGATTAACATTATGAGATGAAGCGGGATGTGTAAAATAAGGAGCTTTGAGTCACTCCGATAATGCCTCATGTTCTAAATTCCTTGAATGGAGAAATCTTAAGTTTTTAGCCAATCGAGAGAATGGTTTATAAGTCATTGTGCAAGGCTTCATAATTGGTTTTTTAGAAGATTTGGGTGGTTGCGAGAGGGGGAATGTGTTAGATGCGGCAATCTCAGGCCAAAGGTGAAAGAAAGCCATTACTGGATCCTCTTCGGTTGAAGTAGGTGAAGAGACAAGTTCTTCTCTTGGTGGAGAAGGAATTGGAGAATGTGGTTCTTCAAGAGGATAAAGCATAGGGATGATCACACCTTCTACTTGTGGTCAAAGAGCAGAAAAGGTATGTTCCTCCATTGGTAGTAGGAAGGATGACGGTGGGGCTAGTGGCGTTGGTATAGTTAATGCTTCCTCCAATATAAGAGAAGCTGAAGTAGACTCCCGTAGGTGTGAAAGAGGAGTGGATGGAGGGTTATTAGGAGAATAAGGCTCTTCTTCCCATGGTGGAGAAATAGGTTGGCTAACCTCTTCAGACTGTGGAAGAGGTTGGTTAGGGATAAAAGGCAAAACCATATCGACCGTATGTATATTACATTCTTGGGGGTCTTCAGCTATGGTCTGAATGTTATTTTGACTAGGGGGATGGTTAGGGAATGGTTGTCTAAAAATATCTATGTTTTGGTTAGGTGACATGTTTGGGTTATCCAAGAAAAAATCACCTTTATCTAACATGTCCTGAATAACGTTCTTGAGGGTTTTGCAATTGTCTGTGTCATGACCTTTGACATGGTGATAATTACAAAAGTCATTCTCTCTATACCATGCAGGAATGGCACGTGAGGGATCAAATTGAGGTGGTGGTCAAATTTGGGGGAGATTGAGGACTCCCTGTTTGACTAGTTTATCTAACACGGAAGCGTATGATTCTCTTATTGGAGTATATTGATGCTGTACATATCATTATTGGAATTGTCTTGTAATGCTCTGTGATGTGGAAGGTTCGGATTGGTTAGTTGTGGTAGATGACAATGATCTAAGTACCACAGCATTTGCTGATCCCTTGGACTTGGAATTAGAGGAAGAAGATTTAGAAGAAGGGTCATTTGATTTTGCGTTGGGGTTTTTACTACACAGTTTGACTTTATCTTCTTCGACAACACGAAGTTCAAGCATTCTAGCCATGGTAAAGGCTTCATCAAATGTGCAGAATGTTTGGACCCGCAAAGTAGATTAGATGTGCTTGGCACATGCTCTTGAGAAGAGCTCAATGAGCTCAGGTTGAGGTAAAGAAAAGGAGAGTTAGTTGATTAAGCCTCTCCAACGAGCAATGAAATCAGCTATTGATTCATCATCAAATTGTCTGATAGAATATAGGTCTGTGATGGAGACCTTTTTAGTTATGTTGCTTAAAAAGTGGTTGAGAAATATTTGAGCTAGTTGAGTGAATGTAAATAAAAAGTGACTGGTAATAGAACTATACCAATCGAGGGAAGCACCAGAAAGTGACATGGGAAATGTGCATAATAATAATGCATCATCATGGGCTATAAGGTAGCAAGTATGTCTAAATGCTCGTAGATGTTGCTGTAGGTCCTCTTTACTCTAAAAACGAGTAAACTTGGGGAGTTCCCACTGACTAGGATATGGTCGGCTAGGGACCGAAGGATGAATGGGTTCATTATAGATTTGTTCATATGAGAGAACGCTTCTTGAACCCAAAACAGATGTCTCGAGACTAGACATCTTATCCATCAACATCTTGATTAGATCGGTTGATGGATTGGCAAGTGGGGTGCCCCCTAGGTTGTAAGGTACTTGGAAGGTGTTAGGAGGAGCATATGATGTAGTTAGTTGCACTTGTATAGGCGCAACATATGGATAATTCATAATGGGGATTGATGTTGAGGTCAAAGGAGGTTGTGTCATGAAGCTGGAAGGCACAATTTGACTAGGTGCTACCAAAGGTGGTTGGATGGTGGCAACACTAGTTAGAGGATACGTAGTCACTCTTGTATTTATGGGTGCAAGAGTGGGCAGGATAGAAACAAGCAAGTTTTGAAAAGGTGTTGAACTTGTTGCATTATTTGTGGTTGAGGGGGTATGAAAACCCCGACGGATGTAGGTCTAGAAATAGAAGGAGAGGCCACATTTTGAATGTAGGCTATGGTTGGGTTATTAGTTGAGGCAATGGCCTGAGTGACCATGGGTTGAGTAACAAAGGCTATTGATATATTTGCCATTTCAACTAATGAAGTTGGCATCCCAAGAACAGGGTTACCTGAATGATCTCGCGTTTGGCTTCTTGTGAGATAGTGTTAGAGAGCCTTGACGTTAAGGTCAAGGAATCTCTCAAAGTCTTGATCCCCTACGTGAATAATAAGTGGGTGATTTGAGGTAGGAGTACGCTCAATATCTGAAGGATACTCCATTAGAGGACTTGTTATGGAGGGTGAAGGTGGAAGTGGTTGTTGCCTTGTGTGGTCAACAAGAGTTTTAGCTTGACTACGTGTCAAAACCATTCAAGGCAAAATGTGTTTAGGTCCTAAAAACTGTATATTTCAGTCTCAGAATTCTAGAATGTGTGTTTGACAGCTAAAAAGTTAGGTTTTGAGCTTGCTATTTTGAAAGAAATATTTTTGACAGTGATCGACGTCAGTTAAGTAACTGATGTCAGTTATGAAGAGTTGCCGAGGTCGGTGGTATAACCGATGTCAGTGAGATGAGTTGCCGATGTCGGTGGAAAAACTGATGTCGGTGTCTGTGTATTTCTATAAACACAAAAAATTGATATTTTTGAAAAAAAGAGAAATTTTGAGCTATTTTTGGATCTCAGAATGTGACCTCACTAGCTTAAAAAATCAGATACAATTAGAAAAATAGATGATGGCAAGCAACCTCTAAACATTAAATTCCTAAGAATAAATTTTAGAGTTGTGGTGGCTTATGCCTTAGAATAATATGTTTGGGAATTGAGCTTTTAGAACGGGTCTTAAAAAGGTAGTCTATGGATGGTTTTAGGTTATGTTTTGGTGCTCAAAGATCTGTGTTAGGTTCCATACGTGGCCTAGTGCTAGGAGCTTGCTCCCCTCACTTCACAAGCCCAGAGCCAAGCTGGGTCGCTTAGCCAATATATACTTCGCCTATAGTTTATACTCTGCTAGAGAACAGAGTGGGTCCTCCCCTTGGTAGGGAAGTCCAAGTGGGATTGCCAAGAAGGGTAAGGTATCCGCTAGGTGATGAAATCCTAGTTGGGCCTTGTCTCAGGTATGTTTAGATGTTTAATTTGATGTGCTTGTGATATGGTTGTGTAACATATGTGCACTACGATTTATTCATAATGCGTTTTAATTACTAGCTGAGCTAAATATGCATTCAAGCAGAAATGAAATGCAATTATTTTTTAACACAAATTGAAATGTTTTGTTCAGATGCAAACAATGGTGAAGAGGTTTAAGAGCATGAATTTTCACTACTCTAAGATGCAAGGAAAAAGGGACAAGAAGGAAAAGAAAGAAGTTCTTTTTAAATTGTGCTTATGATTTCTTTTCAAAATAAAAAGATAAGAGGAGAGGATGTAAGAAGAGAATTCTTCCCTAATGAAACTATATGAAAGTTTTGCTTTTTAAAAGAAATGAACCCAAGGAAAACTCCAGGGTCCCACTGGGCATGCTAGAATGTTTCTACTTGTTTTAGCTATTTACATTTAGAAGAAGAAGAAACTAAAGATAAAGGGTCAGGGGTTAGATGATACCTGAATGAAGTTGCACACTGTATCCAGATGTTGTAGGAGCTCCTCTTTGACTATGGAGGACACATCTATAAGAAAAGAATAATACTTAAACAAAAAATGTTAGAATAAGATAAAGTGGACTGCCAAGCTATGTGCTTGGTCTCGGAAGCGTAAAGCTCCGTGAGGGATGACAGTCCACTATTTAAGACAAAGAGATTTGCATGAAATAAAATGATAAAGACTTACAGAAATGAAAAGGAAAAATATCATGTACCTGTATCCTATAATCCATGAGTCTCAGAATGCTGGTCAAAGGGTTTTTTTTGGTTTAGGGGCTGTTTGAGTAGGTTCTAGTCTGCACAGTCGCCGACGTCGGTTATGCTACTGATGTCAGTTGCTAAAAGGTGCTGACGTCGGTTATATGGCCAATGTCGGTAGGGGAAATTGGTCTTTGGACGGGTCTCAGGGTATATTTGTGATGGACAGAGGACTCTAGGAGTTAAAGGGTTTGTATAGAGTTACGGGAAGGAAGATAAGGTCTGAGGAAGGACAAAAAGGTAGAGGGTAGGTGTGATAAAAGGGTAAGAGTCAGAAGAAGGCTTTTCAACCCTTCCACGAAGAGAGTTAGGTTTCTTCTACAGTATTCAAAAATAGTAAATAGAAACTAATTACTAAGTTATTCTAAAACTGTGAAATAGAAAGCAGAGGAATACTTAGCTTTTAAGTGAAGACAGGAGGGTGTCAAGATGCTTGTTCCTTTGCGGATGATGTCGAAGATCTCATACAATATTTCCAATCCAATGTGTGGAGTGATTTCTGTAGAGTTTCTGTAGCCTAAAGAGTGATAATAGAATTTTGATGCTTAGTTTCAAAGTGTGTGCATCGATATCCAAGAGTCAGGGAGCAAGAGAATCTAGATTCGAGCCGCAGTCGAGGTTAGAATTTAGTTTTAAGTAACCGATGTCGGTGATCCCGCTGGCATCGGTCGACTGTTAATCGACGTCGACAGCTAGAGAATGGGAAAAAAGGCTATTTTTAGCCTTTTGCCCATTCCTCCATCTGCCAAGTTCAGTTGTCATTGGTGAACAGTCCAAAGGCGGGTTTAATAGGCACGAGAGTTAGTGAGAGAGTTGAAATAGGTCTTAGGTAATTATTATTTGGAGGACTTAGTCATAGGGTGATAAATGGTCTAAGGGTGAGATATCCAAGGTGAGGTGTCTAAGGTGATGTCATTAATTTAAAATAAGTATTTTTTTTTAAATTAATAAAGTGTGCAAGGGACCAAGGGGAGTCGACACAATTTTGGTGTCTACAATTGCACATGGAGAACTAGGTTCATAAAGTCTTAATAGCCACCATTTTTTATTATAACCACCACCAATTAGAAGATGATGTCAAGCTCCAAAATGATTACTAGTTCAAGACCACCAACACAAGGAACTAAGTGGTATATGATTTAACAATCAAAAACTAGCTGGACACCACATGATTCTTCTAACTCTTTGACTTGCCATATTTTGGTAAATTTATGGAGGTAGTATAGTTCCTCCTATCATACATCTATGAGGACTATATCTAATTTGTTGGGTGTAGCATGAAGATCAACCTTGAGATAATTAGCAAAGTCACGGGACTATAGTGCTTGGGGTTGAGTGTGATCGATGACTTCGCTGATATGGAGGAGATACATAAGAACACCATGATGTTGATGTATCAAAAGTAGGGGCACATGATGCACATTAAGAACCTACAAGATCCTACCCTCTGAGTCATGGCATGAATCATTTCCACCAAGATTGGAGGGACTGATCACTAGAAGGAGGTGGATATAACACACCTTTAAATTGCTCACCAAGTCTCACAAGAACTAAAGTATAACTAGGCCATGTACTTTGTCCACAAAATAATTGAAGATGTGGAGAGGGCCCATTAAATGCCCAATTATAAGTTCCCTTGGGGAGTAATCCTCTTATTGATGATCTTTGATGAAATTGGAGTGCCAAACTACAGTTTGGGTACATTAAAGTGGGTGTACCCTCCCACTCACATGTCCCCTATTAAGCGCTACAAGGCATATACTTTCTCCCAACATATCACCCCCTCATACAAGATAAAGAGGAGGTATTGGTTTGATGGGATGAAGGAAACATTCAAAAATGAGTGGTGCATTTTGAAGGACATACCCTCATGGCTTCAAAATAGGCACAATTCATTATAAAGAAGCATTTCTCCATCGTACAGATCCACTTGAATCCATTTTAACAGATTTTATCATGGCTCAAGCTACGTTATGTCTTCTTCATCTGATACTTCATAGACTCTTTCAATTAGATATATGACATGTAACCTATCATTTTTTAGGATGAGAGGATAAACGTGAAACTTCACACCCTCTGAAAACTTTGTGTATATCCAGGCAAGAAGGCCTATGTGGAGAGGTTGGAGATAGACTTGACTAGTACACAAGTCAAATAGACTTTCATCAGGGAGAAAGTTCACAAGTTATTCTAAATGTTACACCCTTGTAAGAACCAATAGGGTGGAGACCCTAAGCAAAGACTCCACCAAGCACCACAACTGAAGAAGAAGCAACTAGATGTGGGTGCAAGTTTGAGTGGGCAATAGGCCCCCCAAAAGAGGCAAAGGATGGTAGAGGCACAACCTATTAGCCATTTTGGCCTTGCAGGCCAAAATCATTCTCCTTCCCTTATTGTTCTGAGCCAGTTTCAAATTTGATTTTTTGCACAAGTCTTTCAGCAAAAGGAGGAATCAGTTCAATGGTTTGACATCGGGGTCCAATTCCATGAGATTTCCAAATAACTTTGATCTTGAACTTTGAACCATTTTTGGTTCAAAGGTTTGGTTCATCGGCCTTAGTTAAACACTTTGGTTCACTCACTTAGTTCAAAGGTTTGGTTCATTGGGTTCGTTCATCAGCTTGGTTCAAAGGCTTGGTTCATCAGCTTGGTTCAATGAATTGGTTCAAGGACTTGGTTCAAGCAGTTGGTTCAAGCACTTGGTTCAATTGCTTTAAACTTGGAAACATTGAACCATTAAACCGTTGAACCAATCATTGATTCAAGCAGTTGGTTCAAGTGATTGGTTCAAGCATTTGGTTCAATTGCTTTGAACTTGGAAGCATTAAACCATTGAACCAATTGTTGGTTCAAGTGGTCGGTTCAATTGGAAGGTTCAAGGGAGTCTCCCAAAGCCCGAAGGACAAGTGCCCTTACTAAGGGTAGGGAAAAATTGCAAAAAAATCAAAGGAAAGGCCAAAGGAATCAACTAAATGGTGATAAGCATGTGAATGTCAACTTTACATCAATGAAACAGCCATTGATATTTAAATAAAAGGTGTGAACTCGAAGGAATTCAGAGGCTTAAAGCTAGAAGGAAGAAATCATTGAGGAGGGAGTCCAAAGAGCTAAAGAATTAGCAAAAGATAGCTCCCAAAAGATGAAGGAACCAAAAAAGAAAAAGCCAGGAAGAGATAAAAGAGCCAAGTGCAGAAACAAACAAAATAGTCCAAGTGGCAAATGAAGGTGTCGACTCAAGGAGTTACTCCAACAGTTGACACAGTATCTGCCAAGTGGTCATCAAGGGGCATGAATAGTGAATGACACGACCCATTTTTCTTCATTTTGCATTGATGAGAAGACAAATGGCATGACCCATAATGTCACATATAACATTTAATATATCTTAAACACCTAAAATAAAAATAGGAGTTGACACAACAATATCTATCAAGCATCTTCCTCTTCCCAATGCTTAGAACACACATGGATCATTTGTAAAAGGGTGCCAAAATTCCTTTTTATTCCTCTATATATTGAAATCTTCTCATTTGGAAAAAGGATCTCTCATGTTGTAAGGTGAAGCCCTGCTAATTTTCACCTGGAATCAATAAAATACACATTTTTTACCTCTAATCTGGTTGGATATATCTCTGAGTGTGTCTGAGTGTTAAACTTGTGCTTAGTCATTTCTTTCTTAATGCTTTCACAAGCTTGATACCAACACACCTGGTATATGCAAAGTTCCATTCCTATAGGTGAAAAGAAGAGCTGTATCTAGAGTGCAGAGGTAGAAGAAGGTTACCAGATAGTGTGCTTTCCTACAGTGCCTATGGTAAGTTCTTTTTCTATGTGTTTCCATTAAAGCCTCCCTGTTAAGTTCCCTGTAGTCTGGTCCTTTTACCAGTTAAAGTTTATGTATGTGTTCTTATGGTTCAGAGTGTGAGTATGAGTAGATCAAACTTATTTGGTGCATCACCCTCTTAGATTAGGTTTTATTTTTTAGTAATCCTTCTCTCTTTTCACCCCCCCATTATATATATATATATATAATTATGTATTAGCAACTTACTGGAATAACTCAGATGCATCAAAGGGAGCTAGCCCTTATCTAGAGAATCTCCTCTCAGTTTTTCCAGACCCACAGGCAAGAGAGGAGTTTCCATTGTGATGCATGGAAGACAAGAGATCAACCTCCTATCAAGGGTGTAATCCATCACGTCAACAATTTTTGGCATGCCTGGTGGGACAAAGTTTTAACACTCAGTAAAGTTTTAGGATTGATGCTGATCCTATTATAGCAAAATCAACCATTTTCAGCATTTAGCGACTCCAATGGTAAGAGCATCAGTCTCTGACCAAAGACCATTCTGACCCCCTATGCCCAAAATCACCACATGAGTTGCTGCTAAGGGTGTCCCTTTTAAATTCATTGAATTGCCTTTTAACTCAGCAAAGTGACTGAGATTTGAAAGAAACCATCTTTATTCAGCAAATCACTTTCCCAGACCTATTATAAGATACACCCACGAAAGAAGGCCTTGATTGAATCCTGTCATAGCCATGGCTTTACCTTTAGTGGCCTTTTGTGGTCAGAGTCCTTTAAATCTCCTATGTTATGACCCAATTCCAAGGGCAATCCTTAAAAGTGTACCTCCCTTTAATGGAGAAGGGCCCATTACTGTAATTAAACACATCAAAAATATTGCTAACCTCTGCAACATCCATAATGTTACTAAGGAAAACATTGTGATCAAATTGCTAGCATTATCTTTCAATGGCAAGGTTCTGGACTGGTATGGCACTTTGTCCATGAATTCAGTCGATTCTTGGAATGAATTGTCCACCCTTTTAATGAACCAATTTGGGGAGAAGAGCGACCACCTCTCACTTGCTGAGCAGCTGAACATTATGAAAAGAGCTCCACATGAATTCATGCAAGATTTCAACACTTAGTTTTAGAAGACATGGGATAGAATCGCCATTCTGGTAAGACCAACTTCAAGCTATGCTTTCCTATATTATTTGAAGGCATTAAACATCGACATTGCTATTATGATACAGTCCATGGGAGGACATGTGCTGCCTGCCGCCTATGACATAGCTATAACAGCTGAGATTTTCCTAGGCCACATATGCCACTCTATCCTCAAATGCTACCTCTAATCCATACTACTTCACCCACCGTAGCTCTTCTACCTAGCATAGAAAAGCCAACTGCTACTTCATCCAATGACTTTCATGAAGTCAAAATCCTATTACAAAACATAACAAATGAAATAGTGGCTATTAAAAGGCTACAAGCTCAAGGAAACCAACCAAATCAAAGATATCAGTAGTATGGGCAAGCAAATATACCCCCTTTATAGAATTACAATCAAGGGGAGGGTCAGTTTGCACAGGATAAACCTTTTTAAGGCTACAATCCAAGTGCCCCTTCATCATCCAAGGCTCTAGTGCCTGCTCAAAACAATCTAGTCCAGGAACAACCCAGTTGATTAACCATGGGATATGGTCAAGATCAGGCTATTTATATGAATGAAATGCCGAGTCACTACACAAATGTACAAGACAATCAGGTAGCCACCAAATTCCTAGGTTTTGAGGCTTCAGTGCAACCTGACATGGGTAGCAATCAGACTCAGCTTGATTCTACTCTCATGAATCACTTAGAGGGTGAGTTTTATGTAGTCAATTACATGGGTAGTGCAGACAATCAAGGTGACTATGTCACAGCTGGCACAAGGTCTAAAAGGAAAGCAATGGAAGAAGCTCAAGCAAATGCCCAAATGTCAGCACCACCTTCTTCATCATAGGTAAACCAAAAGGTTCCAAACTTCAAACCTTCAGTTGCACCTTTAGCTCCTCGGCCTGTGCCTCAGGTTGTAAGTAATCCTAAAGAAAATCTAAAATAAGGCAACCCTTGAGTTAAAGTGGTGGACTAAATGAAGAAGCTGCACATGAACATCTCCTTGTGAGATTCATTATCAATACCAAGACAAAAGGACTTACTACAAAAAGAATTGCATGAGTTGAATGAACAAGCTGTCCCCAAAAAAATTGATAATGTCCTGATGATGAATAGACAACCTTCCACATCAAGCCAGGTTAAGAAAGAGGAAAAGGTTCCCCCTTTTTATTTATCCTTGGTCATAAGAGATTTCTTGGTGCATAATTGCATCATTAATAGTGGAGCAAGCACCTCAGTAATGCCTAAATGCATAGCCAATAAGCTGGGGCTAAAATATGAAGAAATGACTAAGAGAGTCCTGTAGCTAGATGGAACACCAACAAAGATGCTTGAGGTGGTGAAAGGTTTGAGCTTGATGCTACATGCCTACCTGACCTTCTTAGTTCCCCACGATGTGGTAGTGGTGAATGTCCCTCCTTTGCTATCTACTTGTCTAGAGATTTCACATCCAAAATAGGCGGCTACCTAGTAGCAAACTGGTCCTATTTGGTTTTTAGAACCAAGTATGGGAATAAGGTCAAGATTGAATTGAAGCCACTCCATAGGGACCATTTGGAACCATACTTGCTTAAGGTAGCAAATGTTAGCTATGCTATTATTGACCAAGAAGAATTCCAAGTGGACTAATCTCCACCCTCTACCCTTGAAGGGGTTTCTGACCTGCTCTTAGATGAATGGGGAAGTGACAACTTTGAGCATGATCCTTACAAATTCATAGAAGAGGAAGGCCTTGGGATTTATTACATACACAAAGAGGATACTTTTATACCAAATTTGATGAAAGTAGGAAAAGAAAGCTCAGGTTTATGGCAACTGTTCTTTGATGGCTCAAAAAGTAAGTTGGGAGCTTGTGGTGGAGTGGTGCTAGTTTCTCCTTCAAAGGAGAAATACTTTTTAGTAGCTTTTAGGTTTCAATTTTCTTGCATGAGTAATGTTGTAGAGTACAAATCCCTCATCCATGGTCTAGAGTGGGTGAGAAAAAGAGGAATCAAAGAGCTACGGGTTTTTGGTGATAGTGAGCTGATTGTGAATCAGGTAAGGAGCCAAAATCTAACAAAGAATTCTTTGCTTAAGTCTTATAAACACAGGGTATGGGACTTAGTGGACAATTTACTTGCTTTTAATATTACCTCCATTCTTAGAGAGCATAATAAGCAAGTAGATAGGCTGGCAACAATTGGTGCCCAATTTGAAAGACCTAGGGAAATAGGTTGAGACCGCAGTTCACGCCACTTGAAGGTAGTAATCCAGCCCTTTGTTCTTGACAACATCACTAACTGGCAGGTGTTTGATAGCAACCAAGAAATATCACTCTTCTTGCAAGAAGAAGCTGAGTTTACTGCCAAAAACTAGGGTAAGCTACAATAGAAGTATGGTAGCCAATTTGTTTAGCTAAAAAACAATAAACTTCCCAAAGGCTTGGTCACTCTTTAGAGTATCTTCAATGAATATGACCAGTTGAAAAGCGATAACACAAGCATCACAACTAAGGAAGAGAACTATGAGAAGGTTGAAATATTCAAAGATAAGTTGCTTGCACTTGGGAAAGTGTGCATAGACCATGGAAGGCAGGCCTTCACCTTGTTGTGCCAAGAGTTTGCTGATGTCTTCGCTTGAGAATATAGTGATTTGAAGGGTTTCAAACCAAGTTTGGCCCAACATACCATTGAACTAGAAGAAGGCACCAAGCTGATCAAGCAGAAGCAAAGGCCTATCAACCTAAAGATTGGACCTCTCATGTGAAAGGAACTCACCAAGTTGATTGACTCTAGGATAATATTTCCAATCAAACACTCTTCTTGGCTGGCCAATATTGTTCCTATCTGAAAAAATAATGGGGAGATCAAATTATGTGTAGATTTCAGAGACCTCAATAAAGTCTCTTTGAAAGACCATTATCCTCTCCCAAGCATGGAGTAGATCCTTCAAATGGTGATAGGCAACGAGCATTTCTCCCTCCTGGATGGGTATTCAGGATATAATTAGATTTTGGTGCAAGACTGTGATTAGTACAAGACAGCCTTCACTACCAAATGGGGGACATTTGCTTATAGGAAAATGCCATTCAGACTATCCAATGATGCTGCCACCTTTCAGCGAGCCATGGACATGGCCTTTTGAGGCCTGATAAATAACACTGTGCTAGTGTATCTTGATGATGTGACAATATTCTCTAAAGAGGTGGGCCAACACATGAAACACCTTAGACAAATCTTTGAGAGGTGTAGAGAGTTCAGTATCTCTCTCAACCTGAAGAAATGTGTGTTTACTATCCATGAGGGTAAGCTCCTTGGCCACATTGTTTCTAAAGAAGGCTTGACTATTGATCTAGAGAGAGTTCGCTCCATCCTGGAGCTATCCTTGCCTAAACACAAGAAGGGCCTATAGAGCTTATTTGGCAAAATAAATTTCATCCAGAGATTTATTCTAAATTTTGTGGAGGTAGTCAAGCCATTGACCTCTATGCTAAAAAATGATGAGAAATTCACGTGGACAACACAAAGGAGGGATAGCTTTGAAGAGATCAAGCAGGCTATCGCCCAGGCTCCTACCTTGATCAGTCCTGATTTCACCAAGGATTTTAACCTCTACACCTTTGTAAATGAAGAGGTAATCTCCTCCATGCTTACCATGGAAAATAATGATGACCTTGAACAACCACTTGCATTTTTTAGCCAAGGCCTAGAGGGTTTTGAGGTCAGGTATACATATGTGGAGAAGCAAGTCCTTGCAGTCATACAGAGTCTAAAGAACTTTAAGCATATGTTGTCCAACAATAGAATTCACCTCATGGTTCCACATCCTGGCATCAAGGATTTCTTGACCAACCATGACCTGAATGAAAAGAGAGTGGGGTGGATCACTAAGGTAATGTAATACAACATGGATATCAAGATCACTAAGCTGGTAAGAGGGAGAGGCCTGTGTGAACACCTTGCTGCAAACTTTAGACAACAAAAGGAGGACAATTTGCTAATTCAGGATGCAACTACAATAGAAGAACTGGTTGTTATGAAGGATTAGGCATCAGACTTGAGGTGTTTCTTTCTCACTAGTGAGTGCCCGTAGGGCCTTGATAGGACCAAGAGGAGATATTTCAGACTCCAATCTCTCCCTTATGTTCTGATTGATGGAGTGCTATTTAGAAGGGATCTCTTAGGAGTGATTTTAAGGTGCATAGACCCAAGTTAGGCTGACAAGGTGCTGTCCAAATTCCATGATGGGCCAACTGGTGGTCACTTTTCTCCTAGGCCTACAGCTATGAGAATAATGAGAACTGGTTACTTCTGGCCTACTTTATTCAGAGACACTCATGCCTAGGTATGAAAGTGCTAAAAGTGTGCACTCTTTGATGGGAAGAAATGGATGGTTGACATGAATTTATAGCTTATTTAGGTAGAGGAGCCATTCATGTAATGGGGCCTTGACTTTATAGGGATGATTAACCCTCCCTCTAGCACTGGACACAAGTGGGTCCTAACTGCCACAGACTACTTCACAAGATGGGTAGAGGCTGTCACTTTGAAGGAAGCCAATGAAAGTGCAATCCTAGATTTTTATGAGGACATAGTGAAAAGGTTTGGGGTTCCAGCTACCATCATCTTAGATAATGCTTTAGCTTTTATGGGAACTAAAACAAGTGAATGGGCATTGAGATATGGTATCTATCTTAGCACTTCATCAAACTACTACCCATAGGGGAATGGGCTGGCTGAATCCACCAACAAAAATTTGATCAAGATTATCAAAAGAACAAGGGAGGATAATCAGAGAACTTGGCATGCCAAGTTGAAAATAGCCCTGTGGGCAGATAGGGTCACTCCAAAGAGAGCAATTGGTAATTCACCATACACACTCATGTATGGAAGGGAAGCTAGGCTTCTTATTTCACTTGAGTTGCCAGCATTAGACATTGCTCACCAGCTATAGTTAGAAGAAGGAAACATTATGGAGGTTAAGCTATGTGAGTTGATGGAGCTTCAAGAGACAAGGGACCAGGCTATGGCTTCCATGACCAGCTGCTAATAGCAGACGAAGAAACACTTCGACAAGAAATCTTCATCAAAAGGTTTCTCTGAAGGAGACATCATATTGAAATGTGATGCAGACTGAGCTAAGCATGGAAAGCACATGAAGTTTGACGCACTATGGAGTGGTCCATATGTCATCACTCAGTGTAAACAGCACAATGTATTCCAAATCTCTAGGTTGGATGGCAAAGAACTATATATCCTAGTAAATGAGATACATCTTAAACATTATCACTGAGCCCTCCTCCCATCTTATATATACTGTCTTTGTTTTTTCCCTATTTTCCCTAAGTGCTTTTGCACATGTTAGTAGTTTTCTTAATCTTGTGTGTGTTTTGTTTCCTTTTGGGGTAAGAACTTTGTGATTGATTCTTGGATATCTCAAGGTGGTTGCTAACTTTTCAAGCTACATTTTGACTCCATGCCCAATGGAATTAGAGGCTACTAGTTTTTAAGCATAGTAGGCATGCTTCCCCTAAGAATCACAAATTTGTTAACCATTTTGGCCCTGTAGGCCAAAATTGTTCTTCTTCCCTTGCTATTTTGAGCTAGTTTCAAATTTGATTTTTTGCACAAGTCTTTTGGCAAAAGGAGGAATCAGTTCAATGGTTCAACATCAGGGTCCAATGCCATGAGCTTTGCAAAAAACTTTGAACCATTTTTGGTTCAAAGGTTTGGTTCATCAGCCTTAGTTCAACACTTTGGTTCAACGCTTGGTTCAATCACTTGGTTAAAAGGTTTGGTTCATCAGCTTGGTTCAATTACTCAATTCAAAGGCTTAGTTCATCAGCTTGGTTCAATCACTTGGTTCAAAGGCTTAGTTCATTAGCTTGGTTTAATCACTTGGTTTAATGACTTGGTTCAAGGGCTTGGTTTAAGTAGTTGGTTCAAGCGCTTGGTTTAATCACTTTGAACTTGGAAGCATTGAACCATTAAACCAATTTTTGGTTCAAGTAGTTGGTTCAAGTGGTTGGTTCAAGCGCTTAGTTCAATCGCTTTGAACTTGGAAGCATTAAACCATTGAACTATAGAATCGTTGAACCAATTTTTGGTTCAAGCGATCGGTTCAATTGGAAGGTTCAAAGTAGTCTCCCAAAGCTCGAAGGATAAGTGCCCATGCGAAGGGCAGGGAACACTTGCAAAGAAATCAAAGGAAACGCTGAAGGAATTGACTAAATGGTGATGGGCACGTGAACATCAACTTTTACGATAATGAAATAGCTGTTGATCTTTAAATAAAAGGCACGAACCTGAAGGAATTCAAAGGCTTAAAGCCAGAAGGAAGAAATCATCGAGGAGGGAGTCCAAAGATCTGAAGAATTGGCAGAAAATAGCTCCTAAAGGATGAAGGAACCAAAAAAGACAAAGCTAGGAAGAGGCAAAAGAGCCAAGTGCAAAAACAGACAAAATAGTCCAAGTGGCAAAGGAAGGTGTCGACTCAAGGAGTTACTCCAACGGTTACCATAGTATTTGCCAAGTGGTCATCAAGGGGTGTGAACAGTGAACAGTGTGACTCATTTTTATTCATTTTGCATTGATAAGTAGACAAATGACATGACCCATAATGCCACATATAACATTTAATATATCTTAAATGCCTGAAATCAAAATAGGAGCCGACACAACAATATCTATCAAGCGGCTTCCTCTTCCCAATGCTCAGATTACACATGGGCCATTTGTAAAAGGGCACCAAAAGGCCTTTTTCTTCCTCTATATATTGAAATCTTCTCATTTGGAAAAAGGATCTCTCATGTTGTAAGATGAAGCCCTGCTAATTTTCACCTGGAATCAATAAAGTATGCATTTTTTACCTCTATTCTAGTTGGATATATCTCTGAGTGTGTCTGAGTGTTAAACTTGTGTTCAATCATTTCTTTCTTAATGCTTTCACAAGCTTGATACCAACACACCTAGTATATGCAAAGCACCATTCTTGCAGGTGACAAGAAGAGCTGTATCTAGAGTATAGAGGTAGAAGAAGGTTACCAGATAGTGTGCTTTCCTACAACGCCTATGGTAATTTCTTTTTCTATGTGTTTCCATTAATGCCTCCCTATTAATCTCCCTGCAGTCTGGTCCTTTTACCAGTTAAAGTGTATGTATGTGTTCTTATGGTTCAGAGTGTGAGTATGAGTAGATCAAACTTGTTTGGTGCATCACCCTCTTAGGTTAGGTTTTATTTTTCAGTAATCTTTCTCTCTTTTCACCCCCCCATTATATATATATATATATATATATATATATATATATATGTATTAGCAACTTACTAGAATAAATTAGATGCATCAAAGGCTAGCCCTTATCTAGAGACTCTCCTCTCAGTTTTACTAGACCCACAAGCAAGAGCGGAGTTTCCATTGTGATGCATGGAAGACAAGAGCTCAACCTCCTATCAAGGGTGCAATCCACCACATCAACATAACCCTCTAAACCCATTTGTTCCCATACTTCCATGCCTCCTCTACTCCTACCTCACCCTTTACCTTCACCACCTCATCCTTCTCCATCTACTCCCTACACTTCTCCATCCCTTTCTCACTCTATGCCTTTGCACTCATCAATCCTTGACCCTTCATCCCCTTAGCCTACTCCTCCACCTTCTCCACCTCTACCTCCACCTTCTCCACTTCCACCTTCTCCACCCACACCACCATCTCCCCCAAGTACCACTACCACAAGATCTTCCCCATAATTTCCTCCAAGACAAGCACCCCAACAAGAGTCTCCTCAGGTGTAGATCCATAGATTAGGATTAGATTTTAAGAAAACTCCCTCCCTAGTTTAGGATAAGTCCACCTCTATTGATTCCTTGCTTGATCCTAAAACATGGTATAATGAGGAGGATAGTGAGATGGACAGTGATGGCCATGAGGAGGCCAATATTGAACACAAACCTAATAAGGGAAAGGAACTCGTTGAGTCAGAAGGGTAGTAAGATGAAAAAATGGTGACCACTACGTATGAAAATTACTAGTTTAGTGTAGAGGACATAAGAATCTATCTTTGGTTGCACTTCTATACCAAATAAATGACTCCTAAGACCAAGAAGCAAGTATCCTTCCTGCTTAATATGTATAATGAGGAGTACAAGTTTGAACTTCCATTGGATAACATATATTTAGGCTTGGATGCTCCAACATTATCAAAATTAATGAGGGTTGATTCATAAAATCTCACCCCACTGATAACAAGCATTGCATTTTTGAAACTTGGCATAGAAATAATGTGCCAGAGTATTTTGTCATATTTTGATGCATGTACATAAGAGAGAAAACATGCTCAAGTTGTAAGCATGTATATTAAAGTGCTTACTAAGAAGCAAACACTCATCGAGGAAGTGGCCTCAATGAAACAAAAGATCCAAGAGGCCACATAGGCAAAAGTAAGGGTTTTAACCCTTTGTAAAACAATTTTAAAGGAAGATCCAATACTTGTAGATGGCATACCTCTGGATGGGGATGTTATTGGAAAGCTAGAGACCCTAGATGAATTATTGCTCAATAAATTTAAGGATCAACCCACACTAAGAGATGAGGAGATAGAAATATATGAATATTTCACCATGGTCATTGACATCTACAAACATGCCTTAGGGAGAGTTGGATAAGTTATCCCCATTTTATATGAAATTTTTGCATGGCTTGCATGCCCTAATAAAGTCTTGGAGGCTAGGCTCTAAGCTGAAGAGATCTTGAGGTAATAGTCAGCGAATGTTTCACTTCTAATAAAATATTGTATTGAGCATGTGAAAGAATTTAGAAACATAGAGATGATGGAGGATGCCATAAATAACCATCATCAATAACTAAGTGTAAGTTTTGCATCCCTCTAAGTATAGGTTGATAATGAGGTCTCTACATTAGAAGATGTCTAGAAATATGCTATCACAACTCTAGATGAATAGGTGAAAAATACCAATGAGACTCTGACCCAACCTAAGGAGTTGAAAGCATTGAAAGAGGAAATTGAAATAATAACTGTGAAGGTCCGCGAGGCATTATCCCATTGGGACAGTCTGAAAAAGGAAATCAAATAGAAAGGGCTCAAATTTTTGGAAGAGGCTAGCATGGATTAGTCCAGGATGGACTAAGGGCATAGTGTGGGGTGATGTTGGCCCCAAAATTTTGACTAAGTGTTGTCCTATTTTGGCATGACACTGACATAGTGCAGAAGGACTAGGGCACGTGACTACTAGGTATAGAAGCATCATGGTGTGGGACCTATTATGAGAAAGAATATAATGATGTAGAAGGGACCAACATGAGAAGACCCAGTCAGAGGATAACAAGTCATGGAGAACCCAAGAACATTAGACTTAGAATAAATGCAAAAGACTAGGGGAGTGCATGGGAAGCGAGAGCAGTTAGGAGAGTGATTCTTATGGAATACTTCAACCTTATTGATAGGAGGTTTTGTACCAACCCATAATGAATGGAACACATGACCACCAGTATGTAGCATAGAGCGATGAACTATGGGGTGTAGGGACCTGGGTCTTCAAGAAGAACTTATTGTAAGTGTTATGACTCTCAGTATGTTGAGAGTCTGTGCAACATTTGCTCATAACATTAATGATTGCAACACTTGGTTAGGGTCAAAAAATTATAAATACCCCTATTGTAATCTATTATAAGTATGATTTTTTAGAGAATATATGATGAATCTTTACCTTTTAGTTCATTAACCATCTAATATGATATATTAGATTTTGCCAATTTTTTTATTGAATGATGGAATATACTAAATGCTATACTTGGATATGAGTTATTCCTTAGTCTTTTTTTATTTTCTAAGTCACTAATGCTAGATAATGATGGTGATATGTGTAGTAATAATTTTAACTGTATTTGGAACTAGAAGGATCAAAGTAGTATACTTGTGTTGTTATATAATACTTGTTTGGAACTGCATAAAGAGAAAGGTATAAATAAACATATAGTACTATTTTATAAAAACTTTGAGAATCAATATTTAACTATGGGCTTTAGGTGAGCGTGCAAGACCTAAATTTTGTGTGATAAGGCTAGTGCACTAGTTTATTAGAATAGACTTCAGCATCAGAGATGGAATCAACTAAAATAACCCAACGCTTCTCCTTTTCTGATAAATTCATATCTAGTTTTGCCAAAAATGTTAAATCTTTGAATGCAATGTTGAAACAAAAAGACAAGGTGGAGTGGAATCCTACAACTAGGGAAGCCTTCCAAGAAATAAAAGAAGCCATCTTGAAGGCATTGGTCTTAATCAACCTAGACTACATGAAGGACTTCTACCTATATTCCTTCACATTAGAGCATACCATAACTGCAGTGCTCACCAAAAATCTAGATGCAAATGAACACTTAATTATTTTAATGAGCACAAACTTATATGATGCAAAGCTAAAGTATTTCACCTTGGACAAGAATACATATTCCCTAGTCAAGGTTGTGAAAAAATTTAGGCATTAGATCCTCAAAGATAAGGTGCATGTCATCATCCCAAACCTAGTTGTAAAGTTAATGTTGGGGCAAAATGAACTAAGAGAACACAAAGGTAGAAGGGTGGGAAATCTACAAGACTATGACCTTAAGATAAAACATATCAAGTTGGTCTGAGGTCAAGGTCTTACTTAATTTATCACTAATCATGATGGTGTAATTGGACCAGTTAGAAATCGTCCATCAAAAAATGGATAATCCAATTGTCCACTACCTCCTTTATGGAAATCCTCCTTCAGGACTCAATCATACCCAAAAAAGAGTTCTAAGGCTAAAGGTATCCCACTCCTTATTGAGTAAGGGAGTGATCTATATAAATAACTATGGAGGCATCTATCTTCGATGTTTATTTAAAAAATAAGTTAAGGAATTCATGACTAGCTTCCATGAGAAATTGGGTAGTGGCCATCCTTCAGGGACTACACCTGCATAAACAAATCTACGAGCCATGTACTACTAACCCACTATCTTCAAAGATGTCCATGCCCATGTGAATTCATGCCATCAATATCAGACCTTCACCATGAAGGAAGTTCACATCATAATACCTTTTCACCTATGATAAAAGAACGTCTTTTTGCTCAATGGGTACTTGAATTCATTGGTGTCATCAACCTGAAATCATCAATTGGCCATAAATTCATATGTATAGCCACTAATTATTTCATAATATGGATAGAGGTATGGGCAATCAAGAATAACATAATGAAGGAAGTCATCAAGTTCCTTGAGGAAAACATAATAACATGATTTAGCACACTAGTTTCTCTAGTCTACAATAATAGACCTATATTTTAATCAGTCAAGCTCACTAAATGGGATTATGAAAATGGGATTACCTTAAGGTTCTCATAAAACTACTACCCACAAAAGAATGCTTTGGCTAATTTGACCAATAAAAACCCTATTGATGGCATCAATAAGTATGTATAAAAGAAGCCTAAAGACTGGCATTCACAATTAAAATATGCTCTTTGGGATGACCACACCAAATATAGGAAATCCCTCAAAATCTCTCCTTTTCTATTGGTATATCGGTTGAATACCATCTTTCCAATTATCCTTAATTTTTTGAATTATAAGTTTATGAAAGTGTACATGGAAGATATTAAAAATATAAACTCGAGGCTGAACATTGTCTAATTAGAGGATGCACGAGAAGCATTGTCCAATGTGATAAGCAAATAAAATTCTCTTGAGGCACTAAAAATATTAGGAGTCATTGATTCATAACTGAGCAAGTGAATTGAGAAAATCCCTATTTTTAATAAAATTAATCACAACACTAAAAAAGGAAGATATCAATCACATCCAAATCATCGAGAAATCAAAGGACCTTTTTAGTGTAAAGAGTTCATTGAACCATTCCTATGCCTTGCCTATATTGTTACCTAACCCTCATGGAGTAAGTAAAAGAAACATCAAAATGAAAGGAAGTTTAAATCTCATGAAAATGGAAGTTTCTTCCTAAGAAAGGGTGATTTGGGAAACCTCCATCATAGGATTTATGGCCTAACTAGAAATGGAGCAAGGCCTTAAATGGGACTCGAGGTATCTCTATCGAGGCTATAGATGCCTGGCTAGCAGCATAACAATGCCCAAGCCTTCCTTTCCTTTTCCAAATTTTACAAATAATTTACCTCTCAATAACCTTCAAGTACCTAATATATGTCTAAGCTTGCCTAATGGATTCAAAATAATAACAAAATCATTCTTTAGACAAAACGACCCATTTAAGGAATTAGGGCCTAATATGTTATTTGTTGAAGCAGAACTGAGCACTCTATTTTCTTCTAAGTTCATTTGAAGGGATTTTTAGTTGCTTATCTCATAGTTCAATAATGGAGGCCCATAGTCTAGATTCTAAATGTCGAGGCAATGTTTTCCCTGCAATAGTTATCATTTTTTGTGACCAACATGCCCTATTTTCAAATTTTAAAATGAATACCCTCTTTGATCTTAAATTCCATGTTTAGGTCATGTTATGAAATGAATAATTCTAAGTCAAAGATAGAAGTCATTATCTTAAGTCTAGTTATTTATTTAGAATGAATTCTTGATTTTATTCTAAGATGGTTGAGTGTTCCTACAACTATTCTAGTAAATTATTTGATGCCTAAGTCTAGAGGTTGAAAAGGACACACTTATTAAAGATATTTTATGCATATGGCTGGCTTTTAGTATATGATGTTCATTGAATTTAGATTTTGGATTTATAGACTAATTGAGCTAATTTATTTTTTGCCCAAGGTTTTTTGTTCTTCTCAGGACTATTCTGACTCCCTAGGTCCACCTTACCAAAGCTTACTTGGTCTAACTCAGAAAGATTCCCCTGCAACATGAATGAATTTTCATACTTAGTCATTTTGCTACAAATTTTTTGGTATAGACCATTGTCATACATCTCTCTTGCACTTAATAACCACAATCCACACTATTAATAACCAACAAGGTAAGTCATCACATCATATAGATCATAAATATGTTCCTCCTCATACCCCTCCACCTCCCAAAACATAAATAAATAAACATATATCAAATATTCCTTCATTATATCATATAAATTTTTGTAACATTCAAATGATATCATGGTTTCCTTACAAAAATAAAATGATAAGAATGTTCCTTTATGCAATGATTTATAATTAATCAAAGTTCCTACATTCTAAAATGATGTGAATATTAAATCCACTAATAGTGGTGATCAGTCCATTATTCCTATGTTAAAAAAAGACCTCAATTACAACCCATGAGTACATCTTTTCAAACTTCACAAATTCATAAAAATCATCTCATATATACGATGAATGATATATGAGACCTCCAATTAAAATATTCAATTCTCAAATTATAAATGTTCTCATGCAATGCTACTATTAACAATAACATTGTCAAAAATCAACTTCTCACATGAGATGTCTCTGAGTATCCTTATCCAACTAAATTTGTCATGCCCCTATTACCTCTATTAGATGGTCAAGGAGACCTCTAAAATCATTTGAAAATATATTTACATGCCTTTAGTCATTGGGCTAAAGATGGATTCCTATTGATAAAAGCTTTTCATATAAATTTAACATGAGAAGCTAGTGATTGGTTCTATAGTCTTCTCAATGGTTCCTTACCTGATTTTAGAAAGTTAAGGATATATTTTTATCATATTTTCATAATCATTATGTGCCAAAATTTACATTGGAACATTACAAGGCTTAAAATAACATACTAATGAGCTTATTTGAGATTATCCTATACAATTCAAAAATAGATTATACCTTTAACATGTTGACCCTCATATTTGGAATTAAAATACATATTTAGTAGGTGTATCCTTTCTCAACTTGAATAAAAGTCATTACATAAAAATTATTTATCTTTTTATATATTATATCTAGTTGTGCACAAGTATGCATGTGAGTTATTCAACGACAACCCAATATTAAACACATATTCTCTAAAAATCAAAATCTTTGTTAAGAATGATTACAATGAAATCAAATTGATAAAATAAGATTACATAAGCAATAGTTACAACCCAAATCATTATATGGCACATTTGCATAAATAAATCAATAACATGGAAACACCAAATAGAACTATCACATAATCAATCTAAAATTTGTCACATCAATATACACCTACAATACTTTTGTCGATGCTATTAGAAAAAAAACTCATTACATTACCTACTACTAAACATAAATCAATAACACATCTTATACATAAAGAAGGAAAATAATGTTTTTGTTATCATATAATCAAAAGACATGATATAAAACATTGTACTACATTACAAGAATAAATTCAAAATAAAAAACATGAGGGTATCATTGGCATAGTAAAAAATCATCCAACATTTTCCACTACAACAATTCAACCAATATTACCTAAAACTAATAGGAATGAGAACAAGATCATTCCAAGTCAGGACTCTGAAGCATTTACAACAAGAACATCACAATAGTTTTACAAACAAATGGAATTCAAAGACAAAGCAAATCATATGATAGTCAAAATAAGACATGCAAGTACAAAGGAGAACCCTTGCATAAGTAGGCAAGGCAAAGTAAGAAACTAGTCTAACTAATCAATTGGGATAAATCCTCACATAGAACAAAACTAGGCAAAGACAAAAATCTCTCTTGAACTTATTAAACATGATAAATATACTCTAACACTACCCCTCAAGTGAATTTAGGGACTAACAATAGCCAATTAAGATATAGTGGAATATCTACTATATGAGTCCTGATAATTAGGCCTAATAAGATACTCAATATCCATGAAATGAAGGAGGAAGATATCCTCGTGAACTCCCCCCAAGGACAACTTATAAAACCCCAATCATGCCATATAACTCAAGAAAACAAGGTGATGCAAAAGGCTTCATGAAGATGTTAGTAACCTAATGTTGAGTTAGAATGTGCTCCAAGCCAAGAACTCCATCCTAAATTTGTTGATGAATGAAGTGAATATGTACCTCAATGTGCTTGGTCTACTAGTGCTCAGCTAGGTTGCAGGATATGTCAATTTCACTCTGATTATCACACCAAAGTATAGTATGTGAATCTTACATGAAGGCAAACTCTATTAATAACTGATGAAGCCAAAAAACTTGTTAACTCATTGTAACTACTACATTATACTCAGCCTTTGTAGATGAAAATGTAATAGCCTATTGCTTCTTACATGCCTAAGCAATAGGTGAAGAACTAAGACAAAATATGTAGCCAGAAGTGGAATGCCTATCATCAAGAGAACATGCCCAATCTGAATCATTATACCCAACCAACTGAGTATAATTCCTAGTATAGAGTAATCCAAAATGGGTAGTGCATTGTAGATATCATAAAATCCTCTTGGTAGCCTACCAATGATTGTCATGAGGAGCATTTAAAAACCTAGATATAATCCTAAATGCAAATGAAATGTCGAGGTGAGTATGGGTGTAATACATAAGACTCCTAACGATTTGCCTGTATAATGTAGAATCATAAAAGGAGTAGTGAAGGTAGAAGTGAGAGTGACTCTAGAATAAAAAGGAGAGGGACTTAGCATGTAATTAACCCTACCAAAATATTGAAAAAGATCAAGGGTGTACTTTTGCTGACTCAAATAAATCCATGAATCTGATTGAGAAATTTGTAAACCAAGGAAGAAGTGCAAAAGATCAAGATTTATCACATCAAAATAAACTAAAAGTGCCTATTAAATAGGCTAAATTTGAGAATATGAGTTGTCTGTGAGAAGCAAATCATCAACATACAAGAATAGTATAACAATGTCTTCCCCAACATGTTGGATATAAACTGTGGGATTGGAATGAAAATGAACAAAGCCAGTAGAGAGAAGAAAAGAATCCATCTCATATCAAGCCTAAGGGGCCTATTCGAGATCATAAAGAGATCTCCTAAGTCAACAAACAAGATAAGAATGATGATCAAACCTAGTAGGCTACTCCATATATATTTCCTCATACAAATCCATTTAAGAAGGCACTCTTAATGTCCATCTAATATACTGGCCAACCCTATGATGCAGTAAGAAAAATTACAAGGCAAATAGAATCCATCTTGGCAATAGGTGAAAAATTCATAAAGTAATTAATAACTTTAACTTATGAGAACCTCTTTACAAGAAGATGTGCCTTATACTTATTGATGGACCCATCAACTACATACTTTGTGTGATATATCCACTTGTACCTAACCAAATTTCTTCCCTTAGGAAGAGATACCAAATCCCAAGTATGATTCTTCATCAAAGAAGAATACTCATCTATCATCACATCATCCCACTCCTGTATCCCATGAGCTTGTGAAAAAGATTGTGGATCCCTAGAGAATGCCTAAAACAAAAGTCTAATACCTATAGAATATGTTGATGATGTCTAGTGGGTGGAAGATCCTATATAAAATGTGTTGCCTCAAAAACTTTAGTATGAGCCCATAATGGCATAGTGACAACATCAATAGGAATAAGACCCTCAACATCCATAACCTTATCAGAAACCTCTTGAACTGGATCCTCAAAGAATGAAGCCCAAAGAAGAGGCAAGGAATCAATAAAATAAGAAGACATGGAAGAAGATGAAGAGTCATGAGAAGTAAAATGCTCATCAAACTATACATTCATTGGAAAAAAACATCATGAGTATCAGGATCCAGAGGGTGATAAGATCTCATGTCTTTGCAATACCCTATAAATATCAAGGGTTTTCTTTTCTTATCCAATGCTTTCCTTTTCTTCTTTGGTACAAAATCCTAAGAATGACTTCCAAAGACTCTGAAGAATGAGACATTAGGCTAGGCTCTAAACCAAGCCTCCTCTAGAGTCAAATGCTCAAGCATTTTATGTGGTGTGTGGTTGTGAATGTAGTTCATACAATTAACTACTTCTACCCAATAGATGAGAGGTAAATCTCATGAATGCATCATGCAGTTAGCCATCTTCTTTAAAGTTTTGTTCTTCCATTTTGCTAAGCCATTTTATTGTGGAATATGTGGAATAGAATGTTAGTGAATAATATCATGAGCTACCAAAAAATCAGAGAACTCTCTACCAAAGTATCCCCCCCATTATTAGTACAAAGCTTCTTGATGTAATAGAGTATTGTTTCTCGACCAAAAACTTAAAGATGTTGAAGTGTGAAAAAACGTCACTCTTGTACTTGAGAAAATAAACCCAAGTATGCCTCGATAAATTATCAATAAAAGTAAATGCATACTTAGCTATATTGAAAGGAGTAGGAAAGACCATTAAATCACTATGCACAAGCTCAAGTGGTGAAGAATCTCTCTTGGACACATCCCTAGGAAACAAATCTTGGTGTTGTTTCCCTAATGCACAACTAAGGTAAAATCCATCAATACATGAAACTATAGGAATACCATCTATCATACTATGAGTGATCAACTCCTTCATATATATATATATATATATATATATAATTAAGATGTTTGAATCTGCCATGCCAAAGCTCAGTCTCAGAATCTGCATGAGAGACCAAACATGTCCTTATGAGAGGAGTATCATAAAAACCCTCAAATTAATAGAGTCAAGAACTATGATCAACAAATCATTATGTAATGAGTGTATGAGGCTTTATCAATGCTCTAACTTTATCCTCCTATGGTGTAAAAGTCACTAGCTTACCCTAACCAAAATGATAATTTTGATGAATAAAAAGTAAATTTGTAGTGATGTAAGGGACATATAGTGCATCATTGATGTGACCAACCTCAAGATGTATATCACCCTTTCCTTTAATATAAATAAAAGAAGAATCTCCAACCCTAATGTTGGAAATAAAAATCAAACCAAGTGATACAAAAGACTCCTTGGAAGAAGTCATGTGGTGAGAATCACCAAAATTTATGGCCCAATTATCTGAAATAGGTTACTGAGATCTCCCAACAACATTAAGTGCTTTTCCATGTTCATTGGGTGGAGTGGAGATAGACATATTCTATTTTTTGACTGCATCCTCTAATGTTTGCATTCTCTTAAAAGATATATATTCTTGATGACCACTACCCTCACAAAAAGAACATGAAAGGCTAGACTTATTCTTGGACTTGGAAGATGACTTAGGTTTAGAGTTATTGGGTTTAGGAGTACTTTGAGATGGAGGAGGAGTGCTCTTGGATTTACTCTTTGATTTTACCTTACTATTATGATTATATGCTACTAATGATTTTTGAGAGGTGGAAGACTCAGGGTGAGATAATTTGGATTCCACCCTAGTAAGTCTTTCATAAAATAACTTAAAATCGGGCATTTGAAATGCGACACCTAAGGCATCCATGCTAGAGAAAAAGGTAGAAGCAAAGATTTAGAATTGACCTTTCAACTTAGATAAAATTATATAGACACATTCCTCATCTTTCTTATCTCATCCAATCCCATTATATTATGTCAACATGTTTTTAAACTTAGTGAGATAGTCTACAATAGAGGGAAAATATTCAAGATTGAGAGAAGTCATTTTGATTTCAAGATAAATGGCTCTCATGTGATCTAATTTCCCAAATAAAACCTTTAGTTTAACCCATATTTTAAATGGAGAATCACATCCATCCAAATGAAACAAAATAATGTCACTCACACAACCCCTAATCAAACCCATACAATCTTCAAATTTACATTGGTGCTGAAATTTTTCATATTCTCTAGTGAAGTGTGGTTGAACTTCATTCAATAGGGACCATAAACCTTTGTGATTAATGATTGTTTCCATTCTAAGTCTCCATGTATGGTAATTATGTGTATTCAAAGGCTCAAATTAATCTAAACTAGAAGAATAAGCCATGCTATCAAATCACCAAAGAGCAAAAAGAATGCAAAAATGGTGCACAAATCAACACCGAGACAACCCCCCAAAAGATTTTTATTGAGCACCCCACAAATTTGACACTTTATAAAAATAGTGAATTTTTACAAATAGATGACACAAATGGATATAGAATTGAAAACCTTACACTTTTGAAAAAAACTCTACTTAATTATGAGTTATGGTTCAAAAGATATAGGCTTTATGAATTATCGTAAATGGGTCACAAGTAATAATAATTACACTACAAGTTAATTTCTGTAACCAAATTGGTAATAAACCTAGTCTTCTAACCACTCATTGGAATTGTAATTTCATCCCAAATGTAGCAAAGCTAGCTAAAGTCAAAAAATGACCTTCCTCATATTTTTGGGCTCAAAACCACTTTTGAAATTTAAAACCACTCTGTTTATATCAAAAACACAATTTTAAGGAAAAAACCTAAAACAACAATGTTAACTTCCATAACTTTATCAATAATAATCATAATTCAAAACCATATTTTTTCAAAAGCCTGTGAGAGAGGCGCTCATAACCCAAAAATATTTTCATAAAATTCCTTATGAGTAAAGAGAATTTGATCAAAACATATCACATGTTTGGAAAAAATATAGATTTTCCAAAATGGAAGTTTAAATAGTAAGTACAATTGATCATGCAAAGGTTTAGATGTTGTTTAGCCCATAACACTGATCAGAGCATTCCACACTGATCTCTACACTCCTCTGATCTTCATGTTGACTTTTGTGTAGTCTACGCTCACCTACAACAAAGAATATGGACTTCTAAAAAAAGAATGCAAACCAAAAGTGGATGGAACATAGACCTATCCTATGCAATGATCTAACACTCCTTAGACAATAGATGTCATAAACATAGAATGTAGAATGTAGACTTTAAAGGAGGATGATAAAGTATGGAAGCTGGTATAACTAGTCTTGTATAGTTAGTCTGATCTTACAACATAGACTTTGAATGGTAGAAAGAGAAAAACCCATACTAAAAAATAACACTGATCCTATCAAACAATGCTCCAACACACCTTCAACTTACACCACGTAGTTGACACCAAAAAAGAAACTCTGATCTTAGCTTCTAACATAGTGATTTTTTTTGGAAGAATAGTTGGTATGGTTGGTAATACAAAGAAGGTGAAAGCTCTAAAAAGGATTGCCAATGCAATCACCTACAACATTGTGCCATACTTGATAGAAGAATTATCTAAAAAATAAAAACTTGTAACAAAATAACTAGATGGCTGCAATACTTCAAGGCTTTGATACCATAATAGGAATGAGAACAAGATCATTCCAAGCTAGGAGTCTGAAGCATTGACAACAATAACATCACAATAAGATTGCAAACAAATGAAATGCAAATAAAAGGCAAGTCATATGACATTTAGAATAATACATGCAAGTACAAGGGAGAACCCTTGCATAATTAGGCAAGGCAAAATAAGAAACTAGCCTAACTAATCAATGTGGCATAAATCCTCACATAAGACAAAACTAGGGAAAAAAAAAAGATATCTAGAACCTAGTAAACATGGGAAATATACTCTAAAAAGAACTATAGCAAACAAAAATCATCCTCTCATAAATGATTTAACAATAAATATATTATTGCATGGAGCTTATTTGAGGCATAACATATTGACCCTACATAAAATGAAATACATTATAATGTGAGAGGGTTATCACAAAATTGGATATAGTATCTGTAATAATATAAAATGTGAAATTTGATGACTTAGGCATAGCTAATAGCACCCAATCTATCGGTCCTCTTTCTTGCTCAGTGAACCCTTTTTGACTAAACTTTCATTGATTCCCAGTCATCCATAGCTTCTTAGACTTAGCTTTTGGAAACCTAGGCAGCCCTCTCAGACCCAGATCCATCCCCCTAGGTCTCATCCTCCTATGAAAATAGTACCCAACTTAGATAAGAGCATCAAAACTTAGGGGTGTATTATTTCTAGTGCTGTTGTCTAAGTTCACTTTAGCCTCAAATGGTCAGATTTTCTTGAATCCTTATCTTTTCCCCTGTTAGCCTAATGCAAGATCATCTAACCCAGGATCATCAATTTCCATATATAATGCCATTCGATGTCCATTTAGAAGGGTTGGCACTCATTCACAGGAAAGAAGTAAAAATACAAGCAAGTACACTCAAGTATTCTTCCCTATTCTCTACATATAGCCTTCCAAGACCATTTCAAGCCTATTCAAGCACTCATACTAGTCCCTAATCATTCAAAGTACATTCCAATTTCACATCTAGTTGCATACATCAAACAATTACACCAAGTACTTCAAATAGGGGAACTACATTAACTTGATCCCTCTTTAGAGTATTGGTATGTAGGCAACGTACCCACACACAGGGTGTGAAGTGCATCCAACGTATCTTTTACATACTAAACCCTCCTCTCTTTCCTAAGTTTGATACTCAAGTTCAAGTACGAGGACCTCTTAAGGGTTTTTAAGACTGAATCAGACACACAGTGAGTTTTGTATAGACCTAGGCTTCAATATTTCACTGCAAGGGTGTCATAGGCATGCCAAGCAGAACCTAGAAAAACTAGACCACCAAGACAATATCATCAAAAGTGGACTACAATGCCAAGTAGCAGGGTGTCCTAAGTTTATCACTCCTATCCAATCTAGAAATAGAGTTTTGGGTCTTGTTTACAAGAGTCTGCTATCCCTACACAATAATTTACAAACCATGCATCATCCGTTCTAGCCTAAAATAAGCTAAGTTTGATTTCTTTACACTTTTTACTATTTTTAGAAAAGGTAAAATACATATCTATTTATATAAATTAGTAGGCTAATTAAGACACATTAATTAATGATTTATATTTATTCAGACCTTTATTTGCTTAGGAATTAAACACCTAATTCCCAAAAAGAATAAAACATTTGGTGAACCGAACTTACTTTGAATTTTTGCACAAAAATCCTATAAATCTTAAGGCTAATTATTTCTACGTTTTTACAATATTTTCATGTTTTTTCCTAAATTTAAAAATCATAAAACTACAAATTAATTGAAATATTTTCAATAAATTCACCCAAACCCTAGTTTGCACATACTAGGTCCTATTTGCATACAAACACTTTCAAACCACTAGGAAATATATATTGCTAATTTTATAAATATTTTCAAATTTTTCCTCAATTTTTAAAAATTAAAACTACAAATTTTCTATAAAATTTTCAAGTAACTACACTAATTTTGAAAAAAATCATTCAAAACCCTAGTTGCATCAAATACATTCTCAGTTATTTTCCAGTACTTTTCATATCATTGGCTAACAATTTAGTTGCATATCAAACTCATAAAATAAATTCAAAAATCAAACATTCATAGTATTTAGCACAAGCATTTTTAAAAAATCCTTAGTTGTATATACTAGCACCTCTGTATTTCTTTCGGTATCACCTTATATGTTTGACAACTCAATATCCTTTTGGTGTAAATTCCAAATCACTATTTTTTTTGGACTTTGAATTTATTATATTCAGTACTTTCCCTTTTAGCAGTTGGTCTATTACAGCATATTCCAAAACCTTTAAACACATTTCAATTTATTTTACTACTTTACCAATGGCCCAATATATCAGTTTTGATGAAACTAAGAAAAGAGAACTTCAAGAACTCTTAACCAAACATCTAGATATGTAAGATGACATGATTATAATTTTACAAGAAGAATAACAAAAAGTAACCAATGGACAATATTCTCAAACCACAGAGTAACCACTTATTAATGACACTATGGGGCAACTATGTCTCAACAACCCCCTATAGGAGCCCAATCTTCCTCTATGCCAATAGCTATAGCTAGTACATCCCTCTCTCATGATGTGATAACCCTTGTGCAAGAGATAAGATCTCTTCAATCCAAGGTGCAACATCTTGAGTAAGATGTTTCTAGACCTACACAAGAATTGGATTCTTTTGCTTTATTACATACACCATTGACACATCACATTACTTCTACACCCTTGCCATAAGGATTTGTTCAACCCAAGCTTACTATTTATGATGTCAAGGGTGATCCAGAGACATATTTGAGAGATTTTCATGTAGAATGTTTGGATTATTTACCCACTGACTAGCTACTTACCAAAATCTTTCTATGGAGCCTAAAGGATTATGCTTTACAATCGTTTTATAGTCTATCAAATTAGTAAGTCACAACTTTCAATATTTTAGTAGACATGTTCTTAGCACATTTCAGTATCAACATTGGTGACAAGGTTTTATATGCATAAATTGAATAACAAAAACAAAGGTCAAATGAGTCCCTCACAAATTATATTCTTAGATACAAGACTATTATGGCTAAGCTAACTAGCCCCATGGTTGATCAAGAGCTACAAGACATCTTCAAATAGAGCCTTCTACCAACATTGCATAAATCCATTATGTTTAAAAGATTTTCTTCCTTCACCAAATTATGTCATACACTTAAGGGAAGAGAATTCAAGTTAATCTCAATGGGCAAACTCAAATATTCAAGTACTCTAGACACAACAAACAAGAGTAATAGCAAAGTCCCATACAAGGTCAAAATTAGTGACAACAAGAATTAAAATCAACCAAAAGTCAATGTGGCTTCAGATCCCCCTTAGCATGTAGTTTTATCAACACCTCCTCGATGTACATTTACCAATTTATTAGTTTCTCTGCCAGAGTCTTATTATAGTTATTGGAATATAACATCATCACTCTCCCACTTATTCAGGAAGTATATCCAACAAAGCCTCTTCCATAAGGATATGATAAACATGTATTTTGTGATTTTCATAAGGCACCAGAACACACTACAAATAGATGCATTAGTTTATGACATAAGATACATGATTTGATAGATGATAATCTACTTGATCTAGGCACTTCAGCGAAGCCTCCAAAGAAAGCCAACACAAGATAAGGCTTTGAAAATATTTTCAGATCCATATCCATAACATTCAAAATAAAAAAAAATAATACACATCAGGTGTTCATCATACATACCATACACATCCTCCACCAGCTACATATCATGCATCTTCCATTGAGACACACTTTTGAGGGGTATGATAGGTGTGTATGAGTCCAGAGTTATAGCCAGGCCTTCAATGTATTTTTTAGATCAGGAGATTGTGGAGGATGATACAGGTTATAATGCACTTTTTATTAGAGCATATATCTATCATCAACCTATCTGTAATGTACTCACTGACAATGGTTCTAGTCTTAATATTTGTACCTTCACACTACTACAACATTTGGGTTATTCAGAGTAGGATATAACTCTGATTGATATAGTTATCAATGGGTTCAATGGTCATGTTCAGAGTTCAATGGGTGAGACAGTACTTCCATTACAAGTTAGTCCTACACATGTGGCTACACCATTCACTATAGTTCCTATCATAGGAGTTTTTGACATACTACTTGGTCAAACATGGATTCAAAAAATCAAGGTAGTACCATCTATAGTTCATAGATGCATGAAGTTCATTCATGCTAATCAAGTTATTACAGTCAGTGAAACTATTTATGAGTCATCACTCCCCACTTTAGAGCAATCTATAGTTTCTAGTCACCAGATCCAATTTTTACACCAATTTTAGCTTCTCCTCTAGCTTCTGTTCTAGTTTGAATTTTGGTTTAGCCATAATTATAATATCCATCACTAGTACATAGGGTTCATACACCCCCACAACTTTAAGATTCTAGATGGATTATATTGATAGTCTTTACACCTAGACTAGTTACATTGATATCTCATACAAATACATAGAGATCACCTATTTAGTGAGTTCCTTCTCCTACTTCTAGATGGGTCCCTAAGAGCCCTCCAATTGCATCTACTTCTCAAAGTTACAAGGGGACCCCACATTCAGCTTCCACTTCAAAGATTTTAGAGTAGTTACAACATACACACATTTTAGCTTCACAATCTCAATCATACACTCATGCCTCATGATCATGCATGATTCAATTATTTGACATAGGATACTAAGACAAGGAGTCTCACCTGAGACTCATCAGTTAGTATAATTTATTCTTAGTTCTTCATGTACATAGTTTAAATATTTTCAAAAAAAATACAAAAACATTCAAATATATCAAAAATACCAAAAAACATTTTGATTGTATGCACTATCCATGTTTTACATTACTACTATCATGTTAGGACTTACATTTGTTTCCTGCTATTATATGCCAAATTTTTACATTACCATGCTTCACTTGATCTTATTTGAGTGTGTGTAGTGACATCTAGCTACTTGATTGATTCATTCTACCCATATAGGGGGCATTCTTACTTCTACATTTGAGACATACATTATTATACACACCCATTGGGGACATCTTCTACATGACTACACCATCTAGGTTATGTCTTTCCTATACCACACACTCTGAGTTATCATGCTGATGTACTTTACTTTATAGCTTACATAGAATACTATATCGATATCTCACTAGTATCTAGCACTTGTGTATTTCTTAGCATATACCTAGTCTTGTACTACACATGTTTTGCATACTCTCACATTTGTTTTGATCAGTTAAATGTGCTTCTCTCTTTCTAGTTATTATATGCTTTCTCTGCTTACTTAATGTAGCTTGTGTGACTACATTTTCAATTCTAGCTTGTCTCCTCCTTATGCCTTGGGACATTTGGCAATGTCCTTTATTTCTTTTTCATGCATGTGCCTTAGGACATTCACCAATTTCCTTTGTTTATACTCCTCTATATGCTTGTGGCCCATGTGATAACTTTGCTTTTTTCACTTGTATGTGTATGTGGCATTTGAACATGCCTTCCATGCTTGTTTCTAGTTTGAGTGACATGTGCCCATGTCCCTTATTTGCATGGCCCCTTGGCCCATCTCGTATGCTTTTTGCTTCTTGTTTCTTGTTTGTTTGTTGGGTGTCAAATGTGTGCAATGCCATTATCCATATCCTGCATTTTCTTTGCTTTCATGGATTCCATGATGGACATCATGCTCCATCCTTCCAACTAACAACTAACAATTAATATTTCTAGTTCCAATTCAGTACATTGTACATGTTTTCACATTGTTATATCTATCTAGGCATACCCTTATTGATCTAACAATATATATCAATACAATCATTGCTATATCTTGAAACATATTGTCAAATATCAAATGCTATATCATATATATATTTAGATTAACAAACTTGCAGGACTCTTTTCTTCTGAGGGTAGTCATTGTAGGTTTATCATTCCTACCCTCAAAAGAGGGGGCATCAAACATGGGCTTTGTCATAGAGATAAAACTTCTTAGCAATCAAAACAACAACATTTATAATAGTCAACATAGAATCTAAAGGTCAAAGTAGAAAAATAAGAACAATCTCATATCAACAGTCAATTTTTACACTAGACAATAGCACTAGAACTGGACAGTAGCAATAGAAATGGATAGTAGCATTAAAAATATGGGTGTCCATAGTTTGGCACTCATGTCTAGGTACGAAAACACTTGGGGTTTCTATAAAAAGGCAAAAAATTTAGTTTAGGGACAATTTTTGCACTTTTAGATCCTTCAAATTTAGCAGTTTTAACACAATTTTCTCAGATATAGGAGGTTATCATGCGTGACATGATGGTTCTCACTTTCAATTCAGATTAAGTAGTTGGCATAACATTCAGATTAGAATCTATGTTTTAGACATCAATGATTGGGGGCAATGTGTGTAACACATTGATCTTCTTTTGTTTCTGAGTTCAGTTTATTCTAAGCATTCTCAGCAGTTGTGTGCCTTACTCCATCTGTAGGTGGTTGGCATCACATTCATGTTAAAATTTCATACAAGTTTAGCTTTTTGAGTACCTAAGTTCCTAAGTTAGCTTTCATATAAGCCTAGTACATTAGTTTTAGAGTGGATTTCATACAAGCCTAATCTCCACCTTTCAAAATGGCCAAGAGTGGCCTAGTTTCTAGCACACATTTGGCTATCCATGCTATAGTGTCATATTTCCAGCACATTCATGGGCTCCATGATCCATTTCATATGACATCTATTCTATACCAATATCACTTCATAGTTTCACTTCATGGGTTAATGATGGAGCCAAAGGGCCAACCTTTGTATTCTTGAGCCACCTATTCAAAGGGATTGGACATATACTCTAGACATCGATTAACACATGCATGATTCATTAACTTCACTTAGTTAGTGATGATGGAGCCAAAGGGCTAACATTTGCATTCTTGAGCCACATTCTAAGAAATTAATCACTCAATTCTATTCATGATATTACTCTTGATTCAACACATACTCATCATAATCTAGCATCATAATAGATTCACACATCATGGCGTTCTCTCTCTATACACATCCAACATCACATAGCTTCATGAGCTTTTCCCTTATAGGTAAGTTTAGTTTGCTTTATATTTTTACTTTATCCTATTATTTTTCTTTGATACATCACTATAATAAAGTGGGGGCAAATTTAATCATATAAAATGCAAAATTGGATGACTTAGGTATGGCTAATAACACCTAACCTATAGGTCCTCTTTCTTGCTCACTCAACCCTTCTCAGCTAAACTTTCACTAATTCCTAGTCATCCATAGCTTCCCAAACTTAGCTTTTGAAGACCCAGGTAGCCCTCTCAGACCTAAATCCATCCCCCTAGGTCTCATACTCATAGGATAATAACACCCAACTTGGATAGAGCACTGAAACTCAGGGGTGTTCTATTTCCAACACTGTTGTTCAAGTTCACTTCAGTCTCAATGATTAGATTTTCCTAAATCCTTATCTTTTCCCTTGTTAACCTAGTGTTAGATCATCTAACCTATGATCATTAGTTTCCATATATAAGGACATTCAATTTCCATTTATAAGGGTTGACACTCATTCATAAGAAAGAAGTAAGATTAAAAACAAGTACACTCAAGCACTCTTCCCTATTCTCTGCATATAGCCTTCCAAGACTAATTCAAGCCTATTCAAGCACTCATATTAGTCACTAATAATCAGAAGTACATTCTAGTTTTGCATCTAATTTCATACATCACATAATTGCACCAAATACTTCAAATGGGAGAACCACATTAACTTGATCCCTCTTTAGAGTATTAATATGTAGGCAACGTGCCCACATACAAGGTGTGAAGTGCATCTAGCATATTCTTTACACATTAACCCCTCCTCTCTTTCCCAAGTTTGCTACTCAAGTTCAAGTACTAGGAGCTCCTAAGGATTTTGAATATTGAATCAGACTCACAATGAGCTTCACACAGACCCAGGCTTCAATATTTCACTACTAGGGTGTCACAGGCCTAACAAGTAAAACCCAAAAAAGCCAAACCACTATGAAAACAATGTCAGAAGTGGAATACAATAACAAGTAACAAGGTGTTCTAAGTTTGATGCTCCTATCCAATCTTAAAACAAAGTTTTGTGTCTTGTTTATGATAGTCTGTCGTCCCTGCATAACAATTTTCAGCCCTGTATCATCCATTTCAACCCAGAATAAGCTAAGTTTGATTTCTTTACACTTCTTAATATTTAAAAAAAAGGTAAACTATATATCTATTTACACAAATTAGTAGGGTAATTGAGACACATTAATTATTGATTTACATTTACTCAGACCTTTATTTACTTAGGAATTAAACACCTAATTCCCCCCAAAAATAAAATAGTATCGAAGACTTACATCCTTATAAACGCTAGAGAAAATCCTTGGGGTACATCATATTTCTAATTACTTATGGTCCCAAAGGTTTGGGTCATGCTTCATTTATATAGACAACCATTTACATTGGGAAAATCATGGTTACAATAAATGCAAGTGACAATAGATCTTAATCAATAAGGCATTACAATTTCCCATACAGGATGATTAGTTCACATACAACATGATGGTGATAATGATAAAAAATGGATGGATAAAAAGAGCATGCTATGTATACATACAAATCTAAAATCTTTGATTATGATCAAAATTATTTATTTGATCAACCTTTATCATTAAATTCTTATAAACATTTCAAAAAGACATTAAAAAAAATAAAAATAAAATTGACTATACATAGTTTTTGAATTTTGCATCTTATTCTTCCATTCTCTTGCATTTGTGAACACTTGATTCTTTCTTCTATGCCCTTGGATTTTATTTATTTATTTGGACTTTTGACCCTCTTATTTTCAAACTTCTAAATTTTATTAGCTCAAAACATGAATCAAATGTGCTCAAACATACCTTGTTATTCTTTATTGTTATAATCAACACGAACACAAACTAATTTTTTTAGATTAGACTAAACTTCTAGACTCGGTCAAAACCACCCAACTATACTCTCCTAATTAAGTGATCACATATTTTAAAAATTTCTTCCAAGAATCCGTATTTCTATAATACAAAGCTCTAATTATTTTAATTTATAGATTATTCACTCAATATCAATATACAACTTCAAGTTTTTGATATAAAATTTCTTGTTTTCAAGATCTATTATTCATACATGTGATATCTTTTGACATTTGTACATTTGATGACATGAGAGTGTACATTCACTGTTCTACATAGTCTTTCTATTCTTGTATGCTTCCCAATATCACAATGGGGGAGTCTTGATCATGTTTCACCTTGTCAATGTCTCCAAGTACATTGCTATTATACACATAGGTTGTGAGGTATTTCTATCCTCTTCATATTATTCTATTTTGACGCCTTGATTCATTTTGATTTCAACCTTATTTTTTTCTAAATATTTCAAAATATAAAAACATTTAAAATATCAAAAATTAAAAAATGAGGACCTAAACATGATTTGCAGTCTAGTTATATCTATGATATATGTTATTTATCTTATGATTAGTAAATAACATATTCTTTTTCTATCACACATACATTTCATGGGTATATATGAAGTGTTGTGCATGGCATACATGCATTTATAAAGATTAAGATCTTAAAATTCATCGTGACCAATTTTACACTCTGTGAACTTCATGACTCTGTGAGGGAGTGACCATCATATGGCTTCCACATGTTTCATTTTGTGCCACTTATATTATTACATAATATTTTTATATTAATATTTAGAATATAGTTATGAATTATTTGTCTATTGTGTGTAGGTAAAGGGATGGATGCATGAGATTATACATTGGAATCTAAAACTCAACATATCTACACAATCTAATGGGGAAACATTATTAACAAAGGGAAACTTCATGATTCCATAACTCCATGGCCATTCAATGATCACCACATGTTTGTATTAGTTATGATTAAATATTAAATATTTTAATATGAAGGTGAATTATATTTTATTATTCTCACAAAGGGATGAAAATCAAAGTAAATTAAACTGAAACTAATATTTAAATGCATCCATGAACTTCCAAATTCATCTCTTACATTGTGTGAACTCTATGAACTTGTGACTATGATGTAATCAGATGTGATCACATGTCCCAGTATTAGCAAGATGACAACAAAGATGAAGTAACAAGGACTTTGACCCCACTTGTTGATTCATTAAATAGGATTCCACCATGTAAATATATTATGTATGAAAAGGTGAACGGAATATGATAAGAGTAATTACCAGATAAAAGTAAAAAAATATTGTATCCACATAGTGTGAGAGATTACTTGAATATTTAAAGGAAATCCGTGACCATTGGATATTGACCCATGTATAGCTAAGATTTTATACTTGAGATTAAGGCCATATGATTCACCCAAAATATAAATCACAAGGCACTATAAAATATAATTAATAGAGGCTATTGTTTTCTATCAATACATGGATTTTGAGGGTGGTGTGATGTGACAAAGGTTATTTTTAGAGATTTGAATTATATAAGGAACACATGTGAAATTAATATATCCAAGATTGTTAAAAAGTGACAACCATTTTTAAATATTTTTTAAAGAGTTGAGAAAATTTAAAATTTTATAAAAGACTAAGCACATTGAATTTTACACTGTAATCATAAGATTCCTTGTAGAAAATAAATAATATCTTAGAAAATGTAAGATTCCAACTTCTTCTTCATGTGGATCCCCTCAAAAGTATAGGGACATTGTCTTCACACCTAATATTTTTTCATATGATCATTATAATTCTTTGTTTCATGTGATAGATGAAGCTCACTTGATATATGATGATGAGTATCTCAATATGATTTGGTCACGATGGAAAAGGATGATATACACTAGGTCATAGCTAAATGTGAGGTATTTCCATGTATAGGCCTCCTACATAATATTTCTACTCAGTGTGTTCTCAAAGATGATGTGATTTTTTCTCCAAACCTAAAAAAATAGAATAGCCTATACTACTAGGGTCATATTTTAGAATTATTACAAGCTACTTATACCTATTTTCCCATATAACTATGATGTTTCCCTAGAATGGTTTGATAAAAATTACCTCTTGGAAGTATTGGAATATTTGGAAGAAAACATAGATCATTGGGTCAATAGGTGTGATATTGACATCTATACCATTAAAACCTTTAGTAAATGGGATAGGGTAGGTATTCATCTGATGAATATATTATATAGGGCCTCTAAAATTGATTACGTGAATATACTCTAGATGCGGGATAAAAAAGCTTGCTTTAGGTGAAATTATCTTGTATAATTTGAAGCAACAACTTTAAGAAGTGAAATAATGATGAAATTTATATATGATGTCGTATCTTATATATTCTTATTGTGATATTATTTAATTAAATTACATAGATCGACCAAAATGGTATAATTATTCAATTTACCCTATTCATGTTCAGTACAAAAGGTTGTATGTGTACCATTTCTAAGAATGCATGAAGGAAATTTTCAATTATTTTTATCCTCCCTTGTATTTATTTATCAATGAACATCCCATTCCTAGGTTGTCAAAGGAGATGAGGAAATCAATCAAAGAGATTGGGTCTTGTTGGTATGACAATTGTTCATAGTGATTCAAATTGAAGGAATTTTGATTGCACATCTAAAGATCTTGTATTGTGTCCTAGAAAATTTAGTTGCATAAAAGATTTATTATCAACTTTCACTAGAGTATGGGCATCTTCAAGAAAAAAAATAGAATTCAGGGCCACCCATGCCATTCAATATAGGGAGATTGGTTTATAGAACATGACCCTATATTCAACATTTTTCAGTACAAAAGGGTTTATTCAATTTTGATGATCACGCACTTAAACATTGGGACCCTATTGGAAATATGTCAAAGAATTTATATTTTCTACATGGGAAGATTAATTTGGTGTATTCTAATATTTGATATACTGATGAATTATATTATTTAAACCCAATAGATATAGCAGAAGTGAAAGCAAAATTGAAAGTACTAAGAATATTTGCTCTACCCCAAAACCCCTAAGTTTAAATATCACAAGGGAATGAGGAGATACTTGATACTCATTATCCACTAGAGAAGGAAGATCCAAAAGGAATGAATTCACACCTAAAAAATCAATTGATATAGAGGTTACCACCATATTTAGTTTCAATAACTTATTCAATTCCCATATCTACTTAGGTAACAAGGTCTTCTCCTGCCTGTTATAATTTTGTGACATTCATTAATTTAGTAAATACTACACATGATTCTATTGGAATAATTCAAATGAAGCCCGTTATTTCTACCAGTGTGTATATTCCTCTTAGGCTAACATAATTGTATAGTCATTAATCCATAATTCCCCAATTTAACCATAGTACTTAAACTATAGGGGTTGTTCATAAATTGATTTCACAAATGTTTGGGGTCATTATTATGGCCACTTAAATTTTTTCAATGCCTAATGTTCCCATTAGTATCCTAGTGACCTCATCATTATATAGTGCTACTATTTTCATTCCCCCTCTATTAGTTTCTATAACATCTATTGTTAAAGCTATTGGTCAAACAAATCCAAAAATTATGATGACATCATAAGTTTCCAAGAGCCCCATGACTTTTTTTCATAATTCCACTTGGTCAAAGCCTATTTTTGACTACTTCCCCTAATATTGTAATTCCTATTATGGTCTCCAAAAAGATGAATCCTAGATGACCAACTATTGTTTTCATCTCATCACTGTTGGAGGTCCCTCTATATATTACAACATTAGTCCCCACTCACACACACATTACTACTTCCATTTCACCAATTCCTATTGCCCCTACCACATCATCACCATTGATCACAAGTTATCTTGATATCACTCCCATTCTAACCATATATCAAGCTTTAACTATATCCCATATAACAACTACAATGATTGAACATGATAATTGAAAAGAATATCAAGGTGATTTGATCTAGAGCATGCAACTTGTTAAAGCTCATGGGCTAGATAAGATCATATAAGACCAACTTGAGGTAAGTTGAATTTAAAAAGGCCACAATAAAATTGAATAGAATAACCACAAGAAAATTAACTCAATATAGAGCCAATGTTTTTTATAAAATTAAGGAAGAATTATTCTCTTTAACCAAGAAGAGGAAGAAACAAAGTAGAAAGGTGGTTAGAGCCTTGGATTTATCTTGTAGTGGTGATGAATTATAATTATAATTTAAGTCAGTGTTAAAATCCAATAATAATATCATAAATAAAATAGTCCAAGGAATAAGAAATAAATTCCAAATAAGCCAAGGTCAAGGTCCCACAAAACATACTGGAGAATGTTGAAAATGCATTAGATTCACTCTTCACTTCACTCATAGAGATTTATGAGGCCAAGAATAGGAGTGTTTTTCTACTACACAACATTCATAATTACTTGGCAAATATCACTAGAATGGAGAAGAAAGTGGATGTAATTTTCCATGTGGTTAAGATAGGTATGCTCTCTAATATTAGGCTTATGAAAATGTTTAACAAAAACTTGTGCCAAAGCTTCAAGGTCAATACCAAGATTTCATTAAAGGATACCTCATGTAATTCAACAACTGTAATGCCACCATTGAATGAATTTAGGGAGGACATTGTTGATATCTTTAGAAAAATTAATATGCCATTATTGTTCATAAAAATAATAATGTGATAAGTGCTACAGAGTTCGAAGGGATACTCAACAATTTCATGGTATCATTCAAGTGGAAGGTGTTTAAGGAAAATATGAGAGGTAGTTAACATGTCATTAATTTTTTCACTCATGTGGATAAGAAATAGAAAAGGAAATGGTAATTAATTTTATCTTGGGATCCCATTTCAATACTATGTATTATGAGTTACCAACGCTGAACTCTTATTTAGAAATCTAATTATATATATTTCCATAATGGATGAGGATTGTTATCTATGCAAAAGAGAATTCAAGGAGAAACAAATGGCCATATAAATGCATTTTCACAAGTGATAAGTCTATTTGGACTTGAATGGTCAAAGTTTATTTTTAGATCTTTATTTTTAAAATTAAATAGTTATGTTTAGGTACTTTAGTATTAGATTTAGATTATAAATAAGATATATAATTTGTTTTATTTGCATGCCACTTGTTTCTTTAGTTGTGGAGATGACCCATCTAATATTATAGACATATTCATTGAGAGATTTTTTAATGAGGGGGATATTCATGAATACTTTTCATGCTTAATAAATTTTGTGGATGTTCTATGAGTCTATTTATGTTTTTTCATTCTCAAAATTAGAATGGTACTATATATGTTCTAGAGTAGAGTGATCAACTAACTGAGATTTATTTTCTTTATTTGAATGAGTTAGGTTTAATGATCAACCATTTTAATTGTTTATATGGCTTGACATTGATTAATTTCAATTACCATGGATGAATGTGATTTGTTTAATTCATTTTGTAAATTCATCTTACAAGGTGATGCTATGAGAATTTATTCACAAATAATTAATCCTTGTACTCTTTGATACGTTTATCTAACTTTGAGTGAATGCTAAATTTTATAAACATTGACCAATTCATAATAATTTTTAGGAAACTATTTGCTTTTGAAACCATATATTAGTGTGAAATTTGTAAACTTTTTTTTATTCCCTACCCTTTCCTTCCTTTTTATTTTTTTATCCTAATTCAAACCATGTAAGATATCATCATTAAAAATATCCATCTTTAGGTTAGTTTTGACTGTCTAGGAGCTAATTTACTCACATGAAGGACTTTCTTAGGTAGGTGACAACCACATTTATTGAACAACATTATTCCATCACTTTATTAATTATAAAAATGTATACTTGTGAATAGTTCCCTAGGTCATATTTTATGATCCTAAAACAAGAGGGTGAAAACCCATCTCTTCTTGGAGCATGTTAAAAACATAAATCAACATGTAGCTAGCATTATAAGGAGGTTTAAAAGAGAAAAAACCAATATTGTGGTCAAATAACAACAATATAATCTTATCATGTTCCAAAGGGTACCTTACACATGAGTATCCTTTATTGTGTGTTTAAAAAACACACTACCATAAAACTAATGATAGAATAAGTCATTAGATTACTAATTTGACAATTTGTAAAGGGAGACACTACACTGATCTAGATTTCCCACCATGTCTCACAAGATCCATATTTGAGTATGGCCTATTACTATTCTATCCTATGGAACTACATAAGAGACCTAGGTTTGGCAAAGGTATCCCAAGTATAACTAGGCAAGGACTTAGCCTAGTTCACTGACTAAGCCAAATTTTTATCCATTTGCACCTATAAAAACTTAGTTATGGGGATTTACAATAATGTCCAATGATATATCCATGAGTTGCCAAGGAATATTGAAAGGTATCTCCCACTCTACACCCCTAATGGAAGGTGAGTGGTAGAGGAACATGGAATTTATTTCAAGTCTTCCTTAAGAGTATTAAACATAGAGTCAGAAGACGTATCTTGTTCATTTTTCTCATTTACCCTTCAAGAAACTGCACACAACTAGTTTTTTAATTTTACAAAAAATTCCATTAATAATTGAAATCAACTCTAAACCACATTTTTAGCCTAATTTGGTCAAGTAATTGATCTTATTGTCTTGTATTAATAGCTCCCCAATGTCAAGAGATAAATTAATGAGCCACTTCATACCTTCGATGTAACATTCCAAAATATGTACAATGAGGTCACTCCCTTATATCAGATTAATGTATCACTAGCTCTTAAGATATATAAAAATGTGTTGGACCCAATGAACATTATATACATCAAACATAAATAATATAATAGTAGACTATGCTAGGGACATAAACATTGACAAGCAATTGAATTCTTAGGGATGCATCCTGAATGACATTTCTAAAGTCAATAAAAATGTCTAAATATTTAATGTCATTCCTAATGTTAATAAAAATATCCCAATCCTTAATTTTGTACCACTCACAAATGAATTGTTTTTAAAACATGCTAATCCCAACCAAAAATTGAGTTTCATAAACAACCAACACATTGAGACCACCACACAAAATTAGAACAAAGTCATTCTCCTAGATGTTAATAATACATAAACATTACCACATAATTTGACAAAAAATTGAGCTTGATGTAATGCAATACAAGGTCTATAAAATAATTAATGCTTTTATCAACCTAAAAAAAAAGTTAACAAAATTGGTGGGGAAAATACAACCTGATATAACAAATATCAAAAGTATGATCTCTCACCAAACCATTTTAATAATCCCAAGTCATTCCCACATAGGTTGCCTAATATTAATATATGTGAATTAGCTTTGCCTAATTTGTGTAAAGTTCACAGTACTACCTATTATCACCAAATATTGTACCCTAGATAAGATTGTTTAGGCCTACTCTAAGATTTGGGCAACATTGGAATACTTCTAGGTATGTGGGTTACCTATAAAATAAGTAGACCTTTAGGTTTAAGGGTTAGCTCCCTAAATTTGCTTTTAAGTGCCTATCACTTACACTAATTGATTGTTTGTGGGAAAAGGGATAGAATTTTTCATGAAAATAAAATAATATAAAGAGGTGATACACCATGAATATTTCCACAAGACCATCATACTTCTCTCACTAAGAAACAAGACCTACAAACTAGTTTTAAAGTCCTACATGTTCTAACATCAGTATTTCAATATAGAGGTGATATGCATGAGAAAACTCAAGGAAAGTAGACTAGAGGTTAGTTGTAGACTCAAAGGACACTTTCACACTTGAAGGTATCCTAACACACTAGCTACACTCTAAATGACTTGTTAGAATGAGAACTTCTTGCACCAAACATGAAAGGATAAGGAGAAGCAAGGATAAAACCTTATCACTAAACCTCACCATTCATCACTTCACACACTTATAAAAGATGTATTTTAAACTCAAAACTAGATTTATTAAATTATTCAAAGGAAAATTACAATGTCAAACCAGTAGGGCTTTACCATACTATGTGTGGTATTAACCAACAAGAGCCAAAATGGCTAGTACTTATAGAATTTGAAAGAGCAGAGAAGATAATGAAGTCCAAGAGTCACAAAAAACACTTTTTAAGCTAAGATAAGGAGTTAAGTATGTATATGAATGGATTATAAGATATACCATGCAAGGTATACTTGGATAAATGTCCTTTAAAGGCATGAAACTCCTCACATCTATTGAAGTCTCTCAGTTGGCTTCTTAAAATTGCCCTCATCATTTGGACTTCCATGAGCACTCCATAATAGACTATGGATAGGTGAGATCATTGAAATATTAGGGAGGGGTTATAAACATGCTCCAACATGCATTGGATGTGTCCCTAATCATCAATATTCTTTTGGTCAAGTGTTCTCACTGCCTATAGTCATAATCACCCTTCTTTCACTCACCTTTCACACTTGACTCCAGGCAGTCTTTAATTTTCCAATATAATCCATACAAGGGGTGATGTGACACTTTTTAATAATACTCATGGCCTTAGATCTATCATGTATACATTAAAAGGCCTCCTAATTAGAGTTTTCACCTTCTCATTTGGTGATCACTCTTTGTTCACTATGTCAATTAGGACAGGCTGAGATGAAGGTGATAATAGAGGTACTTTTGAGCTTTTTTGAAGCAAAAAATGAGCATAATATGTTATATTAGGTCCCATAATAACTCCCAAAGTGATTTTCATCTTTTGAAACCCTTTTATACCTATAAAACACATAAATATATAGAGAAAATACATTTTACACCATGTTTGTACAAGTAGGGTGGAAGAAAATATGATGGGAAAGAGCCCTAGAGAATCCTCTACAAGTTCCAATCATCTCCTAATTCATTCTATCCCTCTTGGATGCATGTCATTCTTCATATTTCCAATTGGGTCTTTAATAAGGGTATCAGATGGTTTTGACCTCTAAGGATTTTTCATAAAGTTGTGAAATCCAATCCTTAGGAAAATTACACAAAATGAAATTTCAAGAAACTCTCTAAAATATCCTATTTCCTTGATCTCCCATGATAATCATCCGTACCAATGTGAGCTTCCCAAGTTGACCTCTTGAGTTCTTTAAGGCATTTTATGCACCCTATTAAGATCTTAAACCAAGAAATGGCTTATCTCTAGTCTCCTCTACATTCAAAAAGATTTTACACACCTTAAAATTTCATATGGACATGTTCCAATTATTTAGAATGCTTACTTGGTGTTAAAAATTATTTTAGATCCCCCTTTAGTCATTAGGCCTATTCAAGACCTAGTAGGTCTATCCACATACCTGTGAGTATAAGACACCCTGTTTGGTTTATAACACCTATGAGGCATTATTTATGCTTTTATATGTTTAAATAAACTTCATAAACCCTTATAAAATGATCCAAAATCTCCCAACATACCTTTTTCCTTTTAACTTACTGAACCTGTAGGGTTTTCACCTTCTAGGAGTGCCCTTTATCTGAGAAAAAAACAAAGGGCATTTCCCTTATTGTCCCCAATAAAAAATAGGTATGTTAGGCTTGGGTAGGTGATGGATACACTTTGTATCAATTTTTATGGTTTAACCATACCTATAACACCTCCAAAAATTACAAAATCCAAAACAAACTTATGGAGTATTCACTATGTGCAGGGTTTTGTGAGTTGGCTGTAGGTTACATATTAGGACACTTTATGATTTATTTATATGCCATGAATATAATTATGTGGTCATGATCAATATCAAGAAGATTTTAAGCATGCCAAAAATCATTATATTTTGCTAACTCTTCATGATACAACCACCTCCACTTGACTAGGCCAACTTATAGTCAACTACGACTATGTTTTCTTGCTTAGGAGGAGACACCTGTAGGTAAACCTTGTATATTAGACCTTATGCATTATATTTAAACCATATTTAATTCCTTTAGGTTTAATTAAAACTCATTTTGAATTGTATCATTGTGCACAAAGACATATAATCATACTAGACAATCACATGCTAGTACATTGTCACCCTACAACTGATCATAGGTGACTTCTTTGAGAGCAACAGAGGTCTTAAAGATGCATTTCAAACTTTAAAATATATGATACACATAATAATACCCTTTATATTATTTTAACCATCTCCATACTATAGTTTTTTGTGTTTTCAAACTTAATCACCAAGGTTTATGCCATGAACCTATAAGTACCTATAGGCAGGCTGTAGGTGTCCTTTTTGGAAGCAAGGGCACCCCTGTAGGTGGTAGTACCAATAAAGATCTTGGAATTTAACTTTATTTAATATCCTTTGAGATATTAGTACCATTATTACCTTAATTAGGTCATTTACCATGGAGATATGTCTCTATCATACTATCTTGGAGTATAACGTCACCTAGAGTTCATGATACTAAGATTTGCAATAATAGAAGCCTCCTTTTATTTACTCATTAGAACCAAATTGCCACTTCCTTTGGTAAAGTAATCTACCCTAGGATAGGGCTTCATTATGTAATCATCTAGACTCATTTAGACTCTATGTTACACTATTATATAGTAACATCAAAAGTAGTAAGGGCTCTATTTAAGGAAACTTGTCCTTGAACTCAGTTTCTACATATGCACATAACTCTTCAAACTTGCCTGCCACTTCATGGTTTCAAACATGGTTATAATGGAACCTTAAACATTCTAAGACCTCAAGTAAGGTCTCAAAACATGTTCAAACATCTTTGTGCAACATTTTCAAGTCTCTGTGGCAACCACCTATTTGTGGACATTTTAGTATACAGGGCAATAGAGGTAAGTTATTAACAATGTGCATGGTTATGTTCTAAAACCAATCCTAAACCTTATAAAAGTTCCTCAAATTTATTCTCTTCACCTTAAAGGACTTGAAATAAGTTTCTATACTTATATTCAAATGTTCTCAGTCTCTTGTAGGTGCACATTAATGGTGCAACACTGTGTATGTGGCTTGAACTGGTTGTCTTACTCAATAAAATACCATTTGAAGACTTGGATTGTTTGTTCATGATCTAATAAGGTGTCCAAATCCTTGAAAAACTTAATTATATCTCCATGAACATCCTCAACACTTCAAAACATCTTGTTCATCTAACTATGTGTGACAGTCATGCAAGAAGTTGACTCTGGGTCCTTCTTGACTATAACTTCATGGATGACCTCCTTTGAGGCTAAGATTGGAAGTAGATGGGATTCATCTGACTTGAAAATAATTAAATATATCACCTCAAATTTATTTTAAACCATTACAGGGAAGGAAACCTTCTATAATTGGTGAAACTTGACTACAAGTCCACTAGTGATATCAACTTGTAACTTGAATTATTTGGCTCATGAAGTCACCTACAAACATGAGAGACATGAGAGAAGGATTTATACCTATTATAGAATCATTTTAATCATTTTATTTGTATAAAATATCTAAAATAGAAGTAAAACCCATAAGATGTGGAACAAGTAAAATGAGATGGTCAACTTCTTAAGAATGGTTCATAAAGTACAGGTAACCATTATTACAAATCCTATCTTTAAAATAAATTAGATCAAGTGTATTATCCACCACCAAGATAATTTGACCTGGAACCTCTCCTACTAGCCATACCATTAGAATACATGTTGACCAATTTTGCATGTCTAGTGGAGGAATGGAGGAGAATAATGGTTTTGGTTCATTTTTTATGTTTCCAAAGTATATAAAGAATGTAAATGAAGTTAGGGAAGTTTAATATCCATTCCATAAGCTTTTTCCATGTGCCACTCTCCTGTGTAAGCCATACAACTGCTAAAACTTCTTTCTTTTCACTTATTTTCTTGATTTCAGTTAGGAACCTAGAAGTTTCAGATAGGACTGACATTCTTGAAAAGTAATATAACATATTGGACAATGAAATATATTTTGTAACACTTGTACACCAAGTAAAATTTTACCACCATTTATGACTGTAATATGCACCTTAAGTGACATAGAATGACTTAGGAAAGAATTTGACTATGACTAATGTTAATGACATACCAATGACATAAAAAATACCATGACACACCCTATAACAATATAATATAAAAATATGTCAAGTTTTTTACTATAGGGGATTGACCTATTTTGATTTATGGTCAAAATAGTTAATATTCTTGGCAATTTCCTAAGGGTGGTATGCTTGCTATGCCAAGACTAGTAGCCTAATCTTATCCATTGGGCCATGGAGTCACATATACATAAGTTTGACACATAATTTACCTTTTTAATCACACCAAACATAAATAAAGGAGACACAAAACAAGACACACCAAAGGAAACAAACATGTGTTCACAAGAACACTTATGGAACACACACACAACTGAAACAAAAGCACACACCTAACCTAATATTTACAGAACTAACATTCATTTCCTCAATATATAGGATCTTTTTTATCTAATTCATATTGATAAGAAACTCCTCTCCATTCATCCTTGCTAATCTGAAATAGTTGCTTTGTTTATACTTGTTGAAGACATATGGTCCACTCCATAAAGTATCAAATTTAGTATGTCTCCCTAGCTTTGCTCTATCTTCATCCAATTTTAACATTGTGTTACCTTATTAGAATGTTTTTGGAGTTGAATTATTATCAAAATACCTATTAATTAGTATTTGGTGATGTTCCATAGCTTGGTGAGCCTTGTCTCTAGTCTCTTGTAGCTTCATTAACACTATCAACCTCACCTCCATTGGAGTGTTCTCAAGAAACTCTAGTTGATGTGCCAAATCCAAGGTCGGTAGCTCTTTGGATATAGACAACCTAGCCTCTCTTATATAAATAATAATAAAATGACAATTCAATATCTACCTCTTGGGAGTTATTCTATTATCCCATAGGGTTGTCTGTAATTTAGTGTGTCAAGCCCTTTGCTTATCCTCCAAAGTTTTCTTGATGCTTATGATTAGATTCTTGTTATTAGATTCAACCAACCCATTAATTTGAGGGTAATAGTTGGATGAAGTGCTCAAGTATATGCCATTTTTATTTACTTAATCAACTATTCTAACACCCATGAAAGCAAATGCATTATCTGAAATGATAGGAGTTCTAAACCTTATTATGATACTTTCATATAACTCTAAGATAGAATTTTCATTAGCTTCCTTCAATGCCACTGCCTCAACCCACCTTATGAGGTAGTTAGTTTCTTTGAGTATCCAATTATGACCAGCACTTGATGGGGGGTTTATCATGCCTATGAAATCAAGACCCAATTATATGAAAGGTTGATTTACTTGAATAGGCCTCAAAGGGAGAGCTGCATGCTTTTGTTTTCCTACAAAGAAAGCACATTGTACACACCTTCCAACCTAAGCATATAAAAATTTGAAGAGGCTAGACAAATAATAACCCACCCTCGTGATCTTGGTAGTGATGGTTCTTGGAGAGAAATGACCTCTTACTATTTCATCATGGAAATTTTCTAACAACACTCCAAACCGATCATTGTCAATGCATCTCAATAACACACCATTATTTTCTCTTAAATATCACACCATCTACAAGACAATAAAGAATATATTTCAATCTGAAGTACCTCCTTTTATATCTACTCATACCATTATAATATTCACCACTTTGATGAAACTTTATGACATCTTGTATCCAACTTTGTAGAGGCATGAGATTAGTTGGTTGGGAGCAATCATGATTGACTAAAGCTTCTTATTTTGACTCATGGAGGTATGAAAATATATGTTCACAAAGACCTCTACCCCTTATCAAATTTATTACTTTGATATCAACATCATATTCCATTACCTTAGTAATCCACTCTGCCCTCTTTTCACTAAGGTCCTTGCTCAAAAGAAACTCTTTGGTACTAGGATGAGAGACCATAATCTGAATCCTATTGTTTGAAACCATATGCCTAAACTTATTTAGTATTGTTACAACAACAAGGACTTTTTTCTCCACAAATATGAATTTGACTTCATAATCTTTCAAACCTTGACTAAAGAATGCAATTGGTTGTTCCACACCTTCATCATTCTTTTACATTAGCATGCTGAGATAGTATCAAGGTTAGAAAAAGAATACAACATGAAGTATTTAGACAAATTAGGATTCACAAGAGTGTGATATTGTGTAATTTATTTCTTAATTTCCTCAAATATTCTCCTACCTTCCTTATTCCAAGATAAGACTTGGTTTTTCTTGAGCATGGTTGTGATAGGTTTCACTAAAGATGTAAAACCAATTATGAACCTCCTTACAAAATTTATATTGCCTAAGAAGCTTTATATTCATTTCTTATGTAATAAAAATGATAGGCCTAGAAAATAGCCTCTATCCTTTCAAGATTAATAGTTAAACCATCTTTTCAAATAATATGTCCTAAGAGCTTACCTTGATGGACAATAAAGATGCATTTTTAGGGTTAAGAGATACACCATACTGCCTACACCTTTCAAACACTTGCCTTAGGTGTTTCATATGCTCATTATCATCCTTAGAGAATTTTTTTATGTCATCTAGATATACCAACAACATTTCATTGATTAAACCTTTGAAAGCCATGTCCAATGCCCTTTGAAATGTGGCACCATCATTTGAAAAACCATAGGGTAGCTTCTTATAAGCAAAAATCCCCAATTTTGTGGTGAATATTGTCTTGAATTGATCATATTAATTCACTAGAATCTGATTATAACTATAATATCCATCTAGGAGAAAGAAATGTTGAGAACCTAAACAACTTGCAAAATATGCTCCATTGAGGGTAAAGGATAGTGATCTTTGAGTGACATTCTATTAAGATCTCTAAAATCCACACAAAGTCTTATATCCCCATTATTATTTGTAAAAATTAAAAGGTTAGCTACCCATGTTGAATGCTTGATAGGAAAGATTATTTTAGATTTGAGGATTTTGGTAAGTTCTAACCTCATGAATTGTTTAACATTGGAGTTAATGGGCCTTTATTTTTGCCTAATCGGTTTAACTCTAGGTTTCAATTCAATGATATGATGTGATAGGATAGGATAAAACCCTTTTATTCCCTTATATTACCAAGAAAATATTTAATTAATCTCTCTACATAAATCAATGAATGCTTACTTCTCTAATGTAAAACATACCTTGCCTAGTTTGAGGAGTGTGTTTGAAGATCAAGACACTTTCATAATTCTCCTCTTTTTTAGACATACTCATTTTTTACTTATTCCTTTGGTCATATTCATTAAAGATACTTTATAAGGCCACCAATCCCTTAGGTATCTTATTTTTTCTTAGATACACAATCTGATTATCAAAATATTCTTGGAGTCTCTTTTGGTATGTTGAGGAAAACTCAGCTCCATTTTGAAAGAAATTGTAATGTGTTTGTCACTATAAAACACTTGTCAAGACACCTAATTATCAGGTATGGTGAGTATGACAATGATATTAATGTGAGATTTATTTTCCACCTCTTTTATGGTAACATGTGTATCAAATTGTGCTCCTATGGTAGCTATCAACACTATTTTTCTACTCCCTTGGGATTGATTGTATGTTGAATGCATTGAAGTCTTCAAGAAAATACCATACCCTATGATTATATGACTTGAGAAAAGGTTTTTTGGTATCAACAACATTCCTAACTTGATGCACAACCAATTCACTACTCCATATACTTGCAAATTCTTGATTCCTTTTCTCCTTGCCCATTGAAGACCATGAATCAAACCTTCATACTCAGCCACATTACAAGTGAAAATGAAATAGAAACTATATGAAGAATATTAATATTATTTGGATTGGGAAACCAACATAACACCATCTACTACACCAATCTTACTTATTTAACCATCAAAAAACATTTTCCACATTCCATCATTCTCACCTTCTTCTTTGGCAAGTAGGGCTGTTGGTATTCCTTCCTCATGTAGGCAATACACTCCTAAATAAGTTTCCTCCATGAAATAATAAGTGTCATGCTCATAGGTTTTAATACAATAATCATGAAGAAACAAATTATAAATTCCTTCAACCTTGAAAAATCACCATCATCCACAATATTTTCCTCTTTATCCATTAATAACATAATTTAGATTAGAACTTGCTTCAATATAAGGTTCAGTATATAACTTATCAAGTGGTTGAGTCCTAATTGTTACATTTTCTCTATATCTTGTCCTAAAGGCTAAAAAATACCTATCAATTGAGAGATAACCTCCTATCTTAGTTTTAAAATCTCTTGAAATCCAGATTGAAAAATGAGCAAGCAAGTCCACAACAACAATGTCTTAGAGGATAGGAAAACTAGGACAATCATGGAGGAAAATATTCAACCCTTTAATCAATCCTATTATCTTGGTAGGTTTACCATCTAACTTAAGCACTCATTTTATATGTAATTCATACTTTATGACCAATTTATCAGCTACAAATTTGGGCATGATTGATGTAGAGGCACCACTATCAACTATGCAATTATAGACTAGTTTGTCACCCATAATGAGAGTAAGATAGAAAGGTGGAGGATTCTTAGCTTTAGTATATGGTTCCACAATGTTATTTATGGAATTACTAAGAGCTACATTGTTATGAAAATGACTTGGTGGTGGATGGCTAACATGGAGAGTGGACAACTATTTTTGCAAAAGTTCTTTTTGGCCAAGGATATGAAGGACATCCCAAAGAGAAATGAATGTCTTGGTATTCTTCAATGAGTCCACACTGTTTAGAGTATACATACCTAATTTTTATTGGGACCTTGGAGGTAAGGAGGTGCTTTAAACTTGAGGAATTAAATTACTTTGAATAGGCCTTCGAACATTTTGATTTAGAAAAGGTGCAGGAATGTTAGGGACAATCATGTTTACAACCATGCCTTGTTGCCTTGTAGGAGGACTAGATGATCTTATATGAACATTATTATCACCTCCTAAAACCTTTACCTTAGCTCTTGTATTTTTTACAAATAATTTCCTTTATTAATCACAAAGGTATCTTCAACTGGGAAATTGGTGAAGCTTTTCCCTAGGGGCTACCAATTTTCATTTATTTGCATGAGGACTTCATCATCTACTAATAGCTAAGGGGTGACTCTTAATTGAAAAATTAGAAATTAATCTCCACTTTAATTTGAATATATGAATTTATCCTTTTTCCACTCTTCTCCTTACATCGAATTACTATGCACTAGTACCAATGCTTTTATATTGAAGGTTGAAGTAGGATTATATGTGTTGGGTGAATATTTTGTCATCAACTGACTGACGACAAAATGGTTATATCAGCCACAACATTAGGAGATTTACATAGCAAAATGAATGTGGTGGCCACATATAGAATGAGATAAATCTCTCCTCTCAGCAAGGGGAGGTTCCCTATAAACTATAGTATATATATATATATATATATATATATATATATATATATATATATATATATATATAAGCTGAAAATAGACACAAGGGTGAAATCATACCATCCATCTAACTTTTTTTAGAGATGATGTTCACAAAATAGAAGAGAATTATGGTGTAATTATTGAAGGCACTTCTCTTCTTTCAAAAATGATGTTCAGTAGATAGCAAGGATTCTTTCTAGGCAATAACTAGATTCACAAGAAACCCACGAAAGCACAAAGTCTTTCATTGTCTCTCCTACTAATTAAGGACAAAGGACATAGTAGGATTAAGTGCATCCCAAAGTCTCCACCTAAAACTACAACAGAGTGAAAGATTACGAAGGATAAGGGAGCTCAAAGTCTCTCCAGTCCTTTACACAAAACATAGACTGAAGATAATTATGGTAGCACAAAGTCTCCCATAGTTAGCTTCAGGACATCTTGCAGCGTATTTCCACTTGTTCTGCTTGTTTGATTAAATAGACAAGACTGTATTTAGGAAAAAGACATAAGAATGATTTCCTAGATAACACAAGTTGTTTCAACACAAAGTTTGAAAGGTCACTTGCTTTCTCATTCACTTAACAAAATATGATTCACAGTCTAAGCTCAAAGTCTTAGGAATGCCTTTAAATTTGGGTAAAGCTTTGATTTTAATAACAGAGAGATCTCCTCTAATACAAAATGAGAGATTACAATATATAGCATCACAAGAAAGACTTGGGCATTTATTTTCATGAAAATGGCCCATGCTGCATTGAATGCATTTGGAAATTATATGAAGGGGCCATGTTGGAATAGGTCATCATCCTTGACTTTGGTGTTCTAAATCATCTCAAATGTCTCCTCCTAAGCATGGATTTCCTGCTCTTCTTTCTGGCACTTACACAGCTATCCATTCGCCTTTACTAATGAAGAAAAGTAGGCCATGCCATTAAATGTTTATGTTCTCTGAGGTCCACTTGGTGGACTATTCCACCAATTGGAATAACTCTTATGTATATATTTCCATATTTTATATAGTCATTCCCTCTTTCCTTTCCACATTTTGTTTCTTCTTAGTGATTTGAGCCCTCGAGGTTATCTTCTCACTTTCTTCTAGCTCCTTCAGCTCCTTTCTTAGCTGGTCACTGAGTTTGTTCTCAGGTCTGTGCTCTTTTGAAAATCAACGGTTATTCCATCACCCTAAATTTGACATCCACAGGGACATCGCTAGTCGCTTAAACCACTTTCAACCTTGAATCTTGAACTCTTTTGGTTCAATGGTTCAGCGATTCAATGTTTTGTAAAGGGCCGCATTCACTTAGTTTTATTATTCGATTGAACAATTTCTTTAAACCATTCGAACTATTTGGTTGAACCTTTTTCTGGAATCTTCTGCTTCATCCATTCACTCAAAGCTTCTGCTCAAACTTTGAACTTTGTGAACCTTTGAACCGTTGAACCTTTAAACCTTTCAGAGGCGGGGTTTAATGGTTCGATGGTTCATTCTTACTCTTTGAATCCTTTTATTCTTGAAGTTCGTTGAACTCATTGAACTCATTGAACCTTTTCAGTTCAAAGTTCAACGGTTCAATCTAACTCTTTGAATCCTTTAAAGCTTCAAACTCTTTAGATCCTTTTATTTTAAGTCCACAGAAGTCGTTGAATCTTTGCACTCATTGAACCATTAAACCATTCAAAGGTGGGGTTCAATGGTTAATTCTAATTCTTTGAAACCTATCATTGAGTCTTTTGATTGAACCTCAGCATTGAACCATCCTCAAAATACTTAGAAAATTCCTTAAGTGTTTTGAACTTCCCTTAGAGAAAGCTCGCCTATTGAACCTACAATTTTTTTAGCTGAAAAGACTTGAGTATTTGAAAAACTTAATTGCTCAGAACATTTTTGAAAAAGAAAAGAGAGCGTTTTGCCTTGCAAGACCAAAAAAGGTCGACATGTTGTCTATAAAAACAAGTGATGGATTTTGGGAACAATAGCTAGCTCTAATTGGTGAACTTCCATCGATTGAAATTTAAAGCAATCGAAGGGAGTAGAATCTAGAATCTTAGTGCCTTCATCTATGCCATTGGGCTTTGGAGTCATGCCACTCAAAAATAAAGGTGCCAAAAACAAATGAACAACACAAAACAAAAGTAAGACTATACAACAACTATACATATGTATAACTAGACTTATTTGATACTTCAAGGATTTAAGTGCTTCAGATGTTGCCCATTGTGAGGTAGAGAAAATGGCGTTTCATCTTGATATTTTAGCAAGAAGCTATTTTCACCATTTAAATGATGAATGGCAAATGGGCCTCTCCATAAGGAATCCAATTTTCCATGCATTCCTTTTGGTTCTCTCTTCTTGTCCCATAATAAGACTTGATCTCCAATCTAAAAATCATGGATTCTTTCTTTTTGGTTGAAAATTTTCTTCACTAGACTTTGATATGCAGCAATACAATCCATCACCATAGTTCATTGCTCATTTATTTCAGTCAAGCACATGATCCTCTTGTCGATGGAACTTTTAAAAGTTGAATCTTCTACCGCCTTTGCCAACTTTAATGCTGGTGATTCTAGGGTGATTGGTATCTCTGCATTTAGGCCATACAAAAGTTGGAATGGGGACATACCTATCGCCCTCTTGGGTGTAATTCTGTCTACCCATAAAGTGTCAAGCAATGCTTTATACTAGGTTCTCTGATTATTATCTACCAACTTCTTGATAATAGTCACCAGGTTCTTATTGCTTGATTCTACTTGACCATTTCCTTGTAGATAATAGTCAGAAGAGTGGGAGAGGATAATCTCATAATAGTAGCAGAACTGGGTAACCTCATGAGAAAATAAATAGGTTACATTGTCTATTACAATCTTGGTTGGGACTCTAAACCTAAAAATGATGTTTTTCTTGAGGAAATTACATACCACTTCTGAAGTAACATGCTTGACTAGAATGGCTTCCACCCACTTGGTAAAGTAGTCTATGGCTATGAGAACATAGTCATGTCCAGCACTCAAGGATAGATTTACAACACTAATGAAATCAATTCCCCATTGCTGAAAAGGCTCTTCAATTACCACTGGCTTAAGAGGTAGCGCGGCCAACTTGGGTTTCCCAATGAACTATTGACATAGCTCGCATATATGCACCCAAGTGTATGAATCTTGAAATAGAGTAGGCCAATAGTACCTAGCTCGTAGAATCTTATGGGCAGTCACAGGTGTAGAAAAATATCCTCCACAAGCCAAATTGTGGAAAGACTCCAAAAGTTTGCTCTGTTGCACCTTATCCACAAAATGAAGGAACACCACATCAAGGCTCCTCTTGTATAAACCATTGTCCCACAAGACAAAGTTAGTAGCTTTCAACTTAACAATCCTCTTTTCTCTATGAGATAGGTGGGCAGGACACTCATCATAGGTAAGAAAATGAACAATATTAGAATACCACTCATTCATAGTGGTGATAAAGAGAACTGTGGGCGTGTCTTCAACTTCTATTTTTTCATGCCCTACTTCTTCTGGTATGTTATCAACAATTAATTGGTAGAGACCCCTTCCCCACACAAGATTTATTGGTTTGATAATAAGATCAAACTCCTAAATTTTAGCAATCCAATTGCCCCTTTTAGTTCCAAACTCTTGTTGAGTTAGAATAGACTTTACTATTGTATCAAGAACTAGAGCAATAGTGTGTGAGTTCAAGATGTAAAAATGGAAGTGCTTTACCACCTTAACCATAGCATAAGCATGCTTCTCCACGTTTGAATACTTTAGCTCATGAGCTTTAAGAGGACAACTCATGAAATATATGGGGGACTCCACACCTTCTTTATTCTGTTGAACCAAAATGGATGAAAGTGTGTGTTTAGAAGCATAGCTATATATCATGAAGTCTTTAGTGTAATCAAAACAAACCATGATTGGGGAATGGGTGATAACTTTTTTTATGTCTTAAAATGCTAATTTGCCTTGTTTAGTCTAGCTAAAAGTAGCTTTACCTTTCATCATGTTGACAATGTGGTGAGTCTTCTTTGTGAATTCAAGAACGAACCTTCGTAGAAAGTTCACCTTTCCAAAGAAAGAATGGACTGAAGTCTTACTAGCAAGAAGAGCAATCTCTTGGATGGATTTTACTCTTTTTAGGTCAATCTTTATGCCTTCTTGGGATAAAGTTTGATCAAGAAGTTTACCTTTTATAACCCAAAAAATTGACTTCTTAGGATTAAGAGAAATACCATTTTACTGACATTGCTCTAGCACTTGTTGTAGATGATGCACATGATCAGGATGATGTTTAGAAAAGACTTTCAAGTCATCAATGAATACCACAATGAACTTCCCGATTTCATTTCTAAAGGCAAGATCCATCACTCTTTAAAAGGTGATGCCAGCATTGATCAAGCCAAAAGGCATTTTGTGATATGCAAAAGTGCCCCAAGGTGTAGTGAAAGTGGTCTTATGTTGGTCTACTTCACCAACTTCTACTTGATTATATCCTAAAAAACCATCTAACATTGATAACATCTCTGCACTAGTGATTGTTTACAGTAACTGATCCATAATGGGCAGGGGATAGTTGTCTTTTAAAGATGACTAATTCAAAATTTTGAAATCAACACACAGGTGAATTTCTCTATTCTTCTTTCTCACAAGGACTACGTTTGCAATCTAGGTGGAATGATGGATTGAGAAAATAATTCTTGCATTCAACATTTTATATATCTCAGAAAGAATAGTGCCTAATATCTTGGGGTTGTATTGCCTTTGTTTCTACTTGTGAGGCAATGATCCAATCTTGAGAGGAATTTCATGCTAGATTTCTTCAAGTCTGAGAGATTTTAGATCATCATAAGAGTATGCCAAAACATCAATGTAATGGTGAAGTAGAGTGATAAATTTGAGTTTTTCATCAGGAGTACAACAATTCCTAATGTTGACTATTTTGGGATTATCTTCTGTACTTAAATTTTTTTGATTAAAATCTTTAGAGGATTTTGAATCCATTTGTGGCTTCTTGATACACCTATCATGCTTATCGAATAGCTTCTCAAGAGAAACTAATCTTTTGGAAATTTTATTCCCTTTGAGCTGGAAGAACTCTTCACTAGTTTTTAAATTTGTTTCGAGAGCTGATTCCTATTGTTCCAAAAATTTGTCACTCATTTTTGGGACAACACATGAACTATTTTGGTCCTGCAAGCCAAAATTATCTCTTCCCTTCTCTAAAATTGTTCTGAGCATTCAAATTCCTCATTTTTCAAGCTTTTTCAGTTAAGGGACTAGCATGTTCAATAGGTTTAATGGATTCAATAGGCAAATTCTCTCAAAGGAATAAGTTCCTAGCACTTAGGCATTTTCAACTTCTGGTTCAACACCTCAGTTCAACCAAAAATGACATTGACAAGCTTAAAGAGTTAAGCACTTTGGAAAAAGTTCAACAAGTTCAACCGCTTCAAGGTTCAACATCTTCAAAGCACTTAACAAAAAAAAAGAAGGCTTGAACCATTGAACCGTTGAACCTGGAACCATTTTGGTTGAAAGGTTCAACGGGTTCAACATTTGAAAGGTTCAATATGCGGCTGATTCAATGTGTTTGGTTCAAGCGGTCAAAAGACTTAAGCCAAAACAAAGGATCTCAATGAAGAGATTGAACCATTCAACCATTCAACCAAATTTGGTTCAATTGGTCAGTTTAAATGATTGGTTCAAAGGAGTGCCCCAAATCCCAAAGGTTAAAGTATCCTTGTGGGGGGCTCTTGGCACCCAAAATGAAACTTTCTCAAAGACCCGAAGGGACACCTTCCCTTCGAGGTGTTCCAAAGGCTTGATAAAGATGCAAAAAAAAGCTTCAAAAGACATAAACAAAAGAAGAAGCAACAAAACAAAGAATGAACCAATGAACCGATTGAACCTTGAATCAAAAGAGTTAAAATTTCAATGGTTCACAGGTTTAACAGTTCAAAGGAAGATCCAGACAAAGGAAAAACATAGATGATTCCAGAAGACCAGTTCAAAGGGATGGTTCAACCGATGAACCAAAGAAGCAATTGAACCAAAGAAGTGATTGAACCAAAGAAGTGATTGAACCAAAAAAGTGATATAACCAAGGAAGTGATTGAACCAAGGAATGATGTCCTTGCAGACGTCAAATTTAAGGTAATAAAATGCCCATTTATTTTCAAATCTGGCACAGACTTGAGAATAAAACTCAGCAAATAGCTAAAGAAAGAGCCGGTAGATTGGGAAGAGATAGCCTGAGAGCTCAGATCATGAGAAAAGGACAAAATACAAAAATACGTGGTAAGGAAAGAGGGAAAGACCAGAAATATTTGCACAAAAGTTATTCCAGTAGGTGAAATAGTCCACTAGATGGACATCAGAGAGTGTGAACACTCAAAGACATGGCTTATTTTTCTCCATCGAGTAAAGGTGAAGTGGGAAACTGTGCACATATCAAGAAAAAGACCAGGCAGCCCATACTTTAAAAGGATACATTTGGGATGAATTGACATGCCACAGTTAAGGCCGATCCCCTATTCTAGTATGGCCCCTTGATAGAAATAAAAATACATTCAAGGCATTGAATGCAACATGGGCCATTTTATGAAATGAAGTGCCCAAGTCTTTCTTGGAGCGCTATATATTTTAATCTCTTATTTTATGCAAAGGAGATCTCTCTGTTATAGAAGCAAAACTCTACCCAAATTGAAAGGTGATTACTGAGACTTTGAGCTCAGATTGTTAATCATATTTCTTTATTTGAATGAGAAAGCAAGTTAGTTTCAAACTTTGTGCTATAATAGCTTGTGTCATTTAGGAAATTGTTCTTATGTATGTTTCCTAGAAGCATTCTTGTCCATTTAATTTAACAAGCAGAACTAGTGGAAGTAATCAGGAAGATGTCTTGAAGCTAGTTGTGGAAGACTTTGTGCTGTTATAGTTATCTTTAGTCTATTTTTAGTTTTTAGTTTCTTTCTATGTAAAGGATCTTGGGATGACTTTGTGCCCCCATTATCCTTTATATTTCACTCTTTGGGTAGTTAAGGTGGAGACTTTGTGTTCCATTTCATCCTACTGGTTATTGCACCCTTGTTACCTATTACTTATCACTACCTGAAAGAACTCCTATCATTTTCTGCAAGACCACTTCTGAAAGAAAAGAAGTGCCTTCTGATAGTTATAAGGGAACCTCCCCTTGATGAGAGGAGCAATTTGTCCACCTCTAATGTATTAAACCTACACATTTGGCTGACCAATCTCCCTATGTTGTGGTTAAAGAGACCTATTTTGCTCATCAGTTAGCTGTCAACAAAATATTCACTCAACAATTTTTGTCAACTCTGCTGGGGAATGACGAGCATTTTTAGTCCTTTTCCAGTCTATTCAAATTGAAGCATTTCATATTACTGGGGAATGACGTGAAGCAGGAAAGAACACTACCAGTTTCATGCCAACAATTTTTTGTGACTTTGCTAGGGAAGAACGTGCAGTTTGAAGCCTCAAGCTTCAAGCTGAAGTAGGGCCAGTTCTTTTTCATTTTTATTTTACAATCTGGCAACTCCACGCTATATGAGAAATCAAAGATATAAAGGTGATGTTGACCCTATTTTTGAGTTGGTGTAGTAGAGCAATTTTGATTTTTTTCCTCCACAATCTCACCTTCAATGAACTAGGAGTCTTCCTCCTACCAACACCAGGTCACCAACACAAGGTAGAACTTCTTTTTCTGTTGTTGGTAGAGGTTTGCCTATACCTACTCCAGCTAGATTTGTTATTCTCCCTTTCCATAGTCATATAATGGCAGTTCAAGGCCCCTAGGGTAACTCTTTTGGCCCACTCAATTTAACTCCACCTCTACATGAGCTACCTCACAGTTCCAAGAAGAATTTCCCCAAGTTCTTTGGTGATGAGAGAGTTCATCCTGATGAAGATATTATAGCCTTCAACATAGCCTGTGGCATGATAGGTGTGGAGTATGAAGACGTAGCAGTCAAGTTGTTCGTAGAGACATTACAAGGTGCTACTATAGAATGATTATATCATCTGCAGGCCCAAACTGTGACTGACTAGAACACTCTCAAAGCTAAGTTTGAAGCCAGATTCAAGCCTAAAAAAGATGTGCATGCCCTATTGGCCTAGCTCACAAAGATGAAGAAAGAACCTCATGAACCTATGAGGGACTTCATAGCCAAGTTTAACAAGTTGAGAAATATGATTCCTATCATTGCTCAGCCAACAACTGAGAATCTCATATGCTTCTTCATCAACTCTCAACTGCCTAAAGTGAGTTTTCTACTGAGATTTGCTGGCCACATAGACTTTATTGTTGCTCAATATTTGGCTACTAAGTTGGAAGATGACCTTATCTTGGCAAGAAAGATAAAGAGAGATCTTAACAAAGATAAATATTCTTCATCCTCTAAATATCCATCTACAGGCATCACTGATCAAATGGTACAAAAGTTGGTAAATGAACTGCTAGCCTTGAAAAGACAAATGGCCCAAGGTATGTCTACTCCTTCTTATCAAGATATGCCAAGGAGGACATTTCAAAACTAGTCATATCAAGGCAATGCTGCTAGAAGTCAAGGGTAACCAAATCATCTTCCTCCCCCACAGGGGAAACTTGCCATTGAAGCAGCACCAGCCAACTCAGCAGTTAGATATCTGGAAATAGAACATGATTTCTCTTTTCAACTTGAGTTTAATTATGAAGATGATGCTAATCTCTTCACTGAGGAAGAAGAAGAATTAGTTGGTGACTCTAACATTAGTTTCTTGAATTACCAAGATGAACTCAGAAGTGAAGGTAAAGCAGCTGAGGGATCATACATTGTGTTCACTCAGTCCAAGAATTAGTCAGCCCAGCGAGCTGATAAAGAAAAATTAGAGGAGCAATCTCAACCAACAATTTCAATTGCTAAGTGGGGAACCACTCTACCTTTCCAACCAAAGGACCTGGTGATTACAAGAAAGGTAAATACATCAAACATCCCTACACCTTCTACTTCAAATTCACAGACCAGTCCTCCCCCTCCAAAAACTCAAAAGGATGAACTCCTATCCTCTATACCTATTTCATTTTGAATATTTGACATAATTGACCATATAAAGAAAACCAAAATTCAAATGTCTGAATTTGAATTCCTATAATCTAACCCTGAGTAGTTGGATAAGTTGGTTCAATATGTGAAAAACCAAAACATCCCTATAGGACAAGCAATTTTGAAGGTAACTCATGATTCCCCCAAGAACACATCCACCAGGAATAACCTTGTCATTACCCCTCCTATTGCTCTCAGAAGGACTAAACCATTCTATGTTTCCCTATTGATAAACGGTCACAAGATGAGCAACTGCATCATTGATTTCAGAGCATTAGACAACATCATGCCTGCCAAAGTGGAAGAATCTCTTGGTCTCACACTGACCAAGACATTTGGGAGATGTTTCTCCATAGAGAACAAACAAGTGCCACTACTAGGATAAATCAAGGATGCCTAGTTTCCATTTGTGGCATTTCTAGAAAAGAGAATCAAGATGACAGTCCTGGTGGCTGACGTCCCAGCCTCATACGACATCCTTCTTGGGCAAAATTTTTGCAAGAACGTTGGTGGCAAATTAAGCATGGACCTATTTGAGGTGAGGATCCTTGTCAAAGGTGTCATGCAGAGGCTACTTCCTAAAAAGGAGGTAAAATATGTTGTCACTCAAACATCAACACCTAAAGCAAAAATTTTGTTTGAGTCTTCAGGTAGGGGTAATTATTTTTTATCTACTGAAGACGTTCCTATTACAGTAGATGAAAGTCCTATAGGTGGTGATCCAAAAATTAATTCAAATAAGACATCAGAAGAATTGGTAGGGTGCAGTACAAATGAAAAAGGATCTTCCCTCTCTAATGAAGAAAAAATTGATAGAAGATTAGTTTTTGATGATGTTTAGATCCTGAAATTTGATGGCAGCAATTCTTCTACTGGTGCTGGAGTCGAGATTGTTCTAATATTTCCTCAAGGAGATATTTTTCTTTTTTCACACAAGTTGTAGTTCAACAACACTAACATCATAACTGAGTATGAATCCCTATTGCTTGGATTGAAGGCTGCTCAAGATAGAGGCATCAAGCTCCTTCATGCCAAAGGAGATGCTAAACTGATGGTTTGTCAGGTGAAGAACTTGTGTCAAACCAAGAACAAAAGATTGTGCCATTATCGCAATCTGGTATGGGATCAAATTGAAAGTTTTGAAGCTTTCAATATTTTTGTAGTGCCTAGAGAGCCTCATAATCAAGCAAATTCATTAGCTATCCCTGCAACTTTCATGGTTTCTCACCCTGATTTCAAAGATAAGAAGTACACTATCAAGCTGGTCTTTTGACCAAGTGTGCTTGACAGTGCCAATCATTAGTAAGTATCTAAGGGGTACAATAAAATCATGTGTTGAACTGAACTAAAAGAACATAGAATTATGGTAATGGACCATACTGTTGCATGCCAAAGTCAGAAAAAGGAACTCTTCACCAATAGAGTAAGGATTTATGGTTTTCAGATTGGAGAGCACATCTTGCCATGGGGCAAGAAGAGAGAACCAAAAGGAGTGCATAGAAAATGTGATTTCTGGTGGAGATTTCCATTCGCTCATCACCGATTCTAGGGAGAAAATAGTTTTTTGTTGGTTTATCAGGACGGAAAGCCATTTTCATTGTCTCACAGTGGGTGGCATCTGAAGCACTTCAATCCTTAAAGTATCAGATAAGATCAGCCTATACATATGTATAATTTTTGTATAGTCTTTAGTTCTATTTTGTGTTGTTCATTTTTGTTTATTTTTTTTACGTCTTTCTTTTTGTGTAGCATGACTCCATAGCCCAATGGCATACTTCAAGGCACTGGAGATTCTAGTTTTTACTCCCCTTAGCTATTCCAAGTTTTCAACTGAAGGAAGTTCCCTAGTTGGAGCCAGCTGTTGTTCTCAAAATTTGTCACTCATTTTTGAGACAATGCATGAACTATTTTGGTCTTGCAGGCCAAAATTATCTCTTCCCTTCTCAAAAATTGTTCTGAGCATTCAAATTCCTCATTTTTCAAGCTTTTTTAGTTAAGGGACTAGCAGGTTCAATAGGTTTAATGGCTTCAATAGGAAAATTATCTCAAAGGAACAAGTTCCCAACACTTAGGCATTTTCAAGTTCTAGTTCAACACCTTAGTTCAACCAAAAATGACATCAGCAAGCTTAAAGAGTTAAGTAATTCAACAAAAGTTCAATAATTTCTACCACTTCAAGGTTCAATAGCTTCAAAGCACTTAACGAAAAGAAGAAGGCTTGAACCATTGAACCGTTGAACCTTGAACCATTTTGGTTGAAAGTTTCAATAGGTTCAACATTTCAAAGGTTCAACGAGCAGTCGATTCAACATGTTTGGTTCGAGTGGTTAAAAGACTTAAGCCAAAACAAAGGATCCCAATGAAGACATTGAACCATTGAACCAAAGTTGGTTCAATTGGTCGGTTTAAATAATCAATTCAAAGGAGTGCCCCAAAGCCCAAAGGCCAAAGTACCCTTGTGGGGGGGCTCTCGACACCCAAAATGGACCTTTCTCAAAGACTCGAAGGGACACCTTCCCTTCGGGGTGTTCCAAAGGCTTGATAAAGATGCAAAAAAAAGCTTCGAAAGACTTAAACAAAAGAAGAAGCAACAAAAAAAAAGAATGAACTAATGAACCAATGAACCAATTGAACCTTGAACCAAAAGAGTTCAAAGTTTAATGGTTCACAGGTTCAATAGTTCAAAGGAAGCTCTAGACAAAGGAAAAACATAGATGATTCCAGAAGACCAATTCAAAGGGATGGTTCAACTGATGAACTAAAGAAGCGATTGAACCAAGGGAGTGATTGAACCAAAGAAGTGATTGAACCAAAGAAGTAATTGAATCAAGGATGTGATTGAACCAAGGAGTGACATCCCTGTGGATGTCAAATTCAAGGTAATAAAAAGCCTATTTATTTTCAAATGTGGTGCAGACTTGAGAACAAAACTCAGTGAATAGCTGAAGAAAGCGCTAAAAGAGCTAGCAAAAAGGGAAGAGATAGCCTGAGAGCTCAGATCTTGAGAAAATGACAATACAAAAATACGTGGTAAGGAAAGAGGGAAAGACCAAAAATATCTGCACAAAAGTTATTCTAGTAGGTGAAACAGTCCACCAAGTGGACATCAGAGAGCGCAAGCACTCAAAGACACAGCCTATTTTTCTCCATCGAGTAAAGGCAAAGTGGGCAGCTACGCACATATAAGGAAAAGGACCAGGTGGCCCATACTTTAAAAGGAGACATTTGGGATGAATTGACATGCCACAGTTAAGGCCGATGCCCTATTCCAGCATGGCCCCTTGACAAAACTAAAAATGCATTCAAGACATTGAATGCAGCATGGGCCATTTTATGAAATGAAGTGCCCAAGTCTTTCTTGGAGTGCTATATATTGTAACCTCTTATTTTATGCAAAGGAGATCTCTTTGTTATAGAAGCAAAACTCTGCTCAAATTGAAAGGTGATTACTGAGACTTTGATCTTAGATTGTTAATCATATTTCTTTATTTGAATGAGAAAGCAAGTTACTTTCAGACTTTGTGCTGTAATAGTTTGTGTCATTTAGGAAATTGTTCTTATGTCTATTTCCTAGAAGCATTCATGTCCATTTAATTTAACAAGTAGAACTAGTGGAAGTAATCAAGAAGATGTCTTGAAGCCAATTGTGGAAGACTTTGTGCTGGCATAGTTGTCTTCAATGTGTTTTTAGTTTTTAGTTTCTTTCTATATAAAGGATCTTGGGATGACTTTGTGCCTCCATTATCCTTTTTATTTCACTCTTTGGGTAGTTGAGGTGGAGACTTTATGTTTTGTGTTCCATTTCATCTTGTTGGTTATTGTGCCCTTGTTACCTATTACTTATAACTACTTGAAAGAACTCCTACTATTTCCTACAAGACCACTTTTGAAAGAAGAGAATTGCCTTCATTATTCTCACCAAGATTTATCCTTTGTTTGTGAATATCATCTCTAAAAAAAGAGAGATGGATGGTGTATTCCTACCCTTAAGTGTTATTTTTTGCTTATATATATATGGTATATAGCTCCTCATAGTTATAAGAGAACCTCCCCTTGATGAGAGGAGCAATTTGTCCACCTCTGATGTAGTAAACCTACACATTTGGCCAACCAATCTCCCTATGTTGTGGTTGAAGAGACCTATTTTGCTCATCAGTTAGCTGTTGACAAAATATTCACCCAACAATTCCCATGGTGGAGATTCACTACCTTCAAAATGAAGTTTCTCAAAGCTATCCATCTATCCCTGAAAAGCAATGATTTGGTTGTCACCATTAAATACCTACCAATGGTCAGCATTATCTGGTACACTAGGTCAAAAGACCAGCTCGATAGTGTACTTGTGCTCTTTGAAATCTTGGTGAGGAACTATGAGAGTTGTAGAGACATCTAATGAATCTGTTCGATTATTAAATTCTCTAGGCACGATAGAAATACTAAAAGCATCAAAGATTTTAAGATAGTCCCACACTAAATTGTGATAATGTCATAATATTTCATTCTTGGTTTGATACAAGTTTCTCACTTGACAAACCATCAACTCAACATCTCCCTAGGTGTGAAGAAGTTTGATGCCTTTAGCTTGAACAACCTTCAATTTGAACAACAAAGATTCATATTCAGTGGTGTTGTTAGTGTTGTTGAACTGCAACTTGTATGAATAGGGAAAAATATCTCTTTGAGGAGATATCAAGACAACTCTAGCTCCAGAACTAGTAGATGAATTGTTGCCATCAAATTCAAGAATCTAGACATCATTAGAATCTAATCTTCTTTTAGATTCTTCTTCATTAGTGAAGGAATATCCTCTTTCATCTGTAGTATTCTCTACCAATTCTTCTAATGTCTTGTCTAAATTTTTTAGATTGTCACCTGGTAAACTTTCATCTGCTAAAATAGGAACATCTTCAGTAGATAGAAAGTAATTACCCATGTCTAAAGATTCGAACAGAATTTGAGCTTTAAAGGTTGATGTTTGGGTGAGAATGTATTTTGATTTCTTCTCAAGAGGTAGCATTTGCATGACGCCCTTGACAGGGATCTTTGCCTCAGACAGGTCCATGCTCAACTCTCCACCAACATCCTTGCAAAAATTTTGCCCAAGCAAAATGTTGTAAAAGGCTGGAACGTCGGCCACCAGGACTATCATTTTAATCCTCTTATCTGAAAAGGCCGCAAATGCAAATTGGGCATCTTTGATCTATCCCAAAAGTGACACTTATTTGTTTTCCATGGAGAAACATCTCCTAAAGATTTTAGTCAGAGTGAGACTAAGTGATTATGCCATCTTGGCAGGCATCACATTGTTAAAGGTGCCAGAATCTATAATGCAATTGTTCAGCTTATGACCATTTATCAGCAGGGAAATGTAGAAAGGTTCTATCTTCCCATGAGGAGTAATGACAAGATTGTTTCAGGTGGATGTGTTCTTTAGGGGATCATGAGTTGCCTTTGAAACATCTTGTCCTGTAGGGATGGTTTTGTTTTTAATGCATTCAACTAACCTATCCAGCTGCTCAAGGTTGGTTTGCAAATTTTCAAACTCATACATTTGGATCTTGGTCTTCCTAGTATGGTCAATTATATCAAATGACTGAAATGAACTAGGAATAGAGGAAGGAAGTCCATCAATCTGGGTTTTATTAGGTGTGGGACTAGTCTGAGAAATTGAAGTAGAAGGTGAAGGATTATTTGAAGTACTTACTTTTTTGTTGATCACCGGGTCCTTTGATTGGAAAGGCAGCGAAGTTCCTTGTTTAACATTTAAAATTGTTGGTCAAGATTCTTCCCCTATTTTTTCCTTATCATCTTGTTGAGTTGACTGATTTGGAACCTGGTAAATACAATATATGATCCATCAAACACTTCTCCTTTATTTTTAGCTTCATCTTGGTAATTTAGAAAACCAATGTTGGACTCACCATCTAATTCTTCTTCACTTTCTGTGAAGAGATCAACGTCATCTTCTTGGTTCAACTCAAATTAGAAATAAAATCATGTTCAACTTCATGATAACCAACTACTGAGTTAGCTAGTACTGCTTCAATGGAAAGCTTCCCTGGTGGGGGAGGAAGGCAATTTGGTTGCCCTTGATTCCTGGTAGCATTACCCTAATATGACTGTTTGGGAAGCATCTTTCTTGGTATATCTTAATAAAGAAGATAAAACATCCCTTGTGCCATTTACTTTTTCAGAGCTAGTAATTCATTTTCTAGCTTTTGCACTATAAGATCAGTGGTGCCTGTAAATGTTTTTTAGAAGATGAAGAAGATTTATTTCTATTAGGATCTCTTCTTTTCTTTCCTACCAAGATAAGATCATCTTCAACCTCAGTGGCTAAAATTTGAGTTGTAGTAATATCTATGTGGCCATCCTGCCTTAATAGGAAACTCACTTCTGGAAGTTGAAAACTAATGAAGAAGCATTTAAGATTCTCAGGCATCAGCTAAGCAATTACAGGAATCATGTTTCTCAATTTGTTGAATTTAGCGAGGAAGTCTTGCATAGGTTCATGAGACTCCTTCTTCATTTGCATAATTTGAGCTAATAGGGCATGTGCATCTTCTATAGGTTTGAACTTGGCCTCAAACTTGGCCTTGAGAGTGTTCCAATCAATCACATTTTGTGCTTGCAAATGATAAAACTAGTCTACAATAGCACTTTATAACATTTTCACAAATAGTTTGACTGCTATGTCTTCATATTCAACGCTTATCACACCACAGGCTATGCAAAATACTACAATATGTTCATCAGGATAAACTCTCCCATCACCATAGAACTTGGAAAAATTATTTTTTGAGCTATGGGGTAGCTCATGTAAAGGTGGGGTTAGATTTAGAGGACCAAAAGTATTGCCCTAGGGGCCTTGAGCTGTCATGATATAGCTATTAAAAGGAGGGATAATAAATCTCTGTAGGATATGTATAGGAAAAGCTCTACTAGCAGAGAAAAGAGAAATTTTGCCTAGTATTAGAGACCTGACATTTGTAGGAGGAAAACTCCTAGTTTGCTGAAGGCGATATGGTGGAGAAAATAGATCAAAATTACTCAGCTGCACCAACTCAAATACAGAGTCAACAATACCTTGAGCTCTCTAGCTTTGTGTATACAATGGATCTACCAGAGTGTGAAATAGAAATGGAAAAGAACTAGAACTGATTCAATTTGAATCTTGAGGCTTCAAACTACTTGTTCTTCTCCAACAGAGTCACCAAAAACTATTGGCATGAAGCTGCTTGTTCTTCCACAAGGGTGAAATCATACCATCCATCTCTCTTTTTTCAGAGATGATGTTCACAAAATAGAGGATAATTCTGGTGTAATTACTGAAGGTGCTTCTCTTCTTTCAGAAATGATGTTCAGTAGATAGTAGGGATTCTTCCTGGGTAGTAACTAGATCCACAAAAAACATATGAAAGCACAAAGTCTTTCATTATCTCTCCTACTGATTAAGGACAAATGACACAATAGGATTAAGCGCAGCCCAAAGTCTCCACCTAAAACTACAACAGAGTGAAAGATTACAAAGGATAAGGGGAGCTCAAAGTCTCTCTAGTATCCTTTACACAAAACACAGACTGGAGACAAGTATGGTAGCACAAAGTCTCCCATAGTCAGCTTCAAGACATCTTCCAGCTTATTTCCACTTGTTCTGCTTGTTTTATTAAATGGACAAGACTATATTTAGGAAAAATATATAATAACAATTTCCTAGATAGCACAAGATGTTTCAACACAAAGTCTGAAAGGTCACTTACTTTCTCATTCACTTAACAAAATATGATTAACAGTCTAAGCTCAAAGTCTTAGGAATGCCTTTCAATTTGGTTAGAGCTCACTTCTAATAATAGAGAGATCTCCTCTAATACAAAATGAGAGATTACAATATATAACATCACAAGAAAGACTTGGGCATTTATTTTCATGAAAATAGCCCATGCTGCATTGAATGCATTTAGAAATTTTGTGAAGGGGCCATGCTAGAATAGGTCATCAGCCTTGACTTTGGTGTTCTAAATCATCTCAAATGTCTCCTCCTAAGCATGGATTACCTGGTCTTCTTTTTGGCACTTACACAGCTGCCCATTCACCTTTATTTAATGAAGAAAAGTAGGCCACACCATTGAATGTTTGTGTTCTCTAAGGTCCACCTGGTGGACTATTCCACCTACTAGAATAACTCTTCTATAGATATTTCTAGATTTTTTAGTCATTCCCTCTTTCCTTTCCATGTTTTTTTTCATCCTAGTGATCTGATCCCTCAGGGCTATTTTCTTGATTTCTACTAGCTCCTTTGACTCCTTTCTTGGTTGGTCATTGAGTTTGTTCTCAAGTCTGTGCTCTTCTGAAAATCAACAGTTATTCCATCACCCTAAATTTGAAATCTATAGGGACGTTATTAGTCACTTGAACCACTTTGAACCTTGAACTTTGAACTCTTTTGGTTCAATGGTTCAATGATTCAATGTTTTGTAAAGGGCCGCATTCACTTAGTTTTCTTCTTCGATTGAACCATTTATTTGAACCATTTGGTTGAACCTTTTCTAGAATATTCCACTTCATCCATTTGCTTGAAGCTTTTTCTCAAACTTTGAACTCTTTGAACCTTTGAACCATTGAACTTTTGAACCTTTTCAAGGTGGGGTTCAATGGTTCATTATTACTCTTTGAATCCTTTTATTCTTGAAGTCTTTTGTACTTGTTGAACTCGTTGAACCTTTGAAATCATTGAACCTTTTTGGTTCAAGGTTCAATGGTTTAATGGTTCAATCTAGCTCTTTTAATCCTTTGAAGCTACTAACTCTTTGGATCCTTTTATTCTTTAAGTCCACCGAAGTCATTGAACCTTTGAACTCGTTGAACCATTGAACCATTCAAAGGTGGGGTTCAATGGTTCAACGGTTCAATGGTTCATTCTAATTATTTAAAACCCATTTTTAAGTCTTTTTATTGAACCTTAGTGTTGAACCATCCTCCAAACACTTAGGAAATTCCTTAAGTGTTTTGAACTTCCCTTGGAGAAAGCCCGCTTGTTGAACTTGTGATTTCCTTAGTTGAAAAGACTTGAGTACTTGAAAAACTTAACTTCTCAGAACATTTTTGAGAAATAAAAGAGAGCATTTTGGCCTGTAGGACAAAAAATGGTTGACATTTTTTCCACAAAAATAGGTGATGGATTTTGTGAACAACAATATGCATTGGCAGGCCTGTTGAAATTAGGTTAACCTTAACCTCTTCCTTGCTTATATTATTGACCATATTATTGTTGGTAAGGATAAGTATTTTTATAGGCACATTTTTGCTTAATATCCTTCTTAGTTTGAGCCTTTAATTCTAGGAATCTTTCCCTCCAATCAATATCATCTCTTGCCTTCTTATGAGTAGTCTTAGGTTTGGTTTTTGTATTTAGAATTTTGGCAATGATCCAACATCTCCAAACACACCTTTTTGGTTTCTATCACATGTGGCACCTTATTCATGATTTTACATGTTTAAATAAACTTCCTACACTCTTATGCAATGATCCAACATCTCCCAACACACATTTTGTCTTTTAGCTTGCTAAACCTATAGGGATTTCACCTTTTGGGAGTGCCCTCTATCTGAGACAAAAGAGATGGCACTTCCCCTATTATCCCTAGAAAAACAAAGGTATGGATGTCTTTTTTAGGTGATGGAGACACTCTATACCAAGTTTAACATACCTTTGTTTTGCTGGGGACAATAGGGGAAGCGCCCTATATTTTGTCTCAGACAAAGGGCACTCCCAAAAGGTGAAAACCTTGTAGGTTTAGTAAGCTAAACTAAAAAGGTGAGTTGGGATATTTTTTATCATTTTAGAATGGTTTTGGAAGTTTATTTCAACATGTAAAAGCATTAATAAGGCCCCAAAGGTGTTATAAACCAAATAGAGTGGCCTAAACTCATAGGTATGTAGGCATACCTACTAGGTCTTGACTAGGCCTAATGACTAAAGGGGGGTCTAATATCATTTATAACACTAATTAAGCATTAAAAATAATTAGGACATGTTTGTATGGATTTATAAGGTGTGTTAAAGCTTTTGGAATGTATAGGAGATGATAGATAAGCCATTTCTTGGTTTAATATCTTAATAGGGTGCACAAAATGCCTTGAAGAACTTGAGAGGTCAACTTGGGAAGCTCACAATGGTACAAATGATTATCATGGGAGATCAAGGAGATAGCATATGTTATAAATGGTTTTGAACTTGAATTTCATGAAATTTTCCTAAGGATTAGATGTCATAACTTTATGAATGATCCTTAGAGGTCAAAACCATCAAAAACCCTTTAAAACCCTTCCGAAGGACCTAATTGGAAATATGAAGAAGGATAGGCATCTAGGAGGGATAAAATGACTTTGGAGATGATTATAAAATTTAAATGATTCTCCAAGGCTCTTTCCCATTATATTTACTTCCACCTACTTTGTAGACATGGTGTAAAATGGATTTTATTGACAAATTTGTGTGTTATATAGGTATAAAAGGGTTTCAAAAGACACAAATCACTTTTAGAGTTAGTATGGAACCTAATATAACATTTCATACTAATTTTTTACTTTAAATAAGCTCAAAAGTACCTCTACTATCACCTTCATCTCATCCAATCCAAACTGGCATAGTGAACAAAGAGTGATCACCAAGTGAGAAAGTGAAAACTCTAATTGGGAGCCCTTTTAAGGTATACATGATGGATCTAAGTCCATGAGGATTATTGATAAGTGTCACATCACCACATGTATGAATTGGATTGGAAAACTAAAGACTACCTTGGTGCCAAGTGTGAAAGGTGAGTGAAAGAGGGGTGATTATGACTATAAGCAATGAAAACACTTGACCAAAAAGAATACTAAAGATTAGGGACACATCTAATGCATGTTAGAGCATGTTTATAACCCATCCATCATAATGAAATGATCTCATATATCCCTAGTCTATTGTGGAACACTCATAGAAGTCCAAATGAAGAGGAAAATTTCAAGAAGCTAGCTGAGAGACTTCTATGCCAAATTTGAGGAGTTTCATGCCTTTGAAGGACATTTGTCCAAGTAGACCTTGCATGGTTTATCCTATACTCCATTACTTTGTAGATGTAACTCCTCTCAACTTGAAAAGTTTTTTTTTAACTCTTGGACTTCATTCTCTTCTCTCTTCTCTCTTCTCTCAAATTCTATAAGTATTAGCCATTTTGGCTCTTGTTGGTTAATACCACACTTAGTATGGAGAAGCCCTGCTAGTTTGATGTTGTACTTTGCCATTGAATAATTCAAGTAATCTAGTTTTGAGTTAAAAATACATATTTTCTAAGGGTGTGAAGTGATGAATGGTGAGGTTTGGTGATAAGCTTTTATCCTTGGTTCTCCTTGTCCTTTCATGTTTGGTACAAGAAGTTCTTATTCTAATGTTATATAGAGCGCAACTAGTGTGTTAGGCTCCTTTCAAGTGTGAAAGTGTCCTTTGAGTCTAAAAATGACCTCTGGTCCACTTATCTTGAGCTATCTCATGCATATCACATCTATATTGAAATACTAATGTTAGAACATCTATGACTTTGAAGCTAGTTTGTAGGTCTTGTTTCTTAGGGAGAGAAGTATGATGGTCTTGTGGAAATCTTCATGGTATATCACCTCTTTAGATTAGTTTATTTTCATGCAAAATTATATCCTTTTTCCCATAATCAATTTGATAATATATGTGTAGGCACTTAAAATCAAATTTAGGGAACTATCCCTTAAACCTAGACGTCTACATATTATATAGGTAACACACATACCTAGAAGTATTCCAATGTTTCCAAAATATTAGAGTAGGCCTGAACAACCTCCTCTAGGGTGAAAGATTTGGTGACAACACTGCCCAACATAGATAGCTAGACTATTTTGAGTTTTACAATGATTTTAAGATATTCCAAAAATAAATGGAAGGATGTGAAGTGGTCCCAAGATATCATGTTATAACCAACTTTTCTAGTACTAATAGCACATATTGTAAACATAATGCATATATGACGTTGGAGACATTTAATTTTCCTAGCCAAAAAGATAATAGACCATAGGATAATATTGAAGAGGTGATGCTTTTCAAAAGTATAATAGAAATAAATATGCATTGAGAATTGAAACACCAACAAAATCCTCTCTCACCACTTCCAAACCTCCCAATAATAGTGCCACTCTTCCTGATCCCAGAGCAAAAAATTATCCTCCTCCACAAAAATGGAGTGACCAATGTCCTTCAACTGATTCACACATATGCCTCAAATTTAGGTATAATATAGTGAAATATATGAATAAGATCAGAATGAATATCACCTTACATGAATGAGCATAAATCACATAACAAAGGGACCTATTTCTAAAATCATTAGCAAAGAAAACTACTTCAAAAAAATATAAAACAACACATGCCAATGTTATGATTCACAAGAACAAAAATAAATTTCTTCATGTTCTATTAACAATCAATATTTTTTGGAAGAACATACGCAATTCATTAGTGGATTATGGAGCCACAACTAATGTCATGCTTATGGGAATTTGTGAGAAACTAGGATTGACCCTAATTAAGTTTGATCAGATAGTTGTCCAACTAGATAAGTCTGAAATTAGGTTGATTGGATAGATTTAAAATGTTCACATGCAACTAACCTTGAAACCTAGAGTTTATAAATTCATATATATCCAAGTTTTGGACATTCCTAAAGCATATGGCATGCTACACAGTTATGACTAGCCTAAGTGTTTAATGTTCTTGTTCATTTAATAATGAGATTCTAAGAACAAATAAACTATAGAAAAATGATTTAGATGTATATAATATATAGATATGAATGTGTAATTTAGTAATTTATAAAAGTAGAAATGAGTTATAAATAGTAAATTGATAAAATATATGAAAACCTAGATTATATTTGATTTATTATTGATTATGCAAGCTAATTGTGGATGAAAATCAATTGAAAAGACATGTGAAATATGTTGTATCTAAAAATAGAATTGTAAACTATGTTAGGACAAGGCCACACTAGGAGGATAAATATGCACTACAACCTTGTCTATTGATTATGGCCACATCCTAGTTGACCGTGTGTCTAATTTTCTAATTTGGGTACCCACAGTTATCTATGAAGGTTTATTGTTTGTTTACATGTGTTGATTTGATGCATAAAATTCCTAAAAAATACAAACCCTAGCTCCTACACAATAAACACGATAGAGATAAAATTCCAAAAAGGGGTATTTAGGTCAGGGGAATAGCTGAGCTATTGATAGAAAACCTTGAATAATATGAGAGTTGTTTGAATAGCCCAAAAGGGCCTCGAGTTGATGTAGTTCTCCCTCTTATAATGAATGTGTGAATCTTGGCATTAATACATGAATGCGACTAGATATATTGATTTGAATGCTTGATGATGAGTACCTTTGACCTCAAATAAATGAATTTAGACTTGGCCTATGATTACTAGAGTAAATCGTAATTAAATTTAAATAGTGATATTTTGCTTAGTGTGTAGTTTAATTACCAAGTGGCTTATAGATATGTTTTGAGAGAATTTGATGTGCTTATATAGAATAAAATTTTGAATATTTATGTTAACCAACCTTATTAAAATCATGGGAGAGGTAAAATATAATGTATCTAAATTAAAAAATTATTGTTTGAGCATGGGGGACAAGGCCATACTAGTGGACAAGGTTAAAATGCATCCTTATCTAACCTAGTAAGGTCCTATCCCATAAGGATAAAAAACTTTAGAATTAATCTGACATGAGTTTTTAAGTAAAATAGGGTTGTCCAAATGATGTTCTGAGTATTTTTAAGACATTTTTTATAATATTGAAGACTCCCACATAGGTTTAAAGTTAACAAAATAGAAAATAGATCAAATAAGGGTAAGGACATCAAGATTAAACATTATCAAGAACTTAATGATTAATTTTGAGTGTCTACATTTTCTTCTGCTTTATTCTAGTGACAAAATGAAGTGAAATGATTAGAGTAAAGGAAATTTGAACTTGAATGTGTTAAGAATAAATTCATGATACTACATGTTAGATCAATGAAATCTATCCTATAGTGCAAGAAAATAAATGCAGAAAACAAGCTACATATAAAAAAGACAAGCAAGAGGACACATTACATAGAGATTACGTGGAAACCTTTTAATGTGCAAGGAAAAACCACAAGAAAAATGGAAGCTCCAGACTTCATTAATAATCTCATCATCAATCTCTCTTATACAATAGCTCTTCCATAACAACTCCTTCAGTGCTTATAAACAAAACACTCAATGCTTCGACCTGAAGTGTTTATGTTGTGAACTAAGCTAAACTAGCCTACAAGATCCAACCTCCAAGCATGCAAATCCAAATCTTGTATGGATCCTCTAACAAGATGAATTACAAAGGAAAGCACATGATATTAAATAACATTTACAACATAGAGAGAAAATAGAGAGAGGATAAAATTACACCTCATTCCATGTGGGAATATTATTCATCAATAGGGAATAATGTCTCCCCATGTGCAAGGTCAAGCCTTTCAATGGCATCTCATTATATCCACTTGACCACTCCATGTGCTCTTCCATGTGTTATGCCTCACTCCACATGTGACCTCAATCTAGCATATTAATCCTTGCCTCCCACTTTTCATGTGCACACATGTGTGAGTCAAAAGATTCCTAATTTTAACCTCACCTAATAGGATCCCATAAACAATTGCACCTCACAAGCACATGCTAAATTAGAAACATGTGATCCACTATCATTATGTCCTCACATGCTTTCACACAAGCCAACCCTTGTCACTTAGTAGAGAAATGCATCCCACTTTCTCTCACCTCCTTTTTTGACTTTCAAATATGATCCATAGGTCATACCACCCACCATGGGTCATGCTAAGTCATCACCTAGACATATCACCACTATGCCACATCACCATGAATAGTGATCATGAATAGTGACTATAAATAGTGATTGTGAATATTGACTTTAGATCCTAACATTCTCCTATTTGAAGTCAATATACACAAGCTTTTAACACACCTGAGTATTTTGTAACTAGCTGCTCATCCATGCCCTCTGTTGCCTCAACACAAACCTAGTAGAAGTTTTGTTACACTACTAAAACTTATCTAACTTGACTAGCTTTGTCAACATTTGCTCCTCAATACCAGATTATAGCACTGAAGTAACCAATCACTTCTCCACACATAGACCAATCCTCTAATTGGTATTCTACCATAAACCACTCACAACTCCCACTACTTTGGAATATCCATTCTAGCGATCACCATGGCATTCACAAAGCTTCCTACTCCTAATGAATCCAATACACAAGAAACAATATGTCTTCTCCTCTTTTAGGACTCTCTTAGGAAGATAATTCAAAAATAAAATAAGTGGGGTACTTCCTTGCTCTCACATCCTTATGCATCTCCATCCTTGGCTTGATCCACATACCACCTTAATATCCTGAGTCCTAACTGAGCCATCAAAATAATGATCATATTAGGGACTACATCCAACATGTCATAACTCATGGCAACAACCTCTGCTATCCATTTTGGCTCTCCATGAAGGTACTAAAATTCTTGCACTACATGTATGATGTCTGCACCAATGCATACAATGATTTAAATGTAAACTAGAAACACCTTTACCTCAACTCTTTTTTCCTTTATCTCTCCTTAATATAGGTCACCATGTAATAATCACGTTGCTCCAACTCCTTGAACAATAACTAGTGCACACAACACTCTTTGATAGTAGTAAAGAGAGAAGATCTCACATAACTAAAAACCAAACTTCACCATATAGCCACCAAGATATCAACATGATATAATTAGACTAATCATAGCTCTAAGGAAGTCATCATGTTATTCAGTGCATCACTGCACCTATAAATTTTTTGAGCTAGTATTTGAAATTCACCTTTCTCTATCGAATGTTACCAAACACCAACTCATGTACCTACAATGTTAGTCTATGCATTAGTTTATCTATCTAATCACTGCAACCATATACACAACACTCTATCACCTTGAGTCATATGGTCAACATTGGCCTTCTCCATCTGAGAACACCATGTCTCACTTGTTCATCTACATCTTCATCTTCATCTTCTTTAACCACTTCAAAATAGGTACAACTTCAATTTTCTCTGTACCTCCTTCCTTTGCATGGATTTTTCTTCACTACAACATCTCAACTAGTAATATGTGGCTAGTAATATACCATATCAAAACCTTCTATTTGTTTCCAAGAACCACAAGGTTGTCACCTTGTTCTCCACCTCCTCCAAAGAAGTCCAACTTTCTCCTCAAGTTGTAGAGTTGCTTCTCTACCAATAGGAACATTGTGTAGGCTGTTGACTTATCTGAAAAAGGTTTTGTAGGTTTTTATTCAACTCTTTCACAGGCTTCTCCTCATCAACATGAAGAGATTAGGATCTTCACCAAGATCTCCTCTACCTTTTTCCACAGAGAGTTACTTGCCAAAAACAAAACCTTCTTTTTTTTCTTCTTTAATCTCCACTTAGTCTCTCTTCTTGTCATAGTAGCTTTATCTTGCACATAATTAACCAACAACCATGGATCCAATACTATATGTTAGGAATAAATTTCTGATACTACATGTCATATCAATGAACTATATCCCATATTGCAAGGAAATAAATGCAAAAAATAAGCTACAAAAAATAAAGATAAGCAAGAGGACATATTACAAATAAATTACATGGAAACCTTGTAATGTGTAATAAATAACCATGATAAAAAAGGTAGCTCTAGATTTCATTAATAATCTCAACATCAATTTATCTTATACAAAAACTCATCCTTAACAACTCCTCTAGTACTTAAAAATAATGCACTCAATGCTTCCCCCTGAAGTATTCAGGTTGTGAACCAAGCTAAACTAGCCTATAGGATCCAAATTCCAAGAATGTAAGCCCAAGGCTTGCATGGATCCTCTAACAATATGAATTACAAAGGAGAAATCATGCTATTAAATAGCATTTACAACACAGAGATAAAATAGAGAGAGAGGAGAAAATTACACCACACTCCATTTGAGAGCATTATTCATCAATAAGGACTCATGTCCCCCCATGTTCAAGGTCAAGTCTTTGAATGGCATCTCATCATGCCCACTTGACCACTCCATGTGCATACCCATGTGCTCTCCCATGTGATATGCCCCACTCCACATGTGACCTCAATCTAGCATAGTGATCCTTGTCTCACACTTTCCATGTGCACACATGTGTGAGTCAAAATATTCCTAGTTTTGACCTCACCTATTAGGGGTTCATAGACAACTATGCCCCACAAACACATGCTGAAGTAGAAACATGTGATCTACTATCATTTTGTCCTCACATGGTTTCACATAAGCCAACCCATATGACTTAGTGGAGAAATGTGTCCCACTTTATCTCACCTTTTTTTACTTTCAAATATGTTTCATGGGACATACCACCCACCATGGGTCATGCCAAGTCATCACCTAGACACATCACTAACCATTCACATCACCACCAGTTCACATCACCATGAATAATGCTTATAAATAGTGATTTATGAATAGTGACTATGAATAGTAACTTCAAATCCTAATAAAATGCATATGCACACTTATATTTTGATCTAAAGTTTGATTGTGCAAGATGCATTAATGTAAAAAATGCAACAATGCCACTGAAAGTAGTTACTACCCATATTTGAAGTTTGAAAATCTGAATTCAAAATTTGAAATTTGAAAAGAGAGCAAGGATAATATACCCCTGAAAGAGTATGCAATCTAATTGCCTTACAATTTTAAAGTGAATTATTTTTTTTACACATCAAGGTGTTTGAAAAAATATCAAACCTGTAGTGAATTGAGAGTGATCAAGACTCAATTTAAAAACCTTTGAAAGCCTTGAGTTGGAAAGATTGTATGCTCCAACTCTCATCTGAATGTGTAGAGTAATTTATAAAATAATTAAAGGGGTAGAACCACCAAATGTGGAATGATACATTGGAATGTTAAAGTGTAAATATAGATGTTGAGTGTCACTAAAATATAACATGGCCCGCTTATAAAATAAAAAAAACACACCACTACAAATGGATCTAGATTCAATTTTAAAATTTGTACCTTTCAAATTCTTGAACTTGGGAAATTTTAAATATGCAAAGTAGTAACATGAAAATGAATAAATATCATGTTATCTATATTGAACTGAATTGATATCGAGTTCCACTTTAAATTTGTAACTTTTTAAACTTACATTTTGTAACTGTTTGAAACCTGTAACTTGTAACTATAAGAATGAGTACACATGCTTGGCATGTGCCCCCATAATCTAAAAAATATAAATCATATTGAAATATAAAAACTATATTTTTCCATAATTCTTAAATTTGTTTCTCATGAGGCTTGAATTCTTGAGGCAATCCCATTGTGATAGACCTCCTTTTGAGATGAGAGATGTAGTGTGCAAGTCACTTATCTCAAAATAGAATCGTAAAATATGTAATTGTATAGTATCATATGATCATTTTAATCATATTGCATCATAACATTTATTATAGCATTGAATTTGCATATGAAACATGTGTTTATGGATATAACATTAAAACACATAAGTAGCATGTGCATGGTATATATCATGGAACAAGAGTAAAGTAATAATATGCATAATATGAATCATGGAACCATAACAACAAGTAATGAATATGAAAGCAATGTCATATAATGTTACACAACTTTCATATGATGTCACACATAAAGCCCAAAAGCCACATATAAGGGACATGTGAATGTCTCATAAGCACACAAAACCAAGGGACACACTCAAATGGCATGATTATGCCATACAATCAAGAACATGTATATGTTACACACACAAGGCAAAGTTCTACACACAATAAGAAAACAAGTCCTAACTTATCATGTAGTGAAGTAATAATTTTGAAAAGAAGCATAGAGCAAATGGGACTAGCTTACAATCAATCATATGTATGAATGTCACTATTAGAAAATAATGTATCCATATAACACAACGTAAAATATGGGTGATTATCAAAACATTTGTGTGATATATATCTCAATATGGTATAAAGGTTGTAGATAAATACAACCTTTTGAAGTGTTCACAAATAACAAAGAGATGCCCTTAAATTAATAAGGATGTTGGGTAAAAAGGGAGGCCCGACATTGAAAAATCATGTGAAAGTATGCCTTGTATCACATTCACATGCCTCGTGAAAAGTATTGTGTATTATAAATTTAAATATGTTATCTAACTACCATGAAATAAATATCATATGAAAATAAGTAAGCTATAAACATTGAAAATGATTTTTATGTCTTAATTTTCAATTTTTTAAATATTTGTTTTTTTTTTTTTTAATTTTCAACATATGAGATTTTTTTTGAATTTTTTGATTTTTTGAAATATTTGAACTGAAAATATTTGAAAAGTGAAGAAGTATGATGGATTCAAACAATCCTCAACATGTTGCTAAAGTATAGAATGCCAAGAAATAAGGCAAGAAAGATGCCCCCAATGTATGTGTAAATATGTCATAAAAATGTAGCATAAATGATAGATATGTAAATAAGAACATTCATGCCCCATAAATGGGAAAGCATGGAGAGTAGATTCTCCTTTTTGGCCACTCCCAGGTTTGAATAGACTATTTTGTTTTTCTTATGCAACACTAACCTTGCATGAGCAAACATCTCAACTATTTATGCAACCACACTCAATCATGCCTTAATTACACATTAATTATAAAATCACACACATAAATAAAAGGCAAAATTAAAATGTATACACACACATTAAGGGTACATTATATTCCACGTAGACACTTACCTTCTATTTTGGAAAATAAAAAGCATAAAGGTTTTCGACACATTAGATACAACTAAGTTGAGCCAACTACACTAGAATTAGTGTATAAGACTACACTCAAATTTTATATTTAAGAGATATCAGATATATGTTGGACTAATAAAATTAAAACTAAATCTAGTCCTAAATGGTATGGAATGTGATCCATCAACGGTTTGTTGGCATCTTATTTCTGCCACTACCACTATAAACGCATTAGGATTGCATAAGTAACCAAGATCCTAACTAGTCCAAATTCAAAAACATTCACATACCACCCATGGGTACACTAATCAAGGTTAACCATTTATGTTAAAGTAGAATTACCTGACCACGGTACATCCAAACTTGACTAGTTCACTTCACAATCGAGTTACAAATATGTTAAATCACTTGTCAAATGGTGATGGATAAAATACACCTACCAAACAATTTTTTTTTTTTGAGTTATACTATATTATATAAGCTATAGGTTACCTCTAAAAACCTACAAAAACAATCTCCATCAATTTAAATGTTAAAATAACTCAGCATTCCAAACAGGTTTTAATATTGAAAACTGTTCTGCTAAACTATTTCTTGAATAATCTAGGTTTAGAATTGATTCAATAAATAGTTAAAACATCCAAAATTATAAAATCAAATTTTATGTAATAATTTAAAGGTAAAAATAATTAGTTTCAACCACCAATTTCACTTAAATATTCTTAAATCTATTTTTCATAACCCGAATTTGAAACAACTTTGTAGGCTGAACATAAAATCAAGTGAAAATTTTTACCAAAACTCTCTTGAAATAGATCACCAAAAATTATCAAGATGGGATAAGAAAATATTGATTGCATATCATAATTTCCATGATATAAGTCTTGAGCCTAAAAGTTTTATTTTCAAAAAATCTTTAGTTCTATTAATTTGAACCTATTTCTGAGGTGTCTTTGCAGATTAAAATCAATACCATAGAAAATTCTTGAATAATTTTAATTTGGAAATGAATTATTAAAAATATTAAATGATAATATTTTAGTTATTTCAAGTTACCTATGTTAATTTAAATATAAAATAAAATGATATCAACCCCCAAATCTAAGATGCTCTCACTCTAGCTTCTTTTGGTAGGGCAGTTCCAAAGAGATTCTAAAAACTAAATAAATCAGCAAGTGGTTAATTTTAATGGTTGTCTCTAGAATAGTTTGATCAAAGAATAAACAAATGAGTTAGATTGATACATGTCAGTAAATTTTATTTTAATAGGATAGAGGTAGAGGTTTCAAATTTTTGTTTATGTAAAACACCTAGAACAATTACTTATCTAAGTTAGCTATTGACTGACCTAAGCTGATTTTTAATTTAATTATCTTGTTTTATTTGTTATGTTTCCAATATCAATGAAGTCAATTCATGATTTAGTGCTCAAGTTAAATCTTTTTGTAACATTTTACATCATTATTGTTACTTTACTCATTCTGAGTGTATGATAAATCAAGATGTATAAGCATATGGTTCTTCCAATTTCATTTATATAAGTTACGTTCTTTTAGTTACAAAAATGTGTTTTACAAATAATAATTTGTTATAAAATTATGATTATATTACTTCAATTTACTATTTGAATACTTAATTTTTTGGTTTACCAATATCACATATTAGACCTATAGTGATCGGAATTTAAAGACCAATATTTTAGATTTAAGATTAAACAAATATTTTCTATACTAAATCAAAATTTACAAGGGTTCTAAGGACTATTCCATGCCAAAATAGGTTTACAATAATTACAAAATTCACTTGTTGAAATATGAGAAGTTTTATTTTTATAACAACTCAAAATGAGAGTATTACAAGATTTTACTAATGCTCTAACCCAACAAGCCAACAAAACCACAATCTATTAAAATAGTACAATTTGTTACAACTAATCAAACGTATATCCTCTATAATTTGGGTTACAACAAATTTCTCACAAATTCAGGATAAACTAATACCAAATAATAACCTTGTTTAGATCTATAATAACAATAATATTTAATATCTTTGTGAAAATTGAATTGGTTCTCATTTTTCTTGCATTATGACATAAACAACAAGGGGTCAACTAAAAATTTAAGCAAGAGATTCCTCCCTCCTGAATACTTCATTTTTCCAAATTCATAAACAAATTAAAAATAGGTATAAACTACAAAATAGAACTTATTGTGATAACTCACATACTAAACAACATGGAGGGTTGATCTTACCAAGACAAAGACTATATGATTGGTACCCAAGCTCATCAACAAACCAATAGAGATAATTACAACTTGATACAATAACAACACAATATTCCAACCCGAATGCAAAACAATAGAATCACACTAGTCTTAACACTACTACCACTATAAAATGATTGTATAAACATTGCAAGAACATAAAAATGTTGAGCTCCTCTCTAAGTGTGAATAAGAAAATAGATGAATTCTTTTAATTTGTTTTTATTCGAAAATTTCTCTAAATAAAAGACATAGGAGTTAACTCATCACATATCTGATAGGGTGAGAAACAATCTTATTATTATCCCCAAAGTTCCCTCAAATGAGCTAAACTGTCAAATCCTTAAACTAAGGTATTGTTACTAAAATTTATGTATTATATACTTAGTAATCAGAATGAATATTCTAGATATCTTTACTAAAATTTAAGTATTTGTATAGTTAACAATCATAAGAAAGTTTCAAACAAGAGAAAAGTTTTCATTCTATATCTATCAAGCTATGTTGAAGAGGTATTTTGTTCAAACATAAAATCTCCATAGTTTATAAATCTCTCACGGATTAAATCCATCCCTAACGGTGATTAGGGGAAAACCAATCTCATACTTATTACACAAAAATGGATATGTACTCCAAGTTATAATATATATCCACAAACTAAAATAACATGCACCATTTATAAAAATCAAGGTAAGCTTTCGCGTTTAAACCTACACTCCACATTAAATATTTTTACTACTTTAGTTATACTTTTATATATACATTCTCCTCAAAATCATGACAACATTAATAAAATGGAAATGATGATAAATTATAAATATAAACTTCATGTGTCTCAAATTTGTATATACACACACACATTTATTTATTATTAATTATAAAAATTGCCTTAAAACATTTACAATATATTATTTTATTAATTTATAGATATATATAAATATCTAATTTTTAACAATGTTTAATATATTATTTTTTTTAAATAATCTAAAATTGTATTTTGTTTTTGTTTTATTTTATTTATTATGTTTTTTTTTAACTTTTATTATTTTATTTATACATTTCATTTTTATTTCATACACACACACACACACACACACACACAAACCCTAATAGGGTTTTGGGCCTCATGGCCAGTGGCCCATGGCTAATGGCTACACACACACACACACACACACACACACACACACCCTAACAAGGTTTTGGGCCTCACAGCCAGTGGCCCATGGTTGATGGTTGTGCCTTAAGGCTGAGGCCGTAGCCATGGATGTCAGCTTGGTCTGTGCTATAGGGTGGGGGTGCGTTAACTGGCCATCCCCCTCCCCTCCCTATTATGCGAGGGGGTTAACATGATACAGTCATTACTTGCCTTCCCCCTCCACCTCCCCCCTCCCCAAATATAAAACAATGATTTTTTTCATAGTCAATAAAATAAAATGTATATATATATATATATATATATATATATATTATTATTATATATATATACCCACACACACACACACACACATTTTAAAACCAAGATTTGTTATTCTCATATTTGTAAGAGCAAATGAAGAAAGAGAAAATAAAAGAATAAATCGGGGAGTTGCATGAGATTTACGAATTGTATGCTTTTTTATTTTTCTTTTTTTCTCTCACAAGAAAACAACTAAATTTTTTTTGAACAAAATCATGATGAAAATACAATATTCAATTTGCTTATAAACTTGGAAAGACTCAAGGATTTAGTGGAGAAGAACCCTTGCTTGTAAGTTGAAGCTCCTTGCTTCATTCTTCACTCCTTCCTCTTCCTTCTTGTTTCTCCCTCTACCTAGTCTTCTCCCTTGGCCAATCTTCCAAATGGCTCCTTTCACCTTCTAAGTTAACTTTTAAATGCAGAAGATGCTTGCATTATTTTATTTTATTTTAGGGTTAGGGTATCACCCCCCCTCCATTTTTTTTAATTATTACTATTCATAAATGGGTTTGTCGTTATTTTTTTCTTTAATTGATTAAATTAATTAATACATTGAGAACATCAATTAAATAAATATATTGAGTTTATTACAAAACCAATAATATTATTTTAACTTATATCAATATATCAATAAATAAATATGATCATACAAATACATATATTAGTACGTGTAAATATATGAATGAAAACATTTGAAATAATTATTTATTACAAATTACGAATAATTATGCACCTCTATTTATTTAATCCATTTATCTACAAAATCTTATTTTAATGTAGATATATTTATATAACTATGTATTTATATAAAATCTTATTTAAATCCATTATTAAATATTACCTGTGCTCGATTATAATAATAATAGTGTTATTATTCCCATCTTAAAAGTAGATAATGTTGTCCAAACACCAAGAAAATACAAGTCAAATAATTAGGACCAACTTAATCATAATATGCTCATTTTATGGTTCAAGCAACATTTTTGAATTAACACAAATTTGCTTTAGTGGATAACCTGACAAGAGTAACTCACTGACACAAAAACCCCTAGAATGCATCAACAACACCATAAGTGATAATACAAATAGTTGTTAACATTGAATGCACATAGTCTAAAGTAGTCCTAAATAAGTCACAATGAACCCAATTCTTAGTCAACACAACAATGTAACCAAAATAAGACTAACCACTAACCATAATACATCTTGCTCACACATTAAACACAATGACACACTCGATGCACTAGCCGTCTACATGAGGACACATCATCGAAAAAACATTGTAGAACATAAGAAGAGTATTACAATCATCCCCCTAAAAATAAAATCATCTAGTTGAATCCAACCACATTCTCAAATAATAATAATTTGTTACTAAGCGAATTCTCGTGATATTACCAAACTCAAATAGTTAATTTCTAAACGGTTACAAAAAGTGCTAACACTAAAAAGACTGTTATCAATTCTCTGATATACTAGAACATAAGTCCCTATTCTAAATAATCCTTGTGCCATCCCATGGTAAAATATGAGTAAGAAATACAGTGTCAAAACATGGAACCAATATAATTTACTATAATACCATTCAGCTATGAAATGTTGAACCAACTGTTAATCGAGCACACTGCAATGTTGTTTTTATTGAACAAAATATCATAACTCTAAAGAATTTTTATATATCATATTCACTATCAAATGATATTATAAACTATCAATATCACTAAAGAAGAGTAAAATCACTGATCCACCATAAGATAATATCATATCTACCATGTAACAAATAATAATGAAATGACTACCAAGTCATATAAGAAGCATACAATGCTGGAATAATACTAAGACAATCTCATGTGCAAGAAATAATAGTCCCTATCAAATTCATCATCAACATCTTGTCAAACCTCATTAGACCTCCCAAAACCTCCTTATTCCCTCCTTAGACCTCTCAACCTCCTTATAACTCGTAAATAAATAGCCATAACAATGTATATATAAGGATTAATAAACACCACATCTGGTGGTTGGGAAGGATGGTATCATGAAATTTTTCCAAACAAGTTCCCATCTTGACCCAATAGATTTTTCAAGCTACTTCTTCTCCCCCACACAACAAACACTATGCACATTACAACACACACACACTCTCTCTCCCTCCCTCCCTCTCTCTCTCTCCATGAACCAACATTCATCAAAAATCAAAACACCATAATAATTTTAAATAATCAATGCCAAAATAGTCAATAAGTCAATGAAATCAAAAAAATAAATTAGAAAATCACAACTCAAATTCAAAAGAAGTTGGTGCCAATAATAAATCAAGTCCAATGCACAATTATCAAGTCATCAAAATAAACAAAATTAAATTCTAATGCAATCAAATGTAAATCTATTTACTTTAAGTTTAATTAAAATAACTTATAATGTTCAAAGTTTCAAAATAAAAATTAAATGCAAATACAAGTTCAAGGACTAGTGTTGGTTCTCAAAGAAAAATTGAAAACATCACATTACTAGAACTATGTGACTATAGAAAGTCACCTGAAGGGAGAAGGAATCAATAAAACTCAATCCCCTCTTAGAGGTGAGAGAACAAAAGTAGCCCAACTACCTCCTTGAGGTAGTAGAAAACATCACATCATTCTCCATATACCTCCCAAAAGAGTAAGATGATTACCTCCCAAAGGTAATAAAATAAGACTCGACTACCTCCCAAACGTAGGAAAAAATAAGAACAACGGTAATCCTCCCTTTGCCTCATGGTAATAAGTGTTGATGCAACTTTATAAAATATACCAAGTGTGAACCTCGTACCTGACACCCAGTGCCAAAAGTACCTCAAAAAATCTACCAACTATCCCAAAGTCTCTGAATCAGCTTATATACAAGTCTCTCATCAAACAATGTGTCAATCTCGATTGTTGCACTTAACTCAAATATTTTTTCTGAAAAAACACTATGTTCAATCCTAGTTGTCTTGTTCTAATGTAAATTAATAATATATGTTGATAACTCCCATGTAATATCACTAATGCAATGATTTCGATAGTTACACTAACATAATTGGTTCACAAGGATATATCATTTTTCAATCTCAAGTATCATGTCTAAAATAGAGCAATCATATATATTATAGAAACTATACTAACACTTAAAACCACTATTCCATACTAAAAATAACACCCAAGTGAACCATATTCACAACACAAATGGTCATCTCAAAAGAAAACTAAATAGCTTACTAATTCTCTCACAAATATGAAGGTACTTCCATTCTTCAGAATGAAGAGGGAGACACAAAAATAATCTATCAAGGCCTTACCCACACACATAATCTTGAATCACTTGTGGTTATATACAAAAGGTTCAAACTACATAACTCAAGGACAATATTAGAACTTACAACACTCTTGTTGAAAACGTAAGCATCCAAATCATACTATGTGCCATCTAGTTATATAAAAACCAGCATACAAAAGGTTAACAATTCATTGAGATTAATTAAATTCCAAAACTATAACATAAAATACCAATGCCTCTTTATAACCTCATGGCTTATGCTTAACCAAGGCAAACAAACAAATAATAACTAGAGCATACTAACTTAGACCTATCATTGGTAATAGTTTGATTTACAAATAATTAATTTTATCATATTGTTAACTACATATGCATTAGGTTATTAGACTTATATTACTCAATGAACTAATGCATAATCATTAGAAGTGTATGATAAATAGATTAAAGTAGGTATTTACCATGCACAAACATAGATACATACAAATTTCATCTATATATAACCATTTTCTACCAAGGAATAACAAAACTGATCAATATCAATATCTATTAATGAGACGCAAGAGCAAAACAATCAATAACCAAAAAAATTTATCATTTTATTCACTTTAGGATCCAATGATCCCTGGTGGCTAGATACTCTACCGTAATAGCACACAAATAACAAGTGGGTTTTCTCTAACATGATGCTCCCATCCACCAATGAAATGAATCTTGCAATTAGAATTTAGAGTTTCTCAATATACTCTATATCTAGAAATATGTACACTCTCCCCATGTCATTTTACTTGTACACATGTGACTAAAAGTTACATAATGCATGTAGAAAAATACCAACACTTCAAAGCTCCTACTTTTTAACTAGACTCTGATACCATAATGTAATGCCCAAAATTTCACCCAAATAAAACCCATAAAAACACTAGTAATTTTTATTTTATTTTTTGTGTGACACTAACCTTACACGAACAAACATCCTAACTATTTATGCAACCACACTCAATCATGCCTTGATTACACACAACTTATAAACTCACATACATGAATCAAAGTCAACTTTAAAAGATATACAAACACACTCAAGGTACATTATATGCCATGCAGCTGCTCACCTTTTATTTTAGAAAATAAAAAACACAAAAGTGTTTGACACATTAGATACGACTAAGTTATGTCGACTACACCAAAATCAGTGTACCTACAATCAAATTTGATATTCAAGGGACATCAGGTATAACTTGAATTAATAAAACTAAAACTGAAGCTCATCCCAAATGGTATGGAATGTGATCCAACAATAGTTTGTTGACACCTTATTTCTACCATTAACACTATAAATGCATTAGGATTGCATAAGCAACCAAGCTTCTAATAATTCCAAATTCAAATACACTCACATACCACCCATGATTACACTAATCAAGGTTAACCATTCATGCTGAAGTGGAATTCCCTGACCATGGTACATCCAGAGTTGACTAGCTCACTTCACAATCAAGTTACAATTTCATTAAATCACCTATCAAATGATGATGGATAAAATACCCTTACAAGGTGCAAAGTATTTCTAAAAGTTATACTATATTATATAAGCTTCATTCCACCTCTAGGAACCTATAAAAAGAATCTCCATTAATTTAAATGCTAACACAACTCGATGTTCCAAATGATATTTAATGTTGAAAACTATTATGCTAAGTTATTTCCTGAATAATCTATGTTCGTAATTGATTCACTAAAAATATAAAAAATATCCAAAAATATTAAATTAAAATTTATGTATCAATTTAAAGGTAAAAAAAATATTTACAACCACCAGTTTCACTTAAAGATTCTTATAGTTATTTTTGATAACCCAATTTTGAAATGACTTCACAGGCTGAAACAAAAAATCAAGTGTAGAAAACTACCAAAAGCCTCTAGAAATAGGTCACCAAAAATTATTAGGATAAGGTACGAAAATATTAATCGTAGATCCTAATTTATGTGATATAAATCTAGAGCCTAAAAGTTTTAGTTTCAGAAAATCTTTAGTTCTTCTATTAATTTGAGCTTGTTTCTGAGGCAACTTTGCAAATTAAAATCAAAACCACAAAAAATTCTTCAATAAATTTAATTTGGAAATGAGTTATTAAAAATAATAAACAATCATATTTTGGTTATTTCAAGTTACCTATACATATGAAAAAATAATATCAATCCCCAAATCTGAGGTGCTCTCACTCTAGTTTTTTTTGGTAGGGCAATTTCAAAGGGATTATGAAAACTAAATAAATTAGAAAGTGGTTAATTTTAATGGTTGTCTATATAATAGTTTCATTGAAGAATAACCATATGATATAGATTGATACAAGTCATTGAATCTTATTGTATTAGGATAGAGGTAGAGGTTTCAAATTTTTGCTTATGTAAAACGACTAGAACAGTCATTTATCAGAGTTAGTTATTGACTGACCTATTGTCAATCAGACTTGCACCCTGTGAAGCTAGTTTCAGGCCTTCACAGTGTACTAAAACATGAAAACAATCTTAGGTTGTGGGTGACCTAATCAGTGGATTGAATCTCTAGATTTTAAAGGCTAGCTCCTTTTGGTGTATCAATTAGGATCTTTGCTCTATGTTATGAACTATCAAGAAAAGAGAGAAACTTGAATAGAAATCCTATCTAATGATGGTGATACACCTATATTTTTTAATTGATCCACTCAATTTGAGCTCTTAAGAACACTAATATAGACAATAAAAGGGCTAAAGTTTTAACTCCAATTGACCAATATCCATAAGTATTTCACGAAAAAGTTTTATCTGGTGATCCAAGCTTGAGGGAAATGAAAGAATAGGCTTGATTTAAGGCACTAACCAGCCACTTATACATACTATTAACTCAGATAAGAGACGTAAAAACATATAACATGACCTAAATAAACTGATCAATTATGCTGCTCGGTAAGAATCAAGACTTGATAAGGAAGATAAATTCTATCACTTATGCAAATCACTGACATGAATACACTATACCAACATTCTAAAACATAAAAATAGTCTTTCTATTAATCTAAAATTAGGTTACAAACTCAGTCTTTGACATAATTTGATCTTGCCAAAAGAGGGACACAATTCAAGGCCGAAAAGCCAACTTATATAGAAAAAGATACAACAGCTAAGAGGATGGCATTGAAAATAGAAGAGGAGATCAACTAAGTCAAACTTGTGCTATCATAACCTTCAATTAAAATCTATTTTTGTCTTATGCCATTGCATGAAAATTTATTTTGCATTGGAAATGATGAAGAGTCCAAGCTTGAATCAAACTTTCATCATGCAAAATGTTATGCCAATCTCCAGATATAGACTCATTTTAAACTGGTCAAAATGTGAGAACAATCTCCTTTACATGAAATCAATGCCAATGTTGAACTTAGAATTCCATTTGAACTACTGTAAATGTTGAAAACCTTCAACCAAATAAACAAGAGCACATGCATGAAATCAACACCATGTTAGCATTTGAAGGGATGAGGTGGACCTAAGTTTGACAATTCAAACTCTTGCATGGAAATCCATGCCACAACCTTCAAAGGAATCTGCCTATTGATTAATCTTGAAGCTGAGTTGGATCATTGAATGCATGAGACGACTAGGAGATAACCCTGACTTTAAAAAATAGTAATTTTAAGCTTTGACCAATTAAATATAAATAGCCTTTACTTGCATGGATTATGGGAGGTGCATTCATATTGAACTCCTTGTTAATTCTTTGCCTTTCATTCTCAGCTCTTCATATTCTATGCATGTATTCCTTATGTATTGTTTCAAGTTTTTATCTTCATCTATTCCCTTCAGCCTTTAGCTCAGTTTCTTCCTGTGGAATTGTTTCAAGCTTTTGTTTGGTCCTTATTTCTTCAAACATATTGTCCATGGATCTCTTCTTTATGCATTTTCTTGTGGCAAGCTCTTTTGGCTTATCTTTCCCTTCAATTTTTTTTGATTGGTTCATTTCCCTTGAAAATTCTTTCAAAGGAATTTTTTCAGACAATTTGTCTGAAGGAATTCCTTCTGACTTTTTGAAAAGTCATTCATTTTGTGTCTTTGTCTATTCACTTTGGAGTTTTCTCTTTGTGCTTTTGTAATGAACTCTCCACTAGTAAGTCTTTTGAAGGAATTCTTTCAAATAATTTGTCCAAAATAATTCCTTCAAACTTTTTGTCCACAACTTTCCTCTTTGTATTTTTCCTTTATTTGGGATTTTCCTCTTGTTCATTTCCTTTAGAAAAATTGTCTGAAGGAATTATTTTGGGCTTTGCTTTGAACCATTCCTTCAAATAAATAGTCTGAAGAAATTAGGTCTTTTGGGCTTTTTGACAAGCCCTTTCCTTCATAAAATTCCTTTAGATAAAAAAATTTGAAGGAATTCTTTCCTTGCAAACTACCCTTTGAGATTTTAAAATGTCCCTTTGGGTTTTTAAAACTATCCTTCAAGCTTTTAAAACTATCATTCAGGATTTTAAAACTGTCCTTCAGGCTTTTAAAACTACCCTTCATGTTTTTGAAACATCCTTTCAGGATTTTATTTATGTCTACTCATCCCTTCGAGAAAATGAAAATTACCCCTTTATCGATAAGTGACCCTTTGAAACTTTGATATGTTCCCTCCAGTAAAATTGTATTTGTCTCCTTGCCCTTTGAATTTTTGCAAATCACCCTTCGATCCTTCTAAAACTATCCTTCAACTCTTTAAGTGACCCTTCGGAACTTCCAAGTGGACTTTTTTTAAGGAAATCTAACCTTTCAAAATTTTTGGCATAACCTTTCTTAGAGGGAAAGAGTCCTTCAAGATTTTTAAAGTGTCCCTTGGCATTTATGTCCTTTTGATAAGAAAATATCCCTTTGGCAAATGTGAAATGCACTCTCAGATTTTTGTGAACATTCTCTTCAGACTTTGTGAAAGTACCCTTTGATAAAAGTTGTCTTGGTCCACTTGAAAAATCCTTTAGAAAAACTATCAATCCCTTCTAGAATCTCCCCTTGATAAAATGAAATGGTCCACTTTATCTCTAAAAATGCCCTTTTTCGAAGGAAAGGAACCCTTTGGAATTCTATAAATAGACCTTTTGGCCAAAATAAAATCCCTCAAAATTTTATCAATTACCCTTCAAGCTTTTGTGAATAACCTTCTCAAAGGGAAAGAACCATTCAAAAAACCTATAAAGGACCCTTCTTCTTGTAAAGCCCAAAGTTCTCTTTAGAATTTGTTCCTTTCAACTGCTCTAGTCAACATCTATTCTTTCCTACAAAGAACAAGACAAGTGAAATAAAACCCCTTAAATCACCTAGATAACCTCAAGGCCTGTTAACCATGGATTTTCAAGGATTTTTTAGCAAGGGTGGAAATTTGACCTATAGGGTCAAAATTGTCAACATTTTGGTGACTCGGCTGGGAAACATGCCTGCTATGTTTGGAGAACCTAGCCATATACAAGATATTTTATTTCACAAAGAAATGATAGATTTGATCCATGACTGCAAAGTCTCTTTTGACATGAGATAACCTTCATCCTTCAATAGAAGAAGGGGAACACACAAACTAGGGAAAACTAACTAAAAATCAAATGTGCAAACAAGCATTTATTTGGGATAAAACAGACTAAACTATTGTGCTTGAACAACACTTGGAGAAAAATAATCTAACAAAGAACCTAGCTAACATGATAAAGCATGATCTACCTGAATCAAAAGGGAAGTTCATAAACTCACTCATCTCAAGAGATGATACAAGTTGCAAGACAGGATGTTTATTAATCATAACCTTTGATGAGACATTTTTCTTTCCTACCAACTCCCTTAACATTGCCTTAAATGAGTCATCAACAAAAAACTAGTCACCAACAAAGGAAAATTCATCTAGTACTTCCATATCTTTTTCATACTGCTTGTCATCTAAAACCTTGTCATATGATATATCATCTATGCATTATACTTGAGTGACCTCATCCTTGTTATCAACTATTGTAAGTTCATCTAGCCCTTTAAGGAGCTTTGAATAGGCAACCCAATCTGTAATATGATCTTGAATAGGTGATTATTGATCAAATTTATCATAAACATTCTCTTCAATAGGTAGCATATCCCTAAAAATCTCTTCAATCTCTTGTAAAGATGCAAGTTACAGCTGCCAATCATCTCTTTATTCCTGATTTTGATCAATTTGAATAGGATTAGCTTGAAATTTATCCTGATCCTTCTCAATAGGAGATATCTCTAACTCATTTATGACTTCAATTTGCACCAACTCCTCTTAGAGTTCCTTCACATCAAGATCAACCTTCTCATTCTCAACTACAACCTCTAGTGAAGTATCAATGAGAAACTCTTCCTCATACATAATTGAAGCATCCTCTTCACACTCTACAAGAACCTGACTTGTAGCTACAAGCCCTTTCCCAATCCTTCAAAGAATAGGCTCCTCTTGAAGAAGGGAAATGGTGGGAGGGGAAAGAAATACATTTGTTTGAGAGGGAAAATGAAGCATGGGAGGTTGCTCATGATCATATTTTAGGATCTAGAGGGCAATGGAATCATTTAGGGAGTTTTGGAGAGCAGGGAAAGAGAAACTCTTAAAGATCTCTACATTGTGTTCCTTCCACTTAGCCATTACCTCATCAAAGTCTGAAACTTGCTTGTCTTCATGGACAACTTGAACTTGAGGGATGATTGGTGAGGAAAGGGGACTATAATAAGGTTTAGGCTCTTTAATAGTCTCTTGAAAAGGATTTTGAATAGGCTCTTGAAAAGGATCTTGAATAGGCTCCTGAAAAGGCTCTTGAATCCAACTAGGAAGCTCCCTTGGCACACACTGGGCATGGTTAAGAAATTTATGAGAATAATTAATACAAGAACCCTTTGTATACAAGTGGCTCAGCTAGATTTTATACCTCTCCCAAGCCTCTATCTTCTCTAATACAAAAATACACAGCTCATTTATCTCTTCTAGATCATTGGACACTTGAACAAATTTTTCTTTCATATGCTAGTGTTCTAAGCTCTATTTCATCCATTCTTTCTTGAACCAAGGCTGCTCACATGCAACATCATATCCATATGGGAAAGGTGAAAATTGATCTTGAGACTGATATGGCTCACAAAGAAGGTAAGAGTCATGCTCTTGATAACAAGGATCATGAGAAACTTGATAAGGCTCAACATATATTTGATAATACTCTTGGTAAGGTTGATTAGGCTCATAGGTATCATGACAAGGCTGGTATGATCCATCATTGAGATAATAAGGAAACATAGCATAGAAATTCTCTTCAGACACAACCATCAAAACTCATTCATGATAATGCAATAAAAATAAACTTACATGAAAACTATGATTGGATTATTAGAAGCAACTATTTGAGCTTGAAATCACCAAATACTTCTTGAAGAACACTACTACAACTATAATTTCATCAAAACTAGCTCTAATGTGTCCCACCAGGTGTGCCAAAAACTATTATCAGTCAGACTTGCACCCCTGTGATGTTATTTTTAAGCCTTCACAGTCTGCTAAAAGATGGAAACAATCCTAGGTTGTGGGTAACCTAATCAGTGGATTGAATCTCTAGATTATAAGGACTAGCTCCTTTTGGTGTATCAATTAAGATCTATGCTCTATGTTATGAACTATTGGGAAAAGAGAGAGAAACTTGAATGGAAATTATATCTAATGATGGTGATACACCTATATTTTTTGATCGATCCACTCAATTTGAGCTCCTAAGAACACCGATCTAGACAAGAAAAGGGCTGAACTTTCAACTCCAATTAACCAATATGCATAAGTATTTTGTGAAAATTTTTTATCTGGTGATTCAATTTTGAGAGAAATAAAAGAATAGGCCTAATTTAAAGCACTAACTAGCCACTTATATCCATTGTAAACTCAGTCAAGAGACATCAAAACACAAAACATGACCTACATAAATTGATCAACTATGCTGCTAGGTAAGAATCAAAACTTGACAAGGAAGATAAATTCTATCACTTATGCAAATGACTGACATGAATACACTATACCAAAATTCTAGAAAATAAAAATAGTCCTTCTATTAATCTAAACAAAGGTTACAAACTTAGTCTTTGGTAGAATTTGATCTTGCTAAAAGAGGGATGCAATTCAAGGCTAAAAAGCTAACTTATATAGAAAAAGATGCAACAACCAAGAGAATGGTGCTAAAAATAGAAGAGGAGATCAACTAAGTTGAACTTGTGTTATCACAGCCTTCAAGTAAAATATATTTTGGTCTTATGCCATTACATGAAAATTTCTTTGGTGTTGGAAATAATGAAGAGTCCAATTTTGATTCAAACTTTCATCATGAAAAATGTTATGCCAACCTCCAGATATAGACTCAACTTAAACTACCCAAAATGTGGGAACAATCTCCTTTACATGAAATCAATGCCAATGCTACACTTAGAATTCTCTTTAAACTGCTAAAAACATTAAAAACCTTCAACTAGCTAAATAAGAGCACATACATGAAATCAACACCATGTTGGTGTTTGAAGGGATGAGGTGGAACCAAGTTTGACAAGTCAAACTCTTACATGGAAATCCATGCCAAAACCTTCAAAGGAATATGCCTATTGATTAATCCTAAAGCTGAGTTGGATCATTGAATGTAGGAGATGACTAGGAGATAAGATTGACTTCAACAAAAATTCATTTGAAGCTTTTAACAATCAACTATAAATAGCCTTTGCTTGCATGGATGTTGAGAGGTGCATTTAGATTGAACTCCTTGTTAGTTCTTTGCCTTCCATTCTTAGCTCTTTGTAATCTATGCATATATTCCTTTTGTATTGCTTCAAGTTTTTATCTTCATCTATTCCCTTTAGCCTTTATCTCAGTTTCTTCTCATGGAATTGTTTTAAAATTTGTTTTGGTCCTTATTTCTTCAAACAAATTGTATGTGGCTCTCTTCTTTATACATTTTCCTATGGCAAGCTCTTTTGGCTTGTCTTTCCCTTCGAAATTTTTTGATTGGTTCATTTCCCTTGGAAAGTCTTTTAAAGGAATTTTTTCAAACAATTTATCTGAAAGAATTCCTTTGGACTTTTTGAAAAGTCCATCGTTTTGTGTCTTTGTCTATTCACTTTAGAGTTTTCTCTTTGGGATTTTGTAATGAACTCTCCGCTAGTAAGTTTGTTGATGGAATTCTTTTAGATAATTTGTCTGAAGGAATTCCTTCAAACTTTTCATCTGCAACTTTCCTCTTTGTATTTTTCCTTCTTTTGGCATTTTCCTCTTGTTCATTTCTTTCGAACAAATTATTCGAAGGAATTGTTTCAGGCTTTTCCTTGAACCATTCCTTCAGATAAATAGTCTAAAGGAATTAGTTCTTTTGAGCTATTTTACAATCCCTTTCCTTCAAACAAAAAGTTTGAAGGAATTACTTCCTTGCAAACTACCCTTCAGGGTTTTAAAATCTCCCTTCATGTTTTTAAAACTGCCCTTCAGGGTTTTAAAACTACCTTTCAAGTTTTTGAATGTCCTTTCAAGATTTTTATTTATGTCTACTCGTCCCTTTGAAAAAATGAAAACTACCCCTTTATGAAGAAGTAACCCTTTGAAACTTTGATATGTACCCTATGAAAAAATTGTATTTGTCCACTTGCCCTTTGGATTTTTACAAATCTCCCTTTGGGCCTTTCGAAATTGTCTTTCAACTCTTCAAGTGACCCTTTAGAACTTCCAAGTGGACTTTTCTGAAGGGCCTCTAACCCTTCAGATTTTTTGTCATAACCTTTCCTGGAGGGAAACAACCCTTCCAAATTTCTAAAGTGTCCCTCGATATTTTGTGATATGTCCCTTTGACAAGAAAAGATCCCTTAAGCAAATGTGAAATGCACCCTTGTATTTTTTATGAATGACCCCTTCAGACATTGTGAAAGTGCCCTTTTGAAAAATTTATCTTGGTCCACTTGTAAAATCCTTCAGAAAAGTTATCAAGCCCTTCTAAAATATCCCCTCGACAAAATGAAATGGTCCACTTTATCTATGAAAATACCTTTTTTTGAAGGGAAGGAACCCTTCAGAATTCTACAAATGGACCTTTCAATTGAAAGAAAATCCCTCAAAATTTTATCAATTGCCCTTCAGGCTTTTGTGAAGAACCTTCCCGAAGGGAAAGAACCTTTCGAGAACCTATAAAGGACACTTCTTCTTGTAAAACCTAAAGTTCTCTTTAGAATTTGCTCCTTTCAATTGCTCTAATCAATATTTGTTCTTTCCTACAAAGAACAAGACAAGTGAGAGAAAACCCCCTAAATCACCTAGACAACCTCAAGGCCTATTAACCATGGATTTTCAAGTATTTTTTAGCAAGGGTGGCAATTTGACCTGTGGGGTCAAAATTGTCAACATGACCTAAGACAATTCTCAATTTAATTATCTTGTTTTAATTGTTATGTTTCTAATATCAATGAAATCAATTCATGATTTAGTGCTCTAGGTAAATCCTTGTGTAACATTTTACATCATTATTATTACTTTACTCATTATGAGTGAATGATAAATCAAGATGTATAAGCCTATGATTCTTCCAATTTCATTTGTATAAGTTACGTTCTTTTAGTTATAAAAATGTGTTTTATAAATAATAATTTGTTATAAAACCATGACTATATAAATTTATTTTTATGGCTTGAATACTTAATTTTTCTGGTTTGCCAATCTCCTATATTAGACCTACAGTTATGGGACTTTAAAAACCACTATTTTAGATTAAATATTAAACAAAGATTTTCTATAGTGAATCAAAATTTACAAGAGTTCTAAATATTAGTCAATGCTAAAATAGGTTTACAATAATTACAAATTTTAATTGCTGAAACACAAGAATCTTTATTTTTATAACGACTTGAAATTTTACTAATGCTCTAACCCAATAGGCCAACATGAGCACAATTTACTAAAATAGTACAATTTGTTACAAATAATCAAACCTATATCCTCTACAATCTAAGTTACAACAACTTTCTTACAAATTTGGTATAAACTAATACCAAATAATAACTTTCTTTCCATCTATAATAACAATAATATTTAATGTCTTTATGAAAAGTGATCTGGTTATCCTTTTTCCTACATTATGACATAGACAACAAGGGGTCAACTAAAAAGCTAAGCAAGAGATTATTCCCTCTTGAATACTTCATTTTTTTAAAATTAATAAACAAATTAAATACAGCTATAAACTACAAAATAAAACATATTGTAATAAATCACATACTAAGCAACATGAAGGGTTGATCTTACCAAGATAAAGACTATCTGATTGGTAATCAAGTTCATCAACAAACTAATATAGATAACTACAACTTAATACAATAACAACATAATATTCCAACATGAATGCAAAACAATTGAATCACACTAGTCTAAGCACTACTACCACTACAAAATGATTGTATAAACATTGTAAGAACATTAAATTTTTGAGCTCCTCTTTAAGTGTGAACAAGAAAATAGATGAATTCTCTTCATTTGTTTTCATTTCCAAATTTCTCTAAATACAAGACATAGGACTTAACTCATCACATATCTAATAAGGTGAGAAACATTTTTACTATCATTCCCAAGGTTCCCTCAAGTGAGCTAAACTGTCAAATCCTTAAACTAAGGTATTGTTACTAAAATTTATGTATTGTATACTTAGCAATCAGAGTGAATCCTCTAAATATTATTATTAAAAATTACCTATTTGTATCATTAATAATCAAAATATATCTTCTAACAAGAGAAAATTTTCATTATAGATCTATCAGGGTATATCGAAGAGATATTTTATTCAAGTGTAGAATCTCCATAACTTCTAAATCCCTCGTGGATTAAATCCATCCCTAATGATGATTAGGGTAAAACCAATCTCATACTTATTACACAAAAATGGATATATACTCCAAGCCATAATATATATCCACAAATTGAAATAGCATGCACCATTTATAAAAATCAAGGTAGGCTCTCACGTTAAGCCTACACTCCACATCAAATAATTTTACTAGTTTGGTTATACTTTTATATATACATTCTCCTCAAAATCATGACAACATTAATAAAATGAAAATGATGATAACTTATAAATATAAACTTCATGTGTCTCAAATTTGTATCTATACATGTGTATATATATGATGGCATGGGGATGGAATGACACATCCACCACCCCCCAAATATAAAACATTGAATTTTATTTATTTATAACAATCAATAAAATAAATTGTGTATATATATTATTGTTTAATATATCTCACATATATATAAACACCCCCTCCCCAACACACACACACATATATTTATTTTAAAAACCATGATTTATTATTCTCATATCTATAAAAAAAAATGGAGAAAGAGCAAATAAAGGAATAAATCGAGGAGATGCATGAGATTTAAGGTTTATATATATATATATATATATATATATATATATATATATATATATATATATATATATATATTTTTATTTTTATTTTTTTTTCTTTTGCTTTTTTTTTCTTCACAAGCAAACAACCAAATTTTTTTACAAAATCATGACGAAAACATAATATTCAATTTGCTTATAAACTTGGAAAAACTCAAGGATTTAGTGGAGAAGAAAACAACCAAATTTTTTTTAAACAAAATCATGACGAAAACATAATATTCAATTGCCTTTAAGTTGAAGCTACTTGCTTCAATATTCATTTTTCAATTCTTCCTCTTCCTTCTTCTTTCTCCCTCTACTTGGTCTTCTCTCTTGGCCAATCTTCCAAATGGCTCCTCTCCCCTTTAAGGTTAACTTTTAAATGGAGAAGATGCTTATATTATTTTATTTTATGGTTAGGGTTTCACTCCCCCTCCATTTTTTTTTAACTATTATTATTCATAAATGGGTTTGTCATTATTTTTATCTTTAATTGATTAAATTAATTAATACATTGAGAACATCAAGTAATTGAATATATTAAGTTTTTTAAAAAACTGGTAATATTATTTTAACTTAGATCAATATATTAATAAATAAATGCAATCATACAAATACGTGTATTAGTACGTGCAAATACATGAGTAATAATATTTGAAACAAATTATTTATTTATTACAAATTATGAATAATTATGCACATTTATTTATTTAATCTGCTTATCTACAAAATACTATTTTAATGTATATATATTTATATAAAATCTTATTTACACCCATTATTCAATATTATCTGAGCTTGGTTGCAATAATAACATTGTTATTATTCTCATCTTCAAAGTAGATAATGCAGTCAAAACACCAAGAAAATACAAGTCAAATGATTAGGACCAACTTAATCATAACCTAATGGTTCAAGAAACATTTTTGAATTAACACAAATTTGGTCCAATGGATAACCTAAAGAGAGTAACTCATTGATGTAAAAACTCTTAGAAGACATCAATGACACCATAAGCAATAATACAAATAGTTGTTAGCATTGAATGTACACAATCCAAGGTGGTCCTAAATGAGTCGTAATGAACTTGATTCTAAACCAACACAATAAATTAATCGAAACAAGACTAACCACAAACCATAATACATCTCGATCACACGTTGAGCACAATGACACACTTGATGCATCGGTCATTTACATGATGACACATCATCGAGAAAACACTAAAGAACCTAAGAAGGGTATTATAGGAATACTTTGGGACTATTAAATTTTTAAAATGATTCATTTTAGACCTTATTTTTAGCTTTTTCACCTAATTTTATCATGTTTTTTATTTGCTTAGAAAATGATGACTTTGACCTATGTATCAACAATAACATTTTTTTTCCATGAAAATGACTTCATAAATAGAAAATAGTGAATTCGATGATTTTTATGTCTTTTTAGTTTTTTGTATTTTTCCATAAAATAGGTGACTTTGACCCTCAATATCGGTGACTTTGAACTAAGCCCATAAATAATGACTTCATCCCTAGATATCAATGACTTTTCCAAGTAAAAATCTTTTATGAAATTAGTGACTTTACTACTTTTTTATAATATAATGATTTTGATTTTAATAATTGGTGACTTCACCATTGCTAAATGATGAATTTATCAAATTCTTTATTTTTTTAGTTTCTATAAAAATGGTGATAATATAGACTGCTAAACATCATCTTTGCTTTGAGACACAAACTTGAGACATCAAAAAGTTTAAATTTTCACTTTACTTTACAACTTAACTGATACAAATGAATCCACTAATTATTTGATGTAGGGTGCAAGGCAAAAATAATAAGTTTAACGCACTAACAAGGCCATTTTCACACTTATATTTTGATTTTTTTTAAAAATCACTTCAAAGTTTTCAAACATTTCGTTTAATGTTTTAAAAGTCAACCAAACAACTTTCAAGTTTTCATTTCCAAGTTTTTAAGCAAATTTTTATCAAGGACATTTCCATTTTGGTGTTTAAAACTCATTTAATTTAGCATTTTATTTCATATTTTTCCTTTTTAGTGTTGTTTAGTTAAGTTGTGTGTACTCTCTCCCATACTTAGGGTGACTCAGAAACATGACCAAGCTACTTATTCTTTGTAGCCTAGATTTTAAGTCATGTATGCTCTCCCCTCATTTTCTTGAATGTCAGTGACTCAGAATTGGCTTTCTCCCCTTTTTTCTTTTCTTTTTGGTTTAGCAAGTGAGATTTCATCACTTTCTCTCAAGTTATCTAATGGTGCATTGAACTGAGATTTCATCTCTCAGCATTGTACCAACCCCACTTATCTAGTGGGGTATACACATTAAGTACACCATTCAATTAGATAGTGGTTGAGTGGTTAACCTAATAAGTCGAATGTATCCTTAGAGCATGCACATTTTATACATCATATTTCACTAATAAATTGATATATGAAGTGGTTGAAATAGGCATAAGACCCTCTTGTTACAATTTAGATGACTTGTCATCCACTTGATGGATATTTTATTGTGCCCGAGTATTTTTTGATACTTGTGGACCATTTAGAAAGCCATTGCAAAAAATTTAGACTAAGAGACCCCATTTGCCATAGATTATATTACCATTGTCAATTTGCTTTCTAATTCTAAGTTCCATGTCATGCATAATTTCTTGAGAGATAGAGGAGGAGATAAAAACTCTACCTTCATGCATTTTTATTTATTAAATCAACACTCAATTCCTCTCAAGGATGTATATCGGTGGAATTTGGTGGATATGATATACCTTTAGGTTAATTATTAGGATATAAGCATGTACTTATGTGTTTCTCATTCACTTATATGTTAAGTCTAAAAACCATTGTGCACAAATAAAACAAATCTATATACATTTACACCAAGAAGCATTATGCTACCCAAATTATTTAAAACCATTTACCTTAATACAAAAGATTGAAAAATCATTTATGCTTTAGTTTATGAAAGGCATTGTAATGCTCATTGTGTGAATCCATGATCCTTTGTTAAAATCCAAGTGCCTCTCAAACTAAGTTCAAAATCCACTTTCAAGTTTTGATCTAAGGACAATTAGTTTACACTTGAGTCTTGCTTACTACTTGGGCTTGAGTGGTTTACTTTTTGTATTTAGATTGTGTTACTTGGATTAACTTTCAATTTAGTTTAAGATCTCTACCTAAACCAAGACTGAGTTTGACCTTGATTCCAATTTCACCTAGACTAAGTGTACTTTTATTTCTAACTAGATTCCTTAGACTTAGGAGTAGTTTCAATTGCATGCCTAAACCAAGTCCTTTTTCCAAGACCAATCTCATGTTCATAGACAAAGACCTAGTTTAATTTCATCCTTAGACCTAGACCTAGTTTGCTTTTATTTTAGTTTAAAATCTCATGTTCCTATACCAAGTTCAAAATTTTGTTTTAAAATTCAAGTTTGTTTAGACCTTTGCCAAGACCAAATCCAAAATTTTATTTTTTACCATTTTCTTCCAGGGACTAAGAGGTTTTTATGATAGTTTAGACCAAGTCTCATTTCTTAGTTTTTAAAGGAAAGATCTTTTTAAAACAAAGTTCCAAAAGTTAAAAGCATTATACAAACCTTTCTCAAAGACAAAAGGCATTGATTTAACCATGCCTCGATATACATGTAGTAGAGCTATGTATAATCCTACTTATGAGGACATCGTTACAAGCGACTTTTTTGATTATGAGCCCTATGATGATAATGTGGCATATGAGACAAATTTATATCCCATGTATGCATCCCCTAACATAGGGTAGGGGAAAGACCAATTCACATAATACCTCATAAAAACACCCCCTTTTCCAAGGTAGGAACAAGACCCTTTTGCACAGTTCCTTACCAATGTACCACTTAGTACAAAAAAGGTCCAAAAATCACAACCATATTTTGTGACCACACCATCTAGTGCTAGTTATGATCTATATTTGTTTGATGGCCATATCTTAGAGCATAAAGATGAGATTATTTTTAGAGTGGTTAAAGTCAGTGCCAAGTTACCATCAAATTTCCCATAGGAAAGTCTCCCTTGTTTGGTTAAAGCACCTAGCCATGCACCTCTCATCCAAGCATTCGATCAAGCCTCTTTTAGTCACACTCAAGACCTTGTATTGATTCTTAACCAAGAACTTGTCACATTTCCTAGTGAAAAGGTCAAAGTGCTGACCAATTGACACAAATACAACAAGCATATCAAAATTACCTTGATCTAGCTAATAACTTTAATGCCATGACCATTCTAGGTACACTGCCTATAGAGTGAGCTCCATCAAGTGGACTACAAATTAGTTTGGTAGGCTCTTCCAATGTAAATTGATATCCATTCTCTAAAAACACACTAATTTTAGACATGTTTAATGTTATTATAAATGATGAAAATTTAGTATCTTCTTTAGGAACCCTTTTTCAAGGCATGGTAGATAACACATAGGTGTTCCCTAATTCACACCAAGTTAAGTATAGTATATAATGGAACCTCCCTCCAAATAGTTTAGAATAGATCCTTTCTACAAATACATCAACTAAATCAAAACAACAGGTGGTAGGTACATCTAACTTGTAATTTCAACATGTGACTATCCCTCAATGACCATCTACTTCCTCAAATGTATAATAAGGAGTAAGTAATCAACCACCATCGAATACCCCACCACAGTAGGTGGTAAAAAATGTTTCACCTCAACAAGTGACAACTAATACCCCACTACAACATTTGGTAAAAAAGACTCCACCCTAGTATGTGGTAATAAACATTCCACCTAAATAAGTGTATCCCAACATGCCATCATAACAAGTGTAAATCAGCCACCTCAAACATTGTCTACTCAATATCATACCCTTATTAACCAAAAATAAATGCCTAACCTACAAGTACCCAACAGGAAATAGATTTTCAACCAACAATAAAGGCCTAATATACAATGAATATCTAATAGGTAATAATTTCCTCACACTCAACATATACCTTATCCACAACATTTGCCTAACATGCAATAATTTTTACATTAGGCCTTCAACTAGTATGTGCCTTTCATACAACATGGTTCAACTATCCATCAACAAGTTCCATTCCAAACCCACCACATGAAATTCATTCCATAACACCATCCACCTCCATTTAGGCCATAGTTTCCTCCAAGTCAAAGTTTCAATATAAATCTAAACCCTAATGTTTACCAACAACATGTGCCATACCAATAATATGACCCTAACCAACAATTGTGTATTCTTGGTTGGGTGACCAACCAAATGAATATTCCTCAGTCTTTTATTCCTCTATTATATACTAGTTAGGGTAATCCACGTTAGAATATTCAACCATAACCATCCATTCCTTCTCATCTTACACCCCTATCCCAAGAATTGCAACAAGTGAAGGATGGAATTTTAGCTCTTCAGATAGGAAAACAAGGGAAGAAATTCAAATCAAATGAAATATGTCCATTCCCATTCAACATTGATTACCTTCAAATACCATTTCCTCCAAGTTTTGAGCTCCCAAAGTTTAATAAATACAAAGGCAAAATTGACCCAAAGGAACATCTAAAAGAATCCTATGTTACTTTCCAACTAGTGGCCTTTAATGTTATATATTTGCTTATCATTTTTCCTTGAAGTCTAGCTGGACAGGCCTTTGAGTTGCTTATCCAAATACCAAAGAATTATGTGCCTGACTTTGATGACCTATTAGATAAGTTTGTGTGACACTTCTCGTATAGTATTAAACTTGAGATTATCATGGTTGATTTGGGCCAAGCTTAATAAAGGAGTGGTGAGAGTTTCTCAAGATAATTACAATGATGGAGGGCACTTGGTAACAATTTCATGCATAATTTACTAGATAAATAGTTGAAATTGATATTTATCTTAATTTATAGAGTGATATATCCTATCACCTTGAGCTTTAGTGTATCGTCACATTTGAAGAAATTATTGATAAAGGCCTACAAATTGAGAAATCCCTTATCAAAAAAGGCATAATAAATTGTAAACTCCTAACCAGATCTAGAACCATAATCAAGGCTAAAATCAAATCCAAAACCCAATTTAGATGTAAGCTCATATACCAATCCAATCTAGTACTTCTGAGAAGCCTAAAGTTTATAACCATAGTAAGAACATTATTGGTAATGGAGTTACCAAATCATGCCATGTAAAAATGGTGCAAACACCATCTATTCAATCAACTCTACTTATGTAGTCACTCCTACCTCTTCCTTTGTAAACACCTTCTTCGATAAGAATACCACATGTAAATAGAGTTTTCAATGACCTTGGAGAACCAATTGAATCAATGTTCCAGAAACTAGTTTTTGCTAATATGATTAGTTGGGCCATTCTAAAGCCTTTCACTATAGATCTTCCTTTCCCTTATTGAAATAAAAATCATGAGTTTTTTTTACTATCATCGAGTCAAAGGGTATTCCATACACCAATGTGTGTCATTAAGGCACCTCATTGAGAATATGTTAGAAAATGGAGAAGTAGAGTTGGATAATAGGGCCCCTACTTATAATCATAACTTGGGTATTTATCAGAACCCTTTTCCAGAAGATAATACAAATAGTCAGAATCAACAATAGCAGTAAAGACCAGAATAGAAAGAATGGGAACAATAAACATGGAATGGTTTGAACCAATGTTAGAATGATCATTCTAATTAAGGGGCCTATCATGCCATCACGCATGACTACAATAGAGTTGTAAGATGTATCATGGGTAGTCATATAACCACTATTACCATTAATCCTGGACAAACAACCAATCACCCATTGCCATTACTAATAGTGCTCAACCCCTTATGTCGATAATCCTCCTTTGGCTTGTGTTAGCAACCAAGCTCAACAGTACCCAAGGATTACCATCCCAATCCCTTTTCCCCCTTCTTCTAGTTATAGTGGTCCATCACCCAATTCAGATTGTGCTATTGTAACTCAGGTTACTAAAGTTGCCATTCAAGGTCCACAACCTTATTTTTTTGATGAGGCCATCCAAACACCCATACCAGCCAGAAGCAATCCAATTAATAATTCAAAGGAGAAAATGTGTGATATTGTGGAACAATGGAAAAATACACTTGCATAAATCTCTATCTTAGATTTGTTGCATGCCTCTAGTAATCATAAGAACATCCTTATTGAAATTTTAAGCCAATCCCAAGTTTTGAATGATATTACACCAAATAAATTCAAATCCTTGGTAGGACACTTAGCCCTTGGCCAATAACTTACCTTCAACTAAAATGACATGTCATCCCTTGGCCCTCTACATAATAACCCATTTTATATTGAAGTTATCATAGCCTGGCACAAAGTTAAATGTGTCCTCATAGATAATGGATTAGGCCTCAACATTGTGTCTCTAATCACATATCTTGGATACATGACAACTGACCTTCAGTTGGAGACAACTACTATTATGGCTTATAATAACAAAGAAACTAAATTATAGGGAATAATTATTTTACTAGTTGTCATTGGGCCTCTAACACACGATATAGTTTGGCATGTTTTGTATCTGTATTTATCATATAACTTGCTTTTAGGCTAACCATGGATACATGATTATTTGTATAATACCTTCTACATTGCACTAGTGTATCAATTTTCCCCATTCTAGGAGACTGTTCTTACAAATCTAAAAACTATTCCTACATATCTACAACCATATTAATTCTGTAAGTATCTAGAAGAATAATATGAGAGCTATAATTATTGATTTGACCTAGAACCTACACCTAAGAAATATAAATATGTACTCATTAAAATTTTAGAATCAAACTAAATAGACCCATATAGCCTTGCCTCTCCTTCATCTATCCTAACATAGCCAATCACTTTTCCATTTTTGACAAAGGTCCAGGTGAATACCTCACATGAAATGTGTTCCACATATCCAAACTTCCATAGGCTCCTAAATTCTATGGAATACTCAAAGCTAAATCCATTTTTATGGAATGTCACAAGAAAGGAAAATGTAATGCCCAAGAGCCTATTATTTTCACACCAACCACTAGCAAAAAATAAGACCCACTTGTTGAGGATAATTCTTGGTGATATAATGATTATTTAGTTGACTGATACCAAAGAAAAAATTATCCCATCCCTAATTGGATCATGGATAATCAAGATTATGAGGGTAAAGGCTTTGGGTCAAATCAACAAGGCACCCTTGAGACTATCTCCATGACTAGACACAAAAGAACTTATAGTATTAGATTTAAACCACTTGGGGGTGACCTCGCATATCCTATTCATGTTCCTACACCAACGACTAGTGATGATGATGCCAACAGTGATGCAAAGTTTGATTATAGTGTATATGAGGACTTATCCAATACCAATCTATTTAACCCTCATGCTATATGCACAATTACACCTATCATTCATCAATCCCTAATTTTCCTCCATCATCTTCATTTCAAAAACTGGGACCAACAATAATCCACAATATCCAGAGATGAGTTTTAAAATGATGAGGTCATTTTCAAGTTCATGGGCCTAAGAGATAGTATTCCTCAAGATCATACTTTTCTATCACATTGGATCCTGCTGCCTATTTTGAAGAACAGGTGATCTTTCTTAGCCAAAAAAAAACAAAATCAAACATAGAGGTCCCAAACTAAAAAACTCTTTGAGGAACTTTTAGACCAAGGTAATAGTAAATAAAAAGGCTAGTCTCTTGGAGAAAACATGTTTCAAGCACCATTAAAAGGATATGTTCACCTTTATTCGAATGAAGTTTAGGATACCACTAGAAGAACAATGGGCCTTTGAATAGATTATCTAAAAGTGTCTAAAATTATTTGTTACATGGATTTTTCCACTGTTTAATGATTATGATTCATCCTATATAGGTGAATTTGATAAACTAGTTAGGCCAACAGACTATGTTATTGCCAAACACTTTACTTCCTTACCAACTCTCCTTGAAGATGGTTCTACACTCCTTATGGTGGACACTTCCAAATTCAATATTGGAACATTGTTCGATCCAAAGTGGATAAAATTAGGCACATCCCTCACTCAAGAGGAACATGAATTTCTTATTGATCTCCTTAAAGAGTTCATTGAAATTTTTGCATGGGCTTATTCTGATATACTAGATTTGGATCCTTCCCTAGTTGTACATCATATTGTAGTACATCCTAATGCCAAGACAATTAAGCAGAAGTTAAGGAAAATACATCCTCATATTATCATTCTGGTCAAGAAAGAATTAGAAATACTTCTAGAGGTGGGATGCATATGTCCCATTGACTATTATAAGTAGATCTCAAACATTTTGATAGTTAGTAAGAAGTTAGAGAGCATTAGATTATGTACCAATTTTTCATGACATCAAAAAGGCCTACCAAAAAGATGACTTTCATTTACCTAATATTGACATGATTGTGGACTTTATAACTGGATATGAGATGTTTTCTATCATGGATGGTTTTTTAGGGCATAATCAGATTAGGATCAAGCCAAAAGACCAACATAAGATAATTTTCACCACTCCTTGGGGAACATTTTGTCACTAGGTAATGTTGTTTGGCCTTAAAAATGTCAGTGCAACATATCAAAGAGCCATGACATTTATTTTTCATGATACGATGCATGATTTTGTTGAGGACTATGTCGATGATATATTGGGTAAATTTAAGGCTTGTGTAATACCAAAATAATAATAATCTAAAGAATTTTTGAAAGGCTTTACAAGTACAAAGTCAAGTTTAACCCTAAAAGGTGCATCTTTAGCATCACTTCAGGCAAATTATAGGCTTCGTTATCTCTCATAGGGGTATTGAAGTTGATCTATCCAAGGTTAAGGTCATTACTGAGATGTTGCCTCTATCTAATTTAGAAGAGCACCATATTTTGGAGGTCAAGATACGGTCCATCAGATGCTTCATCTCACAATTTGCTGATAAATACCACCTATTTACCTACTTATTGAAAAAGGGCACCACCTTTTCATAAAATGTCAATTTCTAGATGTCCTTTAAACACTTAAAGGAATATTTGGCCAATCCACCTATTTTATTACCACACACACACAAAAGGATGTTACAACTCTATTTATCTATAATTGAACATGCCATGGGGACACTTTTGACCCAACATGATGAGCACAAAAAATAACATGCAATATATTATTTGAACCGCACATTGGTTGCATATGAGCACAACTATGTGCTAATAGAGAAAGCCTATTTATCCATGGTCTTCATAGATCAAAAGTTATGGCATTACATGCTTAATCATAAGACCATCATCATCACCAAAGTAGATCCATCAAGTATCTACTATTAAAAATAGCTTTATAGGGTTGTATGGCTAAATGAATCATAATTTTAAGTGAAGTTGGGATTGAATATGTTAATTAGAAGGCCATCAAGGGATAGGTAATTACAAACCATCTTGACAAAGCCTTTCTAACACTTAACCACTCACTTTTAGGTTTCTAGATGAGTCCATCATGACTATAGCAAAAGCATCTCTTGAAACACAACAGTGGACACTTTATTTTGATGGTTCCTTCACATCTTGTGGATCAGGAGTAGGACTTTTTATTCATCACACCACAAAGGGACCTTATTCCCACATCCTTTCATATCAATTTTCCTTGTACCAATAACATGGTTAAATATGAAGCACTTATTGCAAGACTTCACCTAGTGATACAATGGAATATCTAACATCTAATGGTTCATGGATATTCTCAGCTTATTATCAATCAAATCACATATCGATTTTATACCAAAGATCAGAAGCTCATTCCCTATAAAGGCATGGTGATACTCTCAAACAACAAATTGTTCATCTTCAATTTGAGTGGATACCTTGGGCCAATAATAGAATAATAGATACCATGGCCACAACTGGTTTTATGATCTAGATCATGAATAAGGCTTGAGATTATCAATTCCTTGTTAAAAATATTCTAGCACCTGCCCATGAACCTTCAACCCTCGAAATGATTTGTGATATTTTTGGTCCTAGCTCTTCTTAGTATGTTGAACTATATAATTACCTTCAAGACCAAATCATCCCACCTAACCTTTCTCATAAAAATTAAAATGTATTCACTCATCAAGCCTCTCATTACACATTACTTGGACCCATACTTTATCGTAGAAGCTTTGATGGAACTTTGATTTGCTATTTAACCTCGGTAGAATCTGGATTAACATTGAGGGAATTTTACAAAGGAGTTTGTGGGAGCCACATCAGTGGGGCTATCCTTTCCAAAATATTACTACCAACTTGCTACTATTGGCCAATTATGGAATCTAATGTTGTTACATATGTTAAAAAGTGTGTACAATGCCAAAAGCATGTTAATCTGATACATGATCCATCTCAAACACTCAAACTAATGACTACACCATGGCTATTTTTCAATGTGGGGAATCGACCTCATATGAAATATAAACCATATATCCTTAGATGGCCATAGACATATCCTTATCACCACTAAATACTTCACTAAGTGGGTGAAAGTCATTTACCTAACATACATGATTGATAAATAGATATCCAAGTTCATTTTTAGGCACCTCATTTATCACTATGGCATTCACTCTAACCTTAAATATAATAATGGTGGTTCATTCAAAAATAAAGACATCAAATCCCTTTGTGTCGAATACCATGTTACCCAACATTTTTCCACTCCATATTTCTTGTAGGGCAATAGCTAAGTAGAGGCATCTAATAAGACCATTCTAAAGATCCTCAAGAAGATCACCAATGATGTTGGTTGTGATTGGCACTTGAAATTTTTTCACACCCTTTGGGCTTACCATACTAATTTCCACACTCTAACATGAGCCACACCTTATTCCCTAGTCTATGGTACTGAGGCCATTCTTCCTATTGAATTCAAGTTGCTTTATCTACACATTTCACTTAAACATATCCTTGATGATGAGGATTATAGAGTAGCTCATTTTCAAGAGCTAGAATTATTGGATGAAAGATGAATGATAGCCTTAAATAGCCTTCAAGCATATTAAAACTAGTTGTATGATTACTATGAAAAGTGTGTAAAACATAAATAATTTTAGCTTGGTGATCTTGTATTTAATAAAAACCAAAAAAACACCAATGCCAAATGCAAGAAAAAGCGCAGGTTTAAGCCTAATTAGTTAGGACCTGATGTTATTTTCATTAACTATGGTTCATGTGCATAGAAGTTGGTTATGCTAGAAGGGGATGAACTTGATGAACTGATGAACATAATACATCTCGAGTGTTTATTTCACTTGAGTGACCTAGAGTATTGTTTATAATGATCACTTACATCATGTCATTTCATATCCTTATTCGTACCATACCATGTTCATTTCTTGTTATGTATTTCTTATTTAATTTGGTTTGTTTCTAATCTCCTATTCCACTCTTTGACCTTGTTTTTGACCTATTGGAACTTCAGACAACATCAGTGGTTGGGTTTAGAGGCAGTTTTAGCTAATGATTCAGACTTGGGACTATTGAATGCATTCTTTGAAATGGACATCTCTTTTAGTATTATGATAGTGAGCTTGGAAATTACATCCTTCACTTTTACCAAGTTTTGTATCATTATACCTTGATGTACCATTATTTTGTGTTATTTTCCTACTCAAAATCTTGTTGTTACTTAGTTATATTCCTCATTATAGGGTGAAATAAAATGGCTAAAAGTCTATATGGGTTATGAAGGTATTGTTTAGTGTTTTTTGAGGTCAGTGCGACCACCCTTATTCCAATGCTCTCAGAGTTTTATGAGTAACCTAAGCCAACATTCTTGTTATTTTTCAAGTTAATCCATTTTGTATCTCATAATCTTTTATTGAGTTGAGATGCCAAAAACCCTAAAAATTTAGAAATCCTAACAAATAAGCTAAAAAATCAAAAAGTTTATAAGTCTCAAAAACTCCACGAGAGATATTAAGTTGTACAATTTATGCTTATTTTATCATCTTATTCGTCAGTGGCTTTACTTATATTTTGGGTGGCATGGTTTATTGCATTTACCAAGTAAGAACCTCTTATCCAACCATTATCATTTACCAATTATGTTCCCTTCCATTTTTGGGAAAATTATATCGGCCTGAGGTTCATGTGGACTATGTAGGCAACACTTGGATGCATGGGGCATCTTGGGTCAACTTGGCTAGTATCATTAATCGATCTCATTTGTCAATTTTATTGACTATTCCTTGTTATAAATTTGTCTCAAAATGCTCTCATCATTTTTTGAGTCATATTATCTTACACTCTCACCATTTTACAAGTTCATTCTTGTTTTAAGCCTCAGATGTAGTGGACACTATGAATTACTAACCTATTTCATTTATGAATAGTCACTTTTTACCTTTTAGTGTGGTTTTAGCCTAAACTGCATTCTCATAATTTCATGAGTTCCTATGCCCAATGATTTCATAATTGTGAGTATCAACCCCCTTTGCTCCATGCACTCACATTTTTGTGAGCCCATTCCTAATTTACCTGTATAAATCAATCTCTTTATTTTTCTCTTCAAAATTCATAAGAGAACTAAATTTGGCCTAAAGTACATGATGGACCTAGTGTCTATGGGATTATATAAGCAATGCCCATTTGCCTAGGGCATTTGGAGCCACCCCTTCCTTATTTTTTTATCCCCCTTTTCATTCCCATACCATCATACCTATGTCATTGTTCCCTATAACCTAGGGGAAACCTTTTGTCAAGCATAACACTTCTCTTACACATGCACAAATAGTTGCATTAAGTAGTTTTATGACATTTCTTTTACGTATTCTATTGTTTATTGCATTTGCTTTAGATTAGTTTGTTTATTTACATTTGCCTTAGATTAGTTTGTTTATTATAGTTTTGCCATAGGTAGTTCCTTCATTTGATTGTCCTTTAGTTAGATATATTGTATGTTTGTTGTTTCTTCCTTATGTCATCTGCCTTTTGTATGTTTGTTAAACTTTATTCCATATCATAATCCTTTACTTAAGTTTTTGTTCGTTTGTGTGTTAAAATTTCATTTCTTTTTAATTAGTTGATGACTAATGTCTTTTCTTGTCCCATTTCCTTGGTTGTTGTAGGTTTATTACATTATATTTACACTTAAGTCTTGATTTGTTATATTTTGTACTTGAGTCGTGAGTATTTATATTCACTCCTACACTTAAATTATCACATTATATTTACACTTAGTATTTAATTGATAATATTATGCCTTAGTTGTTCATATTTGCATTTAAATTAAGTTTTTCCCATGCTTAGGACATACATTTTCATTATGGTTTGTTTATGACTACGATAAATAATGTCACATGCTACAACAAAATCAAGCCAAAGATCTATCAAACAATGGTACCAACAATATTTCCCCTTGTTCACAATAGGCATACCCAAATAATCCAAACCCATAATAACCAAATCACAATGACTATATTATGTGCTAATAAGGATGTGCATCTTTGAATAGGCATATATTACATGTCATCAGCATGAACATATAACTACATTCCAACATCTCATATACATCGCATATCTATAATAAATGAAGAATCATACAACACATTTGCTATCATATACATGTTTGAATGGAAATTAAAAATCAACATTTCAAAATTAATCACATCATAAACATGAGACCATAACACATCATGGTAAAGTAAGTAAAAGGCATCACATGTATATCAAAAAAATAATAGACTGTGTACGAGTCCATAGACCAAGTATGAATGACATATATCTCAAAAAAATGAATGTCATATACATTGGAGCTATAAGCATGTCATAGTGTAAAAATACAAAATTTCCAAAGATCTATACAACATTAGCTCTGACTCTGAGAATCCATGGGTCCAATAAGAGGTGGTTTCCCTAATGCCCCTAGTGATGGAGGTGGCTATGATTATTGAATTGACTACCCTAAATCCATTGTATCATGTGTCCTTGATCTTCATTGAGAGCACCTATTTCCCATTCTTTATACATCCCAGACCTAAAATGTAGGTATATGATGATCCCTAAGAATTGTGATCTCATAATATCATCGATAGTATGAGGCCTCATTCTTAGCCTGAAGGCTCTCCAAAACCATCCTAGAAAATCTTACTTGTGTGCCTGTTCCTCATACCTCATCTCACTCACATTAAAGCATTTGAACATTTGCCCTAGATTGATCCTTCTTAGCTATAGCCTAATCTATAGTAGCCTATATTTGTGCTTATACCTATGTCATTTATGCTACCTCTACATTCAGTGAGCCAATCTCTAACTAAAAGGCAGTAATCAAGTCATCCTTGAGAGTTATATGTGTCTATAACTGACCCACTCTCCACTCTAGGAATTTAATCTTACCCAATATGGTAATGATCTCATCCTCAAGCAAGTTAGTGTCCCTATATGCATGAGTACCTAACAACCCTACCTATCTTAGATGTACTTGAATACCTAATGTGCTTGCCTAACTAGGGTCTCCCATCATAACCCTGCTATGTGTACCTACCTGGCCAATACCCTAATCACCACCTTGATCCACCTCCATTTCATCCCCACCCTAATCCACCTCTTCATCTCATCCCCCCATGAGCCTCTCCCTATCCATCTTATACTTGTCCCACTACCTATCGATGTGTTTTCAATCTCTATGGATAAAACTATGCCCACCATATCACATAGGTTGATGTCATGCCTATGTCTATGAGGCATCCTATATAGGCCCACTGAATTTTTGGTACTCCCCCATAACTACCTATAGTCTTACTCCTCATAACCACTAATGTAGTTCATATTATCTCTCAGGTACTATGATCAAACCACCTCAGTTTGTCTGGTACATACTATTGCATCCAATACTAGTGTAAAACCTAATTTTGTCTATATTCCTTTATAATATGTGTTTTCCTATCAAAAAACACCTAGAATTGTTATAGATAGTGTACCATATATCATATCTCCACTAAATCTATAGTGGCAAGCAGGTCCACCAAATGAAATATATGGTTGTCAACTCATCTAACATCCATTGATAATGGTAGATATCATCATGAAGTCCTATGTGCCCTATACCTGTCTAGGCCCATCCATATGATACTAGATCATGTTTTCACTATACCTATCTCTACCTTATTATGTGCTTTATAGCCATATACTCCCATCCTTAAACTGAAAGAAAAGTCATGGAACCAATAATTTGGCTTCCTTGATAAGCCACTACATGTAAATCCTTGTATTCTAGTCTAGTACTACTAGCCCCCATGAAAACCTAGACATATCATCTAGCATAATTCTGATCACTCTTCCTAGGTCCATATGAAAAAATTGGTCACTCTTGTCAAGCAACAATATGTCATTAATAGTCACCATTAGAACCATAACCTCCTTATCAATCAACACTAGCAGTGTCAGTTCCTCAGGTTATAGGTCATAAGGCCGAATGTTTGTGTATAGCTCTAATAAATCAATATCAACCTTCCCATGCGGCATGAGAATGTCATAGTTATTGACCAAGTCATCTAGCATAGTTTGTTGGTGTATTGGGTCTGTCTAGAATAATCTTTGACCTCTCATGGGTAACTTTAGTATGCACGATGTGTCTTCCAATGTGATTATTACCTCCCCTATCAACAAGTAGAAGGTGGAAGACTATGAGTGCCAACACTTAGACAATGCACTTAATTAAGATTGATCTATTCTAATAATGGGCATTTGTGCCACATCTAGTAGATTGATAACCTCCAAGAATGCACACATCTCCTCGATCTAGATCTGAGTAGTCTATAAGAAATATGACTATCATTCCCATGTTGTCAATATATTTAGTCACTCCTGCAACCAAAAATATATTAGCATCAAGTAATATCTATATCACAAGTTTCACTAGTAAGTACCTATCATTTTGCCTATTCTACTTAACCAATTTTGTACATTAGACCTGTGTGCCCCTCTCTCTTATAGGTTTGACCTAAGTTGACTTAGCTATTAGTTTTTAATTTTGATCAAAGTTATCACTTTTATTAAGATCAAAGTCACTATTTAGGCATTTTATACCATTTAGGGTGATGTCATCATTTTTATTTTTTATAAAAATAGTGACTTTGCTTGTTTTGGTGAAAACACCGATTCAGTACTTTCCACTAAAAATAAGCATTTTTGTCATTTAAAATTTGGTGTTGTCACCATTTTCCAAGCCATGAAAATGTTGAATTTTCCATTTTACCTTAAAACTAGCATTAAATGTGTCATTAAGGACAAATTTTCTTGAGAAGGGTTCACTTACTGTCTACGATGTGGAGGTCACCCATACTCCTGAACTTGATCGTTCACATGCCTCCATCTTGGTCATTGAGCCATATTGTATTGCTTTTATTCATAAATCTAGAGATCAAAACTCTCAAATGACAGGGTGAAAATTATTTTGTTTTTCCCCAAAGGGTGAATATATAGCTTGAAAAAATATTTTTTCACCCCTAGTTCTTAAAGTTCATTCCATGAGGTCTTATTTTTTACTATGTGGTCCATTTTTCAGGTTGTTTGTTTCAATTTTCATTATTTTCAGACCATTTTTATCACTAGACCATGTTATTAGGTCTTTATTTTTGAAGGCCCATTTAATAACACTATTTTTCTTGTTGTATCACATGTTAATTAGGATATGCATCTCCATGCTAACAGGCACCCTGGAATCATATGATTCTCATGTGCCAGCTCATTTTTAATCCATGTTTTGGGTTTATTACATGAGCTTCCTTTTCCAATTTGCCATAACATGGCAAATTATTTAGACCAATCAATTATTAACTCTACCTTATTGGGATAAAATCAATTATAGCATTCTTAAAATCGCCTTACTAGGGTAACTCATTGTGTCAAAGATTAAAACCAAGTCATTGGGGAAAATCATTATTTAGAGATTTATTACCATTAGATTGTGTGATTTTCCTCTTTTAGAGGGACCAATCAATAACACTATTTATCACTCACTCCCTTGAGGGGGCATTCAGGTCTCATTAATCATCCTTTGGGGCATCAGCCTATGTTTGTGGCTTATAACAACCTATGGTTATCAACAGGTCATTTTTACAACATTAAATTTTTTAATTTAATGACTTTTTCATTCTTTGAGAATACATTATTGTTTTTGTGTCTCGAAATTCCTTCTCAAACACTAAAAAAATGTAGACACTCCTTTTTTGCCACTTTCATGTCTAAATGGACATTAGATCAATTTCTACCAAACAACACACATTAAGCTTAAAAACCACCAAAATGCCCAAAGTCAGATACACATTGGATGTAAATTCCCTAAATCACATTAAGGTGTCCCTATTTGGAGTAATACCCTATATTCAATGATAACCTCTCACCGATTCACTTCTAGTCAAATTATAACCTAGTAAATTGATATTTTTGACAAATTAAGCTGGGCACTTAACTAAATTCTTGAACTAACAAAAAGCCTAATCAAATTCACTTAATGAATTAAATCTAATTAAACACTTAAATGAAAAATCCATATCAAATTAATGAATTTCTATTTTTGTAAATTTATAAATTCAACAAATATATGAAAAAGGTGACATTGGCATGATAAAAGTGGTCACAAAGTCAAAAATAAAAAATATCAACATAAATGAAATAAATATTATAAATGTTGAGCCATGCCTATTGGTTAATCCATTATTCCAAATATTAATTAAAATATTTATTGAAATTGGTCTCCAAAGTTGAATTGATTTTGGACCACTCTCTTGATCTCAATATGGGCGGTCCTTATCATTTCAATCATGCTTAAAATAGCAAGTCCTCACACACTTTCAACAAGCTTTTTCAACCAAACCTACCATGTAGAATTATTGAGAGGAAGCTTAATAATCAACTCATGACAAACTAATTGCCAAAGTAAACAAGGGGAGATAATGCACATGTGCCATTGAGAAAGACTCATTGTGTACAAGCCGATCACACTCTACTCTTAAGCTAACTAGCAAATCAAATTATCAAGGAAGGTGAAAGAGTTTGTTTTTTCTTTGTTATTATCTTTTTTTTGTTTTTTATTTTCTTCTCCAAGTATCTAGGCTTGGAATGCTAGTCTTATATACATTTTCATTGATTTCTCTCACTAAATTTTAGACTAACATCTTCCTTAGATTCCTCAATTACATGGAGAATGTAGGAGTAGATAAATTTATCATATATGTTCAATGAAAGAAAAAGTATGATAGTTATGCCATACATAATGTGCATTGAAATGTTTGTAAGATAAGTGTTTTAGATTATTCAAATCAATTTAAAAATTCAAGAGGGAAAGTTCCCAAAGTTAAAATGAATCCAAGGTCTAGAATAATGCTTGGATAAGGGATATAAGAAGTAACAATGAAATAGAATTAAAGAAGCTATGTATAAAATAAAATTCAAGTAGTTAATCAAGATATTTAGCCCAATCAGTAGGGTGGGAGGAAGTGGGAGTTTGTTTCCAACTAAGGATATCATCAAGAGGATGGACATATGTATACCCAACTATATTATATGAAGGGTGACTTCCTGTGAAGAGGAAGTGCCAACTGTAGATGCCTCTAAATTTGAATTATGATCATATGTTGTAATATAACCATCTAAATCACTACTCATATAACCATGTAAACCTATATCCTCATGTATAATATGAAAAGATGTAATAAATTATACCTATAGTGAAGCTCTTTGATTAACATGTGATGCAATAGGAGATGAAGGCATCTTTTTAGGTCTCCCTTACTAATCAGGATATTGTACCATACTCTTTGGATCTAACTGATTATGTTCAAGTGCAACTGTATCATGCTCATAAGTAAATGGAGAAAACAATTTTATAATATGCTCTTGAATTACCTTTGATGCTTAGAGTTTGATTCTAAAAGTAGACTAATGATCTTATTTACCTCTTGGGGGTAACGTTGAAGACCTTGATGAAATTTATATAATTATTTCACTTGATTTTTATCTACACCATTAAGCACTTGTGGATCAATATGGATCTCATGTGATTATGTATAACATAGCTCTCATCATTGTTATTATAATTAGTGTGAATTTAAACTTTTTTAGACCAGGGAATTTGAATAATAACATTACAATTTTGAGAAAAAATATCATGATTTTCCACTGCATAAGAAACCAAATGAAGCTTCATATATGAAAAAGGAATACCACTTAATCTATAACTATGTCTTAGAGGCATATAATACAATATGAATCAAGCAATGTTAATGAATATGAATATGAATATAATACAAGCAAAAAAAAAGGTATATAGGGTGATCTAGATAAGGGTTTTAATGATTGTGTGGGCTATCAAAAATGCTTATTCATTCATAGATTAGTATCAATCTAATATCTCTGAGCACTAACTATAATGGCTAACCCATGCCTATAGCTCACTATTACATATTTGATGGTACAATGAGAGTAACTTCCCTAGGTGATATGCTCCTCTAAGTTGCACCAAAAATAAAACTGCTAAAAGAGACTTCCTATGGTATAAACAAGGGACCCTAGGCATTTATAATATACCATGAGGTATGTGGAAACTAAATTCCACATGTTTAGTGTTATACAATGGATTGAGTATTGGATAAGTACCCCTTAGACCATGGTGTCAATAAAAGAGACAACCACTTATCCCATAACAGCCACTAAGTAGTTTTAAAGGTACCAAAAAACAATTTCTAAAAATAAGCACAAACAACTAGAAAATAAAGAGAGAATAAAATTGAAAGATTTTTGTGTATGTAAATAAAAAAATCAACTTGAGGTTGAAATAAAAAGCTTCAGTGCTAGAATAAATCTAAGTTTGAAGGTTTTTTTCTTTAAGTGTCATGAATTTTTTTTTAAATGTGTGAAGTCCTAGGTCAAAAATCAAGCAAATAATAATTAGTGTTCTAAATAAAATATGAGGTCACTAGAATGTTTAATGTATTAATTTTTATTTAATAATGAAATTATAAGAACAAATAAACTATTGAAAATTGATGTAGATATAAATAATATACACATCTTAATGTGAAATACATTAATTTAAAGATATGCAAACCTAGCTTAGATTTGATTTATCACTGACTATGGATAGAAACTTGTTGAAAATAAATGTGAACTATGTTGCATCCAAAAATATTATTTCAAATTATGTTAGGATAATGCTACACTCTGAGGATAGGGACACAATGTAGCCTTGTTTATTTATTTTTGCCTCATCTTGGTTTATTGTGTGACTAGTTTTATGATCTGGGTACCTAAGGCTATCTCTGAGGGTTTATTGTTTGTCTATGTGTGCAAATTCTATGCACATAATACCTACAAAATAAAAACCCTAGCTCCTACACAATTAAAACAATAGAGATCAAATGCCAAAAAAGAGGAATTGGGCAAGGGGAATAGCCGAGCTATACTAAAAAAACATGCATAATCTAAGTGTTACCTACATAACCCAAAAGGGCCTTAAGCCAATGTATTTATCTCTCCTAAGGTGAGCATGTGAATCTTGACTTTGTTATATAAATTCAACTATATATATTTATTTCAATGCTTGACAATGACTACACTTGACCTACAATAAAATAACTTCATACTTGGCCTATGGCTGCTCAAATGGAACAGAATTGAATTTGGAAATAAGAGTTCTTTTTTGCTCAATGTGCAGTAGAATTGTAGGGTGATTAATAGATATAATTTGAGATACTTTGATGTGATTATATATAGTCAAATTTTGAATATTTTTTTTAACCATTATTGTTAAAAGTGTGAGACAGGTAAAATGTAACATCTTGAATTTAAAAATTTATCGTTGGAGCACGAGGGACAAGGCTGCACTAGTGGACAAGGTCGCAGTGTGGCCATGTCTAACCTAGTTTGGTCCTATAATAGGACATTTATTTTTATAACTGGTCTAACATGAGTTTTTAATAAAAATAGGGATGTTTGAATGATGTTCTAAGTTGTTGAAAGATAGTTTTTAGAATATTGAAGGCTCCCATATAGATTACAAGTTAACGAAATATTGAATAGACCAAGTAAGGGTAAGGATGTCAATATTAAACATTTTCAAACACTTTATGATTATTTTATTCATCTACACTAAGACACTAAATGGTTATATAGACACTTAATTTTCCCACATGTGGTTCCCTTGGAGAGGTGTGTAAAATCATATTAGAATAGACAAGGAATCTAAGATGAAATTGATGAAAACTAAATAAATGTTGAGAATGAGAATTTAAATATGGTTTCCACTGACATATGTAGTTACACACTCAAAAATGAATCTATTTTTAAAAATCAAGAAAACCTAAACACCAATTAGCCTAGCCTATGGGTGTTTTATTTTGATGGAGCTCACTCAAATAAAGGATCCAGTGTAAGGATTTTGTTATTAGATCCGTAAGGCAAAACATATATTGATAGTTATCACTTATAATTCCATTATACCTATAACCTTATTGAATATGAGGCTATGATTTTGGATCTACATATTGTCTTAAACCACAAGGTGAAAAAAATTCAAATGTTCATTGATTATGACTTAGCAGTCAATCAGGTAAGAAGAAAATTTCAATGCAAAATTTCATATTTAAATAAATATAATAATATAGTTTGGACCTTAAATGATTCATTTGATACTTTTAATATCATAACAATCCATACTTAAAGTAATCAGAATGTTTATTCCCTTGCAGAATCAATTAAAATGTAATTACTTTTAATGATTCTAAATTAGAAAAGTTTTTAACTAAATCAATCCCCTAGAATTCAGTCCTCGACAATGTGGAGGATCCATAAGTTTTTAATGATGATCAACAAATTATTGAATTCTTGAACAACTTTGGTGTCTTTGAAGTATATTCCACTGATTAAAATGACATATATTATTTTACAAGATAGGAAATATATGAGGATGGAATCATGAGATTAAGAAAAATTAAAATTTTCAAGGGAATGGTGTCACTTGAGAAGTTGTGTGACCTATACATGTTAGATTAAATAGAAAAAATAAGAGTATAGTGGTCATGAGTTTTCCTTAATTAATAGAGGATCCTTTGAAGATCTCCAACATGTGAACATTGGTCTTGACTATGCCAAATCAAAGAAATAAGAGTTGAGAATCTCCTTATGCAATACAAAGTTATGATCACCTAGTCAAATGAGGAAATCAAGGTATTTGACCCACTTATCATAACTCACACTATCCCAAATAAAGAAGACCATACACATTTTAAACAAATGCAATGACTAGTTAATCCCATCCATGATCCCTTTATTTACGTATTTACCCAAAATTTGGATAGTTAGATAAAAATATGCAAAAAAACCATTTAAATCAATCCAAACTCAAGAATAAATCATCAAAGGAAAGATTAGAGAGAGAAAGCAATCAACATTAAAAGTGAAAGGATCTTACCATCATCTTTCTCTTAGGTTCTCTTTCCAAGACTCCTAAAATGTTCCTGAGTGTTATATTTGACAAAGGAGATCCTTGAAAGTATGTGGTATTATAGATATGCTTAGCTCAAGACTGAGTCAATGGAGGACTATGAACAATTTTGATGGCATGAACATGATATCATGGTTGCATTGATCTTTAATTCATCCATGCTTGAAACATGGAGAGAATACTTGTATTTATAGAGGTGAAGAGAGGGAAGACCCCTTGTCTGATCAAACTCCCTCCCAAATTTGAAATGGAGGTGGATATTTATAGAAAAGGGAGAAGTTCTAGACTTTATTTTGGAGCCCCTTTTTTATTTTATTTAGTCATTATGAGATACATAAGATACATTTTAAAAGCTAGAAAGTGGGATGGGTATTGGGAATTAAATATTATAATATTATGTGGTTAAGGGGGATTAATTAATAGATTAATTAATTTAGAAGGTGCAAGGGGTAAGTTAGCATATGATGAAGAATGAAGGGGATATTAGGTGAAATCAAAAAAGTTAGGGAGGTGAGTGAATATAAGTGTATACATTTTCCCCCTCTTTCAAATGGCATTGCGATTAGAAAAAGTAATGATCATCTCAGTTAGTAAGATTAGTGGCTATGGGATGCCCCCTCAAGGGGACATATAATAAGGGATGGTGCATATGTCCCCATGAAAGAAGAAAGGAGGGTCAAAATATGTGAATAGCTAGGACATATGGGATAAAATTGGACAAGAGCAATTAACTACAAATTGATAATGCCCCAAACAATGACATATGAATAAGGGGTGAAGATGATAGTGTCATGGTTGTCGACACATCCTAAATGTGAACCAACTGTAACATGATGTGGATAAGACAAAAGGTCAGAAGCTTTAGATGTATCCTAGGCAAAGACACATCCCAAGAAAAGCTACAGACCTAACTAAGATGAATTGGTTACAAGTTTTTGATGTATACCAAGTAAGGATGCATACAAGGGAGAGCTTCAACCCAAGACAAGATGATGATGGAATACCATAAGCATTCAATGTATCCCAAGCAAAGACACATGTCAGGGAGATTTGGGGGCCCAAAATAAGATGATATTTTTAGCTTAAATCATGTGTCAAGTGGAGATTGAGTGAAAAATAAATAAAGGGGAAGGATTGGTTAGTGCGATCAAGCTATCTTTTGACACTGTGTGTGATCAAAAGCTACCTACATAGTCTAGAGAGACCTTAGGCTGACGTAGTTCTCCTAAATTGGGAAGAATGATGGGATGATTCAGAGATTTGATGAGGAATGAATGCAATAGATGGGTTGAATGTGAATAATAGTGGTGGATGAGTTGTAATGTGGATGAACTATGATAGGCGTGACATCAATGATGCCCCTGGAAAAGATGTATTTCAATGAGCCAGAGAAAATGGTGTCATCATTGTCAACATGCCCCAAATGAGAACTAACCATAACAAAAAAAGTGACAAGGAGAGCCACAAGATTTCAACATTCCTAAACAAGGATGCATGTGTTGGATAACTATGGGTCTTATGTGGATGATGGATGATTGATAGTGTGGCTCACATATTTTACTAATGGCCTAGATTGGGTAAAAGATGAGGTTGACTAATGAGGGATGGGAGACTTGATGATGGCATGATAAACAGACCTTAGGCAACCCATGTGGTTGAAGTGCCTATAGAGGGTGAGAAGGACAAATGTCAATGTAGTTGTGTTAGTGGAATAATCCCATATGTATTGGGAGTAATAGCTATGTGGTAAGAAATGCTAATAAAGAGGAATCAATAATAAGAGGAAGGAACCAAAGAAACAATGGAGTGGATGTAAAAGAGGATTTTATTTTGACAAGGTGAAGAATGCTACCATGCTACTAGTACAAGGTGGTAAAATGGAGCAATAGGAGCAAAGTGGTATCAAGTTTAGCTATGAGCCAAGTTTTAATAAGGAGACATCTATCAAGATCTACAAAGTCTTTTTGATTGAAGGCCATCATCGCTATGATTTAAGTTTTATAGGGGTACTTATGATGAGAGGGTGTTGTTGTGAAGAGGTGATAGGGGATGGTATATGCATTTGTTTTGTCCTACATCTTGGTACCAATATTTTTTAAGGTGTGCCAAATAAATTATCGATAGGGGAAAGGAGAGTACATGATGATTCATAGATTTAATGGGAGAAGTGGAGTGACTATGAATATGATGAAAGTTAAGTAGTTGAGAAGTAAGGACAGTGGAAATTTAATGAGAAGAAGAAAAGAAGAAGAAAACGCCATAACATAGGCTTGGGTATGAAGAGAAAGAGTGAAAGGTAAAATAAGTGTAGTGTGTGCTGAAATTTGGGGTTGTAGGTCAGGTGAATGGTAGAAAATTAGTGCACGTGGAATGGTGAGCAAGATAGGCATGATGATCAACACTAAGGTGAGCACAGAAACTAGGTATGGATTTAATGTGGGAAATATTTTGTATTTATGTTTTTATATAGGGTTTTAGAGTCATGGGTTAGGAATAAGTTAGAGTGTTTAGGTAAAAAACCAAATTAGGGAAGATCGTAGGGTGTGAATGGGAAAGTCGTAGGTTCAGGGAGTGGAAAAAAGCCATGGGGATGGTGTATGGGGTAAGAGTGGCATAAGCAAAAAGAGGTTACTAGGTGAGGAGCATAGGGTAAGGGGTGAAGGTGGTGTCATAGGAGGTCGTGATAGGGGAAACCATGTTATGGGAATAGGGTATGTGGGGAGATAAATCATAGGTTGGGGAGTTATGTTGGTTGTGGAAAGGAAAATTAGATTTTTGTGAAGGGGTTAGGAGGGTAGGTAAATCATGAGATGATATGGTGTAGAGTAAGCATGATTTTATAGGTAATTATATTCATGTGATAGGAAGATTGAGCACTAGAAGTGATGATGGTGACATGAACTGCATTGAGATGGATGCGAAGGTGGAGACATGGATAATGATTAAGGAATAGATACTTATTACAGAGGCCAAGGAGGAGAAGTGGGGGTAACAAGAGCATTGGTGATTATTGGAGTTGATTGGTAGTTGTTCAAAGGGAGATGGTAGGATTACAATACCAGATCTCACTTTTATAGGGTCAAATTATTTGAAGGGATATATAGATGGCTAATGTATTGGCCCAAGTAACATCATTGTTGGATCAGAGGAATTAATGTGAGGCACATATTGGGGAGTTAAAATAATAGGTAGAGTGGATGTGGGTTGACCATATGAAACTATAGGCATGGTTGGATCAAAGAGAGGCTAAGGTATGGGTAGTTATGTCAAAAATAAATGTGGATCAGACACTATTGAATGCACTGTGGTTAGGAGACATGATAACCTAGGTGGTAAGGATGGTTCAAGAGACGTAATATTAGAGAGTGTTATATGAGCAGGCGGTGCCAGTAGGGCAGTGGGATCCATCGTATAAAGAAATCAATCGATCTGAGAGGTCATCAGGTTCTAAGTCATATAGTCAATCAATTCACCTATCACCAAAGGCACCACCACAAGGTGGGATGTAATTCAGGATGTGTCATCGGGTATTAGGTTATTGGGTTGTATTGTGATGGAATAAGGAGATAGATTTATGTAATTATAATATGGAATAAATTATGTTATGGACAAGGATGATAAGTGTAATTGATTTGTACAAAATTATACTACACACACACACACACATATAGAGATGATGCTCATGGTTTGTGTAGATGTGTTATAGGTGATGTAGGGTTATGTAGTTGCTTGAAATCATGTGTATGTTTATTGTAGATATGATGTTGTACGATGTAGTAATGTATGTGATTTTGATGATAATAATGGATAAAATGGAATTGGTTTTTATTATCTCATGGAATAAGTATGGTGTGATATAATTAATGTGATATTCAATAACCAATAAGTTAATTTTTGATATGGTTACTATGAGTATTGAGTGTATGTGGGGTTATGATTATGGAAAGAAATATTCTTAAAACAACTGAAAGATGATATGATGGCACCTGGTGAGTGGTAACACTATGGTGAGTGATCAATGACCTCTTTAGGACCCATCCTTCTAGTGGATCCAATCAAGCACTATAGAAAAATGTGAGGTGTAGGTGTTATAAAATCCTTAGGGATGAGATGAGGTTACACAATGAAATCTTCAATAACCATCCATGTAGTTGGTGAAGGGTAGGTGGTCTAATACTCCAAAAATGTGTTAGGATAGGCTAATACTACCACATGACTAAATTTATGAGGTAAACATGTAGGTTTTCCATACTTTTCATCGAGTGATGGATCTATTGGAGGTGATATTAAGGCAATAATAGCTGAAGGAGTTGAGGCCCTTGTCATAATGTAGGATGCAACAATTTTGTTGCACAAGGTGCCAAGTAAGAAGATGTGCCCAAGGCCCTAAGGGACCTAGAGCTTGTATAACCTTCATAAGGGTAGTAGGATGATGAGACCAATAAAACTAGGGAGGTGGTTCATGAATCACCATCATCCAACATGTGTTGTTACTGTAGATAGGTTGGCCATTCAGGATAGTATTGTCCTTGGAGGGAGATGGTAAATGTTAGCTCTGTGGAAAATAGGCAAGGTGGTTGGCTTGTAGGTATATCAAGATCAAACATGGTACTTCCTAAGCCATGAAATAAGGATGTAGGGGCTTGAATTGACTATTTACTAGTTGTTTGTTTAGCAACCGTATAGTTTTTCTTGTTATTATTGTAATAATTTCATATTTTAATTGGATAATATTGTGTATATATAAATAATGTGTAGGTTTTAAGGGGTTAACATTAATAATTAAATTATGGATGATAATGTTTTAAATGTTTTTGATGATCTAATTCAATGTTGGATGGATAAATGATAAGGTTAGGTCCATCCTCCTACACAAGGGCTTGGGGTAGGCCATTATTGGTAGTGGGATTAGGGGAAAAGGTAGAATGAGAAAGATGGTGTGATAGAGTATTGAGCCATGTAAGCTTGTGCAATCCATTTTAATTTAGCACGAGGCAAGTTATACCTAAATATGTTATAATTAAGGTGTCATTTTTGCCAAAGTGCGTGAAGGACACAAAATCCATATTGAAAAGGACATATTGCACAAGGCACCATTAGTATAAACTTAACCAAAGTAACATTGTAATGTGATGTCAAGTATATTAAAAAATAACATGATGCACATATACATAAACCTTGAGAAGTGTGTATTTGATGCACATATACAACCAATTCACATAAACAAGCACACCATAGACACATCGCACAAAGATGCAAAACCAAAGATAAATGGCATTTGGGTGATTAAACAGTTTGGTTTGCAAAGTGGGTGCATAATATCCCATCATTCACGAGTGCGTAGTATTTTATTTACCCCAAGTAGGGATGGATGTATGAAAGTGAATTGGTGAATAATGAAAAGTGAGTCAATGATGGGAGTATAGGGTGGATGCAGAACATGTGATGGCTAGGGTGTAGAATGGAATTAGTCAAAGCAAACCCAATGAACATCCACTTCAAGAGTAATCAAGAGGGTAGACTAAAACCATAAATGTATTATGTATAGGTGTTTCAAAATGATGAGGTTATAATGGAAACCATAGGATAACTCTTCATAATTATCCTTCTCCTTCCCCTATTTAGAATTGTATTGAATTTAAGCGTGATAACACTCCCTATAGTTTTCACTTTCTTCAGCATCACACACTATGTGGAGACTAAGGCCAAGGAGGATGGGTTATGAATCGATGGATGTGGATGGGTAGGAGTAAGAAATGATTAAAAAAAATTCCCCTAAGTATTAAGGTGATGTGTATATGGAGGTTGTTCACAAGTGATGACGGGAACCCAATTTTCATCATTGTGCTTATCCAAGGTACCAAAAACTCTAGTTTTCACCATTGGATGATTTTTTATTTTTTATTTGGTTTAAGACTATATCTAATAAGGAAAATGGGATGGGATAGCGTTAAACATAAAACCATTTTAAATGCATGGTATTCATTGGTTTATCTAACTCTTGACCATATTTAGTAGCCAACTTGTATGCTCTGGACCTAAACTTGGCCACTATGACATAAGGTCCCAACTAGTTTGGCTCAAGCTTTCCCTTATTTTCTCATTCTTTGTTGGTATTCTTATTATTTTATTAAAGGACCTAGTCACCAACCTTGAACTCATGAGCTTAGAACTTATTATTATGTTGGTTGTGTAGCCTATTGTGATATGATCTCATATGATTTAAGGCCCGTTGACGCTTCTCATCCAACAAATCTAGCTCTTGTAGGTAAGCAACCCTATAGGAGTCCTTAGTAATAAGGCCTTTGAGTGATATCCATAGTGATGAGAGTTCGACCTCGATTTGAAAAATAGCCTTTATTCTAAAGATAAGGGAGTATGGGGTGGCATCCATAGGAGTATGAATATTGGTATGATAGAAACATAGGGTGGGATAAAGTTGAAGATTATAATTACGGCCAACCTTATTAATTATTTTCTTGAAAATATTAAGGAGAGTTTTATTAGTCACCTTGGCTTGATCATTGCCTTGTGTGTAGTACAGTGTTAACCTTTTGTGTAGGATATGGTATTTATGACATAAGGCTTTGAAATCTTATTTTCTGAAGGATATACCATTGTCAGATATAATTAAGTCAGGAACTCCATACTGACAAATTAATGATTAAGAATGAATTTATAAAATTTTTTGTTACTAACAAAAGTGAGTGGCATGGCTTACACCCACTTGGTGAAGTACTGAGTGGGAGTAATAATGAATATATGGACATTAGAGGATGAGGGATTAATCTTACCAATGAGGTTGTGTCCCGAAGTAGAAAAGGTCCATAGACTAAATACGGGCTATAATTATTGAGAGGGAGCATGGATGAGATCTCCATGTTCTTGACATGTAACACACTTTTATATATATTGACATGCATTGTGGTTTGTGATAGGCTAATAATACCCAATCTGGAGGAGCTTCTTAGCCAAGGCCATTCCACTAGCATGGCCCCCATAAATGCCATCATGGACCTCATTGAGTGTTAAAAGAGCTTCATTGAAGTTCAGACATCTTAACAAATTTCCATCATAGCCCTGTCGATAGAGTGTGATACCAAGGATAGTGTAGCGATAAGCTTTATGGATAAAGGCCTTATGATGGTGGAAATTAATATTGGGTGGAAGGATGTTATCATGGAGATAGTTGTAGATGTCTTGATACCAAAAAAGACTGGGATTTGTAATGTGATATACTTGCACTAAAATGGGAGTTTAATGGCCTAGTGGTACCAATTAGTCCACCAAAACAATGGCTTTGATGCATATCTAGAATCATTTCCAATAGTGATCCAATAGTAGCCATTTCATATGTCGATTTATTGCTTTCCTCAAGAACTTACTCAAAGGATATTGTCTAGAATTTCATTTTCAAAGTATCGACCATCTATTTATAGGGAAGTAATTTATCATCCTTTGTTTAGAATTCATTATTAACTTATTTTATTATGAGTTTTGAATCCCAAAAAACTTAAAGTATCTATATATTCCATAAAGTAGCTAATTGGAGACCTATAATTAATGCTTCATATTTGGCAATATTATTTGTACATGGAAAAGCAATTCTAAAATCTCTAGGGGTAAGGTGTCCTTGAGGGGTGATGAGGAGGATGCCAAATTTGGATTCATGAATGGTGAAGGATCCATCAAAGTATAACTTCTATGATGGATATTCCTTAGTCGTCATGATTGATTCATCAGTAAATGTTGTTATTAATGGTGTTATGTCAAAAAAATAGCTTTTACTAACTAATCAACCAATACTTGTCCTTTGTTATCCTTCTATTTCACATATTTGATATCAAATTCGATCAGGATCATAATCCACTTTGCCATTCACCTAATGAGAGTTGATTTAGATAACAATTATTTGAGTAGGTCAATTTTGGCAATGGCTTAACTTGATTATTGAGCATATAGTGCCTAAGCTTCTAGGAAGCAAAGATAACTACTAGGTAGACCTTTTCAATCAGAGTGTAATTAATCTCATAAGATACAATGGTTATACTAAGATAATATATGACACTTTATTTACCATTTTAATTATGTTGTGCCAAGAGAGCTCCTAAAGCATGTGGAGTAGTGGAAATGTACAAGAGCAAATGCTTTCTTGGTACTGGTAGTGTAATCACATGAGATTTCAATAGATATTATTTAATATCATAAAATGCCTTCTAATATTTTGGACTCTAATTGAGCTGGGCTCCCTTTTCTAGAATATGAGTAAAGGGGTGACTCTTATCTGCCAATTCAGAAATAAATATGTGTATAGCTTACAATTTTCTTTAGAAGTTATGTAGTTGCTTGAGGTTTTTGGGTGGAGGTCTATCAATAATTAATTTTACCTTTTTTGGGTCAAATTCAATGCCATGATGAGAAAAAAATAACCCCAAGAGTTTCCCAGATGTTACTCTAAATACACACTTCTCAAGGTTTAGCCTAACTTTATAATCTCTTAGACTTTCAAATATTTTACACAAGGTTGCCGCATGTTCAACTCTTGTTTTAGATTTTCCCAAAATATATCATTAACATAATATTCGACTATATCATGAATCATATCATGGAAAATGATAACCATGGCTCTTTTGTAAGTAGCACATATATTTTTCAATCTGAATGGTGTTGGTCCCAAAAAAAATTGGAACAACATATGAGCTATCTTGGTCCTACATGACCAAAATTTCTCTCTTCCCTTCTCAAAATTTGTTTTGAGATTTCAAATTCCTCTTTTTTGAAGTTTTTTCAGTAAAGGGATTAGCAGGTTCAATAGGTTCAGAGGCTTCTGCAAGCAAGTTCAATCAAAAGAACCAGTTTCCAATACTTGGCCATATTCAAGATTGGGTTGGTGCCTTGGTTCAATCAAAAATGTCCATCGGCAAGAATCTAAGCAAGGATTGAACCATTGAACCGTTGAACCTTATACCATTTTGGTTCAATGAGTTTAGTGGGTTCAGAGGTTCACAGTTCAACCGTTTCAAAGGTTCCACGGCTCCGAGCACTTAACTAGTTTCAAAGGCTTGAACCGTTGAACCTTAAACCAAAATGGTTCAAGGTTCAACGACTAATTGGTTAAATGTGCTTGGTTTAAAGGTATCAAAGAGACTCAGTGAAATCAAAAGGATGAACCAATGAACCAATTGAACCTTGAACCGAAAGAGTTCAAAGTTTAATGGTTCATGGGTTCAAAGGTTCAAAGGCAGCCTCTGTCAAAGAGAGAAGCAACAAACAGGTGGTTCAATGGATGGTTCAACCAAGGAGCAAGAAAGTGATTAAACTAGGATGTGATGGAACAAAAGAGACAGAATGAACTGATGAACCAATGAACCAATGTACTTTTAGCAGGTTCAAAGATTTAAGGTTCAACATGGTTCAAGCAGCTAGCGACTATTGACAGCCATGCGGACGTCAAATTTAAAGTAAGGGAATATCCATTGAAATTAAAATAAAGCACAGAAATCAAAGGAAGAACCAAGTGACTAACTGAAAAGATAGAATTCCTTTAGGTTTGTTTAAAGGCTGACAGAGAACATTTCCTTTGGACTTTTTGTCCGAAGGAAATTATTAAGAGAAATAACCGTTAGAATTCTTTCAGAAGTATTTTCTGTGGGAAAATGACTAAGGCAGAGCCTGAAGGAATTCCTTCAGACTTTTGTCAGAAGGAAAAGCCCAATTGAAGAGAAAAGCCTACAAAAAAATGCCTGATGGAAAAAGACAAAGTGCAGTAGAAGCCGCCACATCTCCATTATAAAGCAGAGCGAAAGCCACTATGTGTCATCTTCTGCAGGACACCCTAAGGTTTTTAAAGCTTCTATACATTAAGTGGAATACATCACGTGTCCTATTATGACTCAACGGAATGTGGCAAGTGTTTACATCCATGTTCCCCTTTTGGAGTTGCTCAGGCAAAACGTGTCATGGACCCCATTTTTTGAAAGTTTCTAATGAGTTTCATAACAGCGAAACTTGCCACTTGTCAAAGACACAGAAAGGACCCCCCAAATACTTAGGCAAGAAGGGATATAAAGATCAAAGAAGTGCTTAAGCAGTGAAGAGAGGAGTGAGACCAAAGGATCAAAAATATCTTCGAAAGAGTTATTTCCAGTAGGTGAAACAATGGATCGAGTAGACTTTTGAGCGCACCAAACCAAAGATGCAGCCTATTTTCTTCCATGAAGTAAAGACAAATATGCAAAGGACAATATGGTCCATATTAAGGACAAGACATATCAGATGAAGGGACACACCATAGTTATGGTAGCGCACTATTCTTAGCATGGTCTCTCTAGACAAAACTAGAGACGCATTGAAGACGTTGACTGCAGCATGGGCCGTCCCATGGAAAAAGGCACCAATCCTTGGGTAGTTGCTATAAGTTTGTATTTTTTCTCATTTATAAAGGATATTTTCCCCTTATCAGAAGTGAAACTCTACCTGAATTGAAAGGCATTATTGAGACTTTGAGCTTAGATTGTAATTCATATTTCTTTGATTGAATGAGAAAGCAAGTTACTTGTAGACTTTGTGTTGTTATAGCTTGTGCTACTTTAGGAGATTGTTCTTATGTCTATCTTCTAAACACATTCTTATTTATTTGATTTAACAAGCAAGACTAGTGGAGGTGATAAGGAAGGTGTCCTGAAGCCAACTACTTTTTGACTTTGTGTTGTCATACTTGTCTTTAGTGTGTGTTTATTTTTTGTTTCTGTGTAAAGGACCTTGGGACAACTTTGTACCCCCATTGTTCTTCATATTTCACTCTTGGAAAGTTGAGGTGGAGACTTTGCGCTACATTTTAGGCTGTTGGTTACTCTACACCTTTGGTTACCAGTTACTTACCAAAAATATTCTTGTTGTTTGCAAGAACAAGCACTTTTGAAAGAAGAGAAGTGCCTTCTATCATTTCATCAGGATTTCTACTATCCAGGAAGAGATCTGGCTCTTAGCTAAATGTTAATTCTGAAAGAAGAGAAGTATCTTCACTAATAACCCAAGATTTCTCCTCTATTTGTTAACATCATCTCTGAAAAAAGAGAGATGGATGGTTTATCCCACCCCTGTGTCTTACTTTTTGCTTATATATATAGTATATAGCCTCCGTATATTTAATAGGGAACCTCCCCTTGATGAGAGGAGATATTTGTCCTCTGTTGATGTAGTAAACATGCACACTAGGATGACCCATCTCCCTATGCTGTGGTGATAGGAACTATTTTGGTCACCAATTAGCTGGCCGACAAAATATTCACCCAATAGTTTTTGGTGACTCTGTTGGGGATGAACGTGCAGTCTGAAGCCTCAAGTTTCAGATTGAAGTAGTTCCTTCTCTTATCCATTATATAGACTCTAGTGACTCCATTCCATGTCTTACCCATTATCATTATAGCCTTACCATCTTCCTCCATCTCTGTTATATTATCTAGTCTACAAAACCAGAGCTGCTAGGAAAAAGTGTGTAGTTTGAAGCCTCAAGCCTCAAGCTAAAGCACGGCCAGTCCTTTTCCATTTTTGTTTTGCAATCTGGCCACTCCATCCAAATTTGTTATCCTTATTTTTCATAATTAAATCATGACAGTTCGAGGCCTCTGGGGTAACTCTTTTGTTCCACTTAACTTGACTCCACCTCTGCATGAACTCCCACGTAGTTCAAGAAAGAATTTCTCTAAATTCTTTGGTGATGGGATAGTTCACCCAGATGAACACATTGCATCCTTTAGCATAGCCTGTGGTGTTATTGGGGTGGAATTTGAAGATGTGGCAGTCAAGATTTTTGTGGAAACACTATAAAGTGCTACTACAGACTGATTCTACCATCTATAAGCTAGATCAGTGACTAACTGGGATACACTCAAAGCCAAGTTTGAAGTCAGGTTCAAGCCTGCAGAGGATGTGCATACTTTGCTGGCCCAACTCACTCAGATGAAGAAGGAACATCATGAGCCTTTGAGGGATTTTATTGCCAGGTTCAACAAGTTGAGGCACAGGATTCCCATGATCGCCCATTCGACACCTCAAAATCTCAAATGCTTCTTCATCAACTCACAGCTACCTGAAGTGAGTTTTATGTTGAGATAGGCTAGACACATAGACTTTGAGGCTACTCAAGACTTGGCTACTGAGCTAGAAGATGACCTTATCTTGGTAGGAAAGATAAGGAGAGATTCTAATAAAGGTAAACCCTCTTCATCTTCTGAATATTCACCCACATCCACCACTGACCTAATGGCATAAAAGTTGGCAAATGAATTGCTAGCCTTGGAAAGGCAAATGGCACAAGGGATGTCATTTGCTCTTGCATATAGAGATATGCCTAGGGGGACAGTTCAGAATCAGCGATATCAAGGCAACACTACCAGAAGTCAAGGGCAACCAAATCATCTTCCTCCCCCACAGAGGAACCTTGCCCTTGAAACACCTCCAACCAACTCAGTAGTTGGATATCTGGAAACAAAACATGTTTCCTATTTCTAACCTGAGTTTGAGCAAGAAAATGGTGCTGATCTCTTTAGGGAGGATCTAAAAGAATCAGCTGACGACTCCCACATTGGTTTCTTGAATTTCTAGGATGAACCTAGAAGTGAAGGTGAAGTAGTCAAAGGATCATATGCAATATTCACCAGGTCTAAGAATCAGTCAGCCCAACAAGCTGACAAAGAGAAGATAGAGGAGCGACCCCAACCAGTAATTTCAATTGCTGAGTAGAGAACCCCTCTTCCTTTCCAGTCAAAGGACCCAGTGATTGCCAAAGAAGTAAGTACATCGAACATCTCTACACCTTCTACATCAAATTCATAGATCAGTCCTCCCCCTCCCAAAAACCAAAAGGATAAACTCCCATCCTCTCTTCCAAGTCCATCTCAGTCATTTGCCATGATTGATCATGTCAAGAAATTCAAATGACTGAGTTTGAATCTCTGCAAGCTAATCCTGAGCAATTAAACATTGGTGGAGAACCAAGTGCGGACCTGTCTGAGGCAAAGATTGTGGTTACCCAAACGTCAGCCCCTGCTGCTCAAATTTTGTTTGAGCCTTTAGGCAGGGGTAATTACTTCTTGACCATAGAGGATGCTCATGTCCCAACTGATGAAAGTCTTGGAGCTGGGAGTCTAGGATTTCATCCAAATAAGACATCAAAAAAACTGGTATGGCACAGTACAAATCAAGAAGGATCTTCCATCTCCCATGAAGAGAAATATGATAGAAGATCAGCTTTTGATGATGCTTGGATCCTAGAATCTGATGGTAGTAATTATTCCACTAATGCTGGAGCTAGGACTGTGTTGATATCTCCTCAAGGAGATATTTTTCCTTCATGCAAGTTGTAGTTTAACAACACCAACAACATAGTTGGATGCGAATCTCTATTATTCAGATTAAAGACTGCTCAAGATGAAGATATCAAACTCCTTCACACCAAAGGAGATGTTGAGCTGATGATTTGTCAGGAGTTTGATGCTGACAATCAAAGCATGTGCTAGACTGGACCAGTAGAATAGCAAGCTATGGTGGTGGACCATACTGTTGTACTCCAAAGTTAGTAAAAGGAACTCTTCACCAAGAGAGCAAGGAGTTATGGTTTTTAGTTTGAAAACCACATCCTACCATGGGGTAAGAAGAAGAAAGAGCCAAGAGGAATACACAAAAAATTGGTTTCCTGGTGGAGAGTTCCATTCGCCCGTCACTGTTTCTAGGGACAAAATGGTTTCTTGCTAGTTTATCAGGATGGCACACTATTTTCACTATCTCATAGTGGGTGGCATCTGAAGCGCTTCAAATCTTGAGGCATCAGATAAGATCATCTGTACATATGTATATCTGTATAGTCTTTAGTTCTATTTTGTGCTTTTTGTTTTCATTTGTTTTGGAGCCTTTCTTTTTGGGTAGCATGACTCTGTAACCCAATGGCACACTTCAAGGCATCAGATATTATGGTTTCTACTCCCCTTAGCTATTCCAAGTTTTCATCTGAAGGAAGTTCCCCAACTGGAGCCAGCTGTTGGACCCCAAAAATGTCACTCATTTTTGGAACAACATATGAGCTATCTTGGTCTTACAGGACCAAAATTTCTCTCTTCCCTTCTCAAAATTTGTTCTGAACTTTCAAATTCCTCTTTTTTCAAGATTTTTTACTAAAGGGATTAGCAGGTTCAACAAGTTCAGAGGCTTCTGCAGGTGAGTTCAATCAAAATAACCAGTTTCCAATACTTGGCCATCTTTAGGATTGGGTTGGCACCTTGGTTCAATCAAAAATATCCATCGACAAGCATCTAAGCAAGGATTGAACCATTGAACCATTGAATCGTTGAACCTTGAACCATTTTGGTTTGATGGGTTCAGTGGGTTCATAGGTTCAAAGCTCAACCATTTCAAAGGTTCCACGGCTCCTAGCACTTAACTAGTTTCAAAGGCTTGAACCATTGAACCTTTAACCAAAATGGTTCAAGGTTCAACGGGTTCAATGACCAATTGGTTCAATGTGCTTAGTTCAAAGGTATCAAAGAGACTCAGTGAAATCAAAAGGATGAACCAATGAACCGATTGAACCTTGAATCGAAAGAGTTCAAAGTTTAATGATTCATGGGTTCAAAGGTTTAAAGGCAGCCTCTATCAAAGAGAGAAACAATAAACAGGTGGTTCAACGGATGGTTCAACCAAAGAGCAAGAAAGTGATTGAACCAGGAAGCAATGGAACAAAAGAGACAGAATGAACTGATGAACCAACGAACCAATGTACTTTCAATGGGTTCAAAGGTTTAAGGTTTAACATGGTTCAAGCAGCTAGCAACTATTGATAGCCCTGTGGACGTCAAATTTAAAGGAAGGGAATATCCGTTAAAATTCAAAAAAAGTGAAGAATTCAAAGAACCAAGCGACTGACCAAAAAGATAGAATTCCTTCAGGTTTGTTCAAAGGCTGACAAAGAACATTTCCTTCAAACTTTTTGTTTGAAGGAAATTATTAAGAGAAAGAGCCGTTAGAATTCTTTCAGAAGTATTTTCTATGGGAAAATGACTAAGGTAGAGCCTGAAGGAATTCCTTCAAACTTTTGTCTGAAGGAAAAGCCCAACTGAAGAGAAAAGCTGGCAAAAAAATGCTTGATGGAAAAAGACAAAGTGCAGCAGAAGCCGCCACGTCTCCATTATAAAGTAGAGTAGAAGTCACCACGTGTCATCTTCTGCAAGACCCCCAAAGGTTTCTAAAGCTTTTATAAGTTAAGCAGAATACATCACGTGTCCTGTTATGACTCAGAAAAATGTGACAAGTGTTTGCATTCGTGTTCCCCTTTTGGAGTTGCTCAGGCAAAACATGTCGTGGACCCCATTTTCTATAAGTTTCTAATGAGTTTCATAACAGTGGAACTTGCCACTTGTCAAAGACACAGAGAGGACCCCTCAAAGACTTAGGCAAGAAGGGATATAAAGAGCAAAGAAGCACTTAATCAATGAAGAGAGGAGCGAGACCAAAGGATCAAAAATATCTTCAAAAGAGTTATTTCTAGTAGGTGAAACAGTGGATCGAGTAGACTTTTGAGCGCACCAAACCAAGGATGCAGCATATTTTCTTCCATGAAGTAAAGACAAATATGCAAAGGACAAGATGGTCCATATTAAGGAGGAGACATATCAGATGAAGGGACACGCTATAATTATGGCAGCGCACTATTCTCAGCATGGTCTCTCCAAAAAAAATTGGAGACGCATTGAAGATGCTGACTACAACATGGGCCATCCCATGGAAAAAGGTGCCAATCCTTGGGTAGTTTCTATAAGTTTTTATTTTCTCTCATTTGTAAAGGAGATCTTCCCCTTATCAGAAATGAAACTCTGCTTGAATTTAAAGGCATTACTGAGACTTTGAGCTCAGATTGTAATTCATATTTTTTTGATTGAATGAGAAAGCAAGTTACTTGCAGACTTTGAGCTGTTATAGCTTGTGCTACTTTAGGAGATTGTTATTATGTCTATCTTCTGAAAGCATTCTTATTTATTTGATTTAAAAAGTAGGACTAGTGGAGGTGATAAGGAAGGTGTCCTGAAGCCAACTACTTTCAGACTTTGTGTTATCATAGTTGTCTTTAGTTTGTGTTTATTTTTTGTTTCTGTGTAAAGGACCTTGGGATGACTTTGTGCCCCCATTGTTCTTCGTATTTCACTCTTGGGCAGTCGAGGTGGAGACTTTGTGCTACATTTCAGGCTGCTAGTTACTCTACACCTTTGGTTACCAATTACTTACCAGAAAGATTCATGTTATTTGTAAGAACAAGCACTTATGAAAGAAGAGAAGTGCCTTCTATCATTTCATCAAGATTTCTACTATCCAAGAAGGGGTCTGGCTCTTGGCTGAATGTTGCTTCTGAAAGAAGAGAAGTATCTTCATCAATAACCCATGATTTCTTCTCTATTTGTTAGCATCATCTCTAAGAAAAAAAGAGAGATGGATGGTTTATCCCACCCCTGTGTCTTACTTTCTGCTTATATATATAGTATATAGCCTCTGTATATTTAATAGGGAACCTCCCCTTGATGAGAGGAGAGATTTTTTCCCTATTGATGTAGTAAACCTGCACACCAGGATGACCCATCTCCCTATCCTGTGGTGATAGGAACTATTTTGGTCACCAGTTAGCTGGCCAACAAAATATTCACCTAACAAATGGCATAACTTGATAATATAAGGTACCCCATGGAGTATTAAGGGTTGTTTTGTGCCGATCCTCTAGAATAATTTTAATTTGGTTGTAACTAGAGAATCCATCCATGAGGGAGAGAATTTCATAGCCAATTATGGAATCCATGATCATGTCTATGTTTGTAAGGGTAAAGTTATATTTTGGGCAAGCCTTGTTAATATCTTGAAAGTCTATACAGATGTGAACTCATTCATTTGGTTTTCCAATAGGGATAATATTAAAAATCCAATTAGAGTAATCAATTGGATGAATGAATCTGACTTCCAATTTTTTTTTTTTGATATCTTATTTGACTAGTAAGGCCACCTTGGGGTTCATTTTATGAAGTTTTTGCTTCACGGGTTTAGCATTAAGATAAACAACAAGGTGATACACTATTTAATTTGGATCAAGTCCTGGCATGTCAACATAATACTAAGCAAAAAAATCTATAAACTAGTTAAGAAGAACAATGATAACCTCTCTTTCTTCCATTAAAAGACTGTCCCTCATTTTAACAAGTTTGGGATCCTCCTTAGCTAAAATATTGAATTTAGTGACCTCTTCTACTAAGGAGGGGGATGTATCCAAAGAATATGCAGGTGGAGAAGGTAAGTGATATTTTTTAGGTGATTGGAGAGTACCTTGATGTTCTGTAAATAGCTCCTCTTATGCTTTTTACTCTTAAAGACAAAGAAAATCTCTGAGATTTTATTCAAGTTAAGAAGACAAGCTTTTTAGAGTTTTCTTTAGTTCAACTTAGTGTAATGACTAGAAATACGCTCCAAAATAGGCATAATCCTTCAAATTGATCTTGAACCCTTTCTTATGACATCTCGATGGAATGTGATTTTGAACTCCTATATATTCAATTATGGCCTCATCATTTTGAAAAATATCGAGTGCATGTATAGGATGTCAATCCCAGTCGATGAGGGAAGGGTATCAGGGCTTGAGGTGAATGGCATAAATAGAGGTTTTAGTAAAAAGGTTTACGGTAGCAATATCCTCATAAGGACTAAGAAAAAAACTTGTTTTTATATTCATATTAGTAAGAGGTTCCCTAGAAACTGAAGAAGTATCTTATATAACATCATAAGGATTCTCACTACGTGGTTTGTATCCTAGGCCTAGACATGCCTCATTCTACAATGTCAGAATAAGTTCAAAAATTACTTATTCATGTAAGCCCAAACCCTTGCCTTTGTAATCCATATTTTTCAAAATTTGATTAAATATGGTGTATGATGGATTCTAGAAACATGAATCAAATCCCTTTGTAGATAGCCAATAATAATTCAAGCTTTATATTCATTTATTTGATAATAATGTTACTTTTTCAAATAATGTAGACCCAAACATGTGGCCAATCATTCATATCTCTTAGATGGCAGGGGTGACAGGGGTAGATTATCAACATTGAATGATTGGTATTCATATTCCCCATAACCTATCAAAAAAAAATTTAAGGTGGGTAGATTTGGTCGGATTCAATACAATAGATAATAACTCATTAGGATGAATATATTTCTTTGGCATGGGATCATATGGTTTGGTTTCTATGGTGGGATAATACATATTATAGTCCTCACCTTCTAACTTATAATTATGGAAATATTGTGGATCCCCATGGATTGTTTTTTCCATCCTAGAATGAGGAAATTTAAGGCACCAGTGGAGAGTGGATGGAATTACTCGCATCTTGTGGATCCATGGTCATCCTACAAGAGTATTATCTGGAAGATTAAAGTAAATGACATGGATTAGGGTTTTGTGAATAATGGGTCCCACTATGATTGGAAGATAGATAATGCTTTTTGGCCATCTCTCATTGTCATCATATGCTTTGATGATGATCAAATTTTTCCCAAGGGATGATTTTGATTACCCCAAAGTTTTGATAAATTTTATATTACATAGTTTGACTACTGAGCCTCCATCTACAAGTACCCAAGGAACTTGATGATTGGCAGTGGATACTTTTATATATAGGGGATAATTATGATTAGAGCTAATGGGTAGGTCATGGGGGTGAAAAGGGATTTGTTGGGTTTGTGATAGGTGGCCAAACAATGCTTCAAACAGACTAGCATCAATGTTTATAGGTACTTTAGATTCATGAAGGATTTGATTAATGATGTCACAATGGATTGATGAGGTCTTGATAAGGTGCATAATATAAATTTGTGTGAGGGTCTTCTCAGGTTGATAGATAATATCATAGATTCCTTTGGGAATGTTAGAGGTTTTATAGGATACATTAAGCTTGAGAGGAGTCATTTGAGGTGAGGTTTTGGGAGGTGCCCCTAAGACAATGATTTTTCCTCATCAAGTGGTGATGAAATAATTAGAGGATGCTTCTTTGATTTTGAGGATAAGACGTTGTTGGTCTTGGAGTTCTTCCAATAGTTTGGCCCTAATTTTAATTTTGGCTATGTGATTAGTATAGGGGTAAGGGACATGATGGTACACAAAATGATAGGATGGATTTTGGCCTTAGTTCCATAGTTTACCCTTCTACATTTTATCATGATTTGGAAAAGGGTCTTGATAAATTCCCAATTGTTGATTTTTAGGAGATCTTTCTTTGCATTCTATCTCTATTTCCCCTTTTTTAATCAAATCTTAAATTAGATTCCTTAGTTGCTTGAATCACTTAGTATCATGCCCCTTTATTCAATGATAATGATAAAATTCATTCTCCCTAAATCAATCAGGGTGGGGTTTATTTTCTTCAAAGGGCTTAATCTCTGGTAGGGCAATCATCTTTTCAGCTATTAATTTTCTTAAAACATCCTCTAGTAGATCACCCAATTTTGTGTAGTGTCATTTCCTAGTGGCAACCTTAGGCCTTCCACTTGAGATAATAACATTGGATGTGTTTTTTCATATTGGTAATGAGGTAGATCCCTAAACTATTTGCACACATTTATAGTCATTAACCCCATCCTCAACAACTTTTTTATTTCTATTGAAGAATTTAGGGTTTTATGAAGGGTATTGCTTTGATGATAATCATTCTAAGAATGAATTTTAATTATCCATTTTTCAACGAGGGACTTTTCAATATAAATCCCTTTCTTCACAACCTCATCAAAAGTTGAGATACAATGAATATTTAATTGGTGGCCCAGTTTGGAATTAAGATTATTAATAAAGATCTTGGTTAACTCCCTCTTAGGAATCGAGCAAGGGAAGCCACTTGCAAGACAACGTCATCATTATGGGAATGATACTAGACTTCCCCCATTTCTTTATTTAGTGTCATGAAAATCTAACATGGTTATTTTGTGTTCCATGTTATAATATAAATGTTTCACAAATTCGTTAGCGAGTTCCCCAAACAATGTTATAGATCCCTTTAACAACTACATAAACCATTCTAAGGTAGGGCCTTCAAGTCTTTGAGGGAATAATATAAGCATGTATGCATCATTATGCGCTACTTCATGGCATGCTATGAAGAAATATTTGACTTTCTCACGTGAGTCACCTTTTCCTATATATTTGTCAAACTTAGGAGGCTCAAAGTGTGTTGGAAAAGTCACTTTAAAGATGTTCATATCCAGGGGATAAAAGTAGAACTCTTCATATCGATATTTCTTAGTGTCATCTCAGGTGTCTAATCTCTAAAGATTTTCCTTCATGGTTTACCATTTGAGGGCAAAATATGGATCCATCAACAGATTAGAGATGGATGGATTAAGTTTTGACTTGTTCTGATCAGGATAGATGGATGATGAGATAGTTTCAATGGACCTTTTAGATGGGTTAGGCTTTAAAGTTTTAGAATTAAAATGGGATTCTAATGAATTAAATTATTGTGTTATTTGGTTGAGGTGATCAATCATGGTTTACTTATAATCAATTTCAACTTGATTCTCTAGAGTGTATTTTCCCTTGCTATATTCAACCTTATTGGTATTGACATTAAGTAGAGGGTGTGGTTATTCTTCTTCTTATTTAGCATTAAACAATTCTTGGTTTTCATCCTTTTCTGTTGTAATGGGGGGAGGATCATGAGATGTGTTAGGCTAAAGATAGACAAGATTATTTAAAAGGTCCACATTAAAGTCTGGTGGTAATGTGGTTCTAATTTCAAGAAGGTGCATTAGTAGTTATTCTCAATGGTCATGGATATATTATTCAATCTTGGCTCTATCATTATTCAAAAAGTCACTTGAGTTATCTTCATTTCCTCCCAAGGTATGTATATCACTCTGATTTTCTTCATTATCAATATGTTGATCACCCAAGGTTTTCAATAAGTCATTTGTTGGCCTAGATGCTTGTCATGTTTTAATGGCTCAGGAACAAGTGTTAGATGTCATTTGGATTATAGTGGTAGGTATATATTATATGTTTACCTTATTAAGATAGGTTGATTGAATGAAGGTGATCAGTTTATAAGGGATTAATCATATGTGATAAGAAAGCTTTGAGAAAAGTTATTTAACTAGTTTGACAAGTTGTGGATAAATGGGCATATCTTTGTTTGGGCTACATGTGTTAGGTATTTAGATTATCAGTACAACATATAATAGTAAGATATCAATGACAGTTGGGTCTAAATTGGAAAAATGATAAGAAATTAATGATTACCAAATTTTGAGTTAGCAAGATGACAAGATAATGATGGGTGCTAACCTCAAATCTGACAGAATGATAGGATGACAAGAACATGACTGCCAAGTTTGAAAAAAGGTAGTGACAAGAACTAGTAATATGGTAGTATAGGTAGTGATGAGCTGGTTTGAGATTATATCAAGGGTTTTAAGATAGGTATTATCAGTCTAACAAAGTGTCAATAGCTATTAGGCTTAAACTGCTAGAGTGATGAGGAGTCGATAATTACCAAATTTTGAGTTAGCAAGATGACAATATAACAATGGTGCTAATCTCAAATCTAATGGGGTGACAAGATGACATGTATACAAATATCAAGTTTGAAAACTGATAGGGTGATAGGTGCTAGCAATAGTAAGGATAGTCAGAGGTGACAATGGAGTGGATATTACATAGTAAAAATAGACTAGCTTTAGTAACACAAATGACTTTCTCAAGGTGACAATGTGGAGATGATTAAATAGTTTAAGTGTTTTAAGGGATTTACATAAGTTTAGGTAATATGTTAAAAGTAGTATGGTATCTAAGTGATGTTTTTAGGTGTCAAATTTAGGTGGGTGACTAGATGGGTAATGATGAATGTAGGATGGTACTCAATTTATGAAAAGTGAGGGAATTAGACAAGCACTAGGTTTTCTCAGGTTAAACTAACATTTTTATTTTTCAAGTGGTGTTAGTTTTTTTGGCTCATAATTAGTACTGGTTTTGAAAATAATCAAACAAGTCACACACAAGCCACAAGCCTAAATTTAGTAATTTGATGCAGGAGTGTAACTCGATGACTACACTATCTTACAACTTCACAGGTGAGGCTATAAGTTGGTGACCTATTATAAAATCTCCCAAACCCTCTTAACCCTATTTTCACATAACTATCACTATTAGAGCTGATATTAGCTTTAGTATTAAGTCACTCGTTATGGTCGAAGGTCTTATTTTAGGTTTAGACAAGCTCAGTAAAGGAGTCCCTAATATACGTTAAGTACGGTGGGGCCCAAATCTATGTAGGGTATTGTCTAAATACTTTTCATATTGGAGATAAAATTTCCCTTACTCCCATGTCATGCACTTGTGGATGAACCAACCAAGGTGAGCACACATTCAAACACCCAAGCCATATAGGACTCTGTACATTTTAAGCTTTCTTACACATATGCATATAAACCAACTTAACCATCTTCCCTACTACCTAATTGTATTTAATTCACTCGTAGTCAATTTTTAATAGGAAAAAATATCAATTTTTAAAAATGTGTGTCAAGCTCAGGGTTGGCCTAAGCAGCAATGAAGCCTGCTAGAAAGCCCAATATGGACTAACCCAAGCTACCCCCAAGCACATTGAGAGTGTAATTTAACCATCCATATGCATGCCATATCTATGAAACTCCTTACAAGGAATACTACTTTAGCACCTAATGATAGTAGTCCCTGATATTTATACTCCACTGAAATACAAAGTATGGCCTAGTGCATAGTGATGAAATCCATGTCATCGACCCATATGGACTAATGGCAAGTGCATGGATGTCATTTCCATGATCACATTACACTCTATAAAAAAATGGTGAGAGCTTATTATTTATTTGTAATCTTGCAGGAATCACCACAAGGATGCAAAGAGGAGAACATACACCATTGTAGCCCTTGGGTGACTCTCAAACACATAAAAAATATTTATTAATCAATTAATTTAGATGTGTTGATAATCAAAATAAATGGGATAATCTTAAAAATACAATTTTTGTCCAAGCCTTAGATCAATCAACATGCAAAATGAAATATTAGTAGTTTCAAGATAAGTGATGTTCGATCGTTTGTTCTATAGGTTAAAAAATTGCCCTTATTTTTATACTTATAAAAGATAAAAATATTTAATATATAAGTTTTTAATTTATAAATTCTTATTAAAATGATGACAAACTTATTATTTAAAGTGACTATTATAATAAGTTCTATAAAAACTATAAACTTATGCTTATTTATCCTACTATTATGATATTGCCTTTTATTCTAGACTTTAAACTAATCTTTTAATTTAGACAAACTTTTTTATTCAATAGACTAGAATTAAAATTATAAAACCCCTCTCAACATCATAATGTTACAAAGCCTTTGAATTAGATATATATAATAATTACTTTCTATCTAACAAAAATTTCTTAAGTCTATAAGATCATATGCAGTGAATGTGTAAAAATTGTATAAGGCCTAGTGAATCAACAAAAGCTTTTAACAAAATGACATTGATAAGAGCAACATTTATTATGACGTGGTAGAAAGTTGTAAAAGACCTATGAAAGGAAGAAGGGGACATGGTGATCAATAACCCAAAAAGTATGGTGCTCTGCTCCTAGATTATGATGTCAATACAATATCAATAGATTTGATCAATACCTATTTCCTTATCATATGAATAAAAAACAATTAATATCTAAACTAGATATAACTAGAAAGATATGCTTCAATCGTTCAAGGATCGAACCTTGACAACTTTGCTTGTATAACGGCCCAACTAACAACACACATAGTATAATACATCTTCTCTATACATAATTTCCACTCACCAAAGAATTTAAAATTGAATTGAAAATAGATGTTTGTCAGACGTTATAATTATTATTGATTAAAATACATTAGTATCCTTAATATCAGCTTGATATTAAAAAATTAGGTCATAGGAGCTTTTTGACTAAGGAATATTAAAAAATTAGGTCTAGCATAGTTTATATTAAAATAATCACATATCTAAGATTGAGAAGCTTGAGACAAATTAAAAAATGGGGTCAGTACTAGATCACATATTTTTTCAATATTAAATATGGTGATTTATATTCTACCATGAAGACAAAAATATTCAAAAAGAACCCCAAGACTAATTTGTATATCCTTTTGTAGCAACCACATGTAAATCAGACTATATATGAATGAGTACAAAAGATTTATGAAAGCTTTTGGCCCAATTCTTTAACTTATTCAACTTGCAAGTTCAATCAATACATTTCAACCATATGATTATCAAAAAGAGGGCTCCCATTGTGGTTTTTCAAATGTATTTACCCAGAATTTGGATAGTTAGATAAAATATGCAAAACAATGATTTAAATCAATCCAAACTCAAGAATAAATCATCAAAGGAAAGATTAGAGAGAAAGAAATCAACATTATTAAAAGTGGATGGATCTTACTCCTAGGTTTTCTTTCCAAAACTCTTGAAATGTTCTTGAACACTAGGTTTAAGAAAGAAGATGCTTAAAATTATGTGGGATTAAAGATGTGCTTATCTCAAGACTGGGTCAATGGAGGACTAAATACAACTTTTGATGGCATGAACATGATATCATGTTGCATTGATCCTTAATTCATTGGTGCTTGAAGCATGAAGAGTATACTTGTATTTATAAAGGTGAGTAGAGGGAAGACCCATTGTCCAATCAAACTCCCTCCCAATTTTGAAATGGAGGTGGATATTTCTATAAAAGGGGGAAGTTTAAGACTTTCTTTTGGAGCCCCCCTATTTGTTTTATTTAGTCATTATGAGATATGTAGGATACATTTTAAAAACTGAAAAGTGGGGTGGGTATCAGGAATTAGATATTAAAATATTATGTGGTTAAGGGGGATTCATTAATAGATTAATTAATTTAGAAGGTGGAATAGGCAAGTTAGCATATGATGGAGAATGAAGGGGGATATTAGGTGGAATCAATAAAGTTAGGGAGGTGAGAAAATTTATGTGTATATAATTTACAAATAGGTTTAGAAATTGCTCTCAACTATAAATTTTTTTTAGTCAAACATTCCACATGGATGGCCAACCCAGTGCCTATTTATAAGAGAAATTGGGAAATTAGTCTTTTTTTTAACTTAAAAAACCTTAACAAAGCCTTGAAAAAAGATAATTATCCTCTAAATTTTACCCTGATGAAGTTGTTTAGATTGTGATTCGATTTTAGATGATGTCCTTTATGTATGGATTTTTGAGCTATAACCAAGTATTGGTTGATAATAAATGTAGAATAAATAAAACATTCATAACAAAATAGAAAACATTTGTTAACAAAAGAGTGTCTTTTGGTCTGATAAATGCAAGTGAAACATTCCAGCGTGTCATGGAATTTCCCTTTCAAATCCTAATAGGAAAATGCATTACTATTTAAATGGATGATCTAACTTTATTTCCCAAGCATATGTCACACCATATATATCATTTTTATAAGGTATTTGAAAGATGCACGCAGTATAGTATTTCTCTAAATCCACAAATCAATATCTTTGGTGTCACTGAAAGTAAGTTATTAGGGCACATCATTGCCAAAGAAGTTATATTAATTAACCTTGATACAACTAGTACCATTTCAAAATTTTCACTTCCAAATAGTAAAAATGAGTTAGTCATTTTTTGGAAAAATTAACTTTTTGCATTAATTTAGTTTATTATTTTTCTAAGATTATAAGACACGTTAACTCCATGTTAAAATAAGATGAAAAAATAGAGTGTAATCCTCATTACATTTTAAAACATCAAGGATGACATTATGAAATTCCTAGTGTTGATCAGTCTAGAATTCATAGAGATTTACATCTCTACTCTTTTTCTTTTGATCACACCATAACAGTTATATTGATATAGATAATTGATAAAGAAGAGCATAACATTATAATAAAGAGAATAAACATGGAAGAAACAAAACTTAATTATTTAATGTTGGACAAGCCAACATACATATTAGTCAAATATATCAAGAAATTCAAGAATTACATTCTCTACATCAAGGTTCATGCCATAGTGCCAAATCCCACAGTGAAGCTTATTCTTGGGCAGAACAAGCTGGGAGAACACAAAGGAAAGTGGATGGCCAAGTTTAAATATTATGTCTTTCAAATCAAACTAGCTAAAATGGTGATAGGACAAGGTCTCACCAAACTAATCATAGAGGTCGATCCAAGGATCATAATTATGCAAGTAAATCAAATACAAGTTAAACTATAATAGTGGTATGATAACATCATTCACTTTTTCCTCTATGGAAATTTCCATTTGAAATTAAACAAATTACAAAAGAGAGCCTTGAGACTAAAATAAGCTCATTATATGCTGAAGAAAGGAGTTTTGTACTACATAAATTATGAAGGTATTTACCTCATATGCATGACCAAGGAAAAAGTTGAATACATTATCATTGCATTCCATAAAAAATATGGAAGTAGTCACCCTTTTGGTAATATAAAAGCACAAAATATTCTCATAGTATACTAGTACTAGACCACAAGCCTTAAACATGTTCAGACCCATGTAAGGATTTTCCTTGAATTTCAAACATTTTCTAAAAGAGATAAACATAGAGAAATTCTATTGTAATTGATGATTGAAACCTAACCTTTTTCTCAATGGGTCTAGATTTTGTAGGAGTTATAAATTCTAACTCTACAAAAGGACACAAATTTGTGTTTACAACCATATGCCATTATACACAGTGGACTAAAGTAGTTTTCATAAATAACTACACAACCAAAGTTCTTAAAGATAAAATTTGTTAAAATATTTAACACACCTTTGTCCTTGGTTTGTAATAACAAAATTACATTCCAATCGACATAATTTAAATAATGGGCATATGACAATAAGATTATTATAATTTTTTCTTCAAATTATCACTCCTAAGTTAATGGAGTGGCTAAATCTAACAACAAGAACCTCATAAATGTCATTAATAAGTTCAATATGAAGATACCAAGGGATTGACATTCATTATTGAAATATGCACTATGGTTTGATAAAACCATATATAAAAAAACATTAAAAATTCCCACATATTAGTTTATGTAGGAATACATGGAAGAAGATGACAAAGTGCAGTCAAGATTGCTCAACATTATTTAAATGGAAGATGCACGAGATGAAACCCTACATAGTTTAAGCAAACATCAAGACATAATCAAAAGATGGTTTGATAAGAGAGAAAGGGTAAAAGCTTTAAGAATTTTTTATTTATTTTCACTATGGGATAAAACCCATGATAAGAAAGGATGACATGCAAACATTGACCCTTTGTATATTGGTCCATATCATTGTTTTGAGATATTTAAATATAATGCTTTTAGACTAGAAGATTTACAAGGAAATGACATGTTGCTCCGAGTGAATGGGCAATACTTGAAGCACTACTTTTTGGTTGTGTTATCCCCATCACTCTTGGATTGGTTGTGAGTTTCAATTTAATAATAGTTTTAGGATTTGATTATTTAAATTAGTTTTATTTCGGTTATGTTTTCTTTCATTGATTAAATGTCATTGTCCTTTGTTTTCCTCAAATATTTCTATTTGCTTAGGTTAGTTATGTAACTGTCATTGAAGACATAAAAACAAAGAAGCTAAAAACATCATTTAACTTCATTATAAAATGACTCAATCACTTGCTAGATTCCATTATGTCTACATTATCCAACCCATTTCATGGGATACTTTAGTCACATTCAATTGGTTGGGAGCACTGAATTCACTATGAAAGTGTTAAAATTTAGGAAAATGGATGAATTTTTATAAAACATCAATAACATGTCTAATCATTTTTTATTTTCAATAGAAAATAGAAAATTTGTTTTATAATTTCCACACAAATCAAGAAAACTATTTTGTAGTGGAAAAGAGTCATGACTGCAATTTTTCACATTACATATCATTTTGAAGGACCAAAATAAGTAAAATAAAGATCACCTGAGATTGAAAATTTTTAGACCACACCAATACCTAGATATATCAATTCCCAACCCTTTAAGAGATCCAATAAAATTAAAAATAAAAGGAGAAAGGAAAATATGAAATATTCAAAGAAAATCCAAAAAATAAATCCTAAAAAGGTGATTCAAGCAACCTCCATTGGGGCTATGGATACTAAACTAACAATGGAGCAATGTCTAAAGCAAATACCACTAGTCAAGAGTAAAGTAATGCCCAAGCCTTCTCCCCTAGCCACCCATATGTGTGTGTGTGTGTGTATGTGGCTAGGGGGGAAGGCTTAGGTATATATATAAGCCTTATCCCCATCCACCCATACATATATATACCCAAGCTTTCCCCTCTAGCCAACCCCCCTACCACACACACACACATATACAGGTGGTTGGTGGGGAAGGATTTAACACTTTCATAGTGTGAACAATCGCTTGATCCCTAGTCACTTCATTGTGAATACTTTAACACTTTGTAATTCCATGAGGGCATGAATGGTAGATGGCTACCACATGACTCATTTTATGTTTCTTATATTTTCACATGATACATTTATATTAAAATTGTGAATATAATTGTGAATAATTTGTCTCTTGTGTGTAGGTAAAGGTATGGACATGTGCAATTATACATTGGATTTTAAAACTCAATGGATTTGCACAGTCTAATGGGGCTAAAATATTAACAAAAAGAAAATCTGTGATTATGTAATTCCTTGGCCATTCGATGAGCACCACATGTTTGCTTAGGATATTATTAAATATTGAAACTTTTAATATAAATTTGACTTATATTTTAATGTTCTCATATAAGGATGAACACCAAAGGAAATTGAAATGAAACTAATATTTCGACATGTACATAGATTTTCCAGTTCATCACTTACACTTTGTGAACTCTATGGACCTGTGAATACAAAGTAATCAGAGGCTACCACATGTCTCAATCTTATCAAGATGAATCAAAAGATGAATTAACAAGGAATTCAATCCCACTGTATGAGTCATTCATTAATATCATGCCACATAAATATATAGTGTATGGAAATGTGAATGGAATAAGACAAGCAAAACTATTAGACAAAATTATTAAATCAATGCATCCACACAAGGGAGAGATTAATTAAAGACTCCAAGTTACTCCATGACCATGAGGCCATTGTATTTTGACATGTGGATAGTTGATATTATTTATTTGAGTTCAAGTCCATGAAATTCATCCAAAATATAAATCATAAATGACACTATATAAGATACTAATAGAGACCACCATTTTCTATCAATTAATGTATCCTAAGGGTGGGTGTATTTATAGAGTTGAATTATAAAAAGAATGCATGCAAAATTAAAATAGATAATATTATTCACAAGTAACTGCCATTGTTAAGTAGTTTTCTTAGAGTTAAGAGCATTTCAAAATTTAAAAAAGACTAAGCGTATTGAACTCATATACCTTGAACACCAAACTCCTTGAACAATAAAACATAATAGCTTAGAGAATGCAATATGCCAACCTCTTCTTCCTATAACTCCCCTTGAGAGTTCAAGGACACTGCCTCCACACCTGATATTTTTGTGTATGATAATTATAATGTTCTATTACATATTATAAATCAAACTTGATCGATATATAATGATGAGGATGCCAAACATGATGAGATAGAGTATTGAGATGATCTAGTCACAATTTATAAGGTCGATATACACTAATATGTGGCTAAACATAAGATATTTCCATGTATATACCTCATGCACAATAAATTTATTGGGTTTGTTCTCAAAGATGTGATATTTTTTCAAACCTAAATAATAGATTAGCCTATATTTTTAGGGTTATATTTGAGAATTATTACAAGCTACTTGAGCCTACTTTTCATATATAAGTAGGATGTTTCCATAGAATGGTTTTAGAAAAATAACCTTGTGTAAGTATCGATGGATTAGGTAGAGGACACAAAACATTGGGTCAACAGGGGTGATATCAACGCATATATCATTAAAACCCTTAATAAAGGGGTTAGGTAAGGTATGTTTCTAATGAATTTATCATATGGGGGCTCTTAACATCAATCATGTGAATAAAATTTGGGTGCCCTTATTGGACATGATCATAAATGAGAGAAATAATCATGCTCTAGGTAAAATTATCTCATATAATTTGAAATAAAAATTCTAAGGAGAGAAAAAAATTATTAAATTTCTATATGATGTCATGTCTTATGGATGCTTACTATACTAATATTAAATTCAAACATTATATTTCCCAAAATGGCTTAATTCTTCCATTTCCCCCATTTATGTTCGATAAAACAAATTGTATGTGTATTATATCCAGGAATGCATGGAGGAGATTTTTAATTATTTCTATCCCCCATGTATCTAGACATCAATGAACATCTCATGACCAGGTTATTAGAGGAGATGATGGAATAAATCAAAGAGATTGGAGCCTATTGATATTACCAATTGTTCATAATGATTTAGATTGAAACAATTTGATTGCACCACTAAAGCTCCCCTACTATGTCCTAGATAATTTAGGTGCATAGGATACTTATTAACAAATTTTCATCAAAGAAGGGGGCATATTCAAGATTAAAAATAAAAATTAATTTCCACCTATTGCATTGAAGATAGGGAGATAATTTTATAGAACATGGCCTTCTATTCAACAATTTTAAGTACATAGGGGTTCATTCAAGTTTGATTATATGGTTTTTAGACATTAGGACTCTATTGGAAAAGTGGCCAAGCATTTGTATTTAATACATGCGAAGGTCAATGTGGTAAATCATAATATTCTACACTTGGATGACCTATACTATTTAAATCCAATAGATCCTACATAAGTGAAAGCAAACTTTTAATCATTAGTAATACTTAATCCAACATAAAACCCACAAGTTTAAAGGTTTATAAAGGATTAAGGAGAGGCTTGAGGATAAGTTTCCACAAAAGAAGGAAAAATATAATGGATACATCCTTCCCTCAAGAAGAAAATATTATATGTGTTTCCAACATCTTTAGTTATAAAAAAAAATTTAGTGCCTATACTTGCTTAACTAGTAAGGCCTCCTCCTAGTTTAGTGACTACTACCCTTGCTTCTAGTGTAATAAGTCAAATGAGGCTTCCTATTTCTAATAATTTATCTATGACTCTTGGGATTGTGCAAGTTTATAGTCTCCAATCTATATTGTCCTAATTTATCCATATCACTCAAACTATGGGGTTATTCCTAAATTGATTACACAAATGTTTGGGTCACTATTATGGCCACTTCAATTTGATTAGCGACTAATTTTCCATTTATTATCATAGTGACCTCGTTATTATCTCATGATACTATATACACAACTCCTTGATTATTTTATACAACCTATACTACTAAAAATAATATTTAAACATCTCCAAAGTTATAACGACATCACAAGTTTCCAAGATCCCTGTGACACCTCCTCATGTTCCCATAATTCCACTTAGCCAAAGCCTATTTTTGCTAATTTTCATAATATATAAATTCATATTATGGTCTCAACCAATATAAGTCACATAATAACAATCGATGCTTTCATCTAACCATCATTTTAGGCCCATCCATATTTTTTAACATCATCCTCCAATCTCACACACATTTTTTCTTCCATTTCACATATTCCCACTACCCATACCACTTCATCACCATTGATCACAGGTTCTATAACATTCCCATTATAACCATAGTTAAAGCTTTGTCTACATCCCTTGTATCACCTATAGTGATTGAATAGGATAAATGGGAATATTCTCAAGGTGACTAGATGTAGAGCATGTAGTTTGTTAAAGTTCTGAGGCAAGACATGATCATCCAAGATTAACTTGGATTCAAGTTAAAGTTTGAAAAGGATAAAAAAAATTGAGATAATAACCAAAAGAATATTCATTCAATATGGAGCACCTATTCTATATTAAATTGAGGAATATTTGTTATATTTAACCAAGAATTAAATATAAAGTAGAAAGGTGGCCAAAACCTTGGATTAATACAGTAGTGGCGATGAATTTTTAGAATACCTTGAGATAGTGGTAAAATCCACTAATAATATCACATAGGAAATAGTTTAAGGAATGAAAAATAAAATTTAAATACAAGGATAAGAATCTAGGGTCAAGGTCCCATAAAACATAATGGACTAGGTTGAGAATGCATTAGATTCAATCTTCACTTCACTCATAAAGATTCACGAGGACAAGATTGATATTCTACTACACAAAATCTAGAATCACCTAGAAGAGATCCACCTAATTGATCAGAAAGTGGATATTATCTCCCATGTGGCTAAGAAAGGTATACTCTCTAATCTTAGGCTCATGACAATGTCTGAAATAAGCTTGTGCCCAAAGTTTGTTGATCAATATTAGGAGTTCTTTAGAGGAGGCCTCACAAAATTTTATAGCTGCCATGTCACCATTAAATGGATTTGGGGAGGACATTATTAATATATTCAAGGAATATAGTGTTCCACCATTATTCATAGAGGATAATAATGTGATAATTTACATATAGTTCACAAGTATTCTCAAAAATTTCATTATATAATTCAACGAGAAGGTATTCGAGGCAAACATGGGAGGTAGTTAGTAGGTAATATATTTTGTCAGACATGTAGAAGAGAAGATAGAAAATGCCAAACTATTATTTACAAATTAAATTATATATGTTTATAAACTAAATGAGAAATACTAACCATGCATACAATCATTCAAGGGGAAGAAAATAGCTAGTTGAGGGCCTATTCACAAGGGATAAATCTAGACAGACTTGAATAGTTGAAGTTCATTTTTAGTTATCTATTTTTAAAGATAAAAAGATTTATTTAGATGATTTGGTTTTACCTTTAAATTATAAATGTGATTTCTAATCTATTTTATTTGCATACAACTTATTTATGTAGATATGGTTGTTTCCCATATAATGTCATAAATATATTCATTGAGACCTTTTTTTAAATGGAGAGATTCTAGGAAACTTTTCATGCTTAAGAAATATTCATGGATGTTCTATGAGTATATTCATGTTTTTTAATTTCTCAAATTTAGTTTAATATTTTAGATGCTCTACCTTAGTGTGATCAATTATCCGAGATTTACTTTCTTTATTGTGAATTAGATAGGTTGAGTGATTAACTAAATTAACCATTTTTATGGCTTAACTCTAATTAATCTCAATTGATATGGATCAATGTGCTTTTTGAAATTCATTGTGGTTAATTCATCTTAAAAAGTGATGCCATGGGAATTTATTCATTACTGATTTATCCTTAGATTCTTATTGTGTTTATCTAAGTTTGAATAAATGTTATATTTAATAAACATTATCTAATTGACAGTAAATCTCAAGAAACTATTCTATTTTGCAAAAATATCTATGTGAAATTTGTAAACCTTCTTTTCTACCCTACCCTTTTTCCCCTTTTGATATTTTTTATTTAATTCAAACCATGCAAGATAACATCATTGTGAATATCCATATTTAGGTTAGCTTTGATTGTTTGTTAGCTAGAGCCAATTTAGTCATAAAATAGACTTTCTTAGGTAAGTGATATCCACATTGTTCAAACAATACTTTTCCATCACTTGGTTAATTATAAAACTACATACTTGCAAATCCCACCCTAGGTCATATTTTTTTATCCTAAAATGAGAGGGTGAAAACCCATCACTTGTTGGATCCTATTCACAAATTTGCATCGACAAGTATGCCTAATAAAATTTATCAGTCAACTTTTAGTCAACCAGTCTACCTAAGGTTTTTTGTGGGTCCTTGAACCCTTTGAAAAAAGTATTGCACCTTAATGTTCATGTCCTAGATAAGTAACGTGTCCTATGAAACTCTATTTATTAAAAAATCATACCAATAAGAGCAATTGTATTTCCACATTTCGTATATAATATTCAAAAGTGCTTTTGGATATAATTATGTGCATATTTTTAGATTGATGTTTCGAATCACACTCAGTGATCCATCATCAGGAAAAAAATAAAATGATAGAAGATGTAGACCTAGGTATTAAATTGATATGTAAGATGTCAGAATGAGGTAAGACTTAGTTTTGTAATAATAATATAATAGAAGCTTATAATAAGAATGGAAAAGTAATAAATTAAATAACACAAAATACCAAATTAAGATATTTAATATATTAAATTTAAAAATTGAGAAGATAACTGATATTGAAATAAGATATTAAAAAGAAGAAAACATAATGACAATTAAATTAAAATTAATTTTATTTTTTATAAAATGAAAACAATCAACTTCTTAAAAACCCTTTCATAAGTTAATGTTAATGAAAATTAATTTAGAATTCAAAATTTGAAATCGGACCAAGAAGTCAAAATTAAAATGAGATGAAAAATCATCACGCTCTTAGTAGAATAAAAATAATAGACAAATAATAAAAAATAATTTATGTGAGTAAGATTCAATTTTATATCAAGTAGTGAAAAAATTCAAACCACTAATTAATTATAAGATTATCGATTGGTTAAAGTTATAATGAAAAATAAAAATAAATTAAATATGTAAGATGAGTAAAAACTAAATCAACGAAAAAACAAAGTATAAGGAAGATACTAAAAACCTACACCTGCTAAAAAAGAGGAAACAAATAATAAAACCTAAGTTTATAAGCATGTTTAAAATTATTAAAGAGATGTATTGATATTACTATTGGAAATGACAAGTTTTGAATTACAAATGACTATAATAATTAAATGAACTAATTACAACATTAACTTATACAAAAATTAGAACAATTAGTTCGATTTAAAAATAATTCATGAAAATTGAATTGAACAACCTAAGAAAGCAAACATATTCATGGAAAATGATTGGAAACCAACCCAGTAAGAAACCAGTTGATATAAAAAATGAAAGAGTAATTAATTCATTACCAGCATAAAATTTTATTAATACCAAGCATCATGTTGGCATTGAGGACACCAAATTTTAAGACATGGAAGATTGCTTTTCGAAGTGTCATCTAAGAGAAGCCATGGATATTTGTAAACATAAAAACAAATTGAATAGAGATGTGGGCCTAGGTTTAAATCATTATTGGAAACCATTGGTTTACCTTTCCAAAAAACTTTAGTATCGAATCTCTCAACTGCTTCTTCCCTTTCACATTATGTTCCTTTTTTCTTTTCATTATCTTAACAATTATGCCCCTCTTTCCTATAACTAAAGGTCTAGGTTTATAGTGTTGTTTTACATTTCTACTCTCTTTTCCTTTAAATTCAAGTATAATTCTTTGCCTCTCTTTGGTTTCTTACTATGTTAGTTTCCAATCGCTTTCCATGACTATTTTGCTTACTTAGGTTGTTTAATTCATTTTTCAAGAATTATTTTGCAATCAAACTAATAATTCTAATTTTTGTATAAGTTAATGTTATAATTAGTTCATCTAATTATTAAAGTCATTTCTAATTCAAAATTTTATCATTTTCAATAGTAATATCAATACATCTCTTTAATAAATTCAAACATGCTTATAGACTCAGGTTTCATAATTTTACCCATTTTTAGCAGGTGTAAGTTTTTAGTAGATTCCCTATGCTTTTATTTTTTCATTGATTTAATTTATTATTTTATTTCCTTTTATTTTTCATTTTAAGTTTAACCAATAGATATTTTTATAATTAATCAATGGTTTTAATTTTGTTGGTACTTGATATAAAATTGAATCTTACTTGCATAAACAATTTTTTATTATTTATCTAGTGTTTTTTATTTTACTAAGATCGCGACAATTTTTCATCCTGTTTTAATTTTGACTTCTCAGTCTAATTTCAACATTTTGAATTCTAAATTAATTTTACTTAACATTAATTTAAGAAAGGGTTTTTTTTTTTCTTAATTGTCATTATGTTTAGTTCTTCTTTTTAATATCTTATTTCAATATCATGTATCTTCTCAATATTCAAATTTAATAGATTACATATCTTAATTTGGTATTTAGTGTTATTTAATCTATTACTTTTTTATTCTTATTATAAGCTTCTATTATATTATTAAAAACCTAAATACTTACTTCATCCTGACATCTTCCTTACCAATTTAAGATCTAAGTCTACAATATTCTATCATTTTATTCTCTTTCTGATGATGGATCACCAAGTGTGTTTCAAAAATTCAATCCAAAAAATGTGCACACAGTTGTATCCAAAATCACTCTTGAACAAGTCATATCAAGTCATTTAATAATCAGAGAGAAGAATAATGAGAATTCACTAAGGATAAGTGCCAAAAGAAGAGCTTAATCAAACTCTAAGCTTCATCATTCATCTTAATTCAAGTTGAGATTCATTTATTCATATCTTATACAATTGAAATAGAGTTTCCTACCTTAGTTTTTTTTTATCACGCTCTTTTACCAAGTTATATTTTAGATTTGCATGTAGTTATCATCCCTTCTAGGGAAGCATAGGTTCAAAACCCTTGCTCAAGATATTGTTGTAGCATGGAATTGCATCTTTGTGGGAGAGTTTTTCAGGCTCTCTCACTCCCAGCTACAATATTGGAGCAACCTTAGGATATGGTTATCCTATAGTGAGGTTGAACCTCCGAAGAAGGCCAAATTCCTCTTGGTAAATCACCTAAACTACTATTTATACTAGAAAAAGGGTTAGAAAGGGGGTAAAAAGGTTACTAAGAGAGCTTAAAAAGTGATGCACCAAATTCAAATAAGAACTCACATAAGCATGAAGTATACATTGATAAAGTATATAATAATGTTGGTTCACAAAATGTCACAAACTAGCTAATTACATAAGTATTTCATGAACTAGGCTCAGGAAGCAATGAATTAAGCAAACAAGAATTTTAAGATTCACACCTTGCACACATTAATGGCAGAAAGAGCACAAATTCAGACTTGTAACTAACTTAAAAACACCTAAAAAAAGTTCATGAAAGAATGACAATGGACATGAAAGATTTTCCTTCATAATGCCATCATGCACAAGATTTACTAAACACAATTCAAAGGCAAGAGATAGGTAAAGAAAATATTTATTGCTTCAAGAGGTCCTTCATACAAATTTTGATAGGGTCTAGCCCTATCAAATGAGAGTCTCTTGTCTCCCAAAAATTAGAATTATTAGAGATAGATCCCTAAAAAGGGAAAAAATTGGGTGATATATGAGAAGGGGAGAGAAAGAGAAGCGAGCCAAAATAGTTTTTGGCAACTCTGCTAGGGATGAACATGCAATTTGAAGCCTCAAGTTTCAAATTGAAGCAATCCCTACCCTTATCCATTACATACTCTGGTGACTCCATTCTGTGTCTTACCCATTATCATTATAGCCTTACCATTTTCCTCCATCTCCATTATTTTATCTGGTCTACAAAACTAGAGCTGCTGGAAAAGAGTGCGCAGTCTGAAGCCTCAAGCCTCAAGCTGAAGCAGGGCTAGTTCTTTTCCATTTTTGTTCTACAATCTGTCCACTCTACCCAAATTTGTTATCCCTATTTTTCATAATTAAATCACGGCAGTTCGAGGCCCCTGGGGTAACTCTTTTGGCCCACTCAACTTGACTCCACCTCTGCATGAACTTCCATGCAACTCAAGAAAGAACTTCCCTAAATTCTTTGGAGATGGGAGAGTTCACCCTGATGAACACATTACAACCTTCAGCATAGCTTGTGGTGTGATAGGGGTGGAATTTGAAGACATGGCAGTCAGGCTTCTTATGGAGACCCTATAAGGTGTTGTTGTAGAGTGGTTCTACCATTTGTAAGTTGGATCAGTGACTGACTGAGACACACTTAAAGCCAAGTACAAAGCAAGGTTCAAGCCTGCAGAAGATGCACATGCCTTGTTAGCCCAGCTCACATAGATAAAGGAGCCCCAGGAACCTATGAGGGACTTCATTGCCAGGTTCGACAAGCTGAGGCACAGGATTTCCATGATTGCCCAGCTAACACCTCAGAATCTCAAGTGTTTCTTCATCAACTCACAGCTGCCTAAAGTGAGTTTCTTGCTGAGACGAGCTAGACACATAAACCTTGTTACTGTTCAGGACTTGGCTACTGAGCTAGAAGATGACCTTATATTGGCAGGAAAGATAAGGAGAGATCCTAATAGAGGTAAATCCTCTTCATCTTCTGAGTATCCATCTACAGGCACCATGGATCAGATGGTGCAAAAGCTATCAAATGAACTGTTGGCCTTGAAAAGGCAAATGGCCCAAAGTATGTCTGGTCCTCCTAATCAGGATATACCAAGGAGGGCATTTTAGAATTAGCCATATCAAGGCAATGCCTTCAGGAATCAAGGGCAACCAAATCATCTTCTTCCCCCATAAAGGAACCTTGCCCTTGAAGCGCCTCCAACCAACTCAGCAGTTGGATATCTAGAAATAGAACATGATTTCTCTTTCCAACCTAAGTTTGAGCAAGAAAATGATATTGATCTCTTCATGGAGGATCAAGAAGAATCAGCTGGTGACTCCCACATTAGTTTCATGAATTACCAGGATGAACCTAGAAGTGAAGGTGAAGCAATCGAAGGATCATATGCAATATTCACCCGGTCTGAGAATCAATCAACCTAGTAGGCTGATAAAGAAAAGATAAAGGAATGACCCCAACCAGCAATTTCAATTGATAAGCAAAGAACCCCTCTTCCTTTCTAGTCAAAGGACCCGGTGATTGCCAAAAAAGTAAGTACATCAAACATTTTTGCACCTTCTACTTCAAATTCGCAGACTAGTCCTCCACCTCCCAAAAACCAAAAGGATGAACTCCCATCCCCTCTTCCAAGTCTATTTCAGTCATCTGATATAATTGATCATGTCAAAAAATCCAAATTTTAAATGATTGAATTTGAATTCCTACAAGCCAACCCTGAGCAGTTAAACATTGGTAGAGAACTAGGTGTGGACTTGTCTGAGGCAAAAATTGTGGTCACCCAAATGTCAGCCCGTACAGCTCAAATTCTATTTGAGCCTTCAGGCAGGGGTAATTACTTCTTGACCATAGAGGATGCTCATGTCTCAGCTGATGAAAGTCTCATAGCTATAAATTTAGGATTTGATCCAAACAAGACATCAGAAGAATTGGTAGGGCGCAGTACAAATGAAGAAGGATCTTTCATCTCTAATGAAGAGAAATCTGATAGAAGATCAGCTTATGATGATGCTTAGATCCTAGAATCCGATGGTAGCAAATCTTCAACTAATGCTGAAGCTGGGATTGTGTTGATATCTCCTCAAGGAGATATTCTTCCTCCATGCAAGTTGCAGTTCAGCAACACCAACAACACAGCTGGATGCAAATCTCTATTGCTCAGATTGAAGACTGCTCAGGATGAAGAGATCAAACTCCTTCACATCAAAGGAGATGTTGAAATAATGGTTTGTTAGGAGTTTGATGTTGATAAACAAAGAATGTGTTGGACTAGACCAGCAGAACAATAAGCTATGATGGTGGACCATATTGTTGTACTCCAAAGTTAGCAAAAGGAACCCTTTGCCAAGAGAGCAAGGAGTTATGGTTTTCAAATTGAAGACCACGTCTTGCCATGGAGCAAGAAGAGAGAGCCAAAAAGAGGAAGACACAAAAAATGTGATTCTTGGTGGAGAGTTCCATTTGCCCGTCACTAATTTTGGGGATAAAATGGTTTCTTGTTGGTTTATCAGGACAGAACGCCATTTTTATTGTCTCACAATGGGCAGCATCTGAAGCACTTCAATTCTTGAAATGTCAAATAAGTTTATCTGTACATATGTATATCTATATAGTCTTTGTTTCTACTTTGTGTTGTTCATTTTTATTTTTTGGAGCCTTTCTTTTTGGGTAGCATGACTCCACAGCCCAATGGCATACTTTAAGGCACTGGAGATTTTGGTTTCTACTCCCCTCAGCTGTTCCATGTTTAAAACTGAAAGAAGTTCCCCAATTGGAGCCAGTTGTTGTCCCCAAAAATATCACTCATTTTTGGGACAACATATGAACTATTTTAGTCCTGCAAGACCAAAATTGTCTCTTCCCTTTTCAAAAATTGTTCTATGCATTCTAATTCTCCATTCTCCAAGCTTTTCAAAAATCTACAAACTCTGTAGGCTTAAAACTATGGACTCCACAAGCTTAAAACTATTGACTCTGTAGGCTCATTTCTATAGACTCTGTAAGCTTGAATCTACAGACTCTATAGGAAGAAAATTTACAGACTCTACAGGCCAAGTTCTACAGGCTTCGTAGGTTGATTTCTACGGACTCTGCAGGAAAGAAGTAAGCTCTCAACACTTGGGTGATTTCAAAGTTGGTTCAACGGCAAGCTTCTAAGCAAAGATTGAACTGTTGAACTGTTGAATCTTGAACCAAAAAGGTTCAAGGGTTCAATGGGTTTAAAGGTTCAACTTCATCAGCAAGAGTTAAGTGCATTTGTCAAGGTTTAAAGTTCAACCACTTCAAGGTTCAACGGCTTCAAAACACTTATCAAAGAGAAGAAGGCTTGAACCATTAAACTGTTGAATCATTGAATAATTTTGGTTCAAAGGTTCAATGGGTTCAATGGTTAAAAGGTTTAATGCGTGGTTGGTTCAAGTGGACAAAAGACTTAGCCAAATAAAGGTATTAAACTAATTGAACCATTGAACCATTGAACCAAAGTTGGTTCAATCAGTCAGTTCAATCAGCAGGTTCAATGGAGTGCCCCAAAGTGAAAAGACCAAGTGCCCTAGCAGAAGGCAAGGAACATTGGTTCAAAGATCAAAGGAAGGAAGCGATTGAACTAATAAAGCAATTGAACCAATAAAGCGATCGAAGCAAGAAAGTGATTGAACCAAGGAGCCGAGAAGGTCACCCAAACCATTGAAATAGTCAACCAATGATGTCCCTATGGATGTCAAATTTAAGGTAATGAAATATCTGCTAAGCTTCAAATATGGCGCAAAACCTAAAAACAAACTCAGCGATCAGTTGAAGGAGCTGAAAGAACTGGCAAAGCTAGGAATATAGCCCCAAGGGCTCAGATTCCAAGAAAAGACAAAACTAGAAAGAGGAAAAGATAGCCTAGGAGCTTAAATTCTAAGAAGAGACAAAGTTGGAAAGGACAAAAGCAAAAAGAGGAGAAGACCAAAAATATCTACGCAGAAGTTATTCTAGTAGCTGGAATAGTCTATAAAATAGATTTTTGAGCTTGCAAACATTGAAGGCACGGCCTGTTAGTCTCCTTTGGAGTAAAGACAAAATGGACAGCTACACAGATGTCAAAGGGGATATACTAGATGATCCAAACCTAGGAAAAGACATATTAGATGAATAGACATGCCATAGTTAAGGCAATGCACTGTTCCAGGCATGGTCCCTCCAGATAGAACTAAAGGCGCATTGAAGGCATTGAATGCAGCATGGGCCATTTTATGGAACAAAGTGCCAAGTCTTTCTTAGATGCTATATATTATAATCTCTTTTATTATTTTAAGGAGATCTTCCCAATACAAAAGCAAAACTTTGCCCAATTGAAAGGTGAATACTGAGACATTGAGCTCTGATTGTATTTCATTTCATTTTATCTGAATGAGAATGCAAGTTGTTTGCAGACTTTGTGTTGTTTTGGCTTGTATCATTTTAGAAGATTATTCTTATGTCTGTCTTCTGAATGTGTTCTTGTTTATTTAATTTGGCAAACAAAACTAGTGAAATTAATAAGGAAGGTGTCCTGAAGCCAACTGTGGGAAGACTTTATGCTACCATAATTGTCTTTAGTGTGTATTTATTTTTTGTTTCTGTGTAAAAGACCTTGGGATGACTTTGTGCCTGCATTGTCCTTCATATCTCACTCTTGGGCAGTCAAGATGGAGACTTTGTGCTACATCTAAGATTTTTAGTTACTACGCCCTTGGCACCCTGTTACTTATCCTACCAGAAAGATTCCTATTGTTTGTAAGAACAAGCACTTCTAAAAGAAGAGAAGTGCCTTCTGTCACTTCACCAAGATTTCTACTATCCAGGAAGAGATCTGGCTCTTGGTTGAATGTTACTTCTAAAAGAAGAGATGTACCTTCACCAATCACCCAAGATTTATCCTCTATTTGTTAACATCATCTCTAAAAAAAGAGAGATGGATGGCTTATCCCACCCCTGTGTCCTACTTTCTGCTTATATATATAGTATATAGCCTCCATATATTTAATAAGGAACCTCCCCTTGATGAGAAGAGAGATTTGTCCCCTATTGATGTAGTAAAACTGCACACTTGGATGACCAATCTCCCTATACTATGGTGATAGGAACTATTTTGCTCACCAATTAGTTGGTCAACAAAATATTCACCCAATAGTTTTTGGTGACTCTGCTAGGGATGAATGTGTAGTCTAAAGCCTCGAGTTTCAGATTGAAGCAATCCCTACACTTATCCATTACATACTCTAGCAACATTGCTCTATGTCTTACCCATTATCATTATAGTCTTACCATTTTCCTCCATCTCCATTATTTTATCTGGTCTGCAAAACAAGAGCTACTAGAAAAGAGTGCATAGTCTGAAGCCTCAAGCCTCAAGTTGAAGCAGGGCTAGTTCTATTCCATTTTTGTTCTACAATCTGGCCACTCCACCCAGATTTGTTAGCCCTATTTTTCATAATTAAATCATGGCAGTTCGAGGCCCCTGGGGTAACTCTTTTGGCCCACTCAACTTGACACCACCTCTGCATGAACTTCCATGCAGCTCAAGAAAGAACTTCCCCAAATTCTTTGGAGATGGGAGAGTTCACCTTGATGAACACATTGCAGCCTTCAACATAGCCTGTGGTGTGATAGGAGTGGAATTTGAAGACATGGCAGTCAGGCTTTTTGTGGAGACCCTACAAGGTGCTGCTATAGAGTGGTTCTATCATTTGTAAGCTGGATCAGTGACTGACTGGGACACACTTAAAGCCAAGTTCAAAGCAAGGTTCAAGCCTGCAAAAGATGTACATGCCTTGCTAGTTCAGCTCACACAAATGAAGAAGGAGCCCCATGAACCTATGAGGGACTTCATTTCCAGGTTCGACAAGCTAAGGCATAAGATTCCCATGATTGCCCAGTCGACACCTCAGAATCTCAAGTGTTTTTTCATCAACTCACAACTGCCTGAAGTGAGTTTCTTGTTGAGACGGACTAGACACATAGACCTTGTTTTTGTTCAGGACTTGGCTATTGAGCTAGAAGATGACCTTATCTTGGCAGAAAAGATAAGGAGAGATCCTAACAGAGGTAAATCCTCTTCATCTTTTGAGTATCCATCTATAGGCACCGCAGATCAAATGGTGCAAAAGCTGGCAAATGAACTGCTAGCCTTGAAAAGGTAAATGGCCCAAAGTATGTCTACTCCTCCTAATCGAGATATGCCAAGGAGAGCATTTCAGAATCAGCCATATCAAGGCAATGCCACCAAGAATTAAGGGCAGCTAAATCATCTTCCTCCCCCACAAAGGAACTTTGCCCTTGAAGCGCCTCCAACCAACTCAGCAGTTGGATATCTAAAAATAGAACATCATTTCTCTTTCCAACCTGAGTTTAAGCAAGAAAATGATGTTGATCTCTTCATGGAGGATCAAAAAGAATTAGTTGGCGACTCTCACATTAGTTTCCTGAATTACCAGGATGAACCCAGAAGTAAAGGTGAAGTAGTTGAAGAATCATATGCAGTATTCACCCAGTCTAAGAATCAGTCAACCTAGCAAGCTGACAAAGAAAAGATAGAGGAGTGACCCCAACCAGTAATTTCAATTGCTAAGTAGAGAACCCCTCTTCCTTTCCAGTCAAAGGACTCGGTGATTGCCAAAAAAGTAAGTACATCAAACATTTTTGCACCTTCTACTTCAAATTTGCAGACCAGTCCTTCCCCTCCCAAAAACCAAAAGGATGAACTCCCATCCCCTCTTCCAAGTCCATTTCAGTCATCTGATATAATTGATCATGTCAAAAAATCCAAACTTCAAATAATTGAAATTGAATTTATATAAGCCAACCCTGAGCAGTTAAACATTGGTGGAGAACTAGGTGTGGACCTGTCTGAGGCAAAAATTATGGTCACCCAAATGTCAGCCCCTGCAGCTCAAATTCTGTTTGAGCCTTCAGGCAAGGGTAATTACTTCTTGACCATAGAGAATGCTCATGTCTTAGTTGATGAAATTCTTGTAGCTGGAAATCCAGGATTTTATCCAAACAAGACATAAAAAGAATTGGTAGGGCGTAATACAAATGAAGAAGGATCTTCCATCTCCAATGAAGAGAAATCTGATAGAAGATCAACTTTTGATGATGCTTGGATCTTAGAATCTGATGGCAGTAATTCTTCTACTAATGTTGGAGCTGGGATTATGTTGATATCTCCTCAAGGAGATATTCTTCCTCCATGTAAGTTGCACTTCAGCAACACCAATAACACAGCTAGATGTGAATCTCTGTTGCTCAGATTGAAGACTACTCAAGATAAAGAGATCGAACTCCTTCACACCAAAAGAGATGATGAACTAATGGTTTGTCAAGAGTTTGAAGTTGAAAAATAAAGCATGTGCTGGACTGGACCAACAGAATAGCAAGCTATGATGGTGAACCATACTCTTGTACTCTAAAGTTAGCAAAAGGAACCCTTCGCCAAGAGAGCAAGGAGTTATGGTTTTCAAATTGAAGATCACGTCCTACCATGGAGCAAGAAGAGAGAGCCAAAAAGAGGAAGACACAGAAAATGTGATTCCTGGTGGAGAGTTCCATTCACCCATCACTGATTCTAGGGACAAAATGGTTTCCTGCTAGTTTATCAGGATAGAATGTCATTTTCATTGTCTCACAATGGGCAGCATCTGAAGCACTTCAATTCTTGAAGTGTCAGATAAGTTCATCTGTACATATATATATATATATATATAGTCTTTGTTTCTATTTTGTGTTATTCATTTTCATTTTTTGAAGCCTTTTTTTTTGGGTAGCATGACTCCATAGCCCAATGGCATACTTCAAGGCACTGGAGATTCTAGTTTCTACTCCCCTCAACTGTTTCAAGTTTTCAACTGAAGGAAGTTCCCCAACTGGAGCAAGTTGTTGTCCCCAAAAATATCACTCATTTTTGGGACAACATATGAACTATTTTGGTCCTTCAAGACCAAAATTGTCTCTTTCCTTTTCAAAAATTGTTTTGTGCATTCTAATTCTCCATTCTTCAAGATTTTCAAAAATCTGCGAACTCTGTAGGCTTAAAACTACAGACTCTATAGGCTTAAAACTATGGACTCCACAAGCTCATTTTTATGGACTCTATAGGCTTGAATCTATTGACTCTATAAGAAAAAAATCCACAGACTCTGTAGGCCAAGTTTTACGAGCTTCACAGGTTAATTTCTACGGACTCTGCAGGAAAGAAGCAAGCTTTCAACACTTGGGCGATTTCAAAGTTGGTTCAACGACAAGCTTCTAAGAAAAGATTGAACCATTGAACCTTCAACCAAAATGGTTCAAGGGTTTAATGGGTTCAAAGGTTCAACATCAATAGCAAGAGTTAAGCGCATTTGTCAAGGTTCAAATTTCAACCACTTCAAGGTTCAACGGCTTCAAAACACTTATTAAAGAGAAGAAGGCTTGGACCATTGAACCATTTAACCATTTAACCATTTTGGTTTAAAGGTTCAATAGTTCAAAGGCTCAACACGTGGTTGGTTCAAGCAAACAAAGGACTTAGCCAAATAAAGGGATTGAACTGATTGAACTGTTGAACCAAAGTTGGTACAATCGATCGGTTCAATTGGTAGGTTCAAGGGAGTGCCCCAAAGCAAAAAGACCAAGTGCCCATGCGAAAGGTAGGGAACATTGGTTAAAATATCAAAGGAAAGAAGTGATTGAACAAATAAAGTGATTAAACCAATAAAGCAATCGAAGCAAGAAAGTAATTTAACCAAGGAGCTGAGAAGGCCACCTGAACTGTTGAAATAGTCAACCAATGACATCACCGTGGACATCAAATTTAAAGTAATGAAATATATTCTAAGTTTCAAATGTGGTGTAAAACTTAAAAACAAACTCAGTGACCAGCTGAAGAAGGTGCCGAAAGAGCTGGCAAAGCTAGGAATATAGCCCCAAGGGCTTAGATTCTAGGAAAAGACAAAACTGGAAAGGGGAAAAGATAGCCCAAGAGCTTAAATTCTAGGAAGAGACAAAGTTGGAAAGGACAAAAGCAAAAAGAGGAGAAGACTAGAAATATCTACATAGAAGTTATTGTGGTAGCTGGAACAGTCTGCAGAATAGATTTTTGAGCTTGTAAACATTAAACGTGCAACCTGTTAGTCTCCTTTAGAGTAAAGACAAAATGGACCGCTATGCAGACATTAGAGGGGATAGACTAGATGATCCAGACCCAGGAATAGACATGCCATAGTTAAGGCAACACACTGTTCGAGGCATGGTCCCTCCAGACAGAACTGAAGGCATGTTGAAGGCGTTGACTGTAGCATGGGTCGTTCTATGGAACAAAGCACCAAGTCTTTCTTGGCTGCTATATATTGTAATCTCTTCTATTTTTTTAAGGAGATCTTCCCAATACAGAAGTGAAACTCTGCCCAATTGAAAGGCGAATACTGAGACTTTAAGCTCAGATTGTATATCATTTCAGTTTATCTGAATGAGAAAGCAAGTTGTTTGCAAACTTTGTGTTGTTTTGGCTTGTATCATTTTAGAAGATTATTCTTATGTCTATCTTTTGAATGTGTTCTTGTTTATTTAAATTGGCAAGTAGAATTAGTGAAAGTAACAAGGAAGGTGTCTTGAAGCCAACTGTGGGAAGACTTTGTGATGCCATAGTTGTCTTTAGTGTGTGTTTATTTTCTATTTCTGTGTAAAGGACCTTGGGATGACTTTATGCCCTCATTGTCCTTCATATCTCACTCTTAGGCAATCAAGATGGAGACTTTATGCCACATCTTATATTGCTAGTTACTATGCCCTTGGCACCCTGTTATTTATCCTACCAAAAAGATTCCTTTTGTTTGCAAGAATAAGCACTTTTGAAAGAAGAAAAGTGCCTTCTATCACTTCATTAGGATTTCTACTATCCAAGAAGAGATCTGGCTCTTGGCTAAATGTTACTTCTGAAAGAAGAGAAGTACCTTCACCAATCACCCAAGATTTTTCCTCTATTTTTTAACATCATCTCTGAAAAAGAGAGATGGATGGCTTATCCCACCCCTATGTCTTACTTTTTGCTTATATATATAGTATATAGCCTCTGAATATTTAATAGGGAACCTCCCCTTGATTAGAGGAGAGATTTGTCCCCTGTTGATGTAGTAAAACTGCACACCTGGATGACCAATCTCTCTATGTTATGGTGATAGGAACTCTTTTGCTCACCAGTTAGCTGGTCAACAAAATATTCACCCAACAGAATGCACATCATTGATCTTGATCAACTTGATCAAACGTGCACCGTTGATCCTTTGATTCACCATGATCATGCCACGTATCAACCCTACATCTAATCTCAAGATATTCTAACTTATTAACCATGAGCTTGTTGTTGATCTTCAATTACATGATTGAACGCATGTCATTGACCGTGATGGTCTCACTGTATTGATCTATTATCCACATGCCATTGATGTTGATTCGATCAAGCGAGATTTTAACATTTTTTTGGTTCTATGTTCAATGTCAAAATCCTTTGAAATATTTGAATTCAAACGGATATTTCCTATGGTTTTAACTTGGTGTCCCCATGCATATCCTACTTTACTAGTTTCACTTTGAAGCTTATATCTTGAGATAGACAACTCATCAAGATACTAAATTTTTAGAATGTATTCATGGAATAAAGAACATCATGTTCATGTAATTCTCCAACCTTGATCGACCTCCCAAGTATACTTATCAAATGTGTAACTAGACTGACCTATTTATTCTTGCATGATGTAACATGATGATCTAGCTCCTTGAATATCATCAGATTAACACATTAAGCTTGTTTAAAGTGTTTTAAAAGATTTTTAAGTGACTTGTGATCTTCCCATGAAGTCTATCTACTCTTTTTAGCTTTGGATCATTTATCAACCAAAACTCTACTCAGTTTCTTCAAACCAGATTCAGTCAGTTTCTTATGTGGACTAATTTTGGCCAACATTTTTGGTGACCTCTTGAGATTGCATGCCTACTATGCAAGATATTAGTTGCCTTTTCTAATCCATTGGGTGTATAGAGTCATAAGATTTCATGGAGAAACTATTGTAAAGCTGATAGAAGGTTGGACCCTTCTAAAAACCTCCTTTTGAAGAAATAAGGACCAAACAAATAAAACTAACAATGTGCCCAAGGCACTTAGGGAAGGAAGCACACGACAGAAAATAAATGTGCACAAGACACTTAGATGAAAGCATAAAATTTATTCTAATATATTACAATGGCTACAAATTCTCTTAATAACAAGGCTTTAAATGAACACCATTAATTGGGATGGGTAATACCCCTCCATCTAGTTGGGCAAACTAAAAAGCATTATGTTGTTTACATCCACTAATCAAATAAGGGTTACTCTATGAGTTGTCAAGCTTGGTATGATTTCCTGGCTTGGCCTTATTTAAATCTCAATTGAGGACTAGATCCCCTTATTTGAAGTCCCTTGCTATGGCTCTCTTATCAAAGGCCTTCTTGACTTGAGCTTGATGTGAATCTAATATCTTCAATGTAAGGTCCCTGGTTTCTCCAAGCTCCATGAGCGATGCCATCCTTATGCTCATAGGCTCACTCCCCATCAACTCTAGCTGATGAGCTAACTCCAAGGTAGGCAATTCAATGAAAATGGGCAATTTGGCTTCCCTCCCATATACCAAGACAAATGGTGAGTTACCAATGGTAACTTTGGGAGTCACTCTATCAGCCCAAAATCTATCCTTAGCTTTGTGTGCCATATTCTCTGGTTCTCCTCCATAGTCCTCTTGATAATCCTTATCAAGTTATTTTTTTTGAATCTACAATCCCATTGCCTTGGGGTAGTAGTTTGAAGACTTACTTAGGTAGATGCCCAAATGAAGTGCCCACTCACTTGTCCTCATGCCAACAAATGCTAAGGCATTATCTAAAATTATTTTTTCCAGTACACCAAACCTTTTCAATATCTTATCATAGAAGTCTAACACTATTATTTCATTGGCTTCTTTCAGGGCAATTACTTCCACCCACCTAGTGAAGTAGTTAGTATCAGTGAGTACCCATTTGTGTCCCCCACTAGAAGGTGGATTGATAATTCTTGTGAAGTCCAAACCCCACTGTATGAAGGGTTGTTCCACCTGAATTGGGTTGAGAGGAAGGGCTACCAATATTTTCTTGCCTATAAAAAGAGCACACATTTGACATTCCCTAACTCATGCATAGGCATCCTTGAAGAGGCTAGGCTAGTAATAACTAATCATCATTACCTTTGTTGTTATAGTTAGAGCAAAATGGGCCCCTACAGGCCCATCATGGAATTGTTCTAAAAGCCTTGTCACTTGGTCATCATCTATGCACCTAAGAAGTACTCCATTAAGGTATTTTATAAATAAAACCCCATCAACCAATACATAAGGTATGGGTTGAAGTCTAAAATACCTTCTCTTATCCCTATCCATACATTGAGGACACTCACCTATTATTAAGAAATGTGTCATATTCTGGATCCAACTAGTGTGAGGTGGAGGTGCATTTATTTGTGATTTATCTTGTGTTACCAAAAAAACTTATTTATCTTCCTGAAGGTCATCAACCATATGTTCACGTAAGCCTTTGTGTCTCACTAACTTAGTGACCTTGATCTCCACATCATACTTCATGACTTTGGTAATCCAACTAGCCCTTTTCTCATTCATGTATTTATTAAGAAGGAAGTCCCTTACTCTAGAATGAGACACCATAAGATGGATTTTGCTATTGGAGAGCATTGGTCTAGATATTTTGAGGCTTATCAAAGCTGCAAGGACTTTCTTTTCTATAAAAGTGTACCTCGCTTCATATCCTTTAAGACCTTGGTTGAAAAAAGCAATTGGCTAATCAAGTCCATCATTCTTCTACATTAGCATAGCTGGTATATTATCCATATTTATAAAGGTATACAATATAAAATCCCTTGAGAAGATAGGATTCAAGAGTGAGGGTGCTTGGGCAAAGGCTTGATTTATAGCCTCAAATGTTGCTTTACTTTCATTTGACCATGTCAACACTTGGTTCTTCTTTAGCATGGCAATGATGGGTTTGACCTAGTTGACAAAACTAGGTATAAACCTTCTCACAAAGTTTATTTTCCCAAGGAAACTCTAGAGTCCCTTATTATGCTTAGGTAATATAATGCCAAAATGACACCTATCCTTTCAGGGTCAATATCTTATCCCTATTTTGAGATAATATGTCCCAAGACCTTGCCCTCATGAACAACAAACACACATTTCTTGGGATTCAAAGAGATCCCATATTCCCTACATCTTTCAAATATCAATCTTAGGTGATCTAAGTGCTCATTAGCCTTCTTGGAGAAAAATATGATGTCATCCAAGTAGACCATCACCATCTGATTTAATAATCCCTAGAAATTCATATCTATTACTCTTTCAAAGGTTTCCCCAACATTTGACAAGACAAAATCTAGCTTCAGATAAGCATATGTGCCCCACTTTATGTTCAAGGTAGTCTTGTATCAATCTTCTTCTCTTACTAGTACTTGGTTGTATCCTGAATACCCATCTAAAATAGAGAAGCATTCTGAACTAAAAACTATTTGAAGGAGTTACTCCATGGATGGTAAGGGGTAATGATCCTTCAAGGAGACCCTATGTAGGTACCTGTAATCAACACACAATTTGATCTCCCCATTCTTCTTCCTTATAGGTACTAGGTTGGCTTCCCTTAAGGAGTGCTTGATGGGAAAGATGATATTAGATTCAATTAATTTGGTCAATTCTTTCCTCATAAGCTCTTCAATTTTGGGGTTGATAGGCTTTTTTTTCTACTTGATACGATTAGCATTAGCTATAGTGTGTTGGGCTAGTTTGGGATCAAAACCTCTCAGATCACTATATTCCCAAGCAAATATATCTACATATTCATTACAAAGCTCAATGAAATTATGCCTTTCAGCCCTAGTGCTTACCTTTCCAAGCTTGAGGATATTATCTTTGAGGATCATAACTCTTTCATAGTTTTCCTTATCAGTTGACATTACTTCCTTTTCATTCTTAATATGATCTCCCTTATGTAAATAACCTTAATGGGTGACCATCCCTTTAGGAAGTTTGTTGGACCTTAGTTGAATAATTTGATCTTCATACTAATGTTGAAACTTATTTTGGTTTAATAAGGAAAACTCTGCTTCCTATAACAAGAAACAAGCAATCTTTTTATCATTATCAAAGACCTTCTAATGATTTTCATTATTTGGCATTGATGGTCTTACTACCACTCTAACATGTTGTTGCACCTCAGACCTTTTCAATTCATTTGGGAGGTCAAACTGAGCTCCCACGGCTTTCAACGTATCAGCATGTTCTTTTTGGTTTCTTATCACTACTTGGATGTTGAAGGCCTCAAAATCCTCAAGAATGTCCTACACTCTATGATTATAAGACCTCATCAAGGGATTATTTATGATTCTCTAGTCTCTGACATGATGTACTATCAGCTCACTATCCCCATATACTTGAAACTACTTAATTCCTCTCTCACTATCCCATTGAAGGCCATAGAGTTGCATTACAAGAACAACCAAATTATAACCTATAAGAATAAAAATACTTATCATTTGAGGGAGATATCAACATTGTACCTACACTTGCCCCAGGTTTTCTACTTGAGCCATCAAAGAATAATTTCCATAAACCAGTGGCATCATTTTGTGGCCTAGTGAGGGATGGCATGGATTTAATCTCCTCATGCAAATAATAGACTCCCATGTCTCTTTATTCAACACCTTCCAAAGGGTTAATTAACTGATTGTCACTCCATAACTCATCCAAGAACATATCAGGTATCTCTCCAGGATGAGTGTTTAGTTCTTCAGTAATAAGGTGTTCATCTTCATCTAGGAATGTTATAATTGATGTTTGAGCTACCAAGCCCATAAAGCTCTATATGAGATTGTGAAATAGGCTTAGCTTTGATGGATACCTTTGTCCCATACCTTATTTTGAAAGCCTTGTAGGACCAATCTCTAGCTAGATAACCTCTAATTTTGGTTGTGAAGTCTCCAGATAAACATAAAGCAAAATGAGGAGGCACATCTAGAATTAACACATCTTGAGCCACTTAGACACTAAGACAAGCAAGCAAGGTTAGGTTTATACCTTTGATGATGCCAGCTAGTTTGGTATAGGATCCATCAAGTTGTAAAACTTCCTTAGATTATGATTCATACTTTAAACCAAGTTGATTTGTTATTGACTTTAGCATCACTGAAGTGCTTGCTCCATTGGCAACCATGTAATTATGAACTAAGGAATCACCAATGATCACAAAAATGTAAAAGGGAGGAGGTTTGACCACCTTATTTGATTTCCCTTCATTCGGCTCTTTGGTTGCATTGGTGAGGACTGCATTTTACTTACTTGGTGTCTTATCTATGACATTGATCTTTGACAAACCTTCTTGAAGGATATCTACCTGACTAGGCATAGACAACATGTCCCCCATTGGCACACTCACATTAGACTTCTTCATTTGTTCAACAATGTTGATGGGAAAACCACCAAATTTTTCTTGTGCTTTGGGAGCCAGAATCTTACTTTGAAATTATGAGTTTTGCGGTACAAAGGCATTACCTTGATTCTGATTCTTTGGAACTATTGGAACCTTTAGAGTAGTATTAGGTTCCTTTGGCTTTGATAATAAAGGAGTAATGGTAGGAAGCTCTTCGACTACTTCCTGACTACCATCAATATTCCTTCTTTTGAATCTTGTATTGGCCACCATTGAAATGTATGCTTGGCTAGAAATAGCCTACTAATTGGATGCATAACATTATTCTTGCTCATAATTAACCATTGTAGCACCCAATTGGCTTGGTTCTTCACTAGGCCTTTGACCCTGTTGAGGCTCTTTTGATTTTGTAATCCTAGGTACTTCTATGTTCTGAGCCATAAGAGCTTGATTATATCCATAGCTATTACCTTGATTCCATTACTCATTGAAAGGATTACCAATATAACAATACTATTTCTCTTTATAAATTAGGATATAAACAAGATACAAAAGTAGAGCCTGTGTTTACTCAAATATAATGACATATGGCTAACAATTGTAGATCTGGTATATGGTAATCCATAATCAATATAAATGGTATATAACTCCAAAGCCTATGCTTAAGATATGGGATACAGGGTCTAACTAGGTTCGAAGATAAAATCAATGATGTATAACTATGGTTACAAAAAAGGGGGGACTCAATGATATTATAAAGAAACCAAATGTAAGGAATATATGAATAAGGGCAACCTAGATCCAACATGGTAAAATAAACTAAACAAGATATAAATTCTATAAGGGATGATTGCAATGTAGTCTAAGCAAATGCATCTTATATCAAGTCCTAAAATATGGTTGTAATGTTAAGCCTAGTAACCTTGTAATACACCAACTTATTCAACATAAATGTAACCTAGGCAAGGACAAAAACATGCATGCTACTCTAACAAGAAGAAGAATAGATCTTAATAATTATTAAATAAAAAGGAGAGAGATTATGGATATATATACTTACCTTGGATTGAATTTTTAGTACATCAATCTCCCCCTTGGCTTTGGTGGCTCTATGTAGTAAATTTTTTAGATGAAGACCTAAAATAGAAATGATGAAGACCTAGATGTCCTTAGTTTGGGACCCAAAGAGCATGGGACATCTCCTTGGTTCAACTTATCCTATTAAGCTTCAATGACCTTGAGCAAGAATTGACCTTCACAAGAATTAGATTTTATCCTCTAATTTGTCCTTTTAATAGTTAAGGGTATCAATGTAAGCCCAAGTAAATGGGATGAGTGTTATGTTTGTTAGGAATGATATTTATGACTCATAATATGCATATTCAAACCCATTATTCAACTATTATTCCAATCTTACAATATCGATTTTGATTGATACAATAAAATGGTATCGACTGATAGAGTACTCTATCAATAATGATGATATAATACATAAGAAATAAGAAGACTTAAAATTAAATTGGCCAGGCTGATACAATATAGAGTGGATAAATAGACAAAAAATAAATTGTATCATTTGGGTTGATTCAATAGGAAATATAGGGTGGATACATTACTTAATTGAAGAAGATGTAGAAGGAAGAAGGAAAGAAACACAGAGGAGGTCAGATTGATAGCATTGAAGGTATGATATAATAGTATGAAAAAATATCTCACAAAAGTACCATGAGTCAACCCCACCCCTTTCCCAGTGTACTCCTTAAGATGTGGACTTACAAGATTGATGCACCAATGAGTCTTGAAAGATATATTGCTAGTAAAATATAAATATGAAAAATGCTAGTGTATATTGTGGGGTCCTTTCTCTTCTCTTGCTATAAAAATGATGTGAAAGCTATTTATTTTGCATTTTTGGGGGGAATCTTAAAGGAAAGAACTACCAAAAAATTTAGATTAATAAAATATATTCTAGAAAAGGGATTTCTTTTATAGTGGGGGATTTAAAGGATAACTTATCCTCCGTCAAAAGGGATGATCTTGCTAAGGTGTTTAAGGACAAGGAATTTATTTTCCACAATTGGGATATGATCATTCCAAGAATAGGGAAAAAAATTCCTAAAGTGAACATGAGTTTTGTTAAATGGACTACACCTATTGCTCCTTAGGCTAAACTTAAATTTGATGGAGCTTCAAAAGGTAATCTAGGTAGTAGGTTTGGGAGGATTTATTAGGTACAAAGATAACAAAGTTTACAGCAACCTATGTGGGTTTGTTGGAAGTCTAGATGAACCACGTGGTGGAAGCTAGTGTGGTGTTGTTGGGTATCTAGGTGGTGAAAGAGAAGAACATTAAACTTTTGGTTACTGAAGGAGATTCCCAAAACATTATCAATTGTATTAAATAAAATTCAATGCTTAGTTGGACCATCAAGAATTTGATTCTTGAATATCTAATTCTCATGTGGAGTTATGAGGAGATTTTCATAAATCATGTATACATGGAAGGTAATAAACATATAGATTGATTTGCCAACTTAGGAGTGTGGGGCCAAGACCTTGGTAAGTAGAATACCATTGAGGGCCTAAACCCTTACATTAACCTTATCCTAAAAATGAAGCTAAGTCAAATACTTCACTGTCTTTATGATGGGATGTGTATGCAAGTAAAAGTGAAGTTGATCTACAAATCAATCCTAACTTAGAGAAGATAAATTAGCTAACTATACCACTAATGATACTTAAATAATCAGGGTCATGACCAATATGGATCCACTAAACCTACCTAAGGGATCTCTTATCATATAATATGGCTAGAGAGAGTTCCAAAGCCTCTAGTCAAGTAACACCATATAATAATGCTAGCTATGTCTAATAATATGCATATTCAAACCCATTATTAAACTATTATTCCAATCTCATAATATCGATTTTGATTGATACAATAAAATGGTATCGACTGATAGAGTACTCTATCAATAATGATGATATAATACATAAGAAATAAGAAGACTTAAAATTAAATTGGCCAGGCTGATATAATATAGAGTGGATAAATAGGCAAAAAATAAATTGTATCATTTGGGCTGATTCAATAGGAAATATAGGGTGGATACGTTACTTAATTGAAGAAGATGTAGAAGGAAGAAGGAAAGAAACACAGAGGAGGTCAGATTGATAGTATTGAAAGTATGATATAATAGTATGAAAAAATATCTCACAAAAGTACCATGAGTCAACCCCACCCCTTTCCCAGTGTACTCCTTAAGATGTGGACTTACAATATTGATGCACCAATGAGTCTTGAAAGAGATATTGCTAGTAAAATATAAATATGAAAAATGCTAGTGTATATTGTGGGGTCCTTTCTCTTCTCTTGCTATAAAAATGATGTGGAAGCTATTTATTTTGCATTTTTGGGGGGAATCTTAAAGGAAAGAACTACCAAAAAATTTAGATTAATAAAATATATTCTAGAAAAGGGATTTCTTTTATAGTGGGGGATTTAAAGGATAACTTATCCTCCGTCAAAAGGGATGATCTTGCTAAGGTGTTTAAGGACAAGGAATTTATTTTCCACAATTGGGATATGATCATTCCAAGAATATGAAAAAAAATTCCTAAAGTAAACATGAGTTTTGTTAAATGGACTACACCTATTGCTCCTTAGGCTAAAATTGAATTTGATGGAGCTTCAAAAGGTAATCTAGGTAGTAGGTTTGGGAGGATTTATTAGGTACAAAGATAAAAGAGTTTACAGCAACCTATGTGGGTTCGTTGGAAGTCTAGATGAACCACGTGGTGGAAGCTAGTGTGGTGTTGTTGGGTATCTAGGTGGTGAAAGAGAAGAACATTAAACTTTTGGTTATTGAAGGAGATTCCCAAAACATTATCAATTGTATTAAATAAAATTCAATGCTTAGTTGGACCATCAAGAATTTGATTCTTGAATATCTAATTCTCATGTGGAGTTATGAGGAGATTTTCATAAATCATGTATACATGGAAGGTAATAAACATATAGATTGATTTGCCAACTTAGGAGTGTGGGGCCAAGACCTTGGTAAGTAGAATACCATTAAGGGCCTAAACCCTTACATCAACCTTATCCTAAAAATGAATCTAAGTCAAATACTTCAGTGTCTTTATGATGGGATGTGTATGCAAGTAAAAGTGAAGTTGATCTACAAATCAATCCTAACTTAGAGAAGATAAATTAGCTAACTATACCACTAATGATACTTAAATAATCAGGGTCATGACCAATATGGATCCACTAAACCTACCATAGGGATCTCTTATCATATAATATGGCTAGAGAGAGTTCCAAAGCCTCTAGTCAAGTAACACCATACAATAACGCTAGCTATGTCTAATAATGCAATAATAAAGTAAATTTAATCTAGTGCTCACTAAATCTTGTGGCACAAATAGGGGATAAACATAAATAATAAACATGCAAAGTAAAAATCCACTCAAATAAATGTAGAGATAATCGTAAGCAAGGAGAGATAATACTTTTATTAGCCATTTTTCATGAAAATCTATCTACTAAAATAGATGACTAAGAGTTAGGAATACTTACCTTAAAGATGAACCCATTGAGCCTCAACCTCTACCTTGGTCTATGGTACCTTATAAGAGGTTGTTATGTATTGATGAAGAAGCTAAGGATGGATAATGGACTATAGTCTAGCTAAGGACCTCCTAATAAATCTCAAGCTTTCACAAGATAAATATTCTCCTCCAAGAAGCATGAAACTCTAAGCAATGAATCCTCGAGTAGAATGGTAGAAATACAGATAAATAGGCACAAATAAATGATTCTCTATATTAGAAATGAGGTGAAATAAGGGTATAGATAGCCTGATTTGACCCTAAGCTCTTCCTAATTTTTAGCTAATACAATCGGCCCAATTGACCTTTTTAGGTGGAAAATAGAGTCATTAGGTCTCAAACTAAGTTTACCTAGGCTAACTCTGTAACATGCATTATTCCCAAAACTAGGTCGACCCATTCAACTACATTCATAAACTACAAAAATGGGGTTTTACTTAGGGAGGGGCTATTTGAGGTGGTGAATTACTTAGAGAAGCATGGGAGTGAGGTGTCCAAACTTAAGGAAATGTATAAGAGGGGTTTGTGTTGGTTTTAGGTGGTGGTATAGGGAAAAACAATCTTGTGAAGCACCAAAGGTCTACCCACCCCTTTCTTGGTGTACCCTTTAAGGCATGCACTTAGAGAGGTTGAGACTCGACGGGTTTCTGTATTAGGGAAAACATTAGTAATTGATAAAGTTTAAAAAATTTATGTGTATAAAGGATGTGTATTTCCTATCAAGCTAAACGACCTCTTGCTTTCCACCTTTATTTAGTCATTTTTGGCATCCTTTTGGTGATAAATGTGATCCTCAAAGGGTCTATTATTTTAAATCATGGGAAGATAGGGTATGGGAGCTTGATTCATGAAAATAAATTAGGTTTTGTTAATTAAGAAGGAAAAGTGTTGGAATAATAGTTACCTCATTAGAATTAATGTAAATCTCAAGTTTTTCACATGATTCACGAGTCTTGATACCCAACTTGCTTCAAGAAACATCCTCCTTTTTATTGGTGACAAGGAATAAAGAGTAAGCAATAGGAATACCTTTTTTAGGTTGAGACAATGGGTGGAGAATCATTAAGAATGGAATCATCTTCCCATGAAGAAATTAAAAACAACACAACTATTTAGAACATTTTGAAAAAAAAAAAGGACTAAGTAGTTATGTGGAGAAGATAAAGGGTCATGATCTTGGGATCTTTAATTCTTTTGCTAAAGCATGAAACAGCAGAATGGTAAGCATGATAGGTGTTTATATGATGATTGACAAATATTCAATCTCTAAGGTCATAGGAATGGCCACTGAGGGTTGTAAAATATTCAAGGATAGGAGGCAAAATTATGAGGAAATAAACTCGCTCTTAAATGACAATGAAAGGAATCATGAAATGGAGGATGTCATTCTCAAGGTTTCATTACCATCATTGTGGGGGTGGCATGGTGGGGGGAGGGGGTTTGTCTCCATATCATGAAGTATGTGACTTTAGATGGTATATTAAGAAATCTATATTCTTACCACTTTTATTTTCTCAACCATTTTAGGTATATAAATTTGATGAGTATACCTTTTTCCTTCTACATTCCTTGTAATCTTTGGTGTTAGAGTTTCAATATCAAAAAATTGAGGGGGGCATTAAATAGACCTTGATTTTATTATGTTTCAAAGTACCTAGACTACCATTATCCTCAAGTACCCCAGTAATAGGGGCATGGGTAAAATAATCATTAATGGTTATGGGAAGAAATATCACCTGCCTATATGGGATCCTAAGACTATCACCATTAAGAACCTTGGTGTTGCTAACATGGAGGAAGATGTCAAATCTAGGCATGTCTCTTTGGAACAAGGTAAATCTTCTAAAAAGTGCATATTCTTATTCTAAATTCAAAGGCCCCTACCTTTAAGGAGTTGTAACAAGCCCCTCAGGCTGAGGCCTTTACTATTGTGGACATTTATACTAACCCACTTATGATTATTCACTCTTCGCATTTCAGCGACCTATATTTAGATGATGATAAATTAGAGTCTAGGTACTCAAACCAATTAATAAATGGAATGATAATAAGGGAGGATAGATTACCACACTAAGATAATTAATAAATTAGAGATTACCCTTAGGATTAAAATGGAAATCATGAAGTGTATTTTTAATGAAAACAAAAAATTAAAGAAAGAGATGAAAGAGAAAATGGTTAAGAAGGAAAAAAATGAGCCCCTAGAAGGTGCAAACCCCTATTCAAATATATATGCCAAATCATAAAAGAGATGGACAAAAGTAACAAAAAATTGGAAAAAATGGATGGGGAAGTGCAAACCATTAAAGAGAGAGTAAACCAGGTGATTTCCATAAGAAAAGTTATAATTAAGAACTACATTCAAATTTTTAAAGCCCTCCAATATAATCTTAGGAATAAAAATGAGAAGGATGTGCAAGAAGGACTTAGTTATAAGACGAGAGGAAAAAAATCTAAAATAGGAAGTGAAGACAAAGATTTATGAAGAAACTACTTTTGAATATGAAATTCAAGCTCTGAAATATGATGGGAAGTAATTTAGAGCTTGTGTGACCTCGTAGGCCTCTAGTTTTCTTCTTTCAGGGTTTTAGATTATATGTTAACTTTTTGCTGACCATTAGTGTTTCTTTCTCTAATGTTTTGTTGTAGGAAGGTCTCGAGGGATTATGTTTGGTCTTGTTTATTATATGTCTCATTTTTTTTGGTCATGCCTTATATTTAACTTTTGTTCTAACAAAGTTTTGGAACCTTTCAAAATCCATAGTTTACTATTTAAAAAAACCATTGTATAGATATGCCACACCCAAATCCTATCAAGTGTCATAATAGTATAACATGGGATGGTGCTTTGGGAAAGACACATAACAACACATAAGCATAAAATAAATGATTACTAATAAGTGAATAACTGAAAGTAACACATACATACATTGGCATATCTTATTGCATAAATGACACATGTGAATATTGTATTATTAGTTATGGTGTATTCTATAGATGTCCATTATAATCAAATAAAGATAAAAACAAAATAAAATCAATTCTTGTGTACGCATGATAGTAAACAAATGGAATTAAATGAAATCCTCTCTGGAAAAAAATTTATAAACACAGGAAAAATTAACAAGCTAAGAAAGATAAGGCTAAATTAGAACTAAAAGAGCTGAGGAATAAGATAATAACAAGGGAAATATGAAAAACAAAATGCCAAGGTTTAGTTAGAGCTAAAGAACTGAATGAAACAGATAACTAAGTGATATGATGCATGAAAAGTATAAACATGATTAGATGGCCTACATAAAGGTGAAACATGAAAGCATGAAAGGGAGAAACAATATCAAATTGGCCAACAAAAAGTGAATAGAAAACTCAAGATCCCAAACATAACTAAGATAAATCATTAAAAGAAAGACCAATGACCCAGAGCGAATCTAATAAAAACTTAAAGATGTAGTATCTAGTCACAATGGAAAGTTCAAAGAGTAACTTTTGAACTCTAAAGCAGTCACAATGCTAACATATCTAAAATAAATGAAGAATAAGAAACACAAATGATGAGAGAGATTTTAAAAAAACTTCATGTCAATGTGGAATAATAAAGGGATGAAACGAGGGCATCAATAAGGAGAATACATGTTATTTGCCATAAACAAGACACTCTAACAAGTTTGAAAAGACTGAGAGTTTTTAACATCAATGACCCTAAGAAACCGGACCCAATAAGCATAATTTTGAGCTAACTAGTGATATATAAAGATCATCCCCTAAAGGCTAGTATACATGAAAAATATAATCACCTTACCTTCCCACAACCTATTCCCCATTCCTCATGATTCCTTATATATCCATTGGTCTACTGTGAGGATTGAGAAGTTGTGTGAAAAATTAGGTGACACTACATATATATATATATATATATATATATATATATATATATATATATATATATATATAACTAGGGTATGAGGTGTGTGTGTGTGTGTGTGTGCACATATAAGATTCAAAATCCATAATATCATAAGATAAATGCAAAGAAATAAAATATCAAAATTTAGATCACACCAACATACACAATCATTTTCATTTGTCACACCCCCATCCTTGACAAAGGTCAAAATTCATAGCTGACATCATGATAAAGTTGAGGTCTATTAAGGTGTGGTAGGTTAGTAAACTTGGATATGAAGTGTGTGTGTGTGTGTGTGTGTGTGTGTGTGTGTGTGTGTGTGTGTGTGTGTGTGTGTGTGTGTGTGTGTGTGTGTGTGTGTGTGTGTGTGTGTGTGTGTGTGTGTGTGTGTGTAATGGCATTGTGCACTATACATATAATATATGTACAGTGTTACAGTGCACAATGCCATTACACACACACACACACACACACACACACACACACACACACACACACACACACACACACACACACACACCTCATATCCAAGTTTACTAGCCTACCACACCTTAATAAACCTCAACTTTATCATGATGTCAACTATGAATTTTGAGATTTGTCAAGGATGGGGGTGTGACAAATGAATATGATTGTGTATGTTGGTGTGATCTAAATTTTGATATTTTATTTCTTTGCATTTATCTTGTGATATTATATTATGGATTTTGAATATTTTAGTTTTTTTTTAATTTTCCTCCTTCGAATAAATTTATAAAATTAACTATGGTTGCAAAATATGACTAACATAAGATAACATACACCTAGCTATTAAAGAAGAGAACCTAGAGATCAAGATGTTTAGATAATCCTAGATTCACACCTTAAAAATAGTGAAAACATGAAACCAACATTGGTGTGCCCAAAAGGAGGCAGAAAGTATGAAAAATAGAAATGAACATAGAATAAGTAGGTTATCCCAATCGTAAATAAATTATAAATGAGGGTGATAAAATAATTAATAGGTTTGAGACTGCATCATAAGAGAGGGTATAATGTAGATGATAACATTTGGATAGACTGAAATATTTTCCACGTAAGATAATAAAACCGACTCTAAGTCACAAAACACAACTCTAGACCATTGCTTTATATTTATAATAAAACACCTAACTATGGTTAGCAGTGGGAGTAAGATATAAAGCATATGGGAATTTATGATGAAGGCTTGGTTATATTCCTCAACGTCTTAAAATTTAACTCAAATATTGAAAAGCTAAGAGGCACACAAAAAATAATAGTAAGAAGATATCAAAACCCAAAGGGTTCAATAATGATAAAAGACACCAATGAAATACAAGGGAAGCAATGGAAAAATAAAATGGAGAGGTGCATAATAGGGTAAAACAGATCCTCATGGTGAAAATAAAGAGAATGGGTTTTTATAAGGAGGGTCTGGATGATTTTTGAAGGTCTTACCATGCAACTCAAAAACTGAAAAAATCAAAAGGTGTAAAAATTAAAAAAGACCTAAGAACCAAGAATAGGTCCCAAGGTTATGGATAAAAGACCCAAAAATGTATATAAAGGTTAAAGTGCAACACAAAAGGTTAGAATAAAACCCACAAAAACATTATTAGCATAAAATGTGAATTAAATGTCTAAGCAAGTTAAGAAAAAGGAACATAGCTTTAACGAGGAACATTAGTAAAAATGGAGGATGAATATTATAATATTTATTGTAGTTGAATTTATTTATCTTTAATATGCGCAAGAACAACCATGTTACTTCTATTTATATTCATATAGTCCAAGGTAAAGCCCATGTTCCTTCACTTGTTACTTTATCTACTTCAATTATTCTTCCCATTGTTACTAAAAATGCCACAACCATGTTGGATTCAGTGTATGTTTCTCCCATTTTGGCTCATGTTTTCACCAGTACTATGTAAATTTCAACTACCATTGATCCAGTTGACACAAACATTATTTATATTACATTTATGCCAGTTGGGAATTTTTTTTAATTTCAACAAAATCTACCATTACACAACTCATTATTTTTTCACCTAGTATAAATACTACACAAACAATCCCACACTTTGAATAATTGGTGTCTCAATCCATTTTTTCCACATATCCATTACAGAGACACACTTCCACCTATCTATAACTATCAATGACTAAGATCATTTAAATAAATTCACTTATGGTCATGGTACATGAGTCTCCAAATGTCATATAATATATCACCAAGACCCCCCATTAGCTCAAGGTCTCTAGAGAAAGGATGGTCAATCTACCATTCCCTACACCTCTACCTTCCACTACTTCAAGCACATTTCCTTCGTTGGATACTTTAGTTATTATGCCACCCCCACATAGCACCTTGTCTCTCATCATCCCATCCTCTGGTCAAACCTCTTTTGATGACCTAATAATGACATCACCATTTATATAATAGATGTAGATAGAGAAATTATGTAGAAAAAACCTATTCATTACTAAAGATCCTAAAATAACTATAGATTTTGTTGAGACTTCCAACAAATTGAAGAGGGTTAGAAAAGAACAATGACTAGTTGATGGAAACAAATTGAGTTTAGGATACAAGAAGAGATATTATCATTAACTAAAAATAGAAAGACCCTTCTAAGGGAACATGATGAATTTCATTAGGGCCCAATCTACATGATTGGTACTACACATGGAGTATTAAATAAAATGTTCCATAGGCTACAAAATATAATCGAGTATGCATTTAAAGGAACACAAAACTAATTAAATTCCCTTCTCATTAATTTAAAACAAAACATAGATCTATAATAAACATTTGAATGGAATTCATAACATTTATAAAAAAATCAATAGAGGTTAGATATCACTTTATGCAAGACAACATTCTAGTTAAATTGCTACAGTCAACTATTTGAACATAATTCGAACTCATGCATTTAACAAGTGATAATAGTATAACTGAATGAGCCACTCACAAAAACCTCAATACACAAGTTCTTATTACGAATTAACCTAAAAGCTAAGTTTATTCCAATACAAGAAAGTGAATATAAAATCGATGATCCATAAATCTAAGTAATAAAAACTTTTACAGTCTGCTTGGATCGAAATAAAAACTAAATATTTAATTTCTAATTTCCCTTTAAATAAATCCAAAAAATTAATTTATAAAACTTCCATAATTTAATAAAGGAAATTGAAAGGATTTCTGATCATACAGAGGAAATTAAAAAAATGACACGAAAGATTTGTTTAGGAGGTTCACCACATGGCTATGTCCCTGGATCCACTCTATGAGTGTTTCAATCTATTTAAAAACACTCTTTGAGAACAATTACAAATCTCTCTGACTACAAAAAAAACTTCCATACCAGATATCTATTTTTGCACCACAAAATAAACCTCATAAAAATTACCAAAGGTTCCTACAGTCTCTATAAACAAATATCTCTATCTTCAAATTTTCCTCTATACAAATCCACTGCTTCTCTACTAAATCTTCGTATTACCCCTATAAACCCACCTTCAGATAAATATTTCTCAATGCATCCTTTGCATTGGTTGGGCACTAACCATTTTCTTGATTTGGGGTTTTAGTTCAACAACATGGCTTTATGGTATTTCTTGCTACCTATATTTAGTCCTGCTCAACAACCATTCGTTAACAAAAACAAGTCCTAAAATGGAGTTCAACATCATTGGTAGTCTATGCATGGAGTTGGGCGTGGATAGTGGCATAAGATTAGCACCAAAGCTAATCCACGCCATCATAAATAACAATCCATTGAATAATTAAACTTCACCACATGCTTATAACACCATACTAATAGATAATTTTTTTATGCCAAAATTGACATGGAGTTCAATGCATAGTATATTTTGGTAAATGGCCAAGATAAATATCTACCATCAAACGCATTGTTATTCATAATCAAAATGTTTTACCTTAATTAGTTGGCATCATACTAAGGTGATGTTGTGTATTGCAAGCTTGGAGTCATGCCACATATTTTCTAATGCCATACCAATTATTATTATCAATTATGCATAATGCTATCCATATTTATAATTCCCATGCAATAAACATGCAGTTCGATGGTTGATTTGATAAGTTTTGTTCATGTATAAAAATGTTCCAAGATAAAGTGGGACTTCAAAATGCCATGTCAACACTATCAATAACTATTGCTTGGCTTCCACAAGATTGTGTGTATCTACTGAAGTCCAACGCCAATATCATCCACGCCAATATATAAGCCACGCAATAGATAATCAAAGTTGCATGCCAAATGCATTGCAATATCAATGCATGGATGCATGGCATTTGGAGTCCAATGCCAAATACAATGAAACTCATGCATTTTATAGTTTGGTGCTAATATATAAGTAAATGCCATAATAACATGCGCCACAAGAAATGTTTTTTAATAAAGATGTAATTTGCACAAAGAGGTAATTGTATGGATTATTAAAAAGGAAATGAGATATAATTTAAAATATCTTCATAAAATATATTCATTAATTACTAATAAATATATATATATTGATAACATTTTTTTAAAATTAATTATAGATGTTACGAGTGGAGGTGTGGCATTATTGGCTAGATAATGCCACACCTCCACCCATAACATCTATAATTAATTTTAAAAAATTGTTATCAATTTATATATATTTATTAGTAATTAATGAATATATTTTATGAAGATATTTTAAATTATATTTCATTTCCTTTTTAATAATCCGTACAATTATCTCTTTGTGCAAATTACATCTTTATTAAAAAACATTTCCTGTGGCACATGTTATTATGGCATTGACTTATATATTAGCACAAAACTATTAAATGCATGAGTTTCATTGTATTTGGAATTGGACTCCAAACTCCATGCATCCATGCATTGGACTCCAGATAATGCCACACTTGCATTCGTAAAAATAAATAATTAATTATAATATTGCAAATAATTGATCAGAACTTTGGTAATAATCCCTTGGATCATTCCTTCACACTGGGAGTTTTTGGACCTCTAAAAGTTTATTTTAATTATTAACTAGGTGAGGGTATTTTCCCCTCACTTTTTTGATTTACATCCATTTTGCCTTATTCAGATGTATCCCTTTCAAACCAACATGAAGATATTTTATATTACCCCTTCATGTAGTTTGGGTTTTTCTATCCATAATAACATCTTCTTGCAACTCATGAAGAGACTCATGAGTAAAATCATAAACATTAAGAACTTCAATACTCTCATCTTGATCCATGATCATAAGAGGTTCATACAATTTTAAGTTTTTCACATTAACCACTAAAGAAATTTGTATATAAAAAGGCAAATCCAATCAAAAAGCATTTGTACCAATATTTCCAAAACCTTGAATGGTCCATACCTGATTGGTTTTAATTTTCTACCTTCACCTTTCAATCTTTCTTTGTTTTTGTGAAACCAAACCTAATCATTCACTTTGAATTGATAATCAACTTTGTGCTTGTCATGCCTAGAATTATATTTAGCGTAGCTCTTCTCCAACTATTCTTGAACAACTTTCTAAATCATTTGAATCCTCTGAATGAACTTTTTAGCCTTCTCGGCATCACTGTCTCCATCCACCACTGAGTTAGATTCATTTCCAAAAGATAAGTCCAAAGGAGACATAGGCAAACAACCAAAACAAGTCTTAAAAGGAGACTTTACAGTAGAAGAATGCAAAGCATGGTTATAAGAATGTTGCACATAATATAAATGTTCATCCCATAATTTAGGATGTTTACCACAATACCCCTTGAGTAAATGTACCATTTTCGGTTGGCCACTTTTGTTTGTCCATCGATTTGTGGATGAAAGGTTGTACTTTTCTTTAGCTTAGTATCCATCAAATCCCACAAAGCTAACCAAAACTCACTAATAAATTAAGCATCATGATCATATATAATAGAAGTGGGTAACCCAAAATGGATCCAAACATTCTTGAAGAATAAATGTGCAGTATCCTCACCTAATATGTTTAGTACAAGGAACCAAAATACACTTTTTGCTAATCCTATCCACAACCACATATAGATAATCATGTTTTCTTCATGACATAGGTAAACCTCCTACAAAATCCATAGAAATACTTTCCCAAGGATGGTTAGGAATAGGAAGAGGTGTATACAATCCTAACTTCTGATTACTAGGTTTACTTGTGGAACAAAGAATGCAACCTTTGATATATTTGGATGCATTTTCTATCATACAGGACCAATAGCAATATCTTTGAAACTGTGCAATTATCTTACTAATGCCAAAATGACTTGAAACAAGAGAAGTGTGAGCTTTTCTAATCATGTGAACTCTTTCATCCTATGGAATAAATATGTTTCCAAGATGACATAACATTCTGTTATGTGCATGATAGTCAAATGCTTCTACTAATTTCTCGTTTAACAAATCTCTATAGACATCTTAAAAATAACATCTCTAGCATATTATTCCTTATAACTTTCATTAACAAAAGGACTATGCTGTAAAATAGTAGATGCTATAATAGGAGGTCTAGAAAGCATTTTTGTAACCTTATTATGTTTTCCCTTTTGTACCTTATAAAAAGATGGAACTACTACAAAAACCCATCCATTATAAGTGTCATGATTATTGTAGCTTGGATTGTGATTAAAGGTATTGCAAAGGTTGATGTTTCATATGGATGATTGTCTCTTTGCCCATCAAATAGTGTTTCCACTTTTTCACACTCTGCACCAAAGCATACAACTCTTTATCATAAGTAAGACAATTTTTAACTACACTTGTGAAGATTTTCAAATGAAAACACATTGGTTTTTGGTTTTGCATTAATATTGCCCTCATTGCATACCCACTAACATCAGTTTCTATTTCAAAGGATTATCATAAATCAGGAAGTACAAGAATTGGGGCTATACTTATCTTTTCTTTCAAGGTATTGAAAGCTTTTTCATGTTTTCCTCCCCATTGAAATACTTGCCTAACACTTGTTAAAGCATGTAAAGTAGATGCAATATAAGAGAAGTTAGCAATAAATTTTCTCCAAAATTGGACTGCCTCAAGAAAACTCATAACTTTTATTGCATTATTAGGCCTTGGCCAATTTACTATGGTTGAAACTTTTGCAAGGTCTATTTTTAGTGAGCTATTCCCTACAACATAGCCTAAGTAAACCAAAGAAGTTTTTGTAAATATACATTTTGACATCTTCAAAAATAGTTTCTCCTTTTGCAAAGTATCTAAGACTTTCTTGATGTGTTTAAGATGATATTCCTATGTGTTGCTAAAGATTAAAATGTCATCCAAGTACACAATTACAAAATCATCCAGAAATGGTCTTAACACATCATTCATAACCTGCATAAATGTAGCAGGTGCATTACAAAGCCCAAAAGGCATAACAAGCCACTCAAAAAGACCTTAGTTTTCAAATCAGTTTTCCAACTACCACCATCACTTATTCTTATTTGGTGATAACCACTTCTCAAATCTAACTTAGTAAAATACTTTGCATCAATTGATCTAACAAATCAGCAATACGAGGGAGAGGGTAGTAGTTTTTAACCATGATTTTATTCAAAGCTCAGAAGTCCACACACATTCACCATGTACCATCCTCCTTTGGTACTAAGGCAATAGGTGAACCACATGGAGAGGTACTTGGTCAAATGACTCCTTTCTCAAGTAACTCCATCACTTGCTTCTTTATTTATTCATTCTCTACTACTGACAACTTTTACATGCCAATATTAGGGAGAGAGGCATCATGTTGCAATCGAATCTCGTGTTGAATTTCCCTCTTAGGAGGTAAACCTTGTGGCTTCTGAAAATCACCTTTGTGGTTAGAAATAATCTTTTCTATTTCAAATTGATGTTTAGGATCACAACCCTATAAGGCCTTGGATTTTTCATTATCCTTGGCTTTCACAATCATGAGAACAAAACTCTTACTTGAGTTTACAAGTCTTTTCATTTATCCTACAGAAACAAGTGTCAAATTGGACTTAACATAATGGGCTCTTACTATGTTTTCAATCCCATCCTTTACAAGCACATATTTGTTCTCTTCTCTATAAAATATTGCCTTTCTATCATATAAGTAAGGACTTCCCAAAACAATTTCACAAATATCCAAAGGAACTACATCTAGCTCAACTTCATCAATGAATTTAGAAGTAATAGCAAACCTTAAGGTACATGTTTTTGTGACATGTAATTTTACATCATCACACACCCATCCTAAAGGATATGGTTTTGGATGTGGTTTAGTTTTGAGTCTTAAATTTTTAACAACCTCTTCAGAAATAAGATTAGCTTGTGATCCACTATCAAAAAGAGTATCCATTTTAGTATGCATAGATACAACTCTTATGTGGAAAAGCTCATTTATTTTTCTCTCAACATGTTTAGATTTAGTTTCAAAAGATGAAGCAATAATATAAGGTTTAGTGTTAGAAGAGGAATAAGTTAAACCTTGAAGACCCATGGCAGTCACCTTTGTTTCATCACCAGAATTTGATCCCAAGTCTTGTTGGATCACAACATTAGCCTTGTTTTCTTTTTTATTCCAGAACCTCTTTGGCTTGAGTTCTAGATGGAGTTTTGAACACTTAGACTCATCATGATTCTTCTTGTAATGATTACAAAAAGGTTTTCCTTCCTCTTTCTTAACAGTGTAAGTAGACTTACCCTTACCCTTTCCTTTACCTTTACCTTTATTTTCAACTGGCTTGTGATGTTTCCTTCCATAGCCTTCCTTGGTCATCTTACCCCTAGATTCCATATGGGTAGCTTGCACATAGAATTCATCAAGGTTCAAAGGATTAAACATGAGAATAGTATTTCTCAAATAACTATGCAAACCTCCAATATACTTTAGCAATATTTTTGAACTATACAGAGGAATACCTAACATTAATGCCTTCTTTCTAAACTCCTGAGTATAATCCTACACCCTCTGACCTTTATTTTATCTTAAAGTCTACCAATCCATAGTATCTTATTGCATATAACCCAAAGGATAAAATTATTTTCTTAGTTTAGAAACAAAATCATTCCAGGAGGAGATTATCTTACCATGTTGCTTGAGATCTTCCTGAATCTTACTCTCCCACCAGATGAGTGGTGTGCCACTCATATGGAGAGTATCCAACTAAATCTTAGATTCCTCACTAAGAATATTTTTAATTCTACAATATATCTTAATCTACTTCACCCAGTTATCTAATTTCTCTGCACTAAGCTCACCATTATAAACTGGCAAATCAAATTTAACATTTAATTTCAAGTGCGGGATAGTTTTACCATTTATAGAAGATGAGGCACTTTTGTAATATGAAGGTGAAAGAAGAATTTCTTCTCTTTTAAATTTATCTTCCTTTGCTTCTTTCTCATTTCTACGTTCCTCATACATTTCTTTGACCATATTTTTCATGCCTAGGACAACATGCTGGAATTTTGTTTCAGACATGTTTTTTCCCATACTTGACTATTAGCTTGCACATCTTACACCAATTTCCTTCACCATGTTCAAGACCTGATTAACATACAAAACTATTACAATTGCTAGATAATGTGCTAAATGACCTTGATCATAGGCTCTGATATCAAACTAATTTGAAAATCCAAGTAATAAAAACTTTTACAGTCTGCTTCGATCAGAATAAAAATTGAATATTTAATTTTTAATTTCCCTTTAAATAAATCCAAAACATTAATTTATAAAACTTTTGTAATTTAATAAAGGATATTTAAAGGATTTTTGATCACAGAGAGGAAATAAAAAAAAATGACACATAAGATTTGTTTATGAGGTTCACCAAATGGCTACATCCTTAGGTCTACTCTATGAGTGTTTTGATTTATTATAAAAAAAACTCTTCAAGAACAATTACAAATCTCTCTGAGTACAATAAAACCTTTCATACCAGATATCTATCTGTGCACCACAAAATAAACCTCTTTAAAATTATTAGAGGTTCCTACTGCCTCTATAAATAGAAATCTCTATCTTAAAATTTTCCTCTATGCAAATCTATTGCTTTTCTACCACATCCTTTTACTACCTCTGTAAACCCACTTGCAAATAAATATTTCTCAATACCTCCTTGGCATTGGTTGAGCACTAACCATTTCCATGATTTGGGGTTTTGGTTCAACAACATGGCTTTCTAGTATTTCTTGCTACCTATATTCGGTTCTACCTAGAAATTATTCATTAACAAAACCAAATCCCAAAATGGAGTTCAACATCATTTGCATTCTATGCGTAGAGTTGGGCATGGATAATGGCATAAGATTAGTGCCAAAACTAATCCACGCCATCATAAATAGTAATCTATTAAATAATTAAACTTCACTACATGCTTATCATGCAATATTAATACACAATTTGTTTGCACCAAAATTGATGTCAAGTTTAATGCCTAGTATATTTTGCTAATTGGCCAAGATAAAAATCTGCTATCAAATGCATTGTTGTTCACAATCAAAATGTTTTACCTTAATTAGTTGGCATCATACAGAGGTGTTGATGTATATTGCCAGTTTGTAATCATGCCATGCATTTTCCAATGCTATACCAATTGTTATTATCAATTATGCACAACATTGTCCATATTTATAATTCCCACATAATAAACATGCAGTTTGGTGGGTGACTTGATAAGTGTTGTTCATATACAAAAATGTTCCAAGATAAAGTGAGACTTCAAAATGCCATGTCAACGCTATCAATAACCATTGCTTGGCTGCCACAAAATTATGTGTATGTATTTGAAGTCCAATGCTAATATTATCCATGCCAATATATAAGCCATGCAATAGATAATCAATGTTGCATGCCAAATGCATTATAGTCTCAACGCATGGATACATGGTGTTTGGAGTCCAACACCAAATATAATGAAACTCATGCATTTTATAGTTTGGCACTAATATATAAGTCAATACCACAATAACATGTGCCATAGGAATTTTTTTTTTTTAATAAAGATGTAATTTGCACAAAGAGATAATTATATGGATTATTAAAAAGGAAATAAGATATATCTTCATGAAATATATATTAAAATATATCATTAATTAATACTAAATATATTATTATATATATAAATTGATAGAAGTTGTTTAAAATTAATTATAGATGTTATGGGTGGAGGTTTGGCATTATTGGCCAAATAATGCCACACCCGCATTCATAATAATAAATAATTAATTATAATATTGCAAATAATTGATCAGAACTTTGGTAATAATCCCCTGGATCAATCAACTAGATTGCATATTTCAATTCTACATTACAATATTTATAAAAACAACCACCAAGAGTCATAAAATACCCTCCCATATTCATTCTCCCTTCAAATTGTTCTACTTATAATGAATTATAGGGATTCAAATACAATAATAAACACTTAAAATCATCAATATAAGTAAATTGACTAAATGAAGCAACCAAACCCTTTTTACTATAGCATCATGATCTTACATATATAGTAAGTAAATAAACCTCTATTATTATAACATACTTAATGTTCAATGTAGAAAAAACTAGAAAATGAGTCCAAATTGAATTTTGTTATTATTACAACACAAAACTATAATCTTGTTTTACATTACATCATTATTTCTCATGAGTAAAAATAATTACCAAAATGACCACCATTTTGGCCAGAAATGACCTTCATCACAATGATAGTCTAAAACTAAAAGAATCCAAAGACATAATGATCATCCAAACTGGAGCACAAAAAATTGCTACAATAGACTGAATCCAATTGATCACAATGAGCCCATCCATGAGTGGGTCCCTACCTAACCCAACCATCAGTTGGAGAGTGAAACATGCACTCAACCATGACTCTAAGACATATGACCAAATACTTAAGGTAAAACATGAATGAGATCTCACATTTAATTTTAAATGCTCAATCTAAATAGAAATGCAACCTAAAATACAAACACTTAGCAAGAGGTTCAACGAGGATCAAAAATAAAGCAAATAGCCATAATGTAAAAATCATACCAATGCAAAATATGCAAAATAAAAAGATTTCCAAAATAAATATAATGTCATAGCATTTCAAAAAAAACCCATTTATTGTAGTTCAACTACACACCATCCAAGGGTGAGATGGAACTTTCTTGGCCTTTCCTAATTGGGATATCATCAGCCTCTAATAAAAACAAACACAAGTTTCCATAAGAATTTTCCACATATATTTCTGACATGATTTTTATCCAAAGTAGAACTCACATTGAAATTTGCACAAAAATCCAAGAAACTTGGTTTTTGGACCAAGATTTTGGGGTGAACAACACTGACACTAGAAGGAGGGCCAGTGATTTGAGGTTAATCTTTGATTAAGTATAAGAATAATTGTAAATGCTTCAAAGTTATTAAGAATTGGTTAAGAATTATTGCATTCTTTTGGATTTCACTGACTTTTGTTTTGCTTTCTTCTACTTCTACTTTCCCATCATGTTGTAAGTTTAAACACACATAGTTGTTGGCCAAGAAGAGTAGTTATGAAATAAATTATGCATGGTAAACCAAATTGTATCTTCGTGTGTGCATTATTGGGTCTAAATTTGTTCATGGGAGATTAATTATCTCACCATTATAGATCCATAGAAAAGATTGAATTGTTAGAGGTAGATTTAATCCTTTGGTTACCCCTATTGGCTCAAACTCTCAAACTGACCAAACTTAGCATATACCCATGACATTACCTATGGCTTGGTTTGTTGGGTCTACCATAAATGTACCTAGGGCTTCAATGACTTACCTAGGAATCTAGAGAGACTTTTGCTAAGATTCACTCCTAGTGTAGGAAGGACCATAGAGGAACATGTAACATCACACAAAATTTCACTTAGACTCCTCAGTGTTGAACATGAAGATGTGGCTTGTAGATTGTTCCCCTTAATGCTTATGGACACATCATATTGTTAGTTTCTAAACCTTCCTAAAGACTCCATTACAAGTTAGGACTAATTTAGTAGTACTTTCTTGGCCCAATTTGGTCAAGTTATATACCCAAGCGTCCTATATCAATAGTTTGCATGCATTAATTGAGATCCCAATGAGCCCATCAGGAATTTCAATGCCCATTTCTAGAATATGTATAGCTGAGTCACCAATATTTACAAACTTGATGCTTAGCTAGCACTAAAAATGTATAAAAACACAATAGACTCGTAGACTACAATGTTCTTAAGATGAGATTCCATGGTAGCAACCTTACCTTTGGCATATGTTGAAGTTATCAAGGTCGATAAACAAATCAATCCATAAGACCTAATGATGACTCCCATACCTAGTGCATTACCTAACATGCCCACATTGAACCTTCTTCCTAATGTAAACCAAAATGTATCCTCACCTCAACCATTGCCTATAACGAATGTGCTTCTAATGAGACATGTTAGGATCTTAGAGTATAATTGATTAATTTTGTATAAGCAACTAAACACAAAATTTAAACCAGAAGTAATAAGTAACTAGAAATTAGAAACAACAAATAATAGGAGATATGAAAAATAACCAATCTGTATTAAACTCTTCCAGAAGGAAATACAATGAAGAAATCTCTCTCTCCTCACGCCTCACAGATGTACAGTAATTCTCCCTCAACAGTTCGTCCATTTCTTTCCACAATTCCAGTAGGTTATTCGTCCATTTCTGGATTTGGATCTACTTCCCATCTTTGACCTTGATTTCCCTTGCTTGCCCTTCTCTCTTTGCCTTCCCTTGCTTTCAACACTTAAAGCATTACCTGATGTTTCCCCTGTGCTTTTTTTGTGAATTTATTCATTTAAGATTACACTAACAACATCATCAACTTTCAAGATATTTGAAGCAGATGCAGTATTACTAACTGCCATTACCAAACTATGCCAACTTTCAAGTAAAGAGCATAAGATTAAGAGAGCCTTAATTTCATCATCAAAAACTATTTTGACTAAATTTAACTGATTTACTATTGTATGGAAATCATTAAGATGACTAGATATAGATCGACCTTCCTACATTTGCAAATTAAATAATTGCTTCATAAGATATACCTTATTCGAAGCTGAGGGTTTTTCTTATAAATTTGCCAAAGTATCCATTAACTCTACCGTTGTCTTTGCCTGTGATAAGTTGGAAAACACAGAAGCTGTCAGGCTCAACCTGTAATATCCCCTAAATCTGGTAGGTCTCGGCTTGATGTGTCAAAAACACAGTCGCTGACGTCGATTATACTGCCATTGTCAGTCGACTGGGGTCGTTAACCTGCCGATGTCGGTGATAGGTCAGCCGATGTCGGTCTCTATGGATCTCTGCCTACCGATGTCAGTCTCTGTGCGAATTTGTACATATCTATATGGACTTCGTATGACCGCCAATAAAGCACACCCTATTTGTTGGACCCCTGATCTCAAGATATATGGCTCTAATACAGAAGATCTCTATCTGTATAATTTATTAAATAAAAACTTATGAAATAAATACCTAAATTACTGTGATAACTTCTGTGTGAAGTTATCTCTCAAAATACCTGAAATATTGTGATAAATTTTGTATGAAGCTATCCCTCGAATCGGCAATAGATCAGCTGATATTTCACAGCCTCTGAATTGCACACACTGAAGAGTGGACATTCTCCAATGCAGATGGAATCCTGGAACCCTTGGCTCAGTCTTCACAGAAGAATTCTTAGCAACAATCAATATCAATAATCTCATGGATAATCAATGGATAATCCCTCCCTCCTATGAGAAACCCTTATACCCTCAAAAAGATATGCTTGCCCTAATTAGGGTTTTCTTAAATTAGAATTAGGGTTTCTAAATTAAAATTAGACTAAATAATTAATATTTGATTAAATCAATCAAATATTAATATCTCCCTCAATGCATGTCAGATTCTCGAACCGTCTAAAGCTGGTGAATTAGGGAGTGATTCCACACATGATCATGCCAAAATAAGGGAGCTCTGCTACATGTCACAATTCCCTAAATAATAGGAGCTCAGGTAAATGTGTCTGAAAGAGCCTGAATGAAAACCAACTGTATCATAACCCAAGTAGAATGGACAACTTAAACTGCCAATTCCATCTACAAAAGATGGTGCCAATCCATCCCATAACTGATCCCTCTATAAAGGTGGCACTACCAACTATACCACACTGTCATCGGTGTGAGAAGAATCAATCTGGAAACTCAACTCCACTGGTATGCCAAACTCATCAGGACCAGGTACTCCCAAATCCTGAACATGTGTGTCAGCTCCAACAACATGTTCCTCAGCAACCACTGCAGGAATGTACTCACCACCAACACTCAATGCACTAACCTCTGAGTATACCTCCACACTCTGAATGCCAGCGTCGGACTCATCCCCATCTAACTCTGAAGAAGCTGCTGCTGAAACTACTTCATCATCATAATCTCCAGCTCCCTCATCCTCTGCAACTAATTGAGAGTCCAAATCCTCATGACTAAGCTCGACCACATGTCTCTCAGAATCCTAGTGAGCCACCTTCATTGCCTCTACCTTAGGCTCTGAAGCCTCTATCTCTGACTCCTCAGAACTATCCTGATGTTCGAAATCTTTTGATTTCAAATCCTCACAATATGCCCATATTACATGATTTGCCTTGCCCTTAGGCCTCAAATGACAATCATGATTGGCATCATATGGACCTTTGCAGTATAAGCAAAGATTTTTCCTGCGTAGATCGTTAAGATCCCCTCGATCCAAAGGTGGTGTTGTGGACCCTTTAAAAAAGGATGTCATACGTCGTACTAATTTGGCTTCAAATGTAGGGTCTGAAAGGATTTCATTCATCCTCCTCTGGGTTTCAACCGACTGGTTCAAACTTTGTTTCAGCTTCTTCATATCCTTGTCCCACTATTTTTGAGTACTTGAGGTACCCATGATTTACTAACCGATTCAATGTCCAATCTACCCAATAGGATTGAAGAATTTGGCTCTGATCTACTCAACAGGATGGCAGGAATTTGGCTCTGATCTACCCAATAGGATGGTAGGAATTTGGCTCTGATCTACCCAACAAGATGGTAGGAACCTGGCTCTGATACCACTATAATATCCCCTATCCAGTAGGGAATATAGCAAGACAAAAGCTCTGATACCACTGTAATATCCCCAACCAAATAGGGAATATAGCAAAACAAAAGCTCTGATACCACTGTAATATCCCCTGAATCTGGTAGGTCTTGGCCTGCTGTGTCAAAAAAATAGTCACTGACGTCGGTTATACTACCGTCATCGGTTGACTGGGGTCGTTAACCTACCGACATCAGTGATAGGTTGGCCGATGTCGGTCTCTGTGGATCTCTACCTGTCGATGTTAGTCTTTGTGTGAATCTGTACAAATTTGTATGGACTTCGTACGACCGCCAATAAAGCACACCCTGTTTGTTGGACCCCTGATCTCAAGATATATGGCTCTAATACAGAAGATCTCTATCTATATAATTTATTGAATAAAAACTTATGAAATAAATACCTGAATTATTGTGATACCTTCTATATGAAGTTATCTCTCAAAATACCTAAAATACTGTGATAACTTTTGTATGAAGTTATCCCTCGAATCGGCAATAGATCAGTTGATATTTCACAGCCTCTGAATTGCACACACTGAAGAGTGGACGTTCTCCAATGCAGATGGAATCTTGGAACCCTTGGCTCAGTCTTCATAGAAGAATTCTTAGCAACAATCAATATCAATAATATCATGGATAATCAATGGATAATCCCTCCCTCCTATGAGAAACCCTTATACCCTCAAAAAGATATGCTTGCCCTAATTAGGGTTTTCTTAAATAAGAATTAGGGTTTCTAAATTAAAATTAGACCAAATAATTAATATTTGATTAAATCAATCAAATATTAATATCTCCCTCAATACATGTCAGATTCTTGAACCGTCTAAAGCTGGTGAATCAGGGAGTGATTCCACACATGATCATGCCAAAATAAGGGAGCTCTACTGCATGTCAGAAGTCCCTAAATAATAGGAGCTCAGGCAAACGTGTCTGAAAGAGCCTGAATGAAAACCAACTGTAGAAATTTTTCTAATCAAAGCCAAGCCAAGCTCCATTATGACCCTCTATCCATCCTATCAGCCTACGAAGGTCGCATAATAGGCTAATCATCAAGTCTAAAGATGTCACCTGAAAAGGGGACATGACACAACCTTATAGATCCAAGAGCCTTTCTATCAAGAACATTCCATTCTTCATCTTCCATATTTGTGGGCTTCCTTGAAACCCCACCCAACGGTAAATACAAATCTTTCTGATACAGATAATCTTCAATCTGCATCCTCCATAATTGATAATTCTTGCCATTAAATTTCTCCATTCTTAGTTTACTTTCTTCTGCCATTTCTTTACTCCCACTCAATCAGAAACCCCTGTGAGTGAATTTTGTAGTCAACAAACACTAACACAATCTGATACCACTTGTTAGTGTTTAGAGCTCTGATACCAGTTGTCAGTGTATACACATAGCTCTGATACCACTTGTTAGGATCTTAGAGTATAATTGATTAATTTTGTATAAGCAACTAAACACGAAATTGAAACCAGAAGTAATAAGTAACTAAAAATCAAAAACAACAAATAATAGGAGATATGAGAAACAACCAATCTATATTAAACTCTTCCAAAAAGAAATACAATGAAGAAATCTCTCTCTTCTCACACCTCTCAGATGTACAGTAATTCTCCTTCAAGAGTTCTCTCTCTCTCTCTCTCTCAATCAATTACAATCAACTCAATTACTGAATTGTTCCCCCCAATTACAATACTACCCCATGGGTCTCTTAAATAGAATTAAAAGCAAACAATAATTAGAAAAATAGACTCAAGACTAATTTTATTCTTTACATGCAAACTAATTGTTCTCTTAAAAATAGCAATTCTGGAAATGCCTGGAAACGCACAGAAGTCGGTGTCATTTTGAATATGACCGATGTCGACCAACCCCTAACTGATGTCAGTTAGTTTTGACCGATTCCGTCGATGTCAGTCGACCACTAACCGATGTCAGTTGGTTATGACCAATTTCGGTTACTGTGTAAGCCAGCAACCTCCACATTAGCTCATTAGTGAAGCTTTTAGCTCCACAACTCAACAAGACATATTGCTCCAAACCAACACTTGGGTTTTCTTAATGTAGTGAACAATAAGATGGTTTCCCAATTGTAAAACTAAATAATGTTATCAACTACTAACAACACCCAAACCATACCCCAAGAGTCTAGAAAAATGAGTTATATGCCATCCAATAAATGGTACAAAGACTAAGTAATGACTTCATTGGTTTGCAAAGGCAAATGGGTAGCTCTAGTTCTAAGAGTTCAAATAAGAACTTCACTTATCAGAGACAAAAAATAAATTACAATCATCCCCACAATCAGCTAGATCCTTCTCCCAATAAGTTGCCTAAAATTAACATTTTTGAAATATCCCTTCTTAATTGGTGTCATGTGCATAACACAACCCAACATGGAGATCTTAATTACATCAAATAATCTAGTGCCTTTGATATTTTCCAAAGGGAAATGAAATAATACGAGGTAATACCAAACCAACTTGAATCATCTAATGCTAGTAGGCCACTTAACACAACCATGGTGCTGGAAACTGTGGAGTTCCCTAGCCAAGAAGAGAATGAACTAAAGAGAGTGCTAGTGAAGTGCATGTTTTGCATCAATTTTAAAGAAGTAATTATGCCCTTAGAAATTGACAGCAATAACAAACCCCTCACTACCTCAACTCCTCCCAATAATGGCATAACTCTTTTTAATCATAATGTTATGAATGACCCTCCACCTCCAAAGTCTAGTTAACCCAAAGCCCATGCAGAGATTCATCCATCTTGTTGTTCCCAAAATTTGTCACTCATTTTGGGACAACATACGAACTATTTTGGTGCAACAGGCAAAAATTCTTTCTTCCCTTCTAAAAAATTATTTTGAGTATTTAAATTCTCCATTATTCAAGCTTTTCCAGATCTCTACGAACTATGTAGGCTTGAAACTACGGACTCTACAGGCTTATTTCTATGGACTCTGCAGGCTCATTTCTACAGACTCTTCAGATATGTTTCTACAGACTCTGTAGGCTAAATTCCATGGACTCTTTCAAAGCTCGAGAGAATTAGAGAAAACTATGGACTCTGTAGGTTGGTTTCTTGTTTCTACAAACTCATTTCTACAGACTCTGCAGGCTTGAAACTAGCAAATTCAACAGGTTCAATGGCTTCAACTGGTGAATTCTCACAAAGGAACAAGTTCTCAACACTTAGGCATTTTCAAGCTTGGTTCGACACCTTGGTTCAATCAAAAATGTTCATCAGTAAGCTTAAAGAGTTAAGTGCTTCAGCAAAAGTTCAACAAGTTCAACTGCTTCAAGGTTCAATGGCTTCAAAACACTTAACGAAAAGAAGAAGGCTTGAACTATTGAACCGTTGAACCTTGAACCATTTTGGTTCAAAGGTTCAACGAGTTCAACGGTTCAAAGGATCAATAAGCAGTTGGTTCAACATGTTTGGTTTGAAGAGATCAAAAGACTTAAAATAAAAGAGGATTCAAATGAACTAATTGAACCGTTCAACCAAAGTTGGTTCAATCGGTTGGATCAATTGGTCAGTTCAAAAGACTGCCCCAAAGCTAAAGGAACAAGTGCCCTTGAGGAGGGCAGTGAACCAAGGCCAAGTGCCCTTATGGAGGGCAGTGAGCAAAAGTGGACAAAGAGATTTTCTTCAAAAAAATGACTAAGTCAAGGAACCGAAAGAATTCCTTTGAAAAGATTTTTTGCGAAAAAATGACTAAGGCAAATCATTCGAACAAATTGTCAAAAGGAATTCCTTCAGACTTTTGTCCAAAGAAATTCGCCTGAAAGGAAAAGCAAAAGCCTGGTAGAAAAGCAGCTAAGGCAAGCCAAGGAAAGATTTCCTTCAGACAAATTGTTCGAAGGAATTCCTTTGGACATTTTGTCTAAAGGAAATGAAGGATCAAGGTTTCCTGAAGGAATTAAAGCCCAAAGGCCACCCAAAGGACCCTGAAGGGTAGGTACCCTTGCAGGGGGCTCTCGAAAACAAGAAAATGGACCATTCTCAAAGACCCAAAGGGACACCTTCCCTTTAGGGCATTTCAAAGGCTTGATAAAGACGAAGGAGAAAGCTTCGAAAGACTTAGCCAAAAGAGGACTTCAAAGAAGAAGGGTTGAACCGATGAACCTTGAACCAAATGGTTCAACGGGTTCAACGAGTTCAAGGGTTCAAAGGTTTAATCCGTTTAAAAGACTTATCCAAAACAAAGGGAGCAATGGAACAAAGGATGAACCAATGAATCGATTGAACCTTGAACCAAAAGAGTTCAAAGTTCAATGGTTCACAAGTTCAATGGTTTAAAAGACAGCCCCAAGCAAAGGATGAATGCAGATGTTTCTAGAGGACCAGTTCAAAGGGATGGTTCAACCAAAGAGCAAGAAAGCAATTAAACCAGGGAGCGATGGAACCAAAGATCATACCAAGACTTCATGAACTACTGAACTATTGAACCAATGAACTTTCAAAGGTTCAAAGGTTCATGGTTCAAACAAAAAACATCCATTGACATCCCCATGAATGTCAAATTTAAGGTAATGGATTATTCATTGATTTTTGAATATGGTGCAAAACTTGAAAAATAAACCAAGCGACTAGCTAAAAAGAGAGCCCGAGAGCTCAAATTGCTACAGGGAAGAGAGAACAATACAAAAATATCTACAAGGGAGTTATTTCTAATAGGTGAAACAGTCGATCAAGTGGTCATCTGAGCACACCAAATCAAGGATGCAGCCTATTTTCTTCCATGAAGTAAAGGCAAAATGGATAGCTATGCAGACATCAGGAAAAGGCCCAGACAACTCATGCTAAGTAGGAAACATATAAGATGAATAGGCACGCCATAGTTAAGGCAATGCACTGTTCCCAGCATGCCCCCCTAGACTAAACTAAAAATGTATTCAAGGCATTGAATGCAGTGTAGGCCGTCCCATAGAAAAAAGTGCCGAGCCTTTCTTAGCTGCCATATATTATAATCTCTTGTATTATTTAAGGGAGATCTTTTCAAATATAAAAGCAAAACTCTGCCCAAATTAAAAGGTGATTACTGAGACTTTGAGCTCAGATTGGTGATCATATTACTTTATCTGAATGAGAAAGCAAGTTACTTTCAGACTTTGTGCTGTGATAGCTTGTGTTATCTTAGAAAAATTTTCTTATGTCTGTTTCCTAGGAGCATTCTTATTTATTTAATTTGACAAGCAGAACTAGTGGAAATAATCAGGAAGATGTCCTGAAGCCAGTTACTTTCAAACTTTGTGTTGTCATAGTTGTCTTCAGTGTGTTTTTAGTTTCTTTCTATGTAAAGGATCTTGGGATGGCTTTATGCCCCCATTATCCTTCATATTTCGCTCTTTGGGCAGTTGAGGTGGAGACTTTTTGTTCCATTTCATCCTATTGGTTATTTTGCCTTTGTTACCAGTTACTTGTCACTACCTGAAAGAACTCCTGTTGTTTCCTGCAAGATCACTTCTGAAAGAAGAGAAGTGCCTTCAGTGTTTTCACCAAGATTTTCTCCTTTGTTTGTGAACATCATCTCTGAAAAAAGAGAGATGGATGGTGTAGTCCTACCCCTAAGTGTTATTTTCTACTTATATATATATAGTATATAACTTCGTATATTTATAGGGAACCCCCCTTGATGAGAGGAGAGATTTGTCCACCTCTGATGTAGTAAACCTGCACATTTGGCCGACTAATCTCCTTATGCTATGTTTAAAGATACCTATTTTACTCATCAGTTAGCTATTGACAAAATATTCACCCAATAGTTTTTGGCGACTCTGTTGGGGAAGAACAAGCAGTTTTAGTTCTTTTCCATATCCATTTTCTTCACTGGAGACACAACAATTTTGTGCAATTTGAAGCCTCAAGCTTCAGATTGAAGCATCACCTGTGTCTTATCCATTATCATTATAGCCTTATCCATTTCCATTATATACTCTAAGCTGAAAAACTTGAGATGCTGGAGATTGAGCCTTTCATTTCAAAAGTCAATTCTTTGCTAGCTCCACGCTAATAGTTTTTGGTGACTCCGCTGGGGAAGAGCGCGCATTTTGAAGCCTCAAGCTTCAACCTGAAGCAGGACCAATTCTTTCTGATTTTTAATTCTACAATCTGGAAACTCCATGCTATACTAGAAGTCAGAGAGCCCAAGGTGTTGTTGACCCTATTTTTGAGTTGGTGCAGTAGGGTAATTTTGATTTATTCCCTCCCCAACTTCAAGTTCAACAATCCAGGAGTGTTCCTCCTACCCATATTAGGACACCAACACAAGGCAGAGCTTCTTTTTCTACTGTTAGCAGAGATTTGCCTATACATACTCCCCCAAAATTTGTTATCCCCCTTTTCCATAATCAAATCATGGCGGCTCAAGGCCCCAGGGGTAACTCTTTTGGTCCACTCAATCTTACTCCACCTCTACATGAGCTTCCACATAGTTCAAGGAAGAATTTCCCTAAATTCTTTAGTGATAAAAGAGTTCATCCTGATGAACACATTGTAGCTTTTAGCATATCCTGTGGTGTGATAGGCATGGAATTTGAGGACATAGCAGTCAGGCTATTTGTGGAAACACTACAAGGTGCTGCTGCAAGTTGGTTCTACCATCTGCAGGCTCGGTCAATGACTGATTGGGACACTCTCAAAGCCAAATTCAAAGCAAGGTTCAAGCCTGTATAAGATGTGCATGCCCTATTGGCCTAGCTCACATAGATGAAGAAAGAACCTCATGAGCCTATGAGGGATTTCATTGCTAAGTTTGACAAGCTGAGGAACCAAAATCCTATAATTACTCAGCCAACACCTGAGAACCTTAAATGTTTCTTCATCAACTCACAGCTGCCTGAAGTGAGTTTTTTGCTGAGATGTGTTGGCCATATAGACCTTACTATTGCTCAATACTTGGCTACTGAGGTAGAAGATGACCTTATCTTGGCAAGAAAGATAAGGAGAGATCCAAGCAGGGGTAAATATTTTTCATCCTCTGAATACCCATCTACAGGCACCACTGATCAAATGGTGCAAAAGCTGGCAAATAAATTGTGAGCCTTTAAAAGACAAATGGCCCAAGGTATGTTTGCTCCTCTTAATTAGGATATGCCAAGGAAGACATTTCAGAATCAGTCATATCAAGGCAATGCTGCTAGGAATCAAGGGCAAGTAAATCGTCTTCCTCCCCCACAGAGGAACCGTGCCCTTGAAGCGCCTCTAACCAACTCAGTAGTTGGATATCTAGAAATTGAACATGATTTTTCTTTCCATCCTAAGTTTGATCAAGAAAATGATGTTGATTTCTTCACAAAGGAATAAGAAGAATCAGCTGGCGACTCCAACATTGGTTTTCTGAATTACCAGGATGAACCCAGAAGTGAAGGTAAAGCAGCTAAGGGATCATATACTATGTTCACTCAGTCCAAGAACCAGTTAGCCCAGCAAGTTGATAAAGAACAATTAGAGGAGAGAGCTCAGCCTATAATTTCAATTGCCAAATGAGGAACTCCTCTGCCTTTTTAGCCAAAGGACCCGGTGATTACTAAAAAAGTAAGTACCCCAAACATTTTTGCACCTTCAACTTCAATTTCATAGATCAGTCCTCCCCCATAAAAACTAGAAGGATGAAATCCCTTCTTATATTCCTAGTCCATTTAAGTCATTTGACATAGTCGACCATGTCAAGAAGAAGTAAATTCAAATGACTGAGTTTGAATAATTGCAATCCAACCCTGAGCAGTTGGATAGGTTGGTTGAGTGTGTGAAGAATAAAGTCATCCCTCTAGGACAAGATGTTAAGAAGGTAATTCATGATCCCCCAAGGAACATGTCCATCGCAAACAATCTTGTCATTACTCCTCCTGTTGCCCCTGGGAAAATATAGCCTTTTTTGTTTCTATGTTGATAAACGGTCACAAGCTGAGCAACTGCATCATTGATTCTAAAGCGTCAGATAATGTCATGCCTACCAAAGTGGCTAAATCCCTTGGTCTCACACTGACCAAGACATTTGGGAGATGTTTCTCCATGGAGAACAAACAAGTGCCACTGCTCAGACAAATCAAGGATGCCCAATTTGTATTTGTAGCATTCCCAGACAAGAAAATCAAGATGACTGTCCTCGTGGCCAACGTCCCAGCATCATACGACATCCTTCTTAGGTGAAATTTTTGTAAAGATGTTGGTGGCAAACTAAGTATGGATCTGTCTGAGGTAAGGATCCCAGTCAAAGGTGTTATGAAGAGATTACTCCCTGAAAAGGAGGTAAAATATGTTGTCACTCAGGCATCAGCCCCTGAAGCTCAGATTGAGTCTTCAGGTAGGGGTAATTACTTCTTGACCATAGAGGATGTTCATGTTTCTATAGATGAAAGTCCTATAGGTGGCAAACCTAAAATTGATTCAAACAAGACATCAGAATAATTGGTAGGGCACAATACAAATGAAAAAGTATCTTCTATCTCTAATGAAGAAAAATCTGATAGAAGATCAGTTTCTGATGATATTTGGATCTTGAAATTCGATGGCAGCAATTCCTCTACTAATGTTGGAGCCAAAATTATGTTGATATCTCCTCAAGGAGATATTTTTCATTCTTCATACAAGTTGCAGTCTAACAATTCTAGCAACGCTGCTAAGTACAAATCATTGCTGCTCGAATTGAAGGTTGCTCAAGATAAAGATGTCAAACTCTTTCATGCCAAAGGAGATGGTGAGCTGATGGTTTATCAAGTGTTTGATGCTGATAATCAAATTGTGTGCTTTATTGGACTAGAGCAATAAGCTATGGTGGTCGACCATACTGCTATGTGCCAAAGTCAAGAAAAGAAGCTCTTCTACAAGAGAGCAAGGACTTATGGTTTTTAGATTGAAGACCATGTCTTACCATGGGGCAAGAAGAGAGAAACAAAAGGAACACACAGAAAATATGATTCTTGGTGGAGAGCTCCATTTGCCCATCACTAATTTTGGGGAGAAAATGGCTTCTTGCTGGTTTATCAAGATGGCACACCCTTTTCTTTGCCTCACAATGGGCAGCATCTAAACCACTTCAATTCTTGAAGTATCAGATAAGTTCACCTGTACATATTTATATTTGTATAGTCTTTGTTCTTTTTTTTTGTTGTTTATTTTCATTTTTAGTGCCTTTCTTTTTGGGTAGCATGACTCCATAGCCCAATGGCATACTTAACGGCACTGGAGATTCTAGTTTCTACTCCCCTCAGGTGTTCCAAGTTTTCAACTGAAGGAAGTTCCCCAACTAGAGCCAGTTGTTGTTCCCAAAATTTGTCACTCATTTTGAGACAACATATGAACTATTTTTGTTCAACAGGCCAAAATTCTTTCTTCCCTTCTCAAAAATTGTTCTGAGTATTCAAATTCTACATTATTCAAGCTTTTCCAAATTTCTATGGACTCTGTAGGCTTGAAACTATGGACTCTATAGGCTTGAAACTACAGACTCTACAAGCTTATTTCTATGGACTCTATAGGCTCATTTCTATGGACTCTTCAGATATGTTTCTACAGACTCTACAGGCTGAATTCTATGGACTCTTTCAAAGCTCGAGAGACTTAGAGAAAACTAAGGACTCTACAGGTTAGTTTCTTGTTTCTACGGACTCTACAGGCTTGAAACTAGCAGATTCAATAGGTTCAATGGCTTCAAATAAAAAATTCTCACAAAGGAACAAGTTCTCAACACTTAGGCATTTTCAAGCTTAGTTTGACGCCTTGGTTCAATCAAAAATGTTCATCGGCAAGCTTAAAGAGTTAAGCGCTTTGGCAAAAGTTCAACAAGTTCAACCACTTCAAGATTCAACGGCTTCAAAACACTTAACGAAAATAAGAAGGCTTGAACCATTGAATCGTTGAACCTTGAACCATTTTGGTTCAAAGGTTCAATAGGTTCAACGGTTCAAAGGTTCAATGAATAGTTAGTTCAATGCATTTGGTTCGAAGAGATCAAAAGACTTAGAAGAAAAGAGGCTTCAAATGCACTGATTGAACCATTAAACCAAATTTGGTTCAATTGGTCGGTTCAAAGGACTGCCCCAAAGCCAAAGGAACAAGTGCCCTTGTGGAGGGCAGTGAACCAAGGCCAAGTGCCCTTGGGGAGGGCAGTGAGTAAAAGCGGACAAAGAGATTTTCTTTGGAAAAATGACTAAGTCAAGGAACCAAAATAATTCATTTGAAAATATTTTCTATGAAAAAATTGACTAAGGCAAATCCTTCAAACAAATTGTCTGAAGGAATTCGCTCGAAAGGAAAAGCAAAAGCCCGACGGAAAAGTGGCTAAGGCAAGCCAAGGAAAGATTTCCTTCGAACAAATTGTCTGAAGGAATTCCTTCAGACATTTTGTCCAAAGGAAATGAAGGATCAAGACCGATCGAAGGAATTAAAGCCTGAAGGCCGCTCGAAGGACCACAAAGGGTAGGTACCCTTGCGGGGGGCTCTCGACACCAAGAAAATGGACCATTCTCAAATACCCGAAGGGACACCTTCCATTTGGGGCGTTTCAAAGGCTTGATAAAGATGAAGGAGAAAGCTTCAAAAGACTTATCCAAAAGAGGACTTCAAAGAAGAAGGCTTGAACTAATGAACCTTGAACCAAATGGTTCAATGGGTTCAATGGGTTCAAGGGTTCAAAGGTTCAATCCGTTCAAAAGACTTAGCCAAAATAAAGGGAGTAATGGAACAAAGGATGAACCAATGAACCAATTGAACCTTGAACCAAAAGAGTTCAAAGTTAAATGGTTCACAGGTTCAATGGTTCAAAAGACAGCCCCAATCAAAAGATGAATGCAGATGTTTCTAAAGGACCAGTTTAAAGGGATGGTTCAACCAAAGAGTAAGAAAGCGATTGAACCAGGGAGCGATGGAACCAAAGAACAGACCAAGATCACCTGAACTGTTGAACTATTAAACCAATGAACTTTCAAAGGTTCAAAGGTTCATGTTCAATATGGTTCAAACAAACAACATCCATTGACATCCCCATGAATGTCAAATTTAAGGTAATGGATTATCTGTTGATTTTGTAATATGGCATGGAACTTGAAAAATAAATGAAGTGACCAACTGAAAAGAGAACCCGATAGCTCAAATTGCTATAGGGAAGAGAGAACAATACAAAAAGATCAAAAATATCTACAAGGGAGTTATTTCCAGTAGGTGAAATAGTCGATCAAGTGGTCATCTGAGTGGACCAAATCAAGGAGGTGGCTTGTTTTTCTTCCATGAAGTAAAGGCAAAATAGACAGCTGCACAGACATCTGGAAAACGACCAAAAAAATCATGCTAAGGAGGAGACATATAACATGAATGGGCATGCCATAGTTAAGGCAATGCATTGTTCCCAGCATGCCCCCTAGACTAAACTGAAAATGCATTCAAGGCATTGAATGCAGCGTGGGCCATCCCATAGGAAAAAGCACCAAGCCTTTCTTGGCTGCCATATATTTTAATCTCTTGTATTATTCAAGGGAGATCTTTTCGAATATAGAAGCAAAACTCTGGCCAAATTAAAAGATGATTACTGAGACTTTGAGCTCAAATTGTTGATCATATTATTGTATCTGAATGAGAAAGCAAGTTACTTTTAGACTTTGTGCTATGATAGCTTATGATATCTTAGAAAATTGTTCTTATGTCTATTTCTTAGGAGCATTCTTATTTATTTAATTTGACAAGTAGAACTAGTGGAAATAATCAGGAAGATGTCTTGAAGCCAGTTACTTTTAGACTTTGTGTTGTCATAGTTGTCTTCAGTGTGTTTTTAGTTTCTTTCTATATAAAGGATTTTGGGATGACTTTGTGCCCCCATTATCCTTCGTATTTCACTCTTTGGGCAGTTGAGGTGGAGACTTTGTGTTCCATTTCATCCTGCTGGTTATTGCACCTTTGTTACCAGTTACTTGTCACTACCTAAAAGAACTCCTATTATTTCTTGCAAGATCAATTTTGAAAGAAGAGAAGTGCCTTCAGTGTTTTCACCAGGATTTTCTCCTTTGTTTGTGAACATCATCTCTGAAAAAAGAGAGATGGATGGTGTAGTCCTACCCCTAAGTGTTATTTTTTGCTTATATATATAGTATATAGTTCCGTATATTTATAGGGAACCACCCTTGACGAGAGGAGATATTTGTCCACCTCTGATGTAGTAAATATGCACATTTGGCCAACCAATCTCCCTATGTTGTGGTTGAAGAGACCTATTTTGCTCATCAATTAGCTGTTGACAAAATATTCACCCAACACATCTCAAGGTAAAGTTAGATATAATACTATGGAAGATATTGAAAAAGACCAAATCTAACATCACGTTGCATGAGCTTGCTCAAATCACTAAAGAACATGATCTTTTTCTCAAGTCACTTACTGAAAAACTAGTCCAACCCAAGTAAAAAATAGCTCATACCAATGTACTTATCCATAAAAATAAGGCTAAAGTGCCTCCATTTCTCCTAACTATTAGTTTATTCAAGAATAACTTGCATAATTTCCTAGTAGATTCAAGGGTTTTAATGGACGTAATGCCTTAGGTATTTATAAAAAAAATAGGCTTAGTCCCTATCAAGTTAGAGAATGTCATATTCCAACTAGATAAGTCCAAGGTCAACGTAGTAGGTGAGCTTATCAAATATGCACATCCAACTAGAATTAGATCCTAGAATCTAGTAATTTATAAATATACAAGGTGTAGACATCCCCAAAGCATATAAAATGTTACTCAGTATGGATTGGCTTAAATATTTGAATGGATATATGGCCACTGGCTTCTCTCACATATGGTTACCTTGAAGGGGCATTGCCAATTGAATAAGAGTGGACAGAGAATCTAGAATGAATCATATGATCATAGAATATAACATGATCAATGAGAAGGTAAACTTAGTACATTTTGATTTATGGATCTATACTTTGGAAACAAAACCTACTAAAGGTGAGACTGATATCGATATTGAGTTGCATGGGTTGTGGTCATTATATGTGGATGGAGCCTGCTCTAAACAAGGTTATGGAGCTTGAGTCATGCTTATTGATACCCAAGATAACAAATATTTAGCTGCTTATAGAGTGCCATTTTCATGCACTAACAACTTAATAGAATATGAAGCATTAATTATAGGACTACAATTTGCATTGAAGCATAAAGAAAAAGAGCTGAAAGTATTCAATGATTTTGAACTTGTTGTGAACTAGGTAAAAAGTAAATTCCATTGCAAACTATCATACCTTAGAAAGTACAAGCATAGGGTGTGGAATTTAATTTAAAAAATCATGCATTCAATGTCATCCCTATCCCTAGGGAGGAAAATATGGTTGTTGATTAATTAGCATCCTCAACTGCAAGCTTAACCCCCCTTGATGATATTGAGTTGCAAGAGTTTTCTATTGAACTAGTTCCTTGCCCCTCTATTATAGATAAAGTGATGAATTTCCAAGTCTTTAAGGATGACCAATGAATTATTCAATTCTTAATAATGTTAAGGCATTTAAGGCCTAGATAATAGATGAAGAAGAAAGATATAGTCCTAAAGTTGAACTTGATAAAGACAAGATTCTCAACATCCAAGGGAATTAAATCCCAAAGGGGATGATCTCTCTAGAAATGGCATTTAACACATTTGACCATGCACCCCCATTCAAGAAACCCAAATTTGTAAACCAAAAGTGTCGAACCAATAACCTTGGTTCCTTAGAAAGACCCCAAACTATCAACATAGGTCCTGATTAGATGAATGCATAGATTGAGCAGCTTTGAAAGTTGTTATTGAGTTATAAAGATGTAATTACTTGGGTCTATCTAAACCTCAAAGTCTTTGACCCAAAGGTGATCACTCACACTATACCCCTTAATCCAAACCAAAGACCATTTCATCAGAAGCAAAGACCTGTGAATCCAATCTTTTAACCATTGATACACAAAGAAGTTTACAAGATCCTTTCTACTGGAATAATCTTATCAGTTTGCCATTCCACTTGGGCGGTAAACTTAGTACCTATTTGGAAGAAAAAAGGTGAAATTAGACTATGCACAAACTTCTAAAATTTGAAAAAAGCTTTAGATAAGGATAATTATCCATCACCTTCCCTTGGTAAAGTGTTTCAGATGGTTAATGTATCTCAGATGATGTCCTTCTTAGATCGATTCTCAGGATATAATTAGGTTTTAGTAAATTCTGATGATCAAACTAAAATTGCATTTACAATGAAAAGGGGCACATTTTCCTATAAAAGAATGCCATTTAGATTGATCAATGTTGGAGGGACATTCCAAAGAGCGATGGATTTTACTTTTGAAGGTTTAATCAATAAATGCAAAGTAATTTACATGGATGATTTAACTATATTTTTAAAATATAGGTTAGATCACATTCACCATTAGTAAAAGGTGTTTGAAATATGCAAAAGGTATGGCATTTCCTTGAACCCAAAAAAGAGCATGTTCAATGTCACCAAAGGTAAAATTATCGGTCATATTGTCACAAAATAATGTATTACTATTGATCCCGAAAGAGCTAAAGTGATTTATAAATTGTCTCAACCCAATAATAAAAAAAAGAAATGAAATATTTCTTTGTTAAAATCAATTTTGATCACAAGTTCATTTATGGATTTTTTAAAATTATGAAGCATCTAAATGCTATGTTGAAATAAGACACTAAAGTGGACTGGCATGTTGAGTCAAAGAAAGCATTTCAAGACATAAAGGATGCCATCATGCAAGCACCAATGCTATTTTTTTTAGATTATGCTAGAGACTTTTAAATTTACCCTTTTACATATGAACATACCATTGTTGCCTATCTCATGCAGAGGTTGGATGGATAAGAACACCTCATTGCTTTCATGATCACTAATATGAAAGATAAAAAAATTAGATACTCTACTTTGGACAAACATTCCTATGCTTTGGTAAAATCTATGAAAAAATTTAGGCACTATATTCTTAGTAATAATCTGAATTCAATTGTGTCATACACAACTATCAAGCAAATGTTAAGCTAAAACGAGCTAGGGGAGTGCAGAGGTAGATGGATGACTAAATTACAAGAGTATGACTTGGAGATAAAACCTATCAAGCTATTTAAAGGACAAGGTATTACTCAATTGATAATTTAGATTGATCCAAGGATTGCCCTACATCAATTGGATCAAGAGCAAGTGCTACAATAGAATTGGTACACCCTAATTATCCATTATATTCTCTATAAAATCCCACCTTTTGGACTCAATCAAACACAAAAAAGAGATCTCATATTGAAAGAAACATAATACATGATGACGAAAGGATTTCTCTTCAATAAAAATCATGAAGGCATTATATCTTAGATGCCTATCAGAAGAAAAAGCCAAGGAAATTATAGTCAATTTCCATGAGACGTTAGGCATTCTTCATCCTGTAGTAAATGTAGTAGCATATAAGATACTTTGAGTAGGCTATTATTAGCCTACCCTATTTAAAAACATCCATGCACATGTTATAATGTGCCATCAGTATCAAACCTTTGCTAAAAGAGAAATTCATGTTGTAATGTTACTACAACCAGTCATAGAAGGGATACTATTTGCCCAATAGGGCCTGGATTTCATAGGAGTCAATAATTCCAACTCCTTAGTAGGCCACAAGTTTGTTCTCACTGCCATAGAATATTACATGAGATGGATAAAATTAGTGGTGATAAAGAATAACACTATAAATGAGGTGATCAAATTCATGGAGAATAATGTGACCACTCAGTTTGGGACCCCAATTTCTTTAGTCTATGATAATGGCCCTACATTTCAATTTGTAGAATTCACTGAGTGGGCATATTATAACAGGATTAATTTAAGGTTATCATCCAATTACTCCCTATAAGGGAATGGATTATTTGAATCCACCAACAATAACTTGATGAAGGCCATCAACAAGTTTGTTGAAAAGAAGACTCAAGAGTGGAATTCACTGCTAAAATTTACCCTTTGAGATGATCGCACCAAACATAAACAAGCACTTCAGAGCTCACCATTTCTATTAATCTATGGACTAGATCCATTTTTGACAATTATGCTCAACCTATCCACCTACAAGTTTATGTGATAGTGCATGAAACACAACGAACAGGTAATTCAAGGTGTTTAGACATTGTACAATTAGAAGAATCTAAAGATAAAGCCTTACTAAATTTTAATAAGCATTAAAGCATTGTCAAATGATGGTTTGATAAGAAAACCAAGGTGAATTCCTTTATGATTTAAGATCTACTACTACTATGGGATAAAGGCCATGAGAAGAAGGGTCAACATTCTAAGTTTAATCCACTTTGGATTAGCCCATATCAAATTGCCAAGTTGTTGGGGCACAATGCATTTTTCCTTGAGGATTCAGAAGGGTATGATCTTCAATTACTAGTGAATTGGTAGTTCTTGAAGTACTACATCTCGATTGTCCTTTCCATTAAATCTTTAGAATAAGCACCCAATTGGTTTGGTAATGTATAATGCACATAATAGTTTAGTATTTTACTTTTTTCTCTTGCTTTTTTGGTTAGTTTATTATTTTTTAATTTAGTATTATATTAGTTTCAATTCATGTTTGATTTTGTCTCCTAGTTCTTTGTTTTATCTCTTTCGATTTGTCTTCTATGCAACCTTATTCCATGACTATAGCTCAGCCTGGTCTCTCCTTGTTAAAGAGCTAACTCCTGCTCTAACAAATGCAAATCCAAACTAAATTAAGCTACCTATTGAAGAAGACATCAACAAAATTTTGAAGAACTCTTGTTTCTAGGAAAATTTATAGATGAGTCATCCAACCTGATGATAAATGATGAAGTTAAAAAATAGAATTTGATGACCAACATGATTTCCAAAGCACCTATTTTGACCATAGGAGTAGCCCACTATCTCCTCATCTGAGGCAATGAATGAAAAGTGTCACCCAGGTTGAGTAATCTGATAGTCTTGGCATGTATCAATGTTTGGTCTCTCTCTCTTCATCATAGATTCAAGGTGTAGACCCAAGGTAATCTCTTTGAATTATTCCCATTATTATTTTCTAAGTAACTACAAACACATAACTAAATTATGCAATATGACTTGGCTTAATAAATTCCTGAAATAACATTAGCAAATCTACATGGAATAATTGCTTATCACTAACGGTAACATAGGTGAACATTTAGTTCCCCCTCGGCCTTCTCAAAATCCTTCCTTTAGGTGTCTAGCTAATTTTTAGGCATGATCTCACTTGAAAATCCCTGTAATTAACTTATTTTTTCTCATCTTGTGTTGTTAGCTTAGTTTGCTTTCTACTTTTTTCCCTTATTTTGTTTTGATTCTCTTTGAGTTCAGCCTCACTATGTTTCTTTTGAAGCTGAAATGTCTCCTTTTGCCTTGAGGGTTCCCTTATTTTATCAATGATTAATGAAATGAAGGGTTTGTTTGTGTCAATATAGTACCAATGATGTCTTAAATCCTAACTAAAAATCTTGTTTGAATATTTTGTGTGAGTTGTATTTATTTTTGCATTTTAGGAAGTTATGGCCTATGATTCTTAATGGAGCACATGGATTTAGAAAAGTTTTTTTCTTTGTTTAAATCCATCAAATGCATTCAAGATAAATTTAAAATAGGCAAACCAATAACATTTTTGATTTATCTCAACCAATGAATGAACTTTCTGAACTTCCCAAACCCAAGCTTGGCCCACAACCCTCAATGCAATGAATAGAAAACCCCTTCCAAAAAATGGAAGAAAAGAAAAATAAAATAAAATAACATGTGAAATCCCAAGATCCTCAAAAGGGTGATTCAAATAACCTCCACCATTGGCTTTCTACCCTAGTTGGCAGTGAAACAAGATCTTGAGGGAGATTAGAAGTATCTCTATCAAGATTATAGACACCTAGTTGGCAATAGAGCAATACCCATGCCACTTCCCCACTAAGCCAAATTACCAAATATCACTCACTTAAAAATTCTAATCATTTGAACAGATCTAAAATATCATGCCAAAAATGCAAAACTGTAAAATACATTAATCACTTAAAAAACACACACTAATGGTCTTTGACAATGAGGTAGCTTAGTATGTCATGTGTTGGAGCAGTCTTTGGTGCTTGCTTTTCAAAACTATGTTTAAAACAATTAATCGGAGCTAATCTTATGTTTGGATGAAATAACCAAAAAATTTGAACTCTCTAGATACTCATAAATTATCTCCCAATATGAAGTCACCATTGTTTTTGCCTTCACGAACACACCCCATTTTTAGGATGAAAATATGGACCCTCTTTTTTTTTTAGCTAAATCTTGATTTACTTGATCTAGAGGACCTCTTTAGAGTTCCTTTGATGTCTTTGCTTGAATCTTTCCTTGATTGGCAGTTTGCTAGATGTTAAGTTACAAATGATTATTCATCCTTGTTTATAATACTTTTTGCATTTTGCCCAATTCAGTCTAAGCTTTCATTTATGAACATCAAAGTCTATTTTGCAAGTTTATTTCCAGCCTATGAATCCTTATTCCTTGATAAAATGCCTCAATATTTTCCCATTTGAATGTTGGACCTAGCCCCCAAGCAAGTTCATCTAGCTTTTGAGACTTGTTTATGGATTTCTTTTAGTAGTATAACTCATGATTATGATTTTCATAGTAAATTGGCTTAATACTTACAATGTTTCATATGAGACTTGGCTAAATATTCAATAAATCATGATGCTCGCTACCTAGGTGTGAATAAAGTCTACTGCTCTTTTGATTTAGATCATTTTATCGCATTTTGCTACAAACTTTATATTATGAATATTTGGACTTAAATCATTGTTCCATGTGAATGATTGATTTTGATTCCTATATTGATCAACTACTTCTCACATTAAACTAGCTTGGAAAACTTGGCTTTATAGAAAATCTTTATTTAGTCAATTTTTTTATTTTCATAGGTTTTTGAAGACTTATGGGCCCCCTAGATCCTTCCATGTGTCCAAATATCATCGACACAGTCCAATTATTTTTCAAAAGAATGACTATCTTTTTAAATCCCCTGACCCTCAAGATCGTGCCACATGATGGCTTAGCCCAACAAAAATACAAGTAATGTAAATCCCCATGCCCCTAAGGCCTTGATATTGTACCACCTATCACCATCCTAGAAGCTCAAAGGCTTGGTGGATCAGGAATAAACCAATAGTTGTAAAGCTTCATGCCCTCATGCCTTCAAGAGCCTAGGATTGCACCACTTAACACTGTCTTATAAGCCCAGGAGCTTAGGGCATTGGTAATATTAGCCCAAACACATGGAAATCCTAAGTTGGCTGAGAAGAAGCCATGTGGACATGACAATGATAGAGGTAAACATCAAAGTAAAGCTCAAGAGCACCGATGGGCTCCTAAGTGGTAAAATGGAACTCATCGAAGCAAGCCAAAAATATTAGTGAAGGGAATGGAATGAAAAATTGAGGAGGAGCCATGTGGTAGTAGTGATGTTAGAAGATGAGGATACTAAGATTGGTGGCCTGTCTGCCTATCAAAAATTTATAAAAGTCCTAAGAGGACTATGTGTCAAGCCTAGAATGTATAGTTAAAGTGCAGGTAATTCTTCACCAATTAAAAGGCCCAAAAATAATAAATGTTGGGCTATTAAAAGGGAAAATTGATCCAATAGACACTATTCAGTCAAGTTAGAGATGGCTCATTCATTTAATCAACCTCTAAATTAAATACATTAAGTCTACACAGGGCATGGTGGAGTGGCAGCCCCAAGAAAATCTCAATAATAATCTATCATCAATATTTCAATCTGATTGTTAATAGCCCCCCAAATTCAATGCAAATTAGTTTGCATGGTGTGATTCACCACTTAGCGTGTGCATGGTAAAGAACCAAAGAGAGACAATCAGCATAAAAGATAAATTTCAACATTTAATAGGCATGGTCTCTAAACTACAAATCATGTTCAAGCTGAATCTATCAATGAATCTGTCAAAATCCCAACTACATTCCCTAATCATAATTGAATATTTTAAATACCCTAGTAGTGGGCTGAGTGAACTTCACAAAAAAATCTATCTATATAAGGAACATTCTTTTCCCTTCTTAAGGGTCGACATTTTCATGTAATGAAACTCTATGAAAATAGTAATAAAATCCCTTCTATTTTTTTGACCCTGTCTTCTACTCATTAAATGTGATCCATTTTTTCTAGTTTAGAGTTCATGTTTATGTAAGAGGAGTAATTTTATGCTTATTTTATAGAGATGAATATGGAAATTAGATTTGCTAATCTAATTCCTTTTGTGTTCTTCTCAGTTCCTTATGAACAATCCATGTTCTATGTGTTTTTAGTTATAAAGTGTTTCAAAATCTTTGTGTGTCATTACTACAAATATTTTGAGTGTTTACATTCTTTGAAGGACCTACAAATAAAATATTCATATTGATGTCCTTTAGAAGCTTGCCACTGAGTGGTTAAACATTTGTACAATTACTAAACCAAGCATACAATGGAATAAATGTGACTTGTCATGCTTTAGTTCTCAAGCATTAATATTTTCTTAATTAGAAATATCTTTTTTTGTTCCCTTTTTCCCTCTTTTTATGTTTATTTATGAATTGAAATACTCTCACTTTTTTTATAAATTGGTAACGTTAGGCTAAAAAATAATCAATAATCAAGTCCAATCAGTTAATAAGAATTTCAAGGGTCATTAAATAGATAATGAGCCTCTGGTGGTAACAGTTCATGTTCTTTGAGTAAAATAGATTAAATTGCTTGGTCCTTGAATTGAACCAGCATCGGTCCTAAAATTAACAAGGTGACATATTTATCCCCTACATGGTCCCTCACTGTTTTCTCTAGAACACTCAACCTCACAAGTGTTTTTGGACCAAGATTTTGGGGTGAACAGCATAAATAATAGATAAAAACTTGTAAATTGATAAAACTAAAGTAAGTTCAATTATATATATTGCAATCCAATTTTCTTTCTAAAACTTATTACATGTTTCTATCAAAAAACTATTTTTTCCATTACCCTTACAAATTACAAGTCCACCTCTTCCATACACTGACACCTAAATACAATGAAATTGAAGCCAAAATACATAAAAATGAGCTTATAATTTTCCTTTTCAAAAACCTAGCAAAATGAACTGAAGCAAGAGATATAAACTTACGTAGCACTCAATCGACATTTATCACCTCTATACATGCAAAAAAATCCCTGTAACGCTTACAAATGCCTATAGAAACAACTATTGAGGTAAATGCCAAACGTCAATTTGTATAAATTGTTATTCTAATAATAAAAATACTAAAGAAACATTTGAATTTTTCTTATCAAAAAAAAATGTACATGGAACTTTGACAATTGCAAAAGCATATTATATCCCCTTTGAGTCTATATACACAAATTGCAATCTTTTCATAGGGTGATTTAGGCCTTCACATGAAACACCAACTTATTATGTCAATTACAAAACTAAATAAAGATATTCTTATTACCATTGGCTATTATGCAACATAAAAATCACAAATAATAAGAACATCCAATGCATTGCCAAGGACCATGTAATTGATGAACTGCTACCTTCAATCAAAAAAATAACATATGTTGAATATGTAGCTGACAAATAAAGCATAATTAAAATATTATCGAGGTTCACAATGCGAGGTGATTTTATAGTGGACAAGAATAATATCATCAAATATATTACTACAATAACTAATGTTGAAGGTACGCAAATCCTTTATAATATAACATTTACAAACTAATAACAACTAGTCATAAAAAATATGCACACTTGAAACATTTTATATTTTAAACTACTTCAAATGGTAATACTAAAAAAAATCAACTATTACAAGCCACTTACTTTCACATGTCAGCAATCATGCATCATCCAGCCACACCATGGCCACTCCATATTTCTAATAGCAGATATGTTTGACCCTATATACTAATACAATAAAAAAATTAAATGATTTTACTATTAAAAATAATAATAGTTTGTAATATTTATAAAAAATGTCATTTAAAAAATAATATGCAAAACAAGTATCCCAATAATTTTTTCACACCAAAAAAAATTAAAAAATTATTCCATACTTTACAGTAACGATTTACTCCTATTATGTTTTTCAGGTCTCTTATTACATCCCAATTTCTCACTAAGTAAATTTATTTGATTATCCATGGATTTTTATGGTTGGTAATTTAATTTGATTATTAATTAACTAAGTTTTAAATTATATGCTTTTATGTGATAGTTATATGTTGTTTTGGTTTCATGATTTCATTGCTATGAGTTTAACTATATTGTATATTCTTTACATTATGATTATGTTGATTTATTATTTCAGCAGTATTTTATGATATATGTCATGATGGTACGGACTAACTACCTCTTTATAGTGAGTTGGACATAGGAGATATTCATCCCTCAAAGCATGACAGATGGAGAGCATCATCAGAGATAGTGACATAGATGGAGGTGTTGGGGGACAACAGAGGAACGGCTAGAACCCATGCACACATCACATTAGATAGTACATGTTTTATGCATTGTTTGAATTATTAGCATTAGCATGTTCTTTATCTTATCTGCATTTATATAATTGCATATGTGTGTGTTAGTTCAATTTAATACTTGTGTGTGGAATAAATCATGTATGATTGCATTATGGATGTTATGCATATGTTTAAGTGTATAATGTTGTAGTATGATTATGTTGGTGATTGGTTTAATAGAAATCTAATTTACCATTTTGGATTAAAATAATATTATTGACTTTATATTAGTCATATGATCCTTAAGTCTTGATCATTGTTTAAACCAAAACTAAGTTAGTAACAAATAAAACAAATATGTTATGATTAGCAGTTGCATTGTATTGTGCTAAAATTAGAAAATTATAATGTAATAGATATTTATAAATAGGAAATAAAACATATTAGGCAAAGATAGAGTAAATTTGGGGAAAAAGAAAAAAAGAAAAAACACAAGAAGAGAAAAAAAAGGCAAACTTTAATTGAAAAGGAGCAAGCTTTAAAGAAAAACCATATTCATGCAAAGGAGGAGAATGAAAAATGCATAGCATGGAAGAATAAGAAGAGAATAGGAGAAGAAGAGAAGGGATCGCAAATTGGGGAGAAAAATACAGGGCAACGCAAGAGGAGAGAGGACACACAACGAAGAAGTGAAGGAATTTAGGAGCATGTCATCTCAGTGTTGGACATTTTTACAAGGCAAGTGAAGTTATTAAGATTTTGTATGAAATTTGGAAAAATTTTGCATGATTTATGAGGATATTCTTGCATTATTACTGTGTGTATTTGTCATATAGATAAATGATTTGTATGTGTTTGATTCTCAAAAGATAGGAGACTATATATACAAATTTCATGTAGGCATTCATCAAATAAATTATATACAAACATATAGCGACTTGTATGAATGTATTCACTAAAAAACTTATGATGAAAATGTTGTGTGTTTAAATAAATACACAATCTGAGTAAAATTTAGAAAAATAGGGTGATTTGTGTATTATAGAGAACTGTGAGTGTAGCAAACTATAAAATAACACACAACAAATTAGTATCACAAACTATAGCATACAATGAACTAGAGTCATTAACTAACAAATACTTAATAAAACAATATTGATATATGTATGATTATCACAATTTAGTTTTAATACAATGATCTGAAATTTAATAGATTGCTGGAAATATATATTGCTTCTAGATAGTAGAGTTACATGTAATCTGTATTGAAATATATATATTAATGATTATATATACATTATGAATCATTGGTATTGAAATATATATATACAATAATAGTATATATATATATATATATATATATATATATATATTGATTGAGTAATTTGTAGTGCTTGTAAATATTAGACAACATAGGCCAGGAAAGATGATTAAAGTCATATATGTTATCATGTAACTACTCATATTATAATACTATTAGAGTCATAGAATATCATACCTAGTATGTGATAATCTATGTCTTTTTAAAATTAACTTAGTATATGTAAATCAAAGTATTTATTATTTAAAAGAATAAGAATAACCATTAAGTTTCCAGTTACTTTAATATTACAAGATTAGTTTAATTAACCATTAAGTTGTTAGTTGTTACAAGGTTATTATTTTATATAGGGAATAAGAGAGTATATATGTTATCTAGAGTCATATATAATCTGGAAACACATCACTGGAATAAGAGTAGTCTTTTGTTATATGAGTTGGTAATATAAAATCTTATTGTAAAGCATAGATTACCCCATATTATGGTTTCATATTGTTATCTAGGTAAGATGATTACTTAGCCATGGAGCATAGATCCTATTAATTCTTCAACGATAATACAACCATAGATGTTTATTGGGTTGAAGTAATTAAATTTTTGTAAAGACTAGCAACGTATTTTAAATTATAAGAGTTTTAAGCACAACGAGTTAACAAAATCAAATTTGTAACAAAATATATAGGGTAATATGCATAGATTGTCATAAAAAACTATGTGAGTGTTTGAAAGTTATAATTACAAGGTGATTTGGTATGGATATAAATAGTCTATTGACTATAAAATATGTTCACTAATATTTTGAGAATATTATTATCTTATAATAGATCGTCAATGTATTTTGTAAATATGGAAATTATAATGATTAAGTCTATGATTATATTTGTAAATGACTGTTGACATCTATATACAATCTTTATATAATGTTGAGTACATATATATGATATGTATCAAGAATATATTTAGTATGAACAAGTGCCTGTATAAATGAAAAATATCGATAAGAGGACTCACATACTCATAATTGTATACAATATATAGAGGTGTGCCTATATCTGTTATAAATAATAATAAGTTATAGGATCCCAAGGGAAAAAAAAACTATAACTATATGAATGTACTCTACTAAAAATATAATAATTTTTTTAAATGAAATATAATGTTTTCATAAGAATTATGACTTTCTATATTATGATTGATTGTTTATAATTGAGAAGTTGTATATATGAACAATGGGATATGATACTATCATAGTGTGCATTACATTTGAATCTACTTACGGAAGTTATAAACTTGCATGTCTAAATAGAGCTTATATCCAGGTGGTATAAATTGTACATGTATGCCTATTATTAAGTGATAAATCATATGTGGAGATTCATTCATACGTTTGATAGATTAAATGTATACATTTTTATCATTCATGTGTTTAGCATATTTATGTCTGCTAGTAAGAAGTAATATGTATGAATCTATTGGTTACATTTATATTAACCAAAGCTCGTATTGTTGGTACTAAGTAGTGAGATAGACTTCACTAGGTTACTAGCATCACCAATGTTAGATGAAGGTAATCTAATCAAGTGGTGTGTATGATTTTGACAGATCTTAGAGATCAATAATTATTGAAAACTTTGACCAAAGTAATGTTTAGTTAGACATTATTATTTCATATGTATAATTTACATAATTTTGTGACATCATATTAGAAGGGATTTCTTTATGGTAAACTTTATATTCTTAGAAATCATGTAACACATGGGTACTAGCTTGTCTCTTTGGATTCCTACATCATCACTATCTACTCATCCATGAAGTTAGGATCATTCCCTAATAGAGGATTGTGTGAGGGATCGATGGTCTATGGTTGGTGTGGAAAAGCACTCAGATGATGATTTCCCTCCCCACATCAATACTTATTTAGAGACTACACTTGAGATTGCCATAGATACTGGAGTTCATAAACTCAGACTCTGTGGAGCCATGTTTCTTGTATTTTATATTGTATTTATTATTATTGAAAAAATATACTTGATGATATGTAATTCTTTACTTATTGTATTATGATGATGTGGTTGCATATTTGTACCAATTGTGGCTGGAAATTTGTAATTACTTTCTATATTCAGTTATGTTTTATTTCATCTGATGTTAATTATCTATAACATGTAGTTGTTACATGCTTATTTTACAGTTGGAATACTTAAAAGTGTTTTATCTGGATCGCTAATTATATTTTTGTGGTAAAATCTAATGAAAGAATATGTTGATTAAATTTATTAAAAAAATAATGTTATTCTAAGTAGATCCTAGTGGGGATGTTACATCTCTGCACATGAGTTTATATAATAATGAGAAAAAAAAGATTATGTGATTAAATAAAGCTTAATAGTTTTTAATATTTGCGAACACAAAAAACTTTGAAAAAAACAATATGTAAAATAGATATCCCACTTGCTTTTTCAAAAAAAATTTAAAAAAAAAAAATTAAAAAAAATTATGCCATTCAACAACAATTAATAAATCAATACATTGTCATTATTTATTGCTCTAACTTTTACATGTAAATGTAAAAAATATTGCATAGTTTACAGTAATTATTTACTCATTTTATGGTTTTCAGGTTTTCACAGAGGAGTTCTCAAAAGTACAATGGAATAGTTAAATACCATAAGCAATGATAACCAAATGCAAATGAACATAAAATCAAATAAATACACTCAACAAAAGAATGGAAAAGCTAAATGAAACATCCAATTATATATATAATATTGTATTTAATGGAAAGATATCTTCTTTGCAATTTATATTTTATTGCTTAAATAACAATAAATACTTTGCAAAATATTTTCACAATTTAATACCATCACAATGTAGATTGTCAATAGTTATGAGGAAAAACATGAGATTCTTGGTTATAAATTTTTTTATTTTATTTCTACAATATTAAACTGAATCTCTCTCACTAAAACATCCAAATAAATGTATGAAATTGTTACAAACAACCATGTAACTCTTCTTCACTATAATAATCAAACAATGCAATTTTTTTGACTTGCTATCTATAAAAAAGGGACCAATGCATACTACCTAATGAACAAAATTAATAGACTATCTGCAACGTGTTGTGAATATGACCATTGGAGAATATGCCACTTACATCAATCATCTTTTTGTTGACAAGTATCAGGTTGTAATAAACTTTCTTGTTTTTCAATTTACTCTTTAAATCTAAATTTTCCTTATGACTATTTTGAAACTAAGGGCCCATATACATCTTCGTAAATAAGTACCCACTAAATACATGTTGCAATTTTTTGTCTTGGAAAACATAGAATTGCTTTAAATTTTGCTTTGTAATATTTCTTGCAATATGGCAATGGAGTTATTATAATTTGCACAAAGCATGAGGATCAAATATCCCTCGTTCCTAAAAGAAACAAGGTGTGATTGCCTATTTTTCTCTAAATATTTGTTTCTTTATACGTAGTTTTTGTTTGGCTTTCACATGAACATAACAACAAAAAAATAAAAGACAATGTTGTTTGTAATTACACACAGATTTAAGGAAAATGTGGAATATGCATAATAAAAGAAAACCCTCTAATATGCGGTGTCCAAATGGGAGTCTTCTTGTCAAGGAAATTAACAAGGAACAAAAGAGAGTTATGTATATATTATAACTTTTTATAATTTTTAAGGCTTTGCATTAACATATGCAATCTTATTAATTTGAATTGCTATTGAATATGTACTAGACCTACCATGTAGTGGGAGTACCTACCTTTTTTAGTGGTAGTGAAATGTTTTTTTTAATGTTTTTTGAAAATGATATGTTCATTTGATTGTCATTAAATTATCATCTCCCTATAAGACACACGTAGAAACCACAAATCCATGCACATCTGACATGAAAAGAAATGTGGTAGATCGATTGGGTAGTCTTTGTACCAGTAAAGTATTCTTACTTTTTCAACATTTAATTTTTTTTGCTTAACTTTGGCCACTATGACTTTGAATGTTAAAGGTGAAAATTGTCTGAATTTAGTTGGCAAAATGTTGTTCCATGGTTATTAATATTTCCTTATAACTTTATGCGGGAATCATTATCTTAGGTACCTCATCTTATTTTAAGGATTATTATTATGTTTAAATTATTATTATCTGAATCTTAAGTCACCTTGATTTTCTATTGATGCATGAGTGTTGCTCAATAGTACCATTTTACCCTACATCAATGTTCTTTATTTTTGTCATCATGTGTCGATGAATGTCATACTTTGTCTTTTGTATTAATTGATTTTTATTTTTTTTTAAATTAATTTGAAATAACTTAAAATACATTTTTTTTAGTAAAGTAATAAATACACAACCTATTAAAATCACTATAAAAATATTTATTATAATTGTGGTAATGTTATATTTAAGAACAATAGATTTTGAAAATAAAGATAGGGAAGGAGCTCCATAAGTGGGCATTATGACGACATGATAATCAATAAAGTATATGTCAAACTAGTTTTTTTACTCCTACTATAGGAAAAGTATAGCTTTATTTTGGATAATATTTCCATTTGGTAACTTTATATTAGTGGTGAATGCATCACTATTTTTGGGCCTCCCATGTCTTTTGTGTCCCCAGAGTTTAACTACCATATGGCCGACACACTAGCATTTTCTTAGCAGGGTCACAAAATTTAGTAGGCAAACAACAAAACACTGGATTACGTCTAGAGTTAGTGGCGAGTCTACTTAAAAAAGAGTAGTTTGTGTGAAATAAAGCACACCAAACAAACAAATTACAAACATAGTTGCGCTTCTTACCAATATTTCTTATTACTATGTTTGTAATGCTATGCATTTTTTTAGCTTCAATCAATCGTTATATGAAGTTGGAAGAAGAAAAAGAAGCATGTTTTCCCGAAAAATAGAGAAAGCATTTGCTTGTTGTTGGATTCAATGTAGATTAATTATTGATATGTGATTAAAAAAGGGCCTTAAACCATGCTGTAAGCACTAGATTTTTCTTAGCAACAAAAATGCATTTCAACATTCCATGAGATGGCAACATTTTTTTATAATTGGGCATGAATAACAATTTTTTGTAGGACAAATCATGAGGAAAAAAATATGTTTTTTTTTATATTGAAATATCATCAACAAAAAACTAAATCATATAGGGGTGAATTTCAAGGCTTCTACCATATAGGCAGACAAATGTATGCAGCCAAACAGATACCAAAGTTTTCAAAGTTAACAATATACCAATATAAAAAGACTCATGTAGGAGGCACTAGTAGAAACAAAAAAAAAAGTACAATAATAGGTATGACAATGTCACCCTCAAGGTGAATTAACCATCCAAAGTCTTAGTGTTTTCAACATTACTTTTCACATTCTCAGAACCAGGTCCTGGCTACCAAATATCCTCAGGTCCCTTATATAAGTTCTCTTCAACCACATCCTCTAGCATAAAGTATCCATCAACTTTATCTAATAAAGGGCTAAAATACTTTTCTTTGACAAACTTCATGACCTTAGTTGCCTCTTGTAGACCTCCTGATTCAACCATTTTTTCCAATTTATTAGTCAATTCATGAAAATTAATATAAAATATTTTCCATTACTACTTTTATTCCTCAACTGGGATCAAAGAAGACCCTAGACATTCCACAAACTTATGCTAAGAGAGAGTATTATCCACCATTAGTGTAACGACATCTAAATCCATTGCTTCCCCAATTTCCAAACTATCTCCAAACTTAGGTTTGGACGAGTTGGAGTATTTGTTGAGTTCCATATAGTCCATTGCATCCACCCAACACTGGGTACCATTCTTATATAAATCGGAATAATACATCTATAAATGGATTGGATCTTTAGCCTATTTGAAGTAGGATTCCTTGATACATGACCATTCATATTTTGAGATAGTCACCTCCACATCGATGGGATGGGAGATTATCCAATCAAGGTGAGGGATGACTTTGGGGTACCCACGAGTATCCAAAATATAGTCTACAATCACTTTTAATAGGCTCATCTATAGGAATCAATCTAGCTGACTCTATGGAATCTTCAACTATGACAAATATGCATAACCACAATCATAACAATGACTTCAACTATGAAGTAATTAAGTACCCTAGTTATACCTTGAAAAATATTTTGGTTCCTTTGCTTCTATTTAAACCAAATAATCTAAATACAAAAAACCAACCAGAATTTGTGAAAAAATGGATGAATTTTCTTTTTAGTACAAACATATCCAAAAATAACATTAAATTGATTAATTTTGCAATAAAAAATAATAGACCAACTATAGATACAACATTTCCAAATCTTAGCAGTGTATTGGTAGGTAAAGAAAAGATTTTCAATTGAATCGACATCACTACACACAAGATAAAAGGATGGGAAAATCACCACATTTAGAAAGCACTTCACCAACAACTAACTTATTATAAAGAAATAACCATCTGAAACATTTTTTTTTGGGTTCTAAACATGAAGCCCAAACCACTTGAAATCTAAAGGCCCAACTATGGTGAGAGTCATAAACACTCCACCCATGATTAAGCATTAGTTAAGGGGGATAAGTGGAGGACAATTTAAGATAAAGCATTTTGGTAGAAGACTCATGAAGGGGAGGCCCTTTGATCCACTTGATATTGTCCTATAATTCATTATCATTGTCAAGATGATTTACTGAGTTATTGTCCCTAAGTGTTTTTCTCACCACGAAGTAAGTCTTATGTTATGCAGTAAGAATATGATACATGTATTTAACGATGTCCTAGGATGCCCATCCCATAGGACCAAAGAGATCTTTAAAATCTCTTAGATCTTTCTTGAACCATTCCAAGGTAGAACATCCTCTAGTAAGGGCCAGTAGATGATTATTGAGGAAAAGATTCCACCATATAGATCTATACCGTTAACAATAAGATCCCATCCAAATGAATACATTATTTGTAGTGACAAGGTGTTTCATAAGGTTCCAAGCCTTCCAAATGGATGCAAAAATAGAACCGACTACTTTAAAAGAATAAGGGCTAAGAAGAATGTAGATAATGTGCATTTCTTTCCAACCTACTTTACCTTTAGGAAACCCTCTCAGAATTTTATTTCTTATTGTCACTTTCCAAAACTCATCCCCCTTGAAAGCCTTGATGATCCACTAAAGCATTAAGGTGACACCTTGAATATGTAGGTCCTTTAGGCAAAGACCACCAATATCTCTTGGTTTACAATAGAACTTCCAAGCAATTGCATGTCTTTTCCTATCCCACTTTCCATTTGACCATAGGAAGTATCTAATAATTTTATGCATCAGGTTAATATGATTTTTTTTAAATAGATAGCATGAAGCATAGTATAAACTGTATGATGAAATAATTTTTTAACAAACTTGAACTCTATCGAGGAGTGAAAGAAGATGACCTTGTCACTTTTTAATTTTCTTGTTAATTGTGGTGTACACCCATTCCCACATATGTTTGATAGAGGGATCAAAATCAAATAGAATTTCCAAATATCTAACCAACTAGTTGGGTCCCTTCCAGTCCCACCCAAATTTAGCAAGTCAGTCTGGCAAGTTTTCCTTCTATCCTATCATACAAGACTTATGATAGGCAATTTTGGAGCCCAAGGCAAGACAATATATATTTAGTCTGGATCTCAATTGTATTGATTTATCTTTGGAAAGCTTAGTGAATAATGTTGAATCATCAACAAAAAGTACATCAATCATTTCCATTTGATTTGGAAGTTGGATACCTCTTACAGGGGGGCCTCTAGCATCTGTCCTTATTAGATAGTATAATGCATTAGCCACCATGATAAATGTTGGGTGAATATTTTCTCCTCAACTAACTGACAAAAAAATGGGTATATAAACCACAACACAATGACTACCACAACACAATAAGATAAATCTCTCCTCTCAGCAAGGGGAGGTTCCCTATTAACTATAATTTACTAATATAAACTGAAAATAGATTCAGGGGTGAAATCATACCATCAATCTCTCTTTTTTCAGAGATGATGTTCAAAAAATAAAGGAGAATTCTAGTGTAATTATTGAAGGTATTTCTCTTCTTTCAGAAATGATGTTCAGTAAACAACAAGAATTCTTCCATGGGTGTAACTGGATCCACAAGAAACCCACAAAAGCACAAAGTCTTTCGTTGTTTCTTCTACTAATTTATGATAGTAACACAGTAGTATGAAGTGCAGCACAAAGTCTCCACTGAAAATCACAATAGAGTAAAATATTACGAAGGATAAAGGGAGCTCAAAATCTCTCCAATATCTTGGAACATAAAACACACAGACTAAAGACAATTATGGCAGCACAAAGTCTCCCACAATCAACTTCAGGACATCTTTCAGATTATTTCCACTTGTTCTGCTTATTTGATTAAATGGACAAGACTGTATTTAGGAAAAATACATAAGAATGATTTCCTAGATAACAAAAGCTATTTCAACACAAAGTCTGAAAGGTCACTTGCTTTCTCATTCACTTGATAAAATATGATTAACAGTCTAAGCTCAAAGTCTCAAGAATGCCTTTCAATTTGGGCAGAGTTTTGCTTATAATAATAAAGAGATACATCTTCTACAAACTGAGACATTACAATATATAGCCTCCAAAGAAAGACTTTGGTGCTTGTTTTCATGAAATGGCCCATGCTGCATTGAATGCATTGGAAAGAAGTTTTGTGCAGGGGCCATGCTAGAGCAGGTCATTGGCCTTAACTTTTGGCATTCTAAATCATCTCAAATGTCTTTTCCAAAGCATGGGTCGCCTGATCTATTGAAAGGTAAGGCCACTCCTCTTTATGATACTTACATGACTGTCCACTCATCTTTACTCAAATGAAGAAAAATAGGTTGCACCATTGAATGCTTGCGCTCTCTAATATCCACCTAGTGGACTATTCCACCTACTAGAATAACTCTTCCACTGATGCTTCTGGATTATCTATTTGATTCCCTCTTTCCTTGCTATATCTTATCTCTTTCTACTGATCTGAGCTCTGAGGGCTATCTTCTCACTTTTTGCTAGTTTTTTATGCTCCTTCCTTGGCTGGTCGCTGAGTTTGTTCTCAAATCTGTGCTATTTGAAAATCAACAGTTATTTCATCACCCTAAATTTGATGTCTACAGGGACGTCATTGGTCACCTGAATCATTTTAAACCTTTGAATTCTTTGAGCCTTTCGAAATTCAATGGTTCAAAGTTCAACAGTTCAACAATCCAGTGGTTCAATGTTTTGTAAAGAGCCGCATTCACTTAATTTTCTTTATGAGTTCAAGGTGTCATTAAACCAATTATTTGCACCATTCGATAAAACCTTTTTTCTAGAATCTTCTGCTTTAACCATTCACTCGAACCTTGACCTCTTTGAACGCGTTGAAGATTTGAACTCATTGAACCTTTGAATTCTTTGAACCTTTTGGACGCAGAGTTCAATGGTTCAATGGTTCATTCCATATTATTGAACCCCGTCGTTGAACCTTTTGATTGAACCTTGGTGTTAAACCATCCTTATAATTTTTTTAGGAAATGCCTTAAGTGTTTTGAGATTTTTCCTTGCAAAAGCCCACCTTTTGAACCTGTGATTTCGTTAGATGAAAAGGCTTGTTTAATGGAATAACTTGACTGCTCAGAATATTTTGAGAAAGAAAGAGACCATTTTAGCCTGCAAGACCAAAATAGTTGACATGTTGTCCACAAAAATAAGTGATGGATTTTGGGAACAACAACTGGCTTCAGTTGGGGAACTTCCATTGATTATATTTTGAAATAATCGAAGGGAGTAGAATCCAGACTCTAAGTGCCTTCATCTATGCCATTGGGCTACAAAGTCATGCCATCCAAAAAGAGAAAGATGCCAAAAACTAAATAAACAACACGAAACAAATAAAGACTATACAAATATACAATTGGACTTATTTGATACTTCAAAAATTGAAGTGTTATAGATGTTGCCCACTGTGAGGAAGTGAAAATAGCATTCCATCTTGATATTTCAGTAAGAAACTATTTTCACCATTTAATTGATGAATGGCAAATGAACCTCTCCATAAGGAATCTAATTTTTCATGCATTCCTTTTGGTTCTCTCCTCTTGTCTCATAACAAGACTTGATCTCCAATCTGAAACTCACAAATCCTTTCTTTTTGGTTAAAAAGTTTCTTCACCAAATTTTGATGTTCAGCAATGCGGTCCACTACTATAGTTTGTTGCTCTTCTAACTCAGTCAAACACATGATTCTTTTGTCAATAGAACTTTCAAAATTTGAATCTTCTACTGCCTTTGCCAACTTCAATGCTGGTAATTCTAAGGTAATGGGTATTTCTGCATTTAGACCATACAGAAGTTGGAATGGGGACATACCTATTGCCTTCTTAGGTGTAATCATGTTTGCCCATAAAGCATCAAATAATACTTTATACCAAGTCCTCTGATTGTTATCTACCAGCTTCCTGATAATGGTCACTAGGTTTTTGTTGCTTGATTATGCTTGACTATTTTTTTGTGGATAATAGTTAGAAGAGTAGGAGAGGATAATCCCATAATAGTAGCAGAACTGGGTAACCTCATAAGAAGAGAACAGGGTGCATTGTCTATTACAATCTTGCTTGGGACTCCAAATCGAGAAATAATATTTTCCTTGAGGAAATTACATACCACTTCTGAAGTAGCATGCTTGATTGAAATGGCTTCCACCAACTTGGTAAAATAGTCAGTGGCTGTGAGAACATAGTCATGTCCAACACTCGAGGACAGGTTTACAGTGCCAATGAAATCAATACCCTGTTGTTAAAACAACACTTCGATCACCACCGGCTTGAGAGGTAATGCGACTAACTGGGATTTTCCAATGAACTATTGACATAGCTCGCATCTACACACCCAAGTATATAAATCTTAAAATAGAGTAGGCCAATAGTAACTGGCTCATAGAATCTTATGGGCAGTCATGAGTGCAAAAAAATATCCTCCACAAGCTAAATTGTGGAAAGACTCTAAAATTTTGCTCTGTTGCACTTTATCTACGCAATGAAGAGATACCCCATCAAGGCTCCTCTTGTACAAACCACTGTCCCACAGGATAAAGTTAGCAACTTTCAACTTAATAGTCCTCTTTTTTTATGAGACAAGTGGGTATGACACTCACCATAGGTAAAAAATGAGCGATATTGGAATACCACTCATTCGTAGTGGTGAACTGTATGCATGTCTTCAACCTCTATTTTTTTATGCCCTGCTTCCTATGGTGTATTATCAGTAATTAATTGACAGATACCTCTTCCCCACATAAGCTTCATAGGTTTGATAACGAGATCAAACTCCTAGATTTTAGCAATCTAATTACCCCTTTTAGTTCTAAACTCCTGTTGAGTTAGAATGGACTTTATTGTCGTATCAAGAACTAGAGCAATAGTGTGTGAGTTCAAGATGTAAAAACAAAAGTGTTTTACCACCTTAACCACAACATAAGCATGATTCTCTATGTTTGAATATTTCAACTCATGAGCTTTGAGAGGACAACTCATGAAAGATACAGGGGACTCCACACCTTCTTTGTTCTGCTAAACTAAAATGGTTGAAAGTGTGTGTTCAGAAGCATAACTATATATTACAAAGTCTTTGGTATAATCTGAACAAACTAGGATTGGAGCATAGGTGATAGCTTCCTTGATATCTTGAAATGCTAACTTGCCTTCTTTAGTCCAGCAGAAAGTAGCTTTACCCTTCATCATGTTGATAATGTGGTGAGTCTTCTCTGCGAATTCAAGAATGAACCTTCATAGAAAATTCACCTTTCCAAAGAAAGAATGGACTGCAGTCTTACTAGCAGGAAGAGCAAGTTCTTGGATGGATTTGACTCTTTTTGGGTCAATGTTTATGCCTTCTCAGGATATAGTGTAATCGAGAAGTTTCCCTTCTGTAACCCAAAAAATTAATTTCTTGAGATTGAAAGAAATGTCATTTTATCGATATCATTCCATCACTTGTTGTAAATGATGCACATGATCAGGATGATGTTTAGAAAAGATAGTCAAGTCATCAAGATATTCCATAATGAACTTCTCCATTTCATTTATGAAGGCAAGATCCATCACTCTTTGGAAGGTGGAGCCAACATTGATCAAACCAAAAGGCATTCTGCAATATGCAAAGGTGCCCCAAAGTATAGTGAAAGCCATCTTATGTTGGTCTACTTCACCAACTTTCACTTGATTATACCCTAAAAAACTATCTAACATTGATAACATCTCTGAGCCAGTTACTATCTGCAATAACTACTCCATCATGGGCAAGGGGTAGTTGTCTTTTAAAGAGGATTGATTTAGATTTCTAAAATCAACACAGAGGTGAATTTCTCTATTCTTTTTTCTCACAAGGACTATATTCACAATCTGGGTGGAATGATGGATTGAACAAATTATCCTCGCATTTAACATTTTTTAGATCTCAAAAAGAATAGTACCGAATATCCTAGTGTTGTACTGCCTTCTTTTCTGCTTGTGAGGCAATGAGCCAACCTTGAGAGAAATTTTGTACTGAATTTATTCAAGCCTAAGAGATTTCAGATCATCATAAGAGAATGTCAAAACATCAATTTAATGGCAAAGTAGAGTAATGAATTTGAGTTTTTTATTAGGAGTGCAACAATTCCTAATGTTGACAATTTTCGGATTATCTTCTGTACTCAAATTTATTTGATCAAAATCTTTGGAGGAACTTGAATCTATTTGTTGCTTCTTGATAAATCTATCATGCTTATCTAATAGCTTCTCAAGAGAAACTAACCCTTTGGGAATTTAATTATTTTTAAGCTGAAGGAACTCTTCACTAGTTTTTAAATGTATTTTGGGAGCTAATTTTTGTGATAGAGATTCACTGTCTTCAAAATAAAGCTCCTCAAAGCTATCCATTTGTTCCAAAAAAGTAATGATTTGGTTGTCACCTTAAACACTTGCCAATAATCAGCATTATCAGTTACACTTAGTCGAAAGACCAACTCAATAGTGTACTTGTTCCTTTTAAAATCTTGGTGAAGAACCATGAGAGTTGCAGAGATGGCCAAGGAATTCGCTCGATCGTTGAATTCTCTAGGCATCATAGAAATTTTGAAAGCCTCAAAACTTTCAAGGCAGTCCCACACCAGATTGCGATAATGTCACAATCTTTCATTCTTGGTTTGACATAAGTTCCTCACCTGACAAACCATAAGTTCAACATCTCCTCGGGCGTGAAGAAGCTTAACATCTTTAGCTTGAGCAACTTTCAATCCAAGCAATAAAGATTCATACATGGCAGTATTGTTGGTATTGCTGAACTATAATTTATACAAATAGGGGAAAATATCTCCTTATGGAGATATCCAAACAATTCTAGCTCTAAAACTGGTAAAAGAACAGCTACCATCAAATTCTAGAATCCAGACATCATTAGAATCTGATCTCCTTTCAGACTTCTCTTCATTAGAGAGGGAATGTCCTTTTTTATCTGAACTATGCTCCACCAATTCTTCTGATGTCTTATCTAATTTTTTTGGGTTGTCACTTATAGAACTTTCATTTGATGAAATAGAAATATCTTCTGTGGATAGAAAATAGTTACCCATTCCTAAAGATTCAAATAAAATTTGAGCTTAGGGGGCTGATGTTTGGGTGATAATATATTTTGACTCCTTCTCAAGAAGCATCCTTTGTATGATGCCCTTGATAGGTATCCTCACCTCAGATTAGTGCATGTTCAATTCTTCACCAACATCCTTGCAAAAAATTTGTCCAAGCAGAATGCCATAGGAAGTTGGAACGTCAGCCGCAAAGACTGTCATTTTAATCCTTTTTTCTGGGAAGGCTATGAATACAAATTGGGCATCTTTGATCTATTCCAAAAGTGGCACTTACTTGTTTTTCATGGAGAAACATCTTCCAACATTTTTAGTTAGAGTGAGACCGAGAGAGTCTGCCACTTTAGCAGGTATCACATTGTCAAAGGCGCCAGAGTCTATTATGCAGTTGTTCAACTTATGACCATTTATCAACAGGGAAACATAGAAAGGTTCTATCTTCTCAGGGGCAACAGGAGGAGTAATGATAAGATTATTTTAGGTGGATGTGTTTTTTAGGGGATCATGATTTACCTTTAAAACATCTTGTTCTGCAAGGATAATTTTGTTCTTGATACATTCAACTAGCCTATCCAACTGCTCAAGGTTGGCTTATAAGTATTCAAACTTAGATATTTGGATCTTGGTCTTCCTAGTATGATCAATTATGTCAAATAACTGAAATGAACTAGAAATAGAGGAAGAAAGTCCATCATTGTAGGTTTTATTGGGTGTGGTACTAGTCAGAGAAATTAAAGCAGAAGGTGCAGGGTTGTTTGAGGTACTTACTTTTTTATTGATCATCAGGTCCTTTGATTGGAAAGGTAGTGAAGTCCCTCATTTAACAATTAAAATTACTGGTCAAGATTCTTCCCCTATTTTTATCTTATTAGCTTATTGAGTTGACTAGATCTGGGACCTAGTAAAAATAGCGTATGATCCACCAAACATTTCTCTCTTACTTCTAGCTTCATCCTACTAATTCAGGAAATCAATGTTGGAGTCACCAGCTAATTCTTCTTCACCTTCTATAAAGATATCAATGTTATCTTCTTGGTCCAACTCAGGTTGGAAAGAGAAATCATGTTTAACTTCATGATAACCAACTGCTGAGTTAGTCGGTGTTGCTTCAATCGCAAGCTTCCCCTGTGGGGGAGGCAGACGATTTAGTTGCCCTTGATTCTTGGTAGCATTGCCTTGATATGACTGGTTGGAAAATGTCCTCCTAAGAAGGAGGGATAGACATCCCTTGTGTCATTTGCTTTTTCAGCTAGTAATTCATTTGCTAGCTTTTGCACCATAGGATTAGTGGTGCCTGTACATAAATTGTTATAAGAAGAAGATTTATTTTTGTTAGGATCACTTCTTATCTTTCCTGTCAAGATAAGATCATCTTCAACCTCAATGGCCAAAATTTGAGCTACAACAAGATCTATGTGGCTAGCCTGCCTCAACAAGAAACTCACTTCAAGAAGCTGAGAATTGATGAAAAAGCACTTAAGATTTTCTGGCATCAGCTGAGTAATTGTAGAAATCTTATTCTTCAACTTGTCAAATTTAGCAATGAAGTCTCACATGGGTTCATGAGGATCCTTATTCATTTGCATAAGCTAGGCTAATAGGGCATGTGCATCTTCTACAGGTTTGAACCTAGCCTCAAACTTTGCCTTGAGAGTGTTCTAATCAATTATTGTTTGTGCTTGTAGATGATAAAACTAGTCTGAGATAACACCTTCCAACATTTCTACAAACAACCTCACTGCTATATTTTCAAATTCAACTCTTATCACACCACAGTCTATGCAAAAAGCTACAATATGTTCATCAAGATGAACTCTCCCATCACCACAGAACTTGGAAAAATTCTTTCTTGAACTACGGGGTAGTTCATGTAAAGGTGGGGTTAGATTTAGGGGGCCAAAGGTGTTACCCCAAGGGCCTAGGGCTGCCATTATATGACGATTGAAAGGAGGGATAATGAACCTCTATAGGGTATGTATAGACAAAGCTCTGCTAGTAGAGGAAAGAAAAGCTTCACCGGGTATTGGGGACCTGACGTCTATAGGAGGAAAACTCTTAGTTTACTGAATGTGAGATTGTGGAGGAGAAAGGTCAAAATTATTTTAATACACAAAATCGAACACAGGATCAACAATACCTTGAGCTCTCTAGCTTCATGTATACCATGGATCTGCCAGAGTGTAAAATGGAAAAGAACTTAAAATGCTTCAAATTGTGCATTCTTCCCCAGTGGAGTTGCCAAAAACTGTTGGGTGAATATTTTGTCCTCAACTAACTGACGACAAAATGGGTATATCAACCATAGCACAATGAGATTTATATGGTAAAATGGGTGTGGTTACCATAGCACAATGAGACAAATCTCTCCTCTCAGCAAGGGGAGGTTCTCTATTAACTATAATATACTAATATAAACTGAAAATAGATTCAAGGGTGAAATCATATCATCCATCTCTCTTTTTTTAGAGATGATGTTCACAAAATAAAAGAGAATTTTGGTGTAATTACTGAGGGTATTTCTCTTCTTTCAAAAATGATGTTCAGTAAACAACAAGAATTCTTCCATGGCTAGTAACTAGATCCACAAGAAACTCACAAAAGCACAAAGTCTTTCGTTGTTTCTTCTACTGATTTAGGACAAAGTAACATAGTAGTATGAAGTGTAGCACAAAGTCTCCACCAAAAATTAAAACAGAGTAAAAGATTACAAAGGATAAGGGGAGCTCAAAATCTCTTCAATATTCTAGACCATAAACACACAGACTAAAGACAATTATGGCAGCACAAAGTCTCCCATAGTCGACTTCAGGACATCTTTTAGATTATTTCCACTTGTTCTGCTTATTTGATTAGATGGACAAGACTGTATTTAGGAAAAAGACATTAGAATGATTTCCTATATAACACAAGCTATTTCAACGCAAAGTTTGAAAGGTCACTTGATTTCTCATTCACTTGATAGAATATGATTAACAGTCTGAGCTCAAAGTCTCAGGAATGCCCTTCAATTTGGACAGAGTTTTGCTTCTAATAACTGAGAGATATATCTTTTACAAACTGAGAGATTATAATAAATAGCCTCCAAAGAAAGACTTTGGTGCTTATTTTCACGAAATGGACCTATGCAGGAACCATGTTGGAGCAGGTCATCGGCCTTAACTTTTGGCATTCTAAATCATCTCAAATGTCTTCTCCAAAGCATGGGTCGCCTAATCTTTTGAAAGGTAAGGCAACTCCTCTTTATGATACTTACACGATTGTCCACTCGTCTTTACTCAAACGAAGAAAAAAAGGCCACACCATTGAATGCTTATGTTCTCTGATATCCACCTGGTGGACTATTCCACCTACTGGAATAAATCTTCCACCGATGCTTCTGAATTCTCTATTTTATTCCCTCTTTCCTTGCTATATCTTGTCTCTTCCTGCTGATTTGAGCTCTCGAGGCTATCTTCTCGCTTTTTACTAGTTTCTTCAGCTCCTTCCTTGGTTGGTTGCTGAGTTTGTTCTCAGGTCTATGCTATTTAAAAATCAATGGTTATTTCATCACCCTAAATTTGACATCCATAGGGACATCATTGGTCGCTTGAACCATTTTGAACCTTTCAATCCTTTGAAGCTTTCAAAGTTCAATGGTTCAAGGTTCAACGGTTCAAAGTTCAATAGTTCGGCAGTCCAACGGTTCAATGTTTTGTAAAGAGCCACGTTCACTTAGTCTTCTTTATGAGTTCAAGGTGTTGTTGAACTAATTGTTTTCACCATTCAGTTGAACCTTTTTTCTAGAATCTTCTGCTTGAACTATTCGCTTGAACCTTCTGCTCGAACCTTGAACTCTTTGAACGCGTTGAAGCTTTGAACTCATTGAACCTTTGAACTCTTTGAACCTTTTAGAGGCAGATTTCAATGGTTCAATGGTTCATTCCATATTATTGAACCCCACTGTTGAACCTTTTGATTGAACCTTGGTATTGAACCATCCTTACAATTTTTTTAGGAAATGCCTTAAGTGTTTTGAGATTTTTCCTTACGAAAGCCCACCTTTTGAACCTGCGATTTCCTTATCTAAAAAGGCTTGTTTAATGGAATAACTTGACTACTTAGAATATTTTGAGAAAAAAAGAGACAATTTTGGCCTGTAGGACTGAAATGGTCGACATGTTGTCCACAAAAACAAGTGATGGATTTTGGGAACAACAATAAATAGGAAAAGAACAAGAGGGAAACCTTGTATCTCTATAAGGGGAGAGATTTATTGATTTCCCCATTTACCTCAACAACTACAGAAGCATCTTTGAATAAAGCTGAGACCATTCTACAAAACCTTTCCTAACAATCAAATGCCCTAAGCATTCTTTCAAAAAAAGGACACTCAATTCTATCATAAGATTTTTCAAAATCTAGAAGAATCATCCCTGTATCTTGCTAAGAATCTCTAGCCCAATACATACCTTCCCAATTTGAACTAAGATTATCTAATATATATTTGCCTTCCACAAGCCCAGTCTAGGTTTCCAATACCACTAGGGGTAACAGTAGGGTTAGTCTTTTTTCCAAAATCTTAGCCATGATTTTATAAGGAAACATTAAGCAGATTAATTGGTCTCTTTTTTTTACAAGGGAGAGATCACCTTCCTTTGAAATGAGTTTAATAACCCCTTTATTGATTTATGAACCCAGAGAGCCCACCACAATTGCTTATTTATACACTTCCAGGCACTCAATAGAGATCCAATCTTTGTTTACTTTATAGAATTCTATCAGGAATCCATCAATTCAAAGGGCTTATCAAATTTTAGAGAGTTAATCACACATCTGATATCATCTAAAGAGATCTCACTACCATAAAAGGTTGCTTGAGTGGGGGAAACCTTTCTTGGAATAATCTTTTCACACAACACCCTGATCTATTCAATTTGATCATTTGACCCTTCAGTTAAGAACATGTTTGAGTAGAAGTCAAATAATGTTTTTTTGATAGATTCTTGATCCACTAAAAATTTATCATCTTCTTTGATTTTTTATATTTTCTATTTTTGATGCTTAGTCTTTAGAAACTGAAAGAAAAATTTGGTACCTTTATCACCCTACTTGAGCGAATTAAGTTTGGAACTGACTTAGGCACCCCTAGCACAATAAATATGGTGCTACCTCAACTCATGCTTGATAGAGGAAAACATGTTCAACAAGGATTCATTATCCGAGTCACATTATAAGTCAGCTTTCAACCTAATAATTTGCTTTTGAACAATTCTAAAATATTTCCTTTGTCTCTTGGCTTTAATTTATCCATATGATATGGGAATTTTTTTTAACGGGTCCATTGAATTATTCCAACAATCAATTTTAGAATATGAGTCTAAGTCAAACTTTCTGACATTCCACACTGACCATATATCATCCAATAACTCTCTTTCTTCAAGGTGGGACACATTGAGTTTATACAATCCTTTCATGGTGGCCTTCTCTTCTTTTTCATCATTCCTAAGAGTAAAAATGAGTTTAATGGGGTGATTGTCCAATATAGTGAAAGGATAAACCTTAACCATATTACCATCACCTTTTAGATAGGTGTCAAAGGCATCTTTACTCAGATAAAATATATCATGTCTAGACTAAAGCCATCTAGATCCAGCATGGTTATTACACCAAGTGAACCAAATTCCTTTACTTTATGCTTTACCTTTATTCAAAGGGTCTGCCAATTTGTGAAGTCTTTTGAATTTGGACCATAAAAATAACTCGTTTCCTTTCCATACGTGAGGGTCTCCTCCCATTTTGTCCTCTCGTTCTTCAATCATATTAAAATCTCCCCCAAACAACCACATAATGTCCTTCATATTAGATGCCAACCAATTCCACAATTCCATTCTTTCCCTATAGTCATTAGGTGCATATATATTATAAATTCCAAACATTTTACCCTGCTTGTTAATAACAACCTAGACCGCCCTATTGCAAGGAGAGGTACCATATTCCACAATATAATCTCCCCAAATCAGGTTAATCAAAATATAGGCACCCTCTTTACCACTATTGTGGTTAGTCAAGAAGTGGATCGCATTAGGCCAGATATAGCCTGAAGTGAGGAAACAATTGTGCGCGTTTCTTTGACCTCTTGAAGAAGGAGAAAATAAAGTTTAGCTCTAGAGTATCTAAATTTACTAACAATAGGTTTCATGTCTGGGGATTCAATCCCCCTTACATCCCAACTGAAAATCTACATTACCATGCTCAAGATTACTTGGTCTTATTGGGGGACTTACTTCCCCCTTTATTTTGATACAATCTAGAGAAATATTCAAGAACTTTATTTTCCTTATTCCTTTTTTATTATTATTATCTCCACCTTCTGATCCCCCATTTTTTAACAGTCTTCCATCTTTAGCAAAGGGGCTATCAAGGGATGTATTTTCAATAGCAACAGTTTTTAGTATTTTTCTAGACCCTTTGGAGCTCTAGGTATCCCCATTATTATGATTGAAGGGAGTTTATTTTAAATAATCACCATGAGTCGATACCTTCAAGGCCTCCTTATTGGGGGATATGTCCATTAGGGGCTCAACCTGCTCAAAGAGGTTATTAGGGGGAAATACAATCTTATTTCATGATATCACCTCAGACATAATTTCTTATAGATCTGAGGGTCATCCAAGGCCACAAAGGGTCCCCCTTAGAGAGGGGATCAACGTCAATCATATCCTCATCAAATTGTACATGGGTAATTACTACTTCAGAGGGCAACTTGATTTATTTCATCGAGTCAGTTTGTTTACCCTTCTGTTCAATAATCGATGAACCAATATTTATAAGAGCAGTAGTACTAATGGGGAGAGGTTCCTCACTATCAAGCTCATGAGAAGCTAATTTACTCTTAGCAAGGTTTGAACCGCCTTTAACTTCATTGCCCTTATTAAGGGATGTTCTACCTTCCTCAAATTTGGTATTTAAAATAGGGTTATCTATGTTTTCCAAGTCTTCCGTTTGAGGTGAGAGGGGATTAAACAAAACACCTTTGTTATTGAGTTTAGGGCCTCTCTGGGCAACATTATCATTGTTTTTATTATCATGCAACAAAGGGACATTTTTCCTCATGTGACCATCTTTTTACAGAAAAACCATGCATTGAGACCTCCCAATCCTTTAATAGGGCATATGCAAAGGCTCCCATTGATTTAAAAAATGAGGGACTCTATAAAAGTTTCTAGAGGGTCCAAGGAAATTAGAACCTGTGCATTCATATGAGCTAGATATTTCATAGCATCTTCAACCCTAAACACCTCTCCTTGGGGTCAAAGGGCGTGGGGGATAAAAGTCCATAATTGGAGGGGGATGTTTTCAATATTGACTCATCTAGGGGCCATTTTGAACACTAGGTCTTGACTTTCTAAGTGAGGTTTCCATGAAATTGCTTTAAATAACAATTGTTCCACATTCCATAAGGATTTATTAATGACTCTTTTCAGCATATTAGAATTTTTAAAAATAATCATAAAAACCCATTTTTAGAACATTCTACAAAAACTAACATAGAAACCTATTTTATTTCCCCATACCGAATTTAACTAGTTATCAAAGAAATTCCTTGAGGGGATAGCATTTCTATTCAAACAAATATAAAAAATCCCAATATTTTTTAATCGAGTTTCTTCCCTAACCAAATATTTTTCCATGGACATATTGGGAAACAGAAAAAAGGTTTTACCATAACTAGGGCACTTACCATTTTGTCCTTTGATATTTCCTCTTTCTCCATTTTCAGATGTGTTCCTCAAGCCAACAATGAATTCTACACCTTGTGTATGCTTAACAAACTCTTCATGCCATAAAACTTCACTGAAGAGCTTCCTATTGTCACCGATTTTTCCAACACTCTTCTCAGTAAAAGACTCCTTGCCACTTGATTTAGGGCAATCATTACCTTACATTTTTTGGCCTCCATTTCCATTAATGCTTTCATCAATGAGACACTTTGCATGGTTCAACACACTTCAGTCATTTCCCTCCATATACCACCACCATTAATTACATTTTTGCCCAATCTCCAGCACATATCAATGGATTAAAGGATAGGGTGAGGGAGCTCAGAGGGCATGCACACCAAGACTAGGGTGATACTATCTAACAACACACCATACATGAAAACCAAAAACAAAAGCACAAAAAAACTAAATTTAACCAAAAAACTCAAATTAAAGCAACATTAACCATGCATCCTTTACAACCAGTGTACATTTGACCATACGATCACCAAGGAAGCAAAGGGGACCAAGGAAGAAAGAAGCAAACATGAAACACTAATAATGGAGGATGACTATTCGTCTCCCAATTACATAGCACCACCTTGCTTTTTGAATTCTATCAATATATATGATTTTTTATGAAATGTTAAATAAATTATATGCAAAGTGCTCTCGTTTTGTAGTTATAAAATTATATGTTGCGTACCAAAGTGAATCTCAACTTTGGACTGTGTATCATGTACAAGAAAAGAAAGGAGCTCAATCTACAAGTAAAGAAAGAATCTAATTTTTATGGTGATATGTGTTGACCATTTTTTGTCCAACAGGCCAAAAATCAGTCCCCTCCTTTTTTCATGTTGTTCTGAGCCAGTGCTTTTGGTTTTGCACAAGTATTGCAAATTTCTACAGACTCTGCAGGTCCATTTCTATGGACTCTGTAGAGCTTGGATTTCTATGGACTTAGCAGTGAAGTTTCTATGGACTCTACATGTCCATTTCTATGGACTCTGCAGGTTTTCTACGAACTTCACAGGGACTTCTATGAACTCTGCAGGTGTAGTCTTTCGACAGATGAAGAACCAGTTCAGAGAGTGCAAGGTTTTACAAAGCTTCTTCAGACTCTTGTCTAAGGAAATTCATAAGGAAAGAGAGCTGAAAGTGGTTCAACGACATGATCTTTCCAAGATTTAGCATCTTTGAATTGTTGAACCATTGAATCGGTTCAACGCTTTGGTTCAATGCTTCAGTTCAAATCAGATGGTTCAATCACTCGGTTTACTCAGTCAGTTCAATGACTTGGTTAAACTGCAAAGTTCAATTAGCGAAGTTCATCGCTTTGGTTCAATCAAATGGTTCGTCGCTTGGTTCAAAGTTTGGTTCAAAGCTTGGTTCAACAACTTTGGTTCAATCAAAAGTTCAAGTCTCCTGAAGGACAAGTGCCCTTGCGGAGGGTAGTTCTAGGTTCAAGAGCCCTTACGGAGGGCAGGGAGTACTTCAAAGAGGCCACAAAGAAGCAGCTAAGTTCTTTCAAAATTTTGATAAGGCAAAAGCATAATTCCTTCAGATTTTTTGTCTGAAGGAATTCCTTCGAACAAAAAGTCTGAAGGAATTCGAAAATGCTGCAAATAAAATCTCGCAAAAGACTAAGGCATTGAATTTCTTCAAACTTTTTGTCCGAAGGAATTCCTTCGGACAAAAAGTTTGAGGAAATTCGGAATGGAAGATAGCCACGGGGAAAGTGGCTAAGTAGAAATCTGAAGGAAAGCAAAGCAGTAGAAACATTTCTTGTAGACTTTTTGTCCGTGAGAAAATTGTCTGCGAAAGAAGTCCGCAGAAAAGGCCGAAGCAAGAAAGCTGAAGAAGTCCGAGGGGTGACAGGCCCGAAGATGTCAAAGTCAACCACGATGAACTAGCCGTTGATTTTCAAACTGAGATGGGCCTGTGAATGTTAAATTTTACACCAAGAAATCTAGAGCGTGGAAGGTGCCAAGTGGCAACTGTAGAAGGCTTTAACATGCTTTTCTAGGAGCAGCAGAACGTGCTACATGTCCCCTGCAAGGCTCAGTGGAAGCTGACAAGTGTCAGCACCCGTAGTCTCTCTCTTTTGTCCCATGAGAACTATGGTGGGCCCTAGACAAATTGCTAAAAAGAGCGAAAGCTGACACATGTCCTCTTCTGTAGGACCTTCAAAGGGTGCCTAAAGCTTCCATGATTCAAGTGGATGCTGCCACGTGTCCTACCCATTTCACAACAGAATGCGCCACGTGTCACTTATTTGAAAATCAATGGAAAGTGGCCAAGGCAACCATGAAAATAGCCCAAGGAACATAGTGACCCACCAGAAGATAGCCCCTAAGGGCTGAAGGAGCAGAAGGAGACAAAGCTAGGATGAGATAAGTGCAGGAAAAGACAAAGCAGTCCAAGTGGCAAAGGGGAGGTGAGTTATTGCCAGATGGTCATCAAACGGTGCAAACAATGAGCGGCGTGGCCTGTTTTCTCCATTTGGCATTTTTGAGGGGACAAACTGCAGTCTATTTGTAGGAAAAGAGGCACAGCCCATGCTTTTACATTAATGCTTGAATGCCAAAGTCAAGTTCAGTGATTATACATCATGTTTCTAGCAGGCCTCTTCTAGAAGAATGACATCAGCAACAGTGACTTCCTCTTCTCGATGCTTTCAGCGCACATGGGCCGAGCTTGTCAAAGAAGCGCCAAGTTCTCTTCCTCTTTCTATATATTGTAAAACTTCTCATTTGAAGGGATGGACTCTCTTAGCCTTAAGGCAAAACTTTACCCAAAAATCTCTCGGGCTTGTAAGGCAGAGCTCTGCCAGATTTTATCTTGAATCAGGACTTAGCATTTTTACCTCTATCTAGACTTTCACTTTAAAGTATATGTCTGTGTTCTTATTTTGTGTTAATTTATTGTCTTTCATGCTTTTCAAAGATCGATTACAACATGTCTAGTGCATTGTGAAGTCTCTTTTCTGCAGGTCTGCCAGAAGTGTCTACAGTAGGAATATAGGCGCATGTGAATAGGCTGCCCAAGTGTGTCGCAGAGCACCTTTGGTAGCTCCTTCCTCCCTGTATCTCTACGGACACCTGACTCACTGAAACAAAAGAGTTTTTCACGTCAGATGAAGTGTATGGGCGCTTCTTGCTGGTGAAAAGTGTATGTTTGGGCTGAGTGGGATAACCTTTTTTGGTGTATCACCTTTTCTTTTTTTAGGCTTAGGTTCTGTTTTCATCATCTCTCTCCCTTTTCATCCCCCCTTTTTCCATTTGTTTGTTAGCAGTAGGAGAAACCAGGGCCTAAAAGATACATGAGAGGGAGCTAGCCCTTATCTAGAGACTCTCCCCTCCAGCTTCACCGGTCCCACAAGCGAGAGGGGAGTTTCCATTTTAACGTGTGGAAGGGCAGGAGCTAGGCGTCCTGCCCCCGGGTGCAATCCACTGTGTCAATAGTTTTTGGCATGCCTGGTGGGACCAACTAGAACAAGTTGTGTCCAAAGAGTTGAAGAATTTTTGGTGTGTTCTTCAACCAACCAGCCTTTGGAGGCTTTTCTATCAACACCAATGGTGACTCCGAGTTGAATCAACTGGTTAAGCAGTCCAGGTGCCATCAAGAAATCTTATTTTTTGTATGTATAATTCCTTTGCACAAAATCATAGACCTTGTATTCCTTCTTATTACCATGATCAAGCTCAAGATATTCAAGGAATCCCCTCAAGCAGCCCTCCTAGTTGCCCTTAAATGATAAGGGAAGTGGTGCTGGAGTTTGAGAAGCAGGTCATGGAGATAGACAAATTGGATGAGCAATATGAATATCAGCAAGAGCTGATGTATAAAGAGGAGTGTTTGTTCAAGCAAGCTCAGGCCTTGCAATCCATGGAGGAGGAGGTAGCAAAATGGAGGAATCCATTCATTCAAGGCAGCCAGCCTTGCGCGTCCCCTTTTATTCTAAAGAAAGCCCCCTCTTGTGCACCAAATCCTTTCTATCAGATGGCACTTTCTCATTCCAGCTCATCTGATGCATCAATCAACCCTGCTCTTGACCCCGTGCGCCTAGCCTTCAAGCATCAAAGGGAACTAGAACAACCTCCCATGGAGATGAACCTTCTAAATTCCTTAGATTGTGAATCTTCCTTTGGGGGGAACGTTATGAACCAACACATCTCTCTCAAAACTTCTCCTACCCATCTCTATGATGATTCCTATGAGCTCCAAGAAAGACTCTTTCAGGATAATCTAGCTAAGCAAATTGAGGAATTAGAGGCTAAGATGAGACTACTTCGTGAAAGAGAAATGGAACTTTTAGACCTTGTGGAGGAGCCCTAGGACCTTAGAGAAAACAAAGTTGCTGCCTGTTCACAGGAGCAAAATTCCAATTCTGAGATCTCGGACTCGAAGAAAACAATAGAATCATGGGGCAGGAAGGAGGAGAAGAAAGGTTTTGCTCAAAACCTTTAAGAAGATGAGGTTGTTCCTGCTCATGATGATGCTGGTGACCTCCAAGAAAGGCTCTTCCAAGAGGATATGGCCAGAAGAATTGTAGAGTTGGAATCTAGAGAGAGATTCCTCAGCGAATGTGTGATAGACGGTGCAGACCCAACGACACATTTTATGTCTGAACACACCCCATCTACACACCCCCAAGGGAGCTATCAGGCCACACCTGATATAGATGAAGTGCTAGCCAAATGGAAGGAGGAGAATCATTCGATTCTAGCTCAAGGACTGCCTCCTCTTGCACATGGTTTTTTCACTTCACCCCTTCTCAAGGAGGAACCTATTTTGCAGAAGGTGAAAGAGGAAGAAAAGATCTAATTTGCAACTCTTCAGGAGGCTATCATGAGCGACAACAAAGAAGAAATCATCATTGATGCTCCTTGTGAAGGGATCATCAACAATGGAGAAGACTCAGGTCACACATACATGCAGATGTTCCAACAGTATGAGGAGGAACATAAGCATGGTGATCTCTCTCCCCCCTTGTTCGATGAACTTCCTTGTTGCTTTGATGAGGAATATGACCATGCCATGGAGCTAGATTTAGAGGAGGATTAGGAGAATATCTTTGAACATCTAGAGACCCTGATCCTTAAGCAAGAAAAGGAAAGGCTGGTCTCCCTTGAGGAAAGCCTTGAAGAAGAAAGTTTTGAACAGAGAGGTGATGTTCTGTGGGATGAGCAATCAATTTGTGATTCCATTTCAGACATCACCATAGTCACCCTTCTTCAATAAGGCCAAGAGGGAGCAGAGGATGATTCTAACAGGGTCTTCAACGAGGCAGAAGGAAATAAGTCAGATCATGATGCATTGTAAAGGGACTACGCGTATCAAAGGGCCTATGGTGATGAGCAAGTAGCCATAGTTTTCTTGGTGAAATGCACTAGCATGAAGGACCAGCATTCAACAAGCTTTCAAGGATAAGAAGAATACATATATGTCAGAAGCATGTTTGATTCTGATTCACTTGGATACAGGCCAATTGAGGTGACAGGCAAGAGGAGTAGGTCACCAAATCTCCTTTTCATTCAGCCACTTGTCTGGCACCATAAGTCTTCTTGCCAGGAAGGGGACTTAATAAGTTTTCCCTTTGATCTCGGAGGGAAGCAAATATTTCTGGTTAGCTGTATATAGTAGTTTGCTTTCAGTTTCTTTTCCTATTTTCCCTAAGTGTAGTTTGCACAAGTAGTGTTTTTAGCCTTGTGTGTGTTTTCATTTGTGTGTGGGGTAAAGGGCTCATGATTGATTCTTGGATCTTTTGGGGCTGTTGCTAACTTTGTTCAAGCTGCATCTGAATCCGTGCCTAATGGACTTAAAGGCAATTGGTCACTAAGCATAGCAGGCATGCTTCCCTTGGGAGTCGCCAATTTGTTGACCATTTTTTGCCCAACAGGCCAAAAATTGGTCCCCTCCTTTTTTCATGTTGTTCTGAGCCAGTACTTTTGGTTTTGCATGAGTCTTGCAAATTTATACAGACTCTACAAGTTTTCTACGGACTCTGCAGGTTCATTTCTATAGACTCTACAGAGCTTGGCTTTCTACGAACTCAGCAGTGAAGTTTCTATGGACTCTGCAGGTCCATTTCTATGGACTCTGTAGGTTTTCTATGGACTTCACAAGGACTTCTAAGGTGCAATCTTTCGGCAGACAAAGAACCAGTTCAGAGAGTACAAGTTTTTACAAAGCTTCTTCAGACTCTTGCATGAGGAAATTCACAAGGAAAGAGAGTTGAAAGTGGTTCAACGACATGATCTTTCCAAGAGTTAGCATATTTGAACCGTTGAACCATTGAACCGGTTCAACACTTTGGTTCAATGCTTCGGTTCAAATCAGATGGTTCAATCACTCGGTTCACTCAGTCGGTTTAATGGCTTGGTTCAAGTGCAAAGTTCAATCAGCGAAGTTCATCTCTTTGGTTCAATCAAATGGTTCGTCGCTTGGTTCAAAGTTTGGTTCAACGGTTGGTTCAAAGCTTCATTCAACAGCTTTGGTTCAATCAAAAGTTCAAGTCTCTTGAAGGACAAGTGCCCTTGAAGAGGGCAGTTTTGGGTTCAAGAGCCCTTGCGAAGGGCAGGGAGTACTTCAAAGAGGCCACAAAGAAGCGGCTAAGTTCTTTCAGAATTTTGATAAGGCAAAAGCATAATTCCTTCAGACAAAAAGTCTGAAGGAATTCAGAAAGGCTACAAAAAAAATCTCGCAAAAGACTAAGGCATTGAATTTCTTCAGAATTTTTATCCGAAGGAATTCCTTCAGACAAAAAGTTTGAAGAAATTCGGAATGGAAGATAGCCGTAGGGAAAGTGGTCGGGCAGAAATTTGAAGGAAAACAAAGTGGCAAAAACATTTCTTGCAGACTTTTTATCTGTGGGAAAATTGTCTGTGAAAGAAGTCTGCAGAAAAGGCCGAAGCAAGAAAGCCAAAGAAGTCCAAGGGGTGACGGGCCCGAAGACATCAAAGTCAACCATGACGAACTAGTCATTGATTTTCAAACTGTGACGGGCCCGTGAACGTTAAATTTTACACCAAGAAATCCAGAGCACGAAAGGTGCCAAGTGGCAACTACGAAAGGCTTTGACATGCTTTTCTAGGAGCAATGAAACGTGCCACGTGTCCCCTGCAAGGCTCGGTGGAAGCCGACAAGTGTCAGCACCCGCAGTCTCTCTCTTTTATCCCGCAAGAACTGTGGTGGGTCCTGGATGAATTGCTAAAAAGAGCAAAAGCTGACACATGTCCTCTTTCATAGGACCTTTAAAGGGTGCCTAAAGCTTCCATGAGTCAAGTGGATGCTGCCATGTGTCCTGCCCATTTCACAGCGAAACGTGCCGCGTGTCACTTATTTGAAAATCAATGAAAAGTGGCCAAGGCAACCATGAAAAGAGCCCAAGGAATGCAACAACCTACCAGAAGATAGCCTTCGAGGGCTAAAGGAGACAAAGCTAGGATGAGACAAGTGCAGGAAAAGACAAAGCAGTCCAAGTGGCAAAGGGGAGGTGAGTTATTGCCAGATGGTCATCAAACGACGCAAACAGTGAGCGGTGCGGCTTGCTTTCTCCATTTGGCATTTATGAGGGGGTAAATCGCAGTCTGTTTACAGAAAAAGAGGCACGGCCTGTGCTTTTACATTAATGCTTGAATGCCAAAGTCAAGTTCGGTGATTATACAGCATGTTTACAGCAGGCCTCTTCTAGAAGAATGACATCAGCAACAATGACTTCCTCTTCTCGATGCTTTCAGCGCACATGGGCCGAGCTTGTTAAGGAAGTGCCAAGTTCTCTTCCTCTTTCTATATATGGTAAAACTTCTTATTTGAAGGGATGGACTCTCTTAGCCTTAAGGCAAAACTCTACCCAAAAATCTCTTGGGCTTGTAAGGTAGAGCTCTGCCAGATTTTACCTTGAATCAGGACTTAGCATTTTTACCTCTATCTAGACTTGCACTTTAAAGTATATGTCTGTGTTCTTCTTTTATGTTAAGTCATTGTCTTTCATTCTTTTCACAGATCGATTACAGCATGTCCAGTGCATTGTGAAGTCTCTTTTTTGCAGGTCTGCCAAAAGTGTTTATAACAGGAATATAGGCGCATGTGAATAGGCTGCCCAAGTGTGTTGCAAAACACCTTTGGTAGTTCCTTCCTCCCTGTATCTCAACGGACCCCTGACTCACTGAAACAGAAGAGTTTCTCACATTAGTGAAGTGTATGGGTGCTTCTTCTTTGTGAAAAGTGTATGTTGGGGCTGAGTGGGTCAACCTTTTTTGGTGTATCACCTTTTCTTTTTTTAGGCTTAGGTTTTGTTTTCAGCATCTCTCTCCCTTTTCATCCCCCCTTTTTCCATTTGTTTGTTAGCAGTAGGAAAAACCAGGGCCTAAAAGATACATGAGAGGGAGCTAGCCCTTATCTAAAGACTCTCCCCTCCAACTTTGCCGATCCCACATACGAGAGGGGAGTTTCCATTTTGACGTGTGGAAGGGCAAGAGCTAGGCGTCCTTCCCCCAAGTGCAATCCACTGCATCAACAATATGATTATTATTTCATTTATGCATAGTCACTAAAATAAAAAATAGGGTATGTTTTCCATTGCCATGTAAGTCATCAATTTTACGTTATTACTTTGTATATAGATATGATATTGATTATCGATATGTATTATTTTTTATTTTATTTGGAATTTACAAATTTTGGAACACAAAGACAATGAGATGATGAGGTCACTGAAGATATTTCCTTAAGCTGAGACAAAACAAAATTAAATAATTTAAAGTTTCCATCACCGATATCCCTATTAGGTTACTAGTTTTTTTTAAGTGTATTAGGCAGATGCAGATGCAACATGGTATGTACCTCCTTGAAGACTTTGGGATTGTACTCATCTCTATAATGATCCTATATTTGAGTTTAAGAAAATCTATAATAAATTTAAAATAAAACTAGAAAAATGTCAAATCAAATTATAAAATAGTTTAGAAATTTTAAAAATCTTAAACAAGTCTTAAGTTAATTCAAAAAATATAAAATATGTCTCTAAAATAGTTTGAAAAATCCAAAATAGGTCTACAATGATCCCATATGTGTGATTGAATAGTTAAATAATGTCAAAGTTTAGATAATGTCAAACTTTAGGGGGATATGTTTTCTTTAATTGTCTTCACACCAATGTTGTCTATACTACACAAAAGAATTGTCTAATGATTGCCAATGAAAGGCCAACTATATCTTATAACTTACAACTTCTCATCTAATCATTGCCTCCCAACCATCGCAGAACATGCAAAGAGTAATTGGAGCACCAAAAAGAAATAAAACACCATGGAGACATGTACAACTTACAATTATAGCTATTCATCAAGGTCTTTCAATACTTGCAGTTTCAATGCCAATAGGCATATTAGCATCTGATTATGTACATATTATTAAAATTTTATTGCCTATTGTCATGGTCTCTTTGTAGTCAATTTATTGTTTCATCTATAGCCCCAAAATTTAACTCAATAGCTCTTTCATTTGCAACACAGATTGTGTTCCTTTGTTTGTGGCAATTGTATTCTTGTTTCCACCTATACTCATGTCTTCTACAACATATTATTATAGCCTTTAACTTTATATTTTTCATGCAATTGATTGTTTTGACACTACCAGTTAAATTGTACAATATGACCATCAAAGACTATCACTTACATCAATCATCCTATTGTGCACCAGTATTAGGTTGTAATACACTTTCTTTCATGCTCTTCAATTTTACTCTTCAAATCTAAAATTTCCTTGTGGCTATTCTAAACCTAAGGTATAAGCTACATCTTAGTAAATAGATACCCACTAAATACATGCCATAATTTTTTCTCTTGAAAAACATAAATTTGATTATAAATTAGCTTTATTTTCATCCTTTAACTATATATTTGTGAACTGATTTAATATTTCATTCAAAATTCATAGGAGGCTAAAAGGTTGCTTTAAATTTCCTTCATATATGCTTTCTAAATCAACAGTTTTTATTGTTTTAGGTATGAGACATTATTAATTTTTACTGTAGGTGACTGAAGACACCATGAGATTGAGACAGTGGCAAATGGCAATAATCGCTGCTATGGTTAAACAAAAGTGAAGATACTTGGATGCTATTATTGCGCAAAGGCAAAGACAATTGTGTGTGGCATTAATGAAAATACACTTCATTTTCTTTCTGTAGTGTGATTGATAGAAATATGGGTTTTTGAATGAAGCTTGCATGCTTTCCCACCTCCATCATCCAAATATTCTACCCTTTTATGGTGTTGTACTAGATGGGCCTTGATGGATCTCTTAAACATAATTTGTAGCATAAGGATATGTATCAAGTAGGTAGTTAATGGTATTAATTATTGCCAAAATAAAAAGAACAATGAAGTAGAAAATAATTTCATTATTGAATAGCCTATAAAACACATTCTTGTGTGCAGGTAAATCTGACCCACGTTGATAATTCATTCACATTCAATAGCTTTCACCTCCATGGCCTGCATTAGTTAACAAGTATTTGCTTTACCTTTTATGTATCGCTGTAGATTAGAAAAAACATGAATATATTTGTGTATATATTTACAATGATTATTTACTATATTCTTCACCATAATTCACAACTCTTCTTAGTAATTCAAGATGTGTATGCATCAAAACCTCTAGTACTTGAAGACTTGGACAAGATTTATGATACATATTTACATTCTCTTATTTACGGAGTGTTTTAAAACATATTTTATTAACTCATATTTTTGTCTTTTCTTTCCAAAAGGATTAACAAATATATTATATGGATTTCAATCTTTTTTGCAAATAAGTGATTTGACAGTGGACTGTAGATAATCAAATATTACAACTCCATTATCCATCTTCACAAAATTGCAACAACTTCCTCACTCGAAATTTGGGAAAAAAACCCCATTCCAATACTTCTACTCTAAAATTACATATCTAAATTTTTTTTATACAAATATTACATACATATCATAAAATAATCAATATTAAATTCTGTAATACAATTTACACAAACCATAATTATCCTACAAAATATTCATTGATTACGCAAACCATAATTATCCTAAAATATATTCCTTGATTACAAGTAACAGTATATATCTTTCATATTAAAATGATTTATAATATATGAAAAAATTAGAGTACTTATATATACTTTCTAAATCAAATATGAGTTCTCTCTCCCTATTATACAAACAAGACTTGTGTACGTATATACATATATATACACTTTCTAAATCAAATAAAACTTCTCTGCCACTGCAATGCAAACAAGACTTGCTAGGGCAACGCACGGACTATAGCTACGTCGTAGCCCTTGTTTTTTCAATCGATGCTTTCAAAAATTGTCGGGCTGCCTTCAATTTTCCGTTATGCGAGGGGAAACTGTGTCACATCTTTGCAGCTGAATGTCAGCAGTACTTGCGACGTTACTTCAACCAGGCTATTTAAACGACGCCCAACAGTGCGAGCTAAACCAAAATAAAAAACAGAGGCGAAACGAGCTCCTTACCAATTCGAATAAAGCTCCATTCGACTTCCTCGGGGTCTAGCTAGGGTTTTGAATGCTGTACACGGCGAGGGTTTGTAGGATATGTTCGCTGAGTATCTGCAAGACATATATTTAGTTTTTGCAGGATATACAGTGCAGACTCGAAGGAGCACGGTGCGGAAACTCGCAACAAAGATTATCAGTATATACAGCGAGTATTTTTTGGGCAGTATATACACTGAAGCTTCGAAGTATATACAGTGCTAAATCGCACTAACAGGAGCTCCCCTCAGTGAAATATTTTTAACCATTCATTCGTTCTTTCAACACGAGAGCATCAAATTTTCAGGGCAAAAAATGGAGGATTCTCCAACACTAGGCAAGCGAAAGATAGAGGAAAATGTCGACAGGAATAATACCGCAGGTCAAGCAGGATGCGATATTCCCAATGCTGTCGTTCAAACTGATCAAAAACGCCGCAACGTGGTTCGAACCTGCATCCATGAGGTGGCAATACCCTCGGGCTACGTATCCACCATGGACGAAACCCTCTACGGCAGCATTTCGGACCCCTTCTACAAGGGTCCAATGGCCAAAATCTATCCCTTTACGCTAGACCCCTTCCAGCAGGTCTCCGTGGCGTGCCTGGAGCGCAATGAGTCTGTCCTGGTCTCCGCCCATACGTCCGCGGGGAAAACTGCCGTAGCTGAATACGCCATCGCCATGGCCTTCAGGGACAAGCAGAGAGTAATTTACACTTCCCCTTTAAAAGCCCTGAGCAACCAGAAGTACAGGGAGCTCAGTCAGGAGTTTACAGATGTAGGGTTAATGACGGGCGATGTCTCCATGTCTCCCAATGCCTCGTGTCTCGTCATGACGACGGAGATTCTCAGAGGGATGCTGTATAGGGGCTCCGAGGTTCTGAGGGAAGTTGCCTGGGTTATCTTTGATGAAATTCACTACATGAAGGACAGGGAGCGCGGCGTCGTGTGGGAAGAGAGTATAATTTTCTTGCCACCTGCTATAAAAATGGTGTTTCTGTCTGCTACCATGTCTAATGCTACGGAATTCGCAGAGTGGATTTGTAAACTGCATTCGCAGCCTTGTCATGTTGTTTACACCGATTTCAGGCCTACACCGCTTCAGCATTATGTCTTTCCAATTGGGGGTTCAGGTCAGCCTATTTTTCACGTGTTTTTTTTTTTTTCCAGTTGGATGTTTTTTTCACTTTCTCTTCAAAAAAATAGATTCACGAGTTAGCTATTTTTCCCCCAAAAAGAAATCAATTCCCAAATTCGAAAAAAATTCTTGAAAAAATTATAGAAACAAAAATTAGACTGATGTTTGGGGCTACTTTTTGTGACCCATCATCGGGATGAACGATGAGTTAGGATTCCATATTGGAGCTCAGAGTCCATTAATAGTGCATAAGAGCACTAGAGTCGCTAATTCTTTCCAGATATTTTCTGTAATTTTTATGTTTTGGCTTAAATATTTGTCTGTAATATATGTAATTTTTTTTGGCCAAGATTAGATTTACCAACAACTCTTTACTTCTAAAAAGTCTTCACTGACTAACATTTTTTTTTTCCTGGTTCAGGTCTTTATCTTGTGTTGGATGAGAAGGAGCAGTTTAGGGAAGATAATTTTATGAAAGTGCAGGAGAATTTTCCCAAAAAAAGATTGGATGATGGATTGGCACCGACAAAGAATGGTCTTGGCAATCCCAAAGGTGGGTCAAAGGGTACAAAGGCTGTGAAAAACACTGGTGGACCTTCCGACATCAACAGAATTGTGAAGGTAGGATTTGTATTGGAAGTTTTTTTTCTTTGTAGTTTCATTTTTTTAAGTTGGTAAACTGTGAATAGGTCACTGTCAGACCATATAAATCCAGGTCTGAAATTTTTAATAGGTGCCTGAAAGATCCCAAACTAGAATTGAAAGCAAATAAAATTGATTTCCACTACTTACAGCATTCAATCAATTGGACAAAGATATAAAACTGAATGTAACTGATACTATAGCCCAAATGTCATAAAAGTATTACAGATTGGTCTCAAAACCCAATTATTATAACAACTACCAAACTGGAAATAAAAACCTGGGACTGCGTGCTCGGCCTGCTGTGTCCAGAAAAACACAGTCGCCGACGTCGGTCGCTGATGATGCCGACGTCGGTCGATACCCTGCCGCCGTCGGTCGTTTGGGGGCGACCTCTGCCTGCCTGTGACTGACTGACTGCCGGCGTCGGTCGCTAATCGGCCGATGTCGGTCTATATGCCGATGCCGGTCTCTGTAAAACCCTGCGGCCGAACTGTGCCCTTTCCTTTTCCGGATCTGCTGGTACGACCTAGTGCCGATCTGTCTATCCGTACGGATTCCGTACCGAACCTGCTCTGACTATAAAAATATATGAATCTGAAATCAAAACAATGGATAAATACCTGAGACCTTTGCATAGGCTGAACCCTGATATCCTCAGTGAATGGCCTCTGAAGCTCCAGATCTGACCAATATGCACAATCTGGATTCCGTCTCGAATCCACCTCTGACAAAGGGCTGGGTTTTCGTCCAACTCTTCTCCAATCTATTGAAGGGTTTCGTCCTCAGAGATTTCAGCGGAATCACAGATTCAAGCTTCTCAGAATAATTTTTGCAAAAGAAGATATTAGATGATAGATGATGCAAATGCTTTGCCTTCCCCTTCTTTTAAAGGCTTCCAGGAGACTTCTAGAAGAAGTCAAATTTATTTTACTAATCTAATTTTATTTATTTCCATAATAATTAAATCAATTAATTAAAGTTATCCTTTTTGAAGAAAATCTTAATTTTTGGACAACTAAAATTAATTAAATTAATTAAACCATATTAACGGAAATTTGGGGACATTACAGTCCTCCCTTCCTGGAGATTGCTTGTCCCAAGCAATCTCAGAACAATGAACCACTCGATCCTTCTGGATCCCAAATGTAGTTATGCTCTGCACTGCTGTAAATCAATGTAAGTACCTGCAATATCATCAGAAGTAAAACAAAGAGGAACCCATAATCAAATTGGCGAACACAACTCAACCCATTTCTGAAATCACAACGGCCCTGGATGCGTCGATACTGTAAGCTGTGTAATTGGTAACTGCAAATTCCATCTACAAAAGATGGTGTTAATCCATCCCATAACTGCTCCCTCTGTAACGGTGGCACAACGAAATGTACCACACTGTCAAATGTGTGAGAAGAATCAATCTGGAGACTCGACTCCACTGATATCTCAAACTCCTCAGAATCAGGTACTCCCAAGTCCTGAATATGTGTGTGAGCCTCAACCACATGCTCTTCATAAGCAGCTATAGAAACATACTCATCACCAACACTCAGTGTACTAACATCTGGGTATACCTCCACACTCTGAATGCAAGCATCAGACTCATCCTCACTGTCTAACTCCTGTAGATCTCGCTGTAAACCGTCACAAGATGATCCTATTGTGACTCCTTTTTGTCTCTCCATGTTCTGAAGATGTTTTCTCGCATTGGCAGCCACTGTTCTAGCCTCTTTGGCTTTTTGTAACCATTCTTCGTTAAGTTTTTTGGACTTATTTACTTCTTCGCTGCCAAAATATACAAAATCAGTCCTCTTATCCTCGATATCTTCATGTCTACCAAATGGTGTTGCGCTGCCATCAATGGGTGATATCATATCATTGGCTTTCTCATGATCACAAGCTGCTATGTCACCAGAATGAGGGGATATAATGCTGCTGTCCTCAAAACCATTAGTGATGACATCATGCCCTTGTAAAATGTCTCCTTCATCATGTGTATTCAAAATATTAGTGGCAGCTCCACTAAGCACAGGATCAACTTTCATAACACATGATTCTTGCCCATTCAAAGAGGCTGCAATAGAACACTGGTGTCTATGCTGACTTCCCCTCACAGATACTGATCTGCTCTGTCTGCCTCTGTGTCTATTCACCTCCAACCGCTCCAAGGAATATTGTAATCGGTCTAAGGCTTGAACAATCAGGGGCTGAGTAGTGATGAGAGTTTTCATCATTTCTATCTCTTCATTAGATTTATCTTTTGGAGTGATGTTGGGTGGTGTAAGCCCAAACATCTTGTAGAGTTTTCCCATTGTGAAACAATCTGATAACAAAATAGTTTCACTAGGAATTCCAGAACACAAAACCTCTCAGGCTGGCAGGATGCACGGCTCTGATACCACTGAAAGATGCCAAACTAGGATTGAAAGCAAATAAAATTGATTTCCACTACTTACAGCATTCAATCAATTGGACAAAGATATAAAACTGAATGTAACTGATACTATAGCCCAAATGTCATAAAAGTATTACAGATTGGTCTCAAAACCCAATTATTATAACTACCAAACTGGAAATAAAAACCTGGGACTGCGTGCTCGGCCTGCTGTGTCCAGAAAAACACAGTCGCCGACGTCGGTCGCTGATGATGCCGACGTCGGTCGATACCCTGCCGCCGTCAGTCGTCTGGGGGCGACCTCTGCCTGCCTGTGACTGACTGACTGCCGGCGTCGGTCGCTAATCGGCCGATGTCGGTCTATATGCCGATGCCGGTCTTTGTAAAACCCTGCGGCCGAACTGTGCCCTTTCTTTTTCCGGATCTGCTGGTACGACCTAGTGCCGATCTGTCTATCCGTACGGATTCCGTACCGAATCTGCTCTGACTATAAAAATATATGAATCTGAAATCAAAACAATGGATAAATACCTGGAGACCTTTGCATAGGCTGAACCCTGATATTCTCAGTGAATGGCCTCTGAAGCTCCAGATCTGACCAATATGCACAATCTGGATTCCGTCTCGAATCCACCTCTGACAAAGGGCTGGGTTTTCGTCCAACTCTTCTCCAATCTACTGAAGGGTTTCGTCCTCAGAGATTTCAGCTGAATCATAGATTCAAGCTTCTCAGAATAATTTTTGCAAAAGAAGATATTAGATGATAGATGATGCAAATGCTTTGCCTTCCCCTTCTTTTAAAAGCTTCCAGGAGACTTCTAGAAGAAGTCAAATTTATTTTACTAAGCTAATTTTATTTATTTCCATAATAATTAAATCAATTAATTAAAGTTATCCTTTTTGAAGAAAATCTTAATTTTTGGACAACTAAAATTAATTAAATTAATTAAACCATATTAACGGAAATTTGGGGACATTACAGTGCCAATCCAATCGTTTTTACATCCATTTGCTTTGTTTGAGTACGAAATGTGTTGGGTGAATATTTTGTCGACCAGCTAACTGGTGAGCAAAATAGTTCCTATCACCACAGCATAGGGAGATTGGTCGTCTAGGGGTGCAGTTTTACTACATCAACAAGGGACAAATCTCTCCTCTCATCAAGGGGAGGTTTCCTATTAAATATATGGAGGCTATATACTATATATGTAAGCAGAAAGTAAGACACAAGGGTGGGATAAACCATCTCTCTTTTTTTAGAGATGATGCTAACAAACAGAGGAGAAATCTTGGGTGATTGGTGAAGGTACTTCTTTTTTTCAGAAGTAACATTCAGCCAAGAGCCAGATCCCTCCTTGGATAGTAGAAATCCTGGTGAAGCGACAAAAGACACTTCTATTCTTTCAGAAGTGATTGTTCTTGCAAACAACAGGGATCTTTCTGGTAGGATAAGTAACAGGGTGCCAAGGGCGTAGTAACCAGCAATTTAAGATGTAGCACAAAGTCTCCACCTTCACTGCCCAAAAGTGAGATACGAAGGACAATGAGGGCACAAAGTCATCTCAGGTCCTTTACACAGAAACATAAAATAAACACACACTAAAGACAACTATGGCGGCACAAAGTCTTCCTAGAGTTGGTTTCAGGACACCCTCCTTGTTACTTTCACTAATTTTGCTTGCCAAATTAAATAAACAAGAACACATTCAGAAGACAGACATAAGAATAATCTTCTAAAATGATACAAGCCAAAACAGCACAAAGTCTGCAAACAACTTGCTTTTTCATTCAGATAAAATGAAATGAAATACAATCTGAGTTCAAAGTCTCAGTATTCGCCTTTCAATTGGGCAGAGTTTCGCTTCTGTATTGGGAAGATCTCCCTTAGAATGATACAAGAGATTACAATATATAGCAGCCAAGAAAGACTTGGCGCTTTGTTCCATAGAACAGCCCATGCTGTGCATTTAATGCCTTGAATGCATTTTCAAGTTTGTCAAAGGACTGCGTTGAAAACAGGGCGGTTGTCTTAACTATGGCATGTCATTTCATTTCATATGTCTTCTCCTGAGTCTGGATCATTTGGTCTGTCCCCTCTGACATCTGCGCAACTGTCCATTTTGTCTTTATTCCAAAAGAGATCAACAGGCCACGCCTTCAATGTTTGCAAGCTCAAATATCTACTTTGCGGACTGGTCCACCTATTGGAATAACTTTTGCACAGATATTTCGGCCTTTTCTCTCTTTCCGCTTTTGTCTTTTTCAGCTTTGTCTTTTCCAACTGTCTCTTCTTGAAATTTAAGCTCTCGGGCTATTTTTTCAGCGAATCGCTTAGTTCTTCCTTTAAGTTCTGTGCTTTATTTGAATTTCAACGGATATTCCCTTACTTTAAATTTGACGTCTGCAGGGCCGTCGATGGTCACTAGCTGCTTGAACCATGTTGAACCTTAAATTTTTGAACCCGCTGAAAGTACATTGGTTCATTCTGCCTCTTTTGTTCCATCGCTACCTGGTTCGATCACTTTCTCGCTCCTTGGTTGAACCATCTGTTGAACCACCTGTTTGCTGCTTCTTTCCTTGACTGAGGGTGCCTTTGAACTTTTGAACCCATGAACCATTGAACTTTGAACTCTTTCGGTTCAAGGTTCAATCGGTTCATTGGTTCATCCTTTGTTCATCACTTGTTCTTTCTAAGCTCTTTGATCTTCATCGCACCCGTTGAACCTTTGAACCTGTGAACTCGTTGAATCTTTTGGTTCAAGGTTCAACGGTTCAATTGGTTATTTCTTCTCTTTGATAAGTGTTTTGAAGTCGTTGAACCTTGAAGCGGTTGAACTTTGAACCTTGACAAAAGCGCTTAACTCTCGCTGATGACGTTGAAACTTTGAACCCATTGAACCAAAATGGTTCAAAGTTCAACGGTTCAATGGTTCAATCCTTGCTTAGAAGCTTGCCGATGGACATTTTGGTTGAACTTTGTCGTTGAACCAACCTTGAAATCACCTAAGTGTTGAGAGCTTGCTTCTTTCCTGCAGAGTCCGTAGAAATCAACCTGTGAAGCCCGTAGAACTTCTTTCCTGCGGAGTCTGTAGATTCAAGCCTGGAGAGTCCGTAGATTTCTGAGAAAGCTTTGAAAAATGAAGAATCTGAACGCTCACAACAATTTTTGAAATGGAAAGAGAGGATTTTGGTCTGTAGGACAAAAATAGTTTAAATGTTGTCCCAAAAATGAGTGATATTTTTGAGGGACAACAGCTGGCTCCAGTTGGAGAACTTCCCTTAGTTAAAATTTTGAAACCATTGAGGGGAGTAGAAATCAAAATCTCCGGTGCCTTGAAGTATGCCATTGGGCTATGGAGTTATGCTATCAAAAAAAAATACTCCAAAAAACGAAAACGAACAGCACAAAATAGAATTAAAGACTATACAAATATACATATGTACAGATGACCTTATTTGATGCCTCAAGATTTGAAGCGCTTCAGATGCCGCCCACTGTGAGACAGTGAAAATGGTGTGCCATCCTGGTAAACCAACAGGGAACCATTTTGTCCCCAGAAACAGTGACGGACGAGTGGAACTCTCCACCAGAAAATCAATTTTCTGTGTCTTCCTCTTGGCTCTTTCTTCTTCTTGCCCCATGGCAGGACGTGGTCTTCAAACTGAAAATCATAAGTCTTTGCTCTCTTGGCGAAGTGTTCCTTTTGCTGACTTTAGAGTACAACAGTATGGTCCACTACCATAGCTTGCTGTTTTGCTGGTTTAGTCCAGCACATGTTTTGATTGTCAGCATCAAACCCATTAGCTCAGCATCTCTTTTGGCATGAAGAAGTTTGACATCTTCATCCTGAGCAGCCTTCAATCTGAGTAACAGAGATTCGTACTCGACAGTGTTGTTGGTGTTGCTGAACTTCAACTCATGTGAAGGAAGAATATTTCCTTGAGGAGATATCAACACCATCCCGGCTCCAGCATTAGTGGAAGAATCGCTGCCATCGGATTTTAGGATCCAAGCATCATCAGATGCTGATCTTCTATCAGATTTCTCTTTATTAGATATGGAAGATCTTTCTTCATTTGTACTGTGCCCTACCAATTCTTTTGATGCCTTGTTTGGATCAAATCCTGGATTGTCAGCTACGGGACTTTCATCAGCTGAGACATGAGCATCCTCTGTGGTCAAGAAGTAATTACCCCTACCTGAAGGCTCAAACATAATTTGAGCTGTAAGCGTTGACATTTGGGTGACCACAATTTTTGCCTCAGACAGTTCCACATTTAGTTCTCCACCAATGTTTAACTGCTCAGGAATGGCTTGAAGGAATTCAAATTCAGTGATATGAATTTTGAATTTCTTGACATGATCAATTATATTAGATGACTGAAATGGACTTGAAAGAGGGGATGGGAGTTCATCTTTTTGGTTTTTGGGAGGGGGAGGACTGGTCTGCGAATTTGAAGTAAAAGGTGCATAAATGTTTGATGTACTTACCTTTTTGGCAATCACTGGGTCATTTGACGGGAAAAGAAGAGGGGTTCTCTGCTTAGCAATTGAAATTGCTAGTTGGGGTCGCTCTTTTGTCTTTTTTTTGTCAGCCTGCTGGGCTGACTGATTCTTGGACTGGGTGAATACTGCGTATGATCCTTCGACTGCTTCATCTTCACTTCTAGGTTCATCTTGGTAATTCAGGAAACCAGTGTGGGAGTCGCTAACTGATTCTTCTTGATCCTCCGTGAAGAGATCAGTGTCATTTTCTTGCTCAAACTCAGGTTGAAAAGAGAAAGCATGTTCTGTTTTCAGATACCAACTGCTGAGTTGGTTGGAGGTGCATCAAGGGCAAGGTTCATCTGTGGGAGAGGAAGACGATTTGGTTGCCCTTGACTTCTGGCAGCGTTGCTTTGATATGGGTGATTGGGGAATGTCCTCTTTGGTACATCTCTGTATGAAGGAGCAGAAGACATACTTTGTGCCATTTACCTTTTCAAGGTTAGTAATTCATTTGCTAGCTTTTGTACCATTTGATCAGTGGTGGTTGTGGGTGAGTATTCAGAAGATGAAGAGGGTTTACCTCTGTCAGGATCTCTGATTATCTTTCCTACCAAGATAAAGTCATCTTCAACCTCAGTAGCCAAGTCCTGAGCAGCAACAAGGTCTATGTGGCTAGCACGCCTCAGCAGAAAACTCACTTCAGGTAGCTGCGAGTTGATGAAGAAATATTTGAGGTTTTCAAGGGTTGGCTGAGTAATTGCAGGAATCTTGTTTCTCAGCTTGTCAAACTTAGCAATGAAATCTCTCATAAGCTCATGAGGCTTTTTCTTCATCTGGGTGAGCTGGGCCAGCAAGGCATGGGCATTCTCTGCGGGCTTGAACCTTGCTTCGAACATGGCTTTTAGGGTATTCTAGTTTGTCACTGATCTAGCCTGCAGATGGTAGAACCACTCTGCAACAGCACCTTGTAGGGTCTCCACAAAAATCCTGACTGTCACGTCTTCAAATTCCACTCTTATCACACCACAGACTATGCTGAAGGATGCAATGTGTTCATCAGGGTGAACTCTCCCATCTCCAAAAAATTTGGAGTTATTTTTTGAGCTGCGTGGAAGTTCATGCAGAGGTGGATTCAAGTTGAGTGGGCCAAAAGAGTTACCCCAGGGGCCTCGAACTGCCATGATTTAATTATGAAAAACATGGATAACAAATCTGGGTGGAGTGGCTAGATTGCAGAACAAAAATAGAAAAGAACTGGCCCTGTTTCAGCGTGAAGCTTGAGGCTTTAAACTGCGCACTCTTTTTCAGCAGCTTTGATTTTGCAGACCAGATAAAATAATGGAGATGGAGAAAAATGGTAAAGCTATAATGATAATGGGTAAGACACAGAACGGAGTCGCCAGAGTCTATATAATGGATAAGAGAAGGAACTGCTTCAATGTGAAACTTGAGGCTTCAGACTGCACGTTCATCCCCAGCGAAGTCGCCAAAAACTGTTGGGTGAATATTTTGTCGACCAGCTAACTGGTGAGCAAAATAGTTCCTATCACCACAGCATAGAGAGATTGGTCGTCCAAGTGTGCAGTTTTACTATATCAACAGGAGACAAATCTCTCCTCTCATCAAGGCGAGGTTTCCTATTAAATATACGGAGGCTATATACTATATATATAAGTAGAAAGTAAGACACATGGGTGGGATAAACTATCCATCTCTCTTTTTTCAAAGATGCTGCTAACAAACAGAGGAGAAATCTTAGGTGATTGGTGAAGGTACTTCTCTTCTTTCAGAAGTAACATTCAACCCATAGCCAAATCCCTTTTTGGATAGTAGAAATCTTGGTGAAGCGACAGAAGGCACTTCTCTTTTTTCAGAAGTGCTTGTTCTTGCAAACAACATAAATCTTTCTGATAGGATAAGTAACAGGGTGCCAAGGGCGTAGTAACCAACAATCTAAGATGTAGCACAAAGTCTCCACCTTCACTGCCCAAGAGTGAGATGCGAATGACAATGAGGGCACAAAGTCGTCCCAAGGTCATTTACACAGAAACAAAAAATAAACACATACTAAAGACAACTATTGCAGCACAAAGTCTTCCCACAGTTGGCTTCAGGACACCTTCCTTGTTACTTTCACTAATTCTGCTTGCCAAATTAAATAAACAAGAACACATTCAGAAGACAGACATAAGAATAATCTTCTAAAATGATACAAGCCAAAACAACACAAAGTCTGCATACAACTTGCTTTCTCATTCAGATAAAATGAAATGAAATACAATCTGAGCTCAAAGTCTCAGTATTCGCCTTTCAATTGGGTAGAGTTTCGCTTCTGTATTGGAAAGATCTCCCTTAAAATGATACAAGAGATTACAATATATAGCAGCCAAGAAAGACTTGGCGCTTTGTTCCATAGAATGACCCATGCTGTGCATTTAATGCCTTGAATGCATTTTCATGTTTGTCAAAGGACTGTGTTGAAAACAAGGTGGTTGTCTTAACTATGGCGTGTCATTTCATCTCATATGTTTTCTTCTGAGTTTGGATCATTTGGTCTGTCCCCTCCGACATCTGCGCTGCTGTTCATTTTGTCTTTACTCCAAAAGAGACCAACAGGCCGCGCCTTCAATGTTTGCAAGCTCAAATATCTACTTTGCGGACTGTTCCACCTACTAGAATAACTTCTACGCAGATATTTTGGGCTTTTTCCTCTTTCCGCTTGTCTTTTCTAGCTTTGTGTTTTCCAGCTTTGTCTCTTCTTGGAATTTAAGCTCCCGGGCTATTTTTTCAGCCAGTCGCTTGGTTCTTCCTTCAAGTTCCGTGCTTTATTTGAATTTCAACGAATATTCCTTTACTTTAAATTTGACGTCTGTGGGGCCGTCAATGGTCGCTAGCTGCTTGAACCATGTTGAACTTTAAACTTTTGAACCCGCTGAAAGTACATTGGTTCATTGGTTCATCGGTTCATTTTGCCTCTTTTGTTCCATCGCTTTCCCGCTCCTTGGTTGAACCATCCGTTGAGCCACCTGTTTGCTGCTTCTTTCCTTGACTGAGATTGCCTTTGAATCTTTGAATCCATGAATCATTGAACTTTGAACTCTTTTGGTTCAAGGTTCAATCGGTTCATTGGTTCATCCTTTGTCCGTCACTTGTTGTTTCTAAGCTCTTTGATCTTCATCGCACCCGTTGAACCTTTGAACCTATGAACTCGTTGAACCTTTTGGTTCAAGGTTCAACGGTTCAATCGGTTTTTTCTTCTTATCTTTGATAAGTGTTTTGAAGCCGTTGAACCTTGAAGCAGTTGAACTTTGAACCTTGACAAATGCGCTTAACTCTTGCTGATGACGTTGAAACTTTGAACCCATTGAACCCGTTGAACCAAAATGGTTCAAGGTTCAACGGTTCAATGGTTCAATCTTTGCTTAGAAGCTTGCCGATGGACATTTTGGTTGAACCTTGTTGTTGAACCAACTTTGAAATCACCTAAGTGTTGAGAGCTTGCTTCTTTCCTGCAGAGTCCGTAGAAATCAATCTGCGAAGCCCGTAGAACTTCTTTCCTACAGAGTCCGTAGATTCAAGTTTGCAGAGTCTGTAGATTTCTGAGAAAGCTTTGAAAAATGAAGAACTTGAATGCTCAGAACAATTTTTGAAATGGGAAGAGAGAATTTTGGTCTGTAGGACCAAAATAGTTCAAATGTTGTCCCAAAAATGAGTGATATTTTTGGGGTACAACAGCGAGCTCCAGTTGGAGGACTTTTCTTAGTTAAAATTTTGAAACAACTAAGGGGAGTAGAAACCAGAATCTCCGGTGCCTTGAAGTATGTCATTGGGCTATGGAGTCATGCTACCCAAAAAAAAATGCTCCAAAAAACAAAAACGAACAGCACAAAACAGAACAAAAGACTATACAAATATACATATGTACAGATGATTTTATTTGATGCCTCAAAATTTGAAGCGCTTCAGATGTCGTCTACTGTGATACAATAAAAATGGTGTGCCATCCTGATAAACCAACAGGGAACCATTTTGTCTCCAGAAACGGTGATGGATGAATGGAACTCTCCACCAGGAAATCAATTTTCTGTCTTACTCTTGGCTCTTTCTTCTTCTTGCCCCATGGCAGGGCGTGGTCTTCAAACTGAAAACCATAACTCCTTGCTCTCTTGGCGAAGAGTTTTTTTGCTGACTTTAGAGTACAATAGTATGGTCCACTACCATAGCTTGCTGTTCTGCTGGTTCAGTCCAGCACATGTTTTGATTGTCAGCATCAAACTCTTGACAACCCATGAGCTCAGCATCTCTTTTGGCATGAAGAAGTTTGACATCTTCATCTTGAGCAGCCTTCAACCCGAGTAACTGAGATTCGTACTCGGCAGTGTTGTTGGTGTTGCTGAACTGCAACTCGTGTGAAGAAGGAAGAATATTCTCTTGAGGAGATATCAACACCATTCCGGCTCCAGCATTAGTGGAAAAATCGCTGCCATCGGATTTCAGGGTCCAAGCATCATCAGAATCTGATCTTTTATTAGATTTCTCTTTATTGGAGATGGAAGATCCTTCTTCATTTGTACTGTGCCCTACCAATTCTTCTGATGCCTTGTTTGGATCAAACCCTGAATTGTCAGCGACGGGACTTTCATCAGCTGAGACATGAGCATCCTCTGTGATCAAGAAGTAATTACCCCTACCTGAAGGCTCAAACAAAATTTGAACTGTAGGGGATGACGTTTGGGTGACAATTTTTTTCTCAAACAGGGCCACATTTAGTTCTCCACCAATGTTTAACTGCTCAGGATTGACTTGCAGGAATTCAAATTCAGTGATTTGAATTTTGGATTCTTGACATGATCAATTATATCAGATGACTGAAATGGACTTGGAAGAGGGGATGGGAGTTCATCTTTTTTGTTTTTGGGAGGGGGAGGACTGCTCTGCGAATTTGAAATAGAAGGTGCAAAAATGTTCGATGTACTTATCTTTTTGGCAATCACTGGGTCCTTTGACCGAAAAGGAAGAGGGTTTCTTTGCTTAGTAATTGAAATTGTTGGTTGGGGTCGCTCCTCTGTCTTTTCTTTGTCGGCCTACTGGGCTGACTGATTCTTGGATCGGGTGAATACTGCATATGATCCTTCGACTACTTCATCTTCACTTCTGGGTTCATCTTGGTAATTCAAGAAAACAATGTGGGAGTCGCCAGCTGATTCTTCTTGATTTTTCGTGAAGAGATCAACGTCAATTTCTTGCTCAAACTCAGGTTGGAAAGAGAAAGCATGTTTTGTTTCCAGATATCCAACTGCTGAGTTGGTTGGAGGTGCATCAAGGGTAAGGTTCCTCTGTGGGAAAGGAAGACGATTTGGTTGCCTTTGACTTCTGACAGCGTTGTCTTGATATGGGTGATTGGAGAATGTCCTCTTTGGTACATCTCTGTATGAAGGAGCAGAAGATATACCTTGTGCCATTTGCCTTTTCAAGGCTAGTAATTCATTTGCCAGCTTTTGTACCATTTGATTAGTGGTGGTTGTGGGTGAGTATTCAGAAGATGAAGAGGGTTTACCTCTGTTAGGATCTCTCCTTATCTTTCCTGCCAAGATAAGGTCATCTTCAACTTTAGTAGCCAAGTCTTGAGCAACAGTAAGGTCTATGTGGCTAGCACGCTTTAGCAGAAAACTCACTTCAGGGAGTTGCGAGTTGATGAAGAAGCATTTGAGGTTTTCAGGTGTTCGCTGAGCAATGGCAAGAATCCTGTGTCTCAGCTTGTCAAACTTGGCAATGAAATCCCTCATAGGCTCATGAGGCTTTTTCTTCATCTGGGTGAGCTGGGCCAGCAAGGCATGGGCATCCTCTGCGGGCTTGAATCTTACTTCGAACTTGGCTTTTAGGGTATTCTAGTCTGTCACTGATCTAGTCTGTAGATGGTAGAACCACTCTGCAGCAACACCTTGTAGAGTCTCCACAAAAACTCTGACTGCCACGTCTTCAAATTCCATCTCTATCACACCACAGGTTATGCTGAAAGCTGCAATGTGTTCATCAGGATGAACTCTCCCATCTCCAAAGAATTTGGAGAAGTTATTTCTTGAGCTGCGTGGAAGTTCATGCAGAGGTGGAGTCAAGTTGAGTGGGCCAAAAGAGTTACCCCAGGGGCCTCAAATTGCCATGATTTAATTATGAAAAACATGGATAACAAATTTGGGTGGAGTGGCCAGATTGCAGAACAAAAATGAAAAAGAACTGGCCCTGCTTCAGCTTGAAGCTTGAGGCTTCAAACTGCGCACTTTTTTCAGCAGCGCTGGTTTTGCAGACTAGATAAAATAATGGAGATGGAGAAAATGGTAAAACTATAATGATAATGAATAAGACATAGAACGGAGTCGCGAGAGTCTATATAATGGATATGGGAAGGAACTGCTTCAATCTGAAACTTGAGGCTTCAGAGTGCACGTTCATCCCTAGCAGAGTCGCCAAAAACTGTTGGGTGAATATTTTGTCGACCAGCTATCTGGTGAGCAAAATAGTTCCTATCACCACATCATAGGGAGATTGGTCGTTTAGGTGTGCAATTTTACTACATCAACAGGGGACAAATCTCTTCTCTCATCAAGGGGAGGCTCCCTATTAAATATATGGAGGCTATATTATATATATAAGCAGAAAGTAAGACACGGGTGGGATAAACCATTCATCTTTTTTTTTTCAGAGATGATGCTAAGAAACAGAGGAAAAATCCTGGGTGATTGGTGAAGGTACTTTTCTTCTTTCAGAAGTAACTTCAGCCAAGACCCAGAGCCCTTTCTGGATAGTAGAAATCCTGGTGAAGCGACAAAAGACACTTTTCTTCTTTTAGAAGTGCTTGTTCTTGCAAACAACAAGAATATTCTGGTAGGATAAGTAACAGGGTGCCAAGGGCGTAGTAACCAACAATCTAAGGTGTAGCACAAAGTCTCCACTTTCACTGCCCAAGAGTGAGATACGAAGGACAATGAGGGCACAAAGTCGTCCCAAGGTCCTTTACACATAAACATAAAATAAACACACACTAAAGACAACTATGGCAGCACAAAGTCTTCCCACAGTTGGCTTTAGGACACCTTTGTTACTTTCACTAATTCTGCTTGCCAAATTAAATAAACAAGAACACATTCAGAAAACAGACATGAGAATAATCTTCTAAAATGATACAAGCCAAAACAGCACAAAGTCTGCAAACAACTTGCTTTCTCATTCAGATAAAATGAAATGAAATACAATTTGAGCTCAAAGTCTCAGTATTCGCCTTTCAATTGGGCAGAGTTTCGCTTCTATATTGGGAAGATCTCCCTTAGAATGATACAAGAGATTACAATATATAGCAGCGAAAAAAGACTTGGCGCTTTATTCCATAGAATAGCTCATGCTGTGCATTTAATGCCTTGAATGCATTTCCAGGTTTGTCAAAGGATTGCATTGAAAATAGGGCAGTTGTCTTAACTATGGCATGTCATTTCATCTCATATGTTTTCTCCTGAGTCTGGATTATCTGGTCTGTTCCCTCTGACATCTGCGCAGTTGTTCATTTTGTCTTTACTCTAAAGGATACCAATAGGCCGCGTCTTCAATGTTTGCAAGCGCAAATATCTACTTTGCGGACTTTCCACTTATTGGAATAACTTTTGCGCAAATATTTCGGGCTTCTCTCTTTCCGCTTTTGTTTTTTCCAGCGTTGTCTTTTTCAGCTTTGTCTCTTCTTGGAATTTAAGCTCTCTGGGTATCTTTTCAGCCAGTCGCTTCGTACTTCCTTCAAGTTCCGTGCTTTATTTGAATTTCAACGGATATTCCCTTACTTTAAATTTGACGTCTGCGGGGCCGTCGATTGTCGCTAGCCGCTTGAACCATGTTGAACCTTTGAACCCGCTGAAAATACATTGGTTCATTCTGCCTCTTTTGTTCCATCGCTTCCTGGTTCAATCGCTTTTCCGCTCCTTGGTTGAACCATCCGTTGAACCATCTGTTTGCTGCTTCTTTCCTTGACTGAGGCCGCCTTTGAACCTTTGAACTCATGAATCATTGAACTTTGAACTCTTTTGGTTCAAGGTTCAATCGGTTCATCCTTTGTCCGTCACTTGTTTTTTCTAAGCTCTTTGTTCTTCATCTCACCCGTTGAACCTTTGAACCTGTGAACTCGTTGAACCTTTTGGTTCAAGGTTCAACGGCTCAATTAGTTCTTTCTTCTTCTCTTTGATAAGTGTTTTGAAGCCGTTGAACCTTGAAGCGGTTGAACTTTGAACCTTGACAAATGCGCTTAACTCTTGCTGATGACGTTGAAACTTTGAACCATTGAACCAAAATGGTTCAAGGTTCAACGGTTCAATGGTTCAATTCTTGCTTAGAAGCTTGCCGCTGGACATTTTGGTTGAACCTTGTCGTTGAAACAACCATGAAATCACCTAAGTGTTGAGAGCTTGCTTCTTTCCTGCAGAGTGCGTAGAAATCAACCTACGAAGCCCGTAGAACTTCTTTCCTGCAGAGTTCGTAGATTCAAGCCTGCAGAGTCCGTAGATTTCTGAGAAAGCTTTGAAAAATGAGGAACTTGAACACTCAGAACAATTTTTGAAATGGGAAGAGAAGATTTTGGTCTGTAGGACCAAAATAGTTCAAATGTTGTCCCAAAAATGAGTGATATTTTTGGGGGACAACAAAATGGCTAGATGGCATGTATGTAAATTTATTGGCAGTGGCATTTAGTGGCAAATTTTGGATCTGGATTTACAAGCTGTGAAAGTAGGCCTTGTATCTTAAGGAAGCTTGTTTTGTAGTTTCAAGTTTTGAGTTAAAATTAACTAAGAAATACATCGTTTATTACACCAAAGAAATAAGAGGTACAACATCTGAATGTGGTTACATGGAAAATCTTGCCGGATGAAGGTTAGAAAAGCTAACATCTGTGCCTTTGGCGACCAAAACGATATAATCTACATGTTTACAATACATAATGGATCCGGTTTTAAACTCCTCAACTCAGCTGAATTGAGCAGGGAACTGTCTTCATAAAAGGTTGACTTGCATCGTTGGCAGACAACAGTATTGCCTGCCATAGTGTTTTGCATCATTGGTAGACAGAAGCAGTAAGAAAGAGTGACAGTAAACTAGTAGATGAATTCAGCCTATGAACTATACCCAAAAAAGGCTTGGCAGATTTTCTTTTCTAGAAAACATGCCCAATTGATTGCTCTCTGTAACATAAAATGTAGAAGGAATCTGATATACCAGCACAGTAAAGCCTTGATTTGACCACCAAGCCTTGGTGAGGCTTGATATGTTCCATAAGAAACCCTGATTTAAAATTAATTGATACCATCATACCACGTATAGCTTGGATTTACAAAACTGTAATATAGTTGTCTTTCTACCATGAATAATGAGGATGAATTTTCCTTCAGTAACACGATATGTACATACATTGGTTTGTACCCAGAAATTTTTACTCAGAGTTACATTTCATTTATCATCATACTCTAATTTCCATAAACAATAGTCGCAAGGAGATAGGTATGGATACGAGTAGAAGAGTCATGGGAAAAGATACGTCGTCACTTCCCAAAAATAGGATATGAGGATATGCCTAAACACATAAAGCTATCTGAATTAACTTATAAGCATTTAACAATACATGCATAATACACATTGATATTGAGGTTCACTACATGAAGGGCTATTAGATATCAGAAAACAAGCAGACTCAAGAGCACTCTAAAAAGATAAAATCAGAAATCCACAGCGATAAGGTTCTTGGTGGCGGCACTTCATTGCATGGGACAGTTGATCTCAACCTGTATTGTTAGCAATGGCTGGATAATTTTGAAGGCCTTTTTGCAGAAGCTGATAAACTACAAGAAAACAGCAAATGCAAATCAGGCAATGTTATAATTTATTGGTACAGGCCATCAAGATGGATTACCCCCTTTTCCCATGTCAGTTAACCGATGAAAACATATGTACATAAACATATTAACCCTTCTCATTGATTTCTCGTTTTACTAATACTAGTTTGGGCTTTGCTAACAAAATTACATGCTGCAAAACATGTAAAAAAATATCATGCAAAAATCAGCAAATACATGCCTATTTTCCTTGAGCTAAATTCTTTGAATTGTTGCGAGATCATTTAAATTGGTCATGCCCCATTTAATTTGTTTCAGGACATGGCAGAATTGTCAACATTGTGTGCTAATAATGATGGGTGTTTTTTGGTGGCTTTATGGGTTGACATGAGCATCACATACACTATTGCTTTTAATCCATGAACCTTTTTAAAAGCTTAAAAGGGTGTGAATCCAAGATAAAAACAGTTTTATCATTCTTGAAATCCTTGATGTTTTTTCCTTTGGAAGGCGGGTTTGAAGATTGCTGATTGTGAGAGGTTAATAATTTTTTTATTTGAGCTTTTGATAAACCTAATGAGTTTAAAGCTCTCCACCTAAAGTTCTAAATTTTCCTAATGGCACCAATGTAAATCTGGTTATGAATCTTCTAGTTGCTTGTTGCCTTTGCATATGCTGATTTTAAGTTTTAACATACTTATATTTGATTTTTCTATTGCAAGAATTGTAGAGGATTTGAATGAAATAGCTATATTCCATGGGGACGTGGTGTGGACATCCCCACTTTGTCACTTGTGGAAACGATGGTGTGGGAACTTCCTCTCATGTCCATCATGGAGAATCCCCTCCCGCTACACCCTCCCCCACACACAAAAGAACCAAATATTTATTTTTTTATAAATAATTACTTAAACCCAAATGTAACCTAACCCTAAATGTAGGATCATGCGCAACCCATTCGAGCCCATATTGGCATATATAATAAGTTCTTTCAGTTTATCCTTTGTTTTTGGTATGACTGTGATGTAGACAATATTACTAGTAGCTGTATTGTGATGTAGTTTTTAAATGTTTGGTTTTTGTATTGTTTTGTGACATTGTGATGTGGTATGAGTATAATTGTATTTTCATTTGGACACTTTGGCTGCTATCAGTTAATGATAAAACTAGTTATTACTCTAAATTTGGCCATTGTTACATTTATGATTTACTTTTATTTGTAGTTTTAATTTTTTTGGAACAGCCGTCCCCTTGGCTGTTCCATTTTCTTTAGGATTGGAACTTCCATTTTCCCCATTTTACCTTTCCACATTCATTGCCTCCAAAAGGTGACTCAGCAGAACATAGCGAAAGAATGAGGTGAAAACAACGTATACACTTAGATACTCTTTTTCTCCTTAAGTTCACGAGTCTGACTCCATTCAATAATTTTGAAGAGGCCATTGACTTAGTGGAGTTGTCGATTGGTAATGAAAATTGTAATTGGAGATGACCAAAGTGTTCTGTGGGAGTGTAAAATGACCAAATAGGTTATATTTGTTGATCTGATTAGGTAGTACTTGTTATTTTCAATTGGATTAAACTTCAAGGTGAAGTTGATGGCAGCATTTGCTTGTGAATTTGGTAGCTTACTTTTTCTCTCTTTTTCACATATTAAATCTACTAGGGCAAAATTTCTCCATTTTCATTTTTTTAAAAACCTTTGAGGTCATTTTTGTAGATTGGGCGTTATATTTCTATTCGAGTTTGTTATTTCATTTCATACTTGTTATGCCGTGGAATCATGTCAATTAGATCTCGAGGCATAACAAGACCGGTGATTTTTAAGGAATGTTTGTATTAAATGTAGAACATGCGAGATTGGTTATTCTTCTACTCTAAACTAGTACACATATCTTAAATACAGATATCTCAAAAACGCTGAGTGAAATCAATCTCGAGGTGCCTAGCTTGGATTTGTCACATACGACATTGATTAATGACTCCATTACCTTCTCCAAAAATTTCTTGTTGACTAGTGACGAGTGCCCTCAATCTAGGTGCTTCATTGTGTTGGACTCAAAAAAACATTTGTGGGAAAACAAATAAACAAGGTCCAAACTCCATTTTATGCCCGAGATATTACGGTTTTTTGGTCGACTTCTCCAAGCATGAAGGAAAAACTTCCATATGTTGGTCAAATGGACATCAAATGTAAGTTTGAAACTGCCCTATGATGGTCATATGCTAAGTCAACACATTTGATTTTGTCTTTGAATTTGTGGAGGATAAAATTCATAAAATATCTGTTGCTAAAAAAATCAGCTATAATTCTTGATTAAATTCGAGTAAAAAATATATATACATCTAATATATTTTAAATCTATATAATTAAAAATATATATTTAGAAAAACCTATATATAATAAATTTAAAACTATACATTTATATTTTATAAACTTATAATTTATACTTATATTAATGTTTTATTACTTATAAACTTAAGTGCATGTGGTGGGCAAATGCGGTTAATGTTTTAATATAACTTATGCAATTGTCTTATATAGAACTCATGTTTTAAATTTAATTTATGCAATTGTCTTATAGATAGCTCATGTTTTAATATAACTTATAAAATCGAAATGTATAAGTACTAATGCACTGAAACTTTAAAAATCAAAATTATACAACGTTATATTAATGTTTTTATATATCGAATGGGTATGTCAGGGATATATTAATACATCCCAAAATATTAATCCCAGATAATAATGAGGCACACTCGTGTAATCGAACAATGTAAAACGAGATTTTAACATCGATGACACTAGAAAAATTAATGGTAGGCAGCGATTCGGGTGGCAAGTGTGACCGGAAACAAGGGCAGTTTCCCAGACGTAGCTTCCTTCAACCTAACACAATTTCTTTCGACCCAGTGCAGTTTTGGTGGTGTCCCAGATCTACAAGTAGAAAGTGTCTTGATTTCTAGTTTTACAGAGCAAATGGAGATCGCAGATAAAATAAAGCTTCCATGGTTAGAATAAATGCTAAAAACGGAAAGTTAACTCTTGTAAAACCCTAAAATGAATGGCTAACGGATTTACATGAATTTCAAAGTGATTTTTTATGATACTCGCTTGCTTTGAATTGTTATTCGATTCATACAAATAAAATCACGAATTTGTTTCACTGTTTTGAGATTTGGCAAATTTCGATTTTAATGATTGAAATTTGGCGAATGTTTCTTAGGTCATATGGACATCAAATTTTTAACATCTAATGAACATTACAGTGCACCACCACCATCGACTGCTATTGTAGGTGATGCCCATTGGCGTAATTACATATGTTTAGCTTCAGCCATTGACATGCTCTCAATTTTTAGCTCAGATTTCTCAAATTCCATTCCTTTGTTTTTGTTGAGGGCCAAATAACAACTTGCTTTTGTGATTTTTTATTTTATATTGTTCCCTCTAGTGATATGATTGAATTATAAACCCAAAAGCTATAATAAAGTATACAAGGATAGTTATCTGAATGTGCTAGAGTCCTATGGTGATAAAATTTCTCACAACCCTGTAATCAGGGAATTTTTGTAAGCAACCAAACTTGTTGAGAACTTAAGAACTCCTATCAAATGCTTTTTAATATTAAATTCTGAGTTCAATAAGTTTGTGAAAAATCTAGAGATATTTAGAAATTTCCCTAAAGATATTATATATTTGATACAAAAATTGGAAAATTCTCATTATACAAAAAATGGAAAATTCTCATAGATAGAAAGAAAATATATTGATATTCACATATGACCAAAAGCATGTCAATGGGACTCAAAAATTACAACCTTCTAGGATGGAGAAATACTAAAGTAAATAGATCCTAGGTTATAAAAGTAAACCAAACAGATGAAGATAAAAGCAAGAGATTAGGATAGGATGTCACTAGCAAGGCATGGGCTAGGAGAACCAACATCATCATCATCTATCATGGTCAAGGTATGAATGCATGACCTGATATTGCTCACATGGCAATGCCCGTGTTTGAAGGGTAAGACTGGACTATCGTAGGTAGAAGTTGGGTGCTCCCCTTAGAACCTCTCTTAACGTCCATGATCTCTTAACCTCTTGTTGCAGAGAAATAATAACTAATGTGTGCCTGCCTTCATGATTTTGGGTATGAACAAGGTGAAGGCATTGAAACCTAAGTAAAGCAAATCCACTCTTCATAGAACGACATTGAGTAGGTGGGGATGCTTTTCTAGTAATATTCATAGAGGGATGTTGTCTCACTATTTTGTCCCCATCTGTATATGAATCTATTATACTCAATGTGCACTCACCATCGATAATACTTGTGGAGGACCGAAAGAAGGAAGTGACAATCTAGCAATTCTAGGGGTCCCTTGTAGGGTCTACGTTTTAAATAATAGTCTCTCGAATAAAAAGGGCCAAACACCTTGGATAAAGAACTACCCAAGTCTTTGTACAGTCAATAGTATCTTCCCCAAATCTTATAGTAGATATGACACTTGAAAATAAAGTACGTATATTCCATCGTGGTGGTCAGTGTCAATTTGTAACCAGTGAGAGCACACCCCCACTTTGCAATGGGCATCCTCAAGCCATGTGATCAATGATGTTAGAGATAGTTCAATTAATGATAATGCCATCTACACTTTTAAGAAATGCACAACACATAAAGCCAACTTGGGGTTGAGTGGTTGTGGAGGAGATGTTCAAGTGGCTTGAATGTACTATTGACATCAGTACTCTTCGATAGCTCTGTTGATGACCTCCTTAGAGTGAAGAAAGCGAAAGAGGTTCATCAAAGGAGTACTTGAATTGAGGAAGATGATCAATGGAGATGCCAATAGATTAATGGAACAAACTCATCTGAAGATGCCAATAACGTGTGTTGTCTAGTGGAACCCAAAGGCTAGTCATTTCAGAACAACAAATGATCTATAATTTGGTGGATGGTCCACTCACAATACATCAATATGAACTTTGATCATACTCTTGACACACTTTATGGTGTTTTCTTATTGTTATACTTTTACATAGAAAATAGAGATATACGATGCTGTAAAGAAATGGATTGAAAACATAATGCAAGTAGGAAGAACACACAAATCACATAACATATTAAGTTACCCTGGAGAAACTTAAAATGAGAAAACTCTAGTAGAGTGAGGTGCTTATCCCTCCTCTTTCTACTATGTAGTCTTCAAGTACAAGTTTATTGCCGTCAAGTGGCTTTCATGGACACATTCACAATTCACAATTGCCCAAATGGTTGCACAACCTTTGCAACTTGTTATAACTCTCCTTAGACAATTCACAACACCTAACAAACAACACTTTCTAAGAGAACAAGGGGACACTGACTCATGCACTCAAGCCCTACAATTGCACTACTGAACCCATCTTCCATAAAATGCGTCTGCCTGCCCCAAAGGTCTATAATGATACAAATACTCAGCAACAAGAAGCATCCAGATCACCCATGAGATGAAATGAACCGACAAAAAGTCTAAAAACAAGTCACATTTGCAACCGCTAGTTGTTGAACTTAGGCTGCACAATTATCTAATAAGCCATGGGTTTTTTTGAAAAGGTGCAGCACCGCCATGGGTTTCTCTTAAAATCTGTAGTGCCACCATGGGTTTCTTCGATTTTTTTTGCGATGCCACATCTTCATCAAAACAAAGAGATACTCCCCAAGTGTCTGGGACTCTGGATTATTCAAAGACTTCCTCTAACTCCGAAAACTCTTTGTGCACCATTCTAATTGTGAATCTTATGTGAATTAGCTTTAAGAAGTTTCTGACAAGCATTTATTACATAGATGAGAATATTGGAAGTAGTTAGCTCATGTAGTTTGCATTATGCCTCACCAATTAGAGGTTTTTGGTCCTCGAAAGCTTTAGGATCTCAATAAATGAGGAAATTTATTCTCCATGTCTTCTTTGGAATACCATTTGGCCATTTGGGTCGCTGACCCTTTAATTTAATTTGCCAACTTTCTTGCGCCCCTTTTTTTGTTGTGCTTTCTATCTTCTGCAACACAATATCCTTTTGATCATCAGGAGCAAGTTCTTCAATATAAGGTAGCAATAGATCTCCTCCTCAATCATCTAGTTTTGGAGGCTCAAATAGAAGTAAGTTCTCAACATTGCGATGGAATATATTTTCATATAAGAAACAAATCCAATTTGAAAGCATTCTTGCTCACTTGCTTCAAAATGAAAAATGGACTATATCTAACAAGCTTAAGCTTCTTAGTTTTACCTTGGAGCGATACTCAACTCAAGAACAACCATACCTTGTCTCCAACAAGTAAACTATGTTTAGTCCTATGTTGATCATGTTTTGGAATGCGACTCCCTCAACCTCTCTTGCACTTGGAGGTGAATTTGCTAAATCTTCTTAATGAACATTTGTGCGTTGTGGACTTCCAAATTTACTTTTCCACTTCCTTTGTATGGTTGTTCTGAAACAATATCAAATGCACATGGAGGTAAGTAACCAGTACAAGTTTCAAAAGGAGATGGATCTATTGGTAGAAGAATTCAATGCTATGTTATAGGATTCAATGCTCTGTTATTCATTCATTCCAAGTCTTAGGATGCTTCCTATTGTACCCTTTCAAGAGTTGCACCAAGTTTCTATTCAGCATTTCGGTCTACCCATAGTTTGTGGACGAAGACCAATAATGGCATATACAAACCGAACTTTCGGTTACTAGGCTTGTTTGTACTACACAATACACATCCTCTTATGAACTTAGCAACATTAGCTTGCATATTTGGTCAAAAAACATACATTTGTAAATGTGCCATTGTCTTGTAACTCTAAAGTGACCTACAACTCTTGAAGCATGTGCTTCTCTCATGAGTTGATCTCTTCCTTACGTAGGCACCCTAAGCTTACCTATCTTATAGAGCAACCAATTTTAAAGATGGTAAGCCACCTTGGGCTCAAACCTTGCACCTTGGGGTCTCTTTGCTTGAGGAAGTGCTTTCTCAAAATCTGCATCATACTTATATACTTCTACATAAAATTCGTGCACAAAAGGTTCAAGAAGGGTTATGGTGCCCATTTTTGAAATCAAAGGTGGTCTAGATAACATGACCGCTAACTTGTTAGTCACATAATATATTTGATAACAAAATGAAATTGTTGCAATAAACCTATTCATTAAAATGTTTAGCTTGCTAATGTTTAGTTTGTGCTTGCAAATATGGAAGAGGGTGGTGATCCGTATGAACAATGCTTTCCTTACCCATTAGAGAGTGCTTCTATTTCTTCACCACTTGAATAAGAACATACATTTCTTTATCATATGTACAAAACTCTAGAATGGCATCATGAAACAACTTTGAATGGTAACATATGGGCTTACTTCCTTGCAATAGAACAAACCCCGTAACACGTTAGCAACATCTGTTTCCACCTCAAAAGGCTGTTACAAGTAAGGTAAAGCTAGAATCGGAGTGTTGCTAATCTTATGTTTAAACTCAACAAGTGCATCTTGTTGTTTCTTGCCCCAAGGAAAAGACTTACCCCATGTTGTAATGGCATGCAAATGTGCTGCTATAGAAGAGAAGCCTTGGACGAACTTTCTCAAATATTGAATTGCCCCTACAAAGCTTCTTGTTTCGGTCATGTTGGAAGGCCTAGGCCGATTCATGATGGCCTCTATATTTGCCGGATCAATTTTCAACTTTCCATCTCGAACCACATGCCCAAAATAGGCAAGTGATTGTTGTGCAAACTCACATTTGTTTTAATTCAACAACTTGTTCTCTTTCAAAACTTGTATAACTTGTTTCAAATGAATTAGATGTTCATCATAAGTTCTACTGAAAACAATAATATCATTCAAATATACAATAACAAAAGCATCTACAAATGGCCTCAATATCTCATTCATCATCCACATGAAAACAGTTGAAGCATTCCCTGACCCGAAAGGTAATACCAACCACTCATATAACCCTTGCCTTGTTTTGAATGTTGTCTTCCATATGTTCTCTTCTTTAATCCTCATTTGGTGATACCTAAATCTCAAATCCAACTTAGTAAAGTAATTGGCATGTTGGAGTTGATTTAAGAGATCATCAATATGTGGAAGAGGGTACCTATTCTTGATGGTGATTGTAACAATATTGTATATATTTGTAATTAATCTTAGGTGTTTAGCATAGGTGTCATGTTTTGTTCTATTCAATAAGTTCTTTATTCCTGTAGGAATAGGAATGGTCACAATGGGAATGTGAATTGAACATCTATTTTGGCTTATATATTGTAATGTTTGCTTTCATTTCAATTTGAATCGTGAAATATAATTTCATTGCCATTCCTTCAATATGATTTCCAGCCTGTCATTCGTATCAGACCCTGGAATTTCAGTTGTTTACTTTTAAAATTCTTTCTCCTCATTTCAAGTTGTACGGTCTGCATATTGTTATTTTTATTCTGTAAACTTGTTCCTGCCTATTCTTGAGCAGCGAATTATCCACTCAAAAGGGGCGTTTCTGCTATTCATTTGGCGTGACAGAACTGAGCAAGGATGTTTTGGCAAATTCTGCTGTTTCTGACTGCTGGCATCATTTGAGAGCTGCGTATCATCTCCTTTGACAGAAGCTGCTCTTCATGGACTGTGTACTTCCTTATATGAACTGAGTGGAAGCTGATTTGTTATGTTTCAGACCTGTCAATTGCTATTGAAGGCATTTTGACCATCTTTGGACTGTGTATTGTCTGACATTGAAGATGTTTTACAATGTTCTGACTGCGTATCAGCTGTAGGAAGACAACAAATTTATTAATCTCTGACTGTAATCTGCATACCAGCTCTCTGTGGCTACATTGCAAATTAAGTGGTGCCATTCTACTCAAAAGCTATGTGGCTGGAACTTGGTGTGGAAGGTTTTTCTTTGAAGACTTTCAAATCTCATTTAATTTATTGCCATGTGGAGGTGTGCAGCATTGGATTTTTTTTTTTAAGAGTTCGTACATTTTTGGTGTTCCAATATTGGAATCTTATGAACAAATTTTGAGGAGTAAGGTATATTTTATGCTATTTTACATTCAAAAAGCAAAATTTCATTTCTTTTAAATGCTATATTTTTCAAATTTTGAAAAACATCTAAATTTGAAAGCATTTAAAATTTGAAGCAATTTTTTCATTAAAATTGCCTTGAGCAAGCTACTCTAAGCGGATTTGAACAAAAAACAACCAAATCACGCAATTCAAGGAGAAATAAGGAGAGTTACTTTTTTACCCATTCGTTTCTGGCACAAAACATAAATCCGAAAATCAAGAAAAAAATCGAGTATATTGATGTATTAGGTTTTCTTTTTAAGCCGGTGTTAATGACAGGGCGAATATTTTTCAGTACCATTCCATATATAGAAAAGGGGACCATTTTGGAGCGATAAGAAATCAATTGGGGTGAAACTAAAAACTCAAAACCTCCAAAACTCAAAACCCCAAAAACTCAAACAAAAATCATGCATTCCATCAAATCTATTGTTGGCACTACATTCACTGACAAAGACAGTTGGCTAGAATGGTCTCGACAAATGGAGAACACACTCATTTTTAAAGATCTATGGTTTGATATTTGTGATGGGGCGAAACAACTTGTTGAACCAACTGGGAATGCAAATGATACTTACATGGAAGCCGAAAAACCAAAAGGCATTGGCCTTGAGGGCTTCAGTGGACGAAGATGTGTTTTGTCATATACAGGGGTGCAATACACCATGGGAAGCATTTTACAAACTAAAGAAGTTATATGATTCTCACTCAGAGTTGTAATTCATTTAGTTACAGTTGAAGTTGTTTAACTTAGAGTTGAAAGATAGTGATGTGATGGGAGTGGCTTTAGAGGTATGTGCCATCAAACATGACGTAGAAGCAATAGGTGTCAAAATCGACATCTACATGACCGCATTCATAAAACGCTTCTTCCCAACTATTCAACCTACTTGGAGTCTCTAAAAGCGAGCAGTCAATTGAAGACTCACACATTTGTTTAATTGGTTAAAAATAATGGCAGAAAGAGAAAAGGACTTTGGAAGAAAAAACTTATCCACAATAGGTGAAAGTGTGTGCTATGTCAAATCAAATTCTTCCAAAACATCAACTAAGGCTGTCTTTCAAAATTGAAGGGAATAACAAGTACAAGGGAAAAGGTGGCAAAAATAAAAATCATGGTGGTCAAAATAAAAAACAAAATGATAAACAAAACCTTTACTACGAATGGTGTGACAGAAAAAGAAGCCATGAGACTCACGAATGCACGACTCCATGGGAGAAAATTGAAGCATACCATAAGAAGAAAGAGGAAGAATCAAAGAAACATTAAAAAGAGTCAAACTCATTGCAATTTACTAGTGAATGTGTGTTTTCCAGTACAGATGATGAAGCAAACAATGTCTCGATCAGTTCTTCATGGTTTGATGCATGGGTTTTTGATACTGGTGCCACTCAACATATGACTTTCCGAAAAGACTTCTTTGGAGAATACAATGAAGAAAGTAGTGGCTCAGTATATGTTGCAGATAGATCAAGTCCGCAACCACAGAGAAGAGGTACAATTCGACTTAAGTGTCCAGGGCTTCCAGACTACAAACTTGAGAATGTTCTCTACCTTCCTCAATTGAAACAAAACTTGTCCCTAATGCTCATAAGGCAATGAGGCCATTCCATTCTATTGGATAATGGTGATGTCACTATTGGAAGAAAAAGTGATAATGCAATCATTTTGACTGGATGAAGAAGGGAAACTACTCAAACTAAGGGGTGAGCCATCAAATTCAAGTAATTATGCTTATCTTGTGAAAGCCAATGTTTCCAAACATGTTGTGGCATGCAAGATTTGGGCACACTCACTATAACAACATTCATGTATTGCAAAAGAATGTTGTGGGCATGTCTACATTGCCTGCAAAATCAAATGAGAAGTGTGAAGCTTGCATCTTGGCTAAACATGCAAGAGAACCGTCCCTGAAGTCACAGTGGAACGCTGACCGAAAATTGCAACTTGTTCACTTAGACTTGTGTTCTCTCCCAATCCTCTCCAGCCCTGAAGTCACAGTGGAACGTTGACCGAAAATTGCAACTTGTTCACTTAGACTTGTGTTCTCTCCCAATCCTCTCCGCTGGTGGTCATAAGTACTTCGTGTTGTTCATTGAACACTATAGTCGGATGACATGGATATACTTTTTGAAGAAAAAATTATAAGCCTTCGAGACTTTCCAAAAGTTTCAGAACATGATTGAAAATAAAGCACAAGCCTGCATCGAGACACTTAGGACAAACAGTGGTGGTGAATTCACTTCAAAGAAGTTTAAATCTTATCTTCGGGATCAAACACCATCTCATAGTTGCATCCACTCTGCAACGGAATGGAGTTGTAGAAAGGATGAACATAACTGTGATGAATATGGTTCGTGCAATGTTGTATTTCAAAGGGGTAAATATGCACTTTTGGGCCGTAGCAGCGAAAACAACAGTATACCTCCGCAACCAATCACCATCAACAACCCTGCAATCTAAGACTCCGTATGAGATGTGGTGTGGTCATCTCCCTTCAGTGCGACAACTTTGGATTTTCGGATCCACTTGTTATGCATTGATTTCAAAGGAGAAAAGAAATAAGTTGAACCACAGGGGTTAAAAATGCATCCACTTGGGATATTCTGAATCTTCCAAGGCATACATGTTATATGATGAGAAAGAGAAGTATTTTCTTGTCGTAAGAGAAGTTATCTTTTGTGAGTTTGCTAAGGATTGAGCATATTGATCGGCAACTGAGTCGACAAGTATGCAAAGTTTGATGTTTACAAAGAGAGTGATTTGGATGTTCCAGACAATGAGTGGGGGACACACAGTTGGGATTATATTGATTTTCTATTGTCTCCTATACATGAGCTTGAAACTCCTCATGAAGGGTAGAATGAAACTTCATCAGACAATGAACAGGGGCCACCAGAACAGAGGGTAGAAAGTGATGGAACTTCAAAGGATGAACTCGAAGCACCTAAAACACAGAAACAAATGCCTAAGTGGGTCACTCAAACATTGAAAGATATAAAACCTGTTGAAGTTGGGAAAACATGCACAAGAAGTGCACATATAGCTGTATCACAATCAGACAAGTCCCTTGAAGAAATTCAAGACATAATTGAAAAGCTTACCTTGAATGATTCTCCAAAAGAACTCAATGTTGGTTTGATTCAGAACCAACATCTGTCAAACAGAGTGAGAAGCTTGAATCTTGGAGAAAAACAATGAAAGATGAGTACAGTGCATTGGTCAAAAATGGGACTTGAAAATTGGTTGATCTTTCATATGGCTGCAAACTGATTGGCTGCAAGTGGGTATATCGCAACAAATACAAGGTTGATGGCTCACTTGACAAGCACAAAACAAGGCTTGTCGCAAAGGGGTATGCTCAAAAAGAAGGAATTGACTACAATAAAACCTTCACTTACAACCAAATGGACTGCTATTTAAACCATGTTGGCTTTGGCAGCTCACAACGGTAGAAATTTCACCAAATGGATGCCAAAATTGCATTTCTGAATGGTGACTTGAAGGATACTGTGTACATGACACAATCCAAAGGTTTTGCAGTAAATGGACAAGAGCACAAGGTGTGCAAATTGGAAAAATTGCTATATGGTTTGAAACAAGTCCCTTGAACATGGTATGACAAACTCGCAGAGCACCTCATCAACATGAACTTAAAACATTTTGAGTTTGAAAATGCAACTCTTTTTGTCAAAACAGTTGACAAAATAGTTGTATTTGTGGTGGTGTATGTTGATGATTTGCTCATCATAGGGAACAGTGAACGATGCACTGCAAAATTTAAATCAGAGTTGATGAAAAGCTTTGAAATGATTGATTTGGGTTATCTTCATTACTATTTGGGTATTGAAGTAATTCAAAAAACAAAGTATTTCTTCATCACTTAGCATAAGTACATTGGTGACATTGTGAGCAAGTTTGGAATGGAAGATTGTAATCTTTTTAACACGCCCATGGAATCAATTCTCAAATTGACCTCTGAAGATTCAACAGATTTGGTTGATGCCACTAAACACAAACAACTTATTGGAAGTCTGATTTATGTGACCACAACTCGACCAGATATATCATTTGTAGTTGTTCTCTCAGGATTCATTCAACAACCAAAGGACATTCATTGGGTAGCGACCAAAAGGGTCCTCATATATCTCAAAGGAACACAAAATTTTGGGTTCGAATACTCCAGGGTAAGAGACTTCAAACTGGTTGGGTATTCAGATTCTGATTATGCCAGTGATCATGAAGATGGAAAGTTCACCTCGGGTTTTCTGATGAATTTGGGAACAACCGTTGTTAGTTGGAAATCCAAGAAGCAATTAGTGCCGGCAATTTTTTTAGTAGAAGCATAATATATGAGCACTTCAGAGGCAACTAGAGAGATCCTGTGGCTGAGAAGGGTTCCTTCAGATTTACAGGGGCAACAGGGTTCATCAACACCTCTCATGGTTGGACAACACTTCTGCAATCCAGATGGCAAAGAATCCAGTGTTTCATGACCGAACCAAACATACCAATACCAAATTTCATTTGATTCAGCACTATGTGATAGATGGCAATGTCAAGTTGCAACATTGCCCGATAGTAGAGCAACCAGTAGCCATTCTGACAAAAGTGCTTGGATGATTTTTTTTTGAAAAGTTCAAAGGAATGCTTGGTTTAATAAAGATTCTTGCAGATTAAGGGGGGGATGTAACAATATTGTATATATTTGTTATTAATTCTAGGTGTCTAGCATAGGTGTCATGTTTTGTCTTATTTAATAAGTTCTTCATTCTTGTAGGAATAGGAATAGTCACAATGGGATTGTGAATTGAGCAGCCATTTTGGCTTATATATTGTAATGTTTGCTTTCATTGCAATCTGAATTGTGAAATATAATTTCATTGCCATTCCTTCAATATTATTTTCGGCTTGTCAGCGATTTTTTTGAGTGCTTTATAATTAACACACATTTTCTACAAACCATCTTTCTTAGGTACTTTGATCAATCAAAGACTGTAACTGCTGTTTTATCTCATTGGCATCCACCAAGGATTGTCGATAGAGACTCAAATTGGAAGAGGACAATCTAGAAACAATTGAATTTGTGCTCAATAGGCCTCACGGGTGGCATATTAATGGGCTATTGGACAACTTCCTCGAACAGTTGCACTAACTCTCGCAGTTACTTTTGCTCTTTTTTAGTAAACATGCCACAAGAAGTCTTATGTGTAGTCACTTCTTTATCTTGTGTCTCTTAAAAGAAGTGAAGCAAACATCCCACTAGCATTAATCAGCGTTTTGGCTTGAGAGACACTTACCAAGGAGATATTAGAGTTGCCTTCATAGGCTTTAATTTTGTAGCTTTTGCCGTTCTTCATTGAACGGTATTGATTGGCTCTTCTTATGAAGATGGCATCCAGAATATACATATAATGGCAGCCAAACACTACACCACACACGTCAAGAGGCACAAAATCCACTATGACTTCATCAGTGAAATACTAAATGTGACTTTTCATTGTTTGGTCACCTTGAACTCTACTCCTTGCTTTACCCAAACCATAGCATATGGATTAGGATGATTGTAAATTTCTAACTGCAATTTGTCCACTAACTCCTTGCTTATCAAATTTTCTTGAGAGTAAGAATAAAAAAGAGCTTCCACTTTAGTTTTTTTAATTTGAACTTCGATATGGAAAAGCTCTGTAAGTTCACCTTGATCCTGAGCGCTATTTCTACCCAAACATGCCTCCTTGTGAATAGATGTACACAATAATGTTTCACCCACATCGGAGTTTCACCCATTTTCAATCACTTGGAATGAAGTCAGCTTTTTTTTCTTTATGCCTTTGTACAAATGCAATTCTGAATGCAACTTTCAACAAGTCTTCTCTGAATGACTATCAACGTTACAATGGCCACAATGCATTTTAGTATCTTTTTGAGAAAAAAATTTAGTAGCATTATGCTTACATTTCCATTTACCTTTGCCCTTTTGCTTAGAACGACCCTGCTGTTTTGGTGTGTTTGAAGAGGTAGATAGACCTTTATTTTTGTCCATTTCTAAGTAATGAGCTTGAGAACAAGCATAGGCTTATTTGAGAGCACTGGTCTCCTCAAATGTCTATGGAGTCCACCCATGTTCATCAGGATGTCATAGTCCATTATATCCTTGCACATTTGACTGTGTTCTTGCGAAACTCACTTGTATACGCTTGCACACTTTGGCCTTGTTTCTACCTAAGATATTGCCAATACATGGACCTCTCATCCTCATATTAAATAGGATTAAATTGCTTCTTGACCCACATTTTAAATTCATCCCATGTAGCAATTTGAGGTAGCTTCTTAACAACCAAGATATTAACATAACTTTCAAACGAAGTCAAAGCATGCTTGGTTAATTTTAACCTTGCAAAAGAATTTTGCTTGCTCTCATTAATCTGAGGCAAAATGAAATATATCTCAAGTTGAACAGGGCAAGGGTCTAGTCTCTCCGCATTCACCTCTCCTCCATACAACTGAATCTCAATTTTTTGCTTTAGTTTTTAATGGCGGTGGAGCTTAGTTGGAACAAGGCTTTCCTAAAGCCTCATGTTCAGGAGCTTTCATCTCCTCGCTCGCTTTCAAAGCTTCTATAGAAATGCCTAGCTTCACCATGAGAATCCCCATAATGGACTCCAACTTATCAAGCTTATCCATCTTGCTCGTAGATAAAGAGATGTTAGCAACATCCTCTTCCAATTTGTGAAATTGTTCATCGGATGAAGGTACATTTTCACCAGGATGGGCCATGCCTATGCTTTCTCTATTCCACTTCCTTGTGGAAATCTCTTGTTGCAAGGGAACCAAGATGCTTTCACTAGTAGCAATTATTGCTTTGGCAACGAGCATAAAACTGCAAAAATAGTCACACAAAAACCATACACAATGGAGTTAAACTAGCTTTGATACCAATATGATCCGTAATTTGGTAGATAATCCACTCACAATTCATCAATACGAGTCCTATTCATACTTCTAACACACTTTATGATGTTTGCTTACTGTTATGCTACATTTTACTTGGAAAACAAAGACATAAAATGCTATAAAGAAATGGATTGAAAACAAAATGCAAGTAGGAAGAACACACAAAACACATAACACAACAAGTTAGCTTAGTGAAAGTCTATATGAGAAAACTCCAGTAGAGTGAGGTGTTTATCCCCCCTCTTTCCAATATGTAGTTTTTAAGTACAGGTTTATTGCCATCAAGTTGCCTTAATGGACATATTCACAATTCACAATTATCCAAATACCTGCCCAATGCTTTGCAACTTCTTACAACTCTCTTCAAATAATTCACAACACCTAACAAACAACCCCAGTTAGGAAAACAATGAAACACTGACTCATGGACTCAAGACCTACGATTGTATTGCTGAACCCAACTTCCATTAAATGCCTCAGTTTATCCCTAAGACTTGTATTTATAAAAGGACTCAACAACATGAAGTACATGGATCACTGAAGAGATGAACTCAACCAACAAAATCTCCACAGACAAGCCATGTTTGCAATTGTTACTTGTTGAACTCAAGCCACACGATTTTTTGATAAGCTGCTTCCTCGCCGTAGGTTTCTCTAAAAAGGCATGGCACCACCGCAGGTTGCTATGAAAAGGTGAGGTGTCGGTTCTACGTTAAAATAGAGGGATACTCTCAAAGTGTCTGGGTCATTTTGAGATGTACACCGACTCTGGAAACTCCTCATGCACCTTTCTAATTACAATTCTTACCAAATTGTCTTTAAGAACTTCTTTCAAGCATTTATTACATAGATGAGAGTAGTGGAAGTAATTAGCTCACATGGCTAACATACTAGATCTGAATTTGGATCAACAAATGGGGAAGGAGCTAGAGGGAAAACTTGGCTTGGACAATGTGTTGAGGAACCATGTATTTGCAGAAAATCATATGCAGAAGCATAAGATTTTGGACATGCTCAAAATGTGTTTGGGTGGTAGGTCCCAAGCCTCATAACAAAAAATAACCATAACCCTAATGATTGCTTTGAAGGGGCCCATCTTTGAAGGGATACTTTGAAATATTAATATATACTTGAAACTGTAGTTCACATACCCGTACTCGGCGAGTGTTCGCCTAGGCCCAAAAAATTTTAATTGGTGATTAATCAACAACCACTTGCCATTAATCGGTGATACTTGACAAATTAAAAAAAAAAAAAGCTCAAATTTATTAAAAAACATAAATTTTATAGAAATTATAGTTGCAAAATGTATCAAATGAGTCTGTAGAATATTGGAGAAGTGTTTTCTATTAGATTTGAATACAATTGAAGTACAAAATCGCATAATCATGATTCATGCGAATACAATTGTGACACTGTCAAGTGTCAACAACGAACTGATACAGTGATACTTATACAAGAATCTGCAAGTACAAATTACAAGAACCTATAATTGTCACTTCTCTGCTCTCTGGAAAACTAAGGGAGCATTTTTTCCACATATTACCGACGTCCTAGACGCGTTTGCAAGGGCTGGACATATCTGGACGCGTACAGGCCATTAACCGTGCTCGACAAGTACTTGCATAGTACTCATCGATACTCGAGATTCATTGTGAGTATTGTGCTAGTACTCGCCGGGCACCAAAAAAAAAACCGCAATTTTGAGCAGCGATTATTGGGTTTGCTTCATGGTTAGGGATTAATCTAGTAACCGACGAGTATGCCATCTATGCTTGAAACATTTGTGCTCTAGAACAAAAAGTGAGGCATATCTCTTGCATAGATGCGACTTGTGAGCCATCTTGAGAGACTAAACGATGGTCAAGAAAATGGTCTCCACAGACTCTTCTTTGTAGAAAAATTGAAACCTTAAATGAGGATTCTTGGAAGCATTGAAAACCATGAATCTAGTTTTACTAAGGTTTACCACAAGCTGAAAAAGCTTGCGATGATGAGCAAGGGCATCAAACTGTCTTTGTAAATCATTGATGGAGTGAGTGAGGAGGACAATGCCATCAGCAAATAGCAGTAGAGTAATTGGGACATTGGTATGATATGAAACAGACATCAACATGGTAATGTTGCTGGAGAAAGTCCTCAAGCTAATCTATGTAATTAAAACGTTGATCAGAGGGGGTAACCCTCATATCTATGATGGTACTCATAACAAAGTCAGAGAAACCAGGGGAAGCTGAAATTGACCGACCACCATCTCATAAAGCCTCATGCTGGCAGTAATGAAAGAATTTCTCATCTAATATTTAAAGAAAACAAATTTGTTTAATAGAAATTGTGTAAAATCTTTATTTTCAATTGGGAAATTCATTTTGAAACTTATTTTAAATAAGGTCAATTGGTGAGTATTAACCATTAAAAGTTTCCCTAATTCAGAGAGATCCAGTATGATCCAGGAGATGAATACTTGGATTATGGTATTCTGGATTACAGGAAAGACGGAAGTCTACTAGGAGTGCTGAGCACTGTTTCTTTAATACCCCCTGATAATCTTTTGATTATGCCTCAAATTGGACATAGGAGGTAGATATCTGATTACATGAGACATAACAGTTACTACATGAGATTTTATCTTAGGTAGAAAATATTCACCGAAAAATTTATAGTGGTTGTGTATGACTTTGGGATAAAACATATTGAAATGTTTGTTGAGTTACTTTGTTCATATCAAACATGATAGTCAAGGATGTGGTCTTATATGCAGTGTTTAATTCGAAAGGCTTCTTGAAAGCATGTACAATGCCACTAAATTCCAGAAGACACGAAAGTAAGAGTCTGGATGTTCAGAAAACTGGTCATGTTTAGTAAGAAGTTTGTGGAAGTGAACTGATCTGGGTTCCAATGCTTTGAAGTACAACCATGAGCAAATGTTCTGTGCAGAATATTTATGTGTTGAAATTCCTGCAGCTAGAATGTAAACTGTAGCATACTCTTTTTTATTCCTTTGTATTCTATTGGCATCACTATTCAATTATATAGGACTTGATATATACCTCGATGGGGCATTAGATCAAAAGCTATTGCAAATAACAAATATTTGTTCCACTTTATAAGCTTTTAATCTTTCCCATTTTTTAATATAGAGCCTTTTTATTCGGTTTCAGAATACAGTTATAGTAGTCTTTTTGATTTGGTTTTTATAGACCCCTTTATAAGATTCAAATGATATATCATTAAGTGTCCATTGCTGTGAGATGTATTTAATTACCAGTTTTGTTGATAATTTTGTGGTCAATCGTGGACGGTAATGAGTTTTCACCTCCTCCTATTCTATCCTATTGCTAGTTTTCAGTAGTCCCATGGAGCGTTTATGGTACTGGTAAGTGTATTATATTGTTTTCTTTTCCTGGTCAACGTATCTCTTGTTACTGTGCATGGTAAGCTCACAGGAAAGACAATCTGTTGAAATATGCATTGTTTTGTTATTGCCTTCCTGTTGATGGCGAGTCTTTATCTTTGAATTTAACAAGAAATATTCCATGATTATATTTTCAGATGATAATGGAAAAGAAGTTTCAGCCTGTCATTGTTTTCAGTTTTAGTCGCCGTGAATGTGAACAACATGCTCTGTCTATGCCCAAGCTTGATTTCAATTCTGAGGAAGAGAAACAAGCTGTGGAGCAGGTTTTTCAAAATGCGATATTATGTCTTATTGAGGAAGACAGAAATCTTCCAGCTGTAGAATTAATGCTTCCATTACTGAAAAGGGGCATTGCAGTACATCACTCAGGCCTTTTACCAATTATTAAAGAGTTGGTTGAGCTTCTGTTTCAAGAAGGCCTGATAAAAGCCCTTTTTGCTACGGAAACGGTAAGATCTTCATTTCTTTGTGGTCTTTTGAGGTGCACATGAACCGTCCTGTATCTAACTGCTGCATTTGTATCTTCTATTGATCTCCTGTATATGTGAAGAGAATTGAAGCTGCAACATATGCATTACTGAAATCATTTTTCATATCAAGTAATGGATTTTGCTACACACTTCACTTGTTGGCCTCTTTGATGACACTTAAGGTCTCATTTTTTAATTCTATGATTGAGATTAATTACTTTCTGGTTAACGGTGGGGCAGTTTGCAATGGGACTGAATATGCCTGCAAAGACTGTTGTGTTTACAGCACTTAGAAAATTTGACGGTGATAGCCATCGTTGGATGTCTTCTGGGGAATATATACAGGTAATGCCATCCAAAATGTCAAAAGATGTGGCTATAAAATAAACAATTTTTGTTAGAACATTATGAAGGTAACACATCACTGTTTTTATTTATCTTTTAGAATGTTCTTTTATTCATTATTCACTTGATGAACTTTTTTTTGTCTTTTCCGATTGCACTTGAGAGTTGGGTATACCACCAAACAACTGCATTTATGCAATTTTTTTTTTCGAAAATTTAACAGATGAGTGGCAGAGCTGGAAGGAGGGGCAAAGATGAACGTGGCATCTGTATCATCATGATTGATGAAGAGGTACAATTTCCGTTGTCATGTGGTGCAAAATTTTATTTGAAGGCTAATATTTGAATGTTTATGCCTTTAGGTTTTGCAATTCTTGTTCGGAAAAAAATTAGAAGGGTAACTATATTACTTGAGCATTAACAGACCTTAAGATCAGTGCTAGTTTATCGGGAATATGATAGGTAATTACATTAGATTATCGGGAATATGATCGGGAATATAATTTTAGATTATTGGGAATCTGATTGATGGAATTTTCTATAGATTATCAGGAATATGACCGGGATTATACTTTTAGATTACTGGGCATATGATTGATGTAGTTTTCTAAGATTATTTGTAATATGATCAGGGATATGATTGGTGTAATTTTTTATAGATTATTAGGAATATGATCAGGAGTATTATATTACATTAGATTGGATGGCATTGTACAGGATCTAGTGACATTGTTTGCATAAAAAAAAATTGGAGTGTCATGATTGCACGACTTATAGTGCGTTGGCAAAATTTTATATCGCTGCAATATTTATTTATTTTGTTGACTTGCCCAACGTGCAGCGGCACGATTTTTGCAACATTGGATAAATCGTCATTGGAGAGGTGATTTTCCTGTGTTTGAGAGGGGGCTTTGGGGTTTTTGAGTATTTTTGATTGGAAAACATAAAAAAGAACAAAAAAGAAAAATGGAGAAAGCTGAAATTGGAAGAAGATGGAAGAAGTTGGAGGTGAAGGTGAGAAACCCATGACATAATAAACACAAAAGACTCTTTGGATGACTCAGATTTGGATAGAAATGAATGGGAAATTCTTCCTCTTGCATGAAAACTTAAAATGAACAGCCATGTAGGAGGAATAAAATATTGTCCAGATGCACAAAGTCTTCTCTTAAATCTGAATTCATGTAATTGGTGCAAAGCCCATTCACCAGGTTTTGCAATGCAATGTTTGTAAAATTTGGAGTGTTACATACAATAAAGAAAATACAGGATTTTAATGTCTGCCTCTATCCATGAATAACAATGCAAGTTTGACAATTAGATGACACAAAAAACCCATATGATAGTGGATTGATTTCATACATTTGATCATATTCTATTAAAAAAATTGGATAAGTACTCAACATACAATGTTGTGGCAAGCTCTCTCCTCGGGTCGAGAGAAAGAAGAACCATTTCATAACCCAGAATTATCTCTTTTGTACAATTTTTCACCCCCAAAGGAAGTTGAACAACAATCCTTTGCAGTATGTCAACCTAGAGCTTCCAACTAGAGTTTGCCCATATTTGCATTTTATTATCTAGATACTTTTACAAAACAACGACGATTGTGACCATGCATTTATTAAAACTAATTAATCTTAAAAAATTATTAATTAATTTTAACTATTGACTCCAAATCAGATAGTTTAATTTTGATGTTTAATCAAATAGACGTCAAGTCTACTTTAACACTCTTTCAAATAGATGTCAAATCCATTTTGACATTAAACCATTTTTTGTCGTTTGAATCAATTTTGGCATCAAATCACGTTGACGTCTGAATCAAACTGACTCTGAATCCACATGACTCTAATTGCTTGCGTTGACGTTGATTTTCTTGTTGTCACATTCACGGGCACTTGCATCTAATAGCATTAATAAATGATTCTATGATTCTTTTTGCATACCTGACCTGCTCCTTGTAATGACTTTAAATAAAAATCAATTTAATTTTAAGAGAATTAATATGATTTAATATCACAGTCATTCAAATATAGTTTGAGCCCACGAATGCTAGTTTCAAAATTTTCTCCATGTAGATTTTCCCACTATGGATTTGCTTGGGAATGACACCCTAAATGGGTGTGTCAAGTCTTGTGCATTGGGTGATAGAGTAAGCATTCTTATCTTGCAATTTCTTGATTGTCTTTTTCTTTTACTTCTAATTGCCTATTAAGAGCGGAATTGGGATTGTTATCTCGAAGTTCAAAAACAGGGGATAACAGTGGTTCTGATTGTGGGATACTATTTCCTGGCGGAAGGGAGAAGTTCAAATTCTTTGGTGACCAGTGCCTTACCCACCTTGTGGATTCGTGTAGATGGTGTGTAGCACACACTCACATGTCTTGATCTGGCCAACTAGTAGCTAGTTTGCCTTTCCCAATCGTATGGGAAATGAACATGCATTGTCGAGACATATAATTGTCTTTAAAATCTGCTTATTTTCTTGATTTCCTATTTGCTTGAGAAAGTGTGGTGAAAGATACTCTTGTCAATTTTGACTTCTGAGGGTCGGGTATTGCTTATTGTGCGGTTGCTTGCTATGAGAGCTTTCTGACACTTCTAACGAGAGCTAGAACATGCGGGAGATGCTGTTGAAATAGTGCACACCCTTTGAGAACTCTTGCATAATAATTTCAATTGATGCTTTACGATTTAAAGACATTGATTTTGAGACAAAGTTGAAAGTCTGACCATTTCGAGATGCTTGGAAGTATATCTGAGGACACATTTCCTTTGTGTTTAAAAACACATGCTGACTTGTTTGAATACCGTTGGAAACAACATTACCTAGAATGTTTCTTGGTGTAAAGTTTACAGCCTCTTCAAGATGCCCGACACTACCAAGAAGGTCAACTATGTATGCACAACAAGCCTCTTTGGGTGTAGTTAGGGCACCTTCTTCTGTGACATTGGTGCATGTGCAAACTTTGCAATATTGAACCAGGATCAGAGGAGCATTTGGATTTATTTGCTTGGTGTATTGTGAGATTTACATAATGTATCTTTAGAGTAAGTCTAGACCCAACAACTTAGCTCTTGTATTTTATGCTTTATCTCCTTTTTCTCTTGCTTGTTCTTACTGGAGATGTATTTTTCTTATAGTCCCATTGGCTGTTCTTGGCCTCTGCTAAACTTATACCAATCTATGACTTGGCCACGACTCACCTCGTCAATTGTTATTGCTTTTAGCTCGTTGTTGGTGTTATTAACATTTGGCCAACTCGATGCCATGTCACATTTGAACAACTCGCCTCATGTTGTGTATCCTTTATTTGATTCTGGTTCATAGCTTTTCAATACCAATTTTCCTGTTCAAGTCTTTTCTTGATATGAATCTTAATGGCTTTGCCAACACCTCATCACCAGTACTAATTTTTTGCACACATGTCATGATGTTGGGACTTCCCTTGCCTTGTAAAGTCTTATAGCATCTTTCGTGCAACGTCACAACGTTCCATTTTATGTGAGGGGGCATAACATTATAACAATAATGTTCTAAATAGCATATCACGTTAGCAACCAATGTAGCTTATTTAATTTATCCCTATGATGTATTATTTATCCAACATCTCCCCCCTTATTACATCATAGTCTTAAGAGTGCAAGGGATAGAATTTCAAAATGCTTCGAACTGCAGATGTGCAAGTGATTTGGTGAAGATATTTGTACATTGATCTAGAGTGCGGCAAAACTAGAGCTGGATATTATGTTGTTGAACATGCTGGCGTATGAAGTGGCACTGAACCTCAATGTGTTTTGTGGACTTGTGGAATATGAGATTACGAACAAGTTTCATAGCACCCTGATTGTCGTAGTACAATATTGTTGGTTTTTTTTGTGGTACTCTTGTTCTTTTTAGTATACAATGTAACCATATTGCTTCGCAAACAACTCCACTTGCTGCACGATATTTTGCTTTAGTGGAAGATTGGGCAACTATGTTTTGTTGCTTACTTTTCCATGAAGTAAGACTAGATTCTAGAAAGAAAACAAATGTAAATATGGATTTTTTTCATCGATGGATCCTACATGGTTTGTGTTTGTGTAAGGCAGTCAAGAACTGATCAATCTTGTACTCTAGGCCATGTTCCATAGTACCAGGGACATACCTCAATACCCACTTTTATACCTTGCAGTGACATAGCTTTGGTTCTTGCATGAATAATGAAAGATAATTCACAACATAGTTGATATTTGGCATGGTGTAAGTTAGGTAAATTAGACTCCCAATCAGTTGATGACAGAGAGTGGCATACACTAGAGGAGATGGATTAAGGGTAATTTTTAGGGGCTATTTTTCGCCAACTGGCTATTTTTTAAACTATTTTCTAAAATCTTAGATTCATCAATGAACAAAGTTTTGAAAAATATTCACCAAATTTTCTTATAAGGTGTTCATAAAGTTGTTAAATTAGCCAAAATATACATTTATTAGTAGTAAATTCTATGTTATTCCCTAAATTTTGCTTACCGTACTTCTATTCGATAGTTTTCAATATAATAATAATCGCCTCCAACTAAACATTTTAAAAATATTCTCATTCCTCAAAAAATACCCTGGATTGATTAGATCAGTTGTAGTCTTGTCTCCATGGGTGTTGGCATGGGCATACAATGTATCCCCTGAAACTTCTCGAGCAAAGCCTTAGCATATCTTAGTTGAGACACAAAAATGCGATGTCTTGTTTGCCATACCTCCAAACCAAGACAATAGTACAGAAACCTGAGATCAATCGTGTCAAATGATTTCTTAAGGTCATTCTTTTTTGCATCAATCATCATCTCCAAATTGCATGTGATGACGAGGACATACACACTAAGAATCGCGACCACCCCCTTGCTCTTGAGGTAAAGGTTTATATCACATGGGCCCAAACAAAATCGATGTTGCACAAGATGCTTGTTGGGATAAATAACGGAAGCACACAATTGATTACCAAGCAACTTTAACATGCGGAAATCAACCAGAATACACAAGTAACTAGAATTCAGAAATAACACATGATATGAGAGACAATACACAACTTGTATTAAAACTCTTTCAGAAGGAAATACAACAAAGAAGGCTGCCACAGTTCTTCTTCTTTACACACCTCTAGGGCTCCCACACTTCTAGGGCATAAACAGTAAATCTTCCCTCAAAGCTCTCTCTCTTAGGTCTCAACACCCAACTCAAACACAGAGTTGGTGTTCACTTTACACTTGTGCTCCACGCACTCCACAAGTGCTCCACGCACTCCACAAGTACACAAACGTACTTCAAGTAGATCTCTCCTGAACCTGCAACAACCTGCACCTCAATTTGATCTTACTTATGGAAGGATCTTCCTTGTCTTCCTCTTTGCTCTCTATGAGTACCCACTGTACTCCAAGTAGATCCTGCCTGATTCTGCTCCCTGTTGTGTTGCTGTCCTATCTGATCTTGCATACCTGCAAATCAATCTGGTTCTGCACACCTGTGAACTTTGACCTTGCACACACATACACCTGCAAATCAATGATCTTACTTACTATGTAGATCTCTTAAAGTAGCCATGCTCACTTGATGACCAAGATCATACATACATGAAGAACCCTGCTGATTCTCCAATCCAGCACCCACACTTGGTACTGTGGCACTAAGAGGAACACACCATTGCTCTCTTCTCTCTGAAGGAGCTTATTTGCTCTCTTACTCACTATCACAAGTTTACAATACAACCAATGTGTCTCTTAAATAGATCTCATGCAAACAATAATTAGACACCTAATTACAATAATTAGATCCGCTAGTCTAAATTTGGCTCTAGACATGCAAACACTTGGTTCGTTAGCTAACTGCCCGTAATACACGCAGCTCGAACCACACAGGTGACCGACGTCGGTCCCTGTCTGCCTGGGGGTGCCGACGCCGGTCGACTTCTGACCGACGTCGGTTGCTCTCCTGCCTTATCCTGCCGACGTCGGTTGGCCTGACCGACGCCGGTGTCTGTGACACTCTGCAACCCTTCGCAACCTCTTTCCCTGCTTGTATCAGTGAAGCTTTTAGCTCCACAACCTAACAATCTCCCACTTGGAGATAAACAGCTGCACTGTACCTGTACCTGTACTCCGTCTAATCTATTTTCTGGCTTGTATCCCTCTTCAAGATCAATTCTGAAGACAACCCACCACACAACCTGTGGTGTACCTCCTGTCATCCGAGTAACCTGCCACATCCGAACCTACAAACCCATGTAGTGAAGTCCTGACCCTGCATGTATCCCTGCTGTTGGTCCCTCTCAAATACCTGAGAACCCACTTCCTCGAATTGGCTCTTAACTCTCTGACGACACCCACTGCTTGGACAAACTCAGGCCTATACCAGACCTCATGTGATTTCGGACACTGAATTGTCCAGCCCTTAGTGTGCTCCGGCTCTGCATCCTGCGTAATGAACCTCGCCAACACCTGATTCACATCAGCTCTTACTGGAGACAAAATCAGCCTGTGATCTCCCATGTCTCCCATGCCAAAGAATTTCGCTGCTTCAAATTCTTCATAGCAAACCATTGAACTAATCTTACCCTTAGCTCAGCAAAACCGTGTATGTACAAACCTGTTAGCAAACATACCATCCACATACAGTAACAGGATAATGTCATGACCATCATCCCCCTGGTAAGACAAACCACAGTAGTTACCCTGACATTGACTAAAGTCATGCTCTGTCATCCCCCTGTCAAAACCTGTACCACTGTCTGCAGCTTCCTCAAGACCATATGACCTGGTCTTCCGTCTCACGTGTCCGTTCTCTCTATTCTTCAACTAAGGTATCCATTCGTCTCTGTGCTTTCATACCTGCTGGCAACCCTACCAAATCTCCTGCTTGGTTCTGCATCCTATTCCTGCCATGCTCCCACTGTTTTCTGAATCCTTCCTGCTCTGCAGTCAGCAACTAGTATAAAGAAAAGGAACAACGAATTTGAGGCTTATTTACCACTTTCAGTCCTCCATGTGGGCGTTTGAGACTCCTTGACAGCTTGCTGTCCACCCAAAATCTGTTACAGTGACCGACCTCGGTCACCACACAGTCTGCATCCAACCGACGTCAGTTCCATGCCCCTGTCCTGACTACCAACCCTGCCGACGTCGGTGTCTCCTGCTGAGGACGTCGGTCCTCCTAACTGACGTCGGTCTTACTACTGTCGACGTCGGTTTTTCTGTCGACGCCGGTACCTGTGTTCGCCTGTGAGTGATGACTTTTTATCCGCGAGCTCATTTGAATCAAAACCCATGTCCAAACTGCCCTGCTCAGAAGTATCCAGTCCCATCCACTGGTCTCTGTTCGCCATCTCCTTCATAAACACCAAGGCTTTCCAGTTCTTGAACCTGTCAAATATATCAGTCTTCCGCTTAAGAACATGCATCTCCTTCTTTCTCATGTGACCAAGCCTACAAAGCCACGTTTCCGCAACAGAAGAAGAATCAGTAATATAAACAAGTAGATAAAGAGTACCTTTTTTTTACCACCAGCTAATTCAAGTGCATCCGCTGTGAGAGTTCTTGAGCATCTCTCATCACCCAACCTTTCTGAAGAAATTAGCCACATCTCCAAACCTGAGACTTGCATGACCTCCTTCAACACCCATGTGTTGGCCGCCTGCAATTTCAACGTCACTTCCCCTTTGCCAATTCTTTGACAAGGCTCACCAGCTCCTCTCCTTGGGGCTGCATGGAAAGAGACAACAAAATATATTATCCAAGATTCAACTTTATCCAAAAAACCTCCCAGAGCATCCTGTGCAACAACCCCTGCAACATCTGCATCTTCAGTTCCTTCATGCTGATCTGCTACCAACCAACAATATTCTTTTCCCTGCTCTTTCTTTTCATAAGACCGTAAGTGACCATTTGTGCTTTTCAACTCTTCCATTTTTAACTTACTTTCATCTGCCATTGCTCTACTCCCACTCAATCAGAAACTCTTGAGAGTGACCTGTAACCAAATACAAACCCTGCTCCCTGCAACCTGGCTCTGATACCACGTGTTGGGATAAATAACGGAAGCACACAATTGATTACCAAGCAACTTTAACATGCGAAAATTAACCAGAATACACAAGTAACTAGAATTCAGAAATAACACATGATATGAGAGACAATACACAACTTGTATTAAAACTCTTTTAGAAGGAAATACAACAAAGAAGGCTGCCATAGTTCTTCTTCCTTACACACCTCTAGGGCTCCCACACCTCTAGGGCATAAACAGTAAATCTTCTCTCAAAGCTCTCTCTCTTAGGTCCCAACACCCAACTCAAACACAGAGTTGGTGTTCACCTTACACCTGTACTCCACGCACTCCACAAGTGCTCCACGCACTCCACAAGTACACAAACGTACTTCAAGTAGATCTCTCTTGAACCTGCAACAACCTGCACCTCAATCTGATCTTACTTATAGAAGGATCTTCCTTGCCTTCCTCTTTGCTCTTTATGAGTACCCACTGTACTCCAAGTAGATCTTGCCTGATTCTGCGCCCTGTTGTGTTGCTGTCTTATCTAATCTTGCACACCTGCAAATCAATCTGGTTCTGCACACCTGTGAACCTTGACCTTGCACACACATACACCTGCAAATCAATGATCTTATTTACCATGTAGATCTCCTAAAGTAGCCATGCTCACCTGATGACCAAGATCATACATACATGAAGAACCCTGCTGATTCTCCAATCCAGCACCCACACTTGGTACTGTGGCACTAGGAGGAACACACCATTGCTCTCTTCTCTCTAAAGGAGCTTATTTGCTCTCTTACTCACTAGCACAAGTTTACAATACAACCAATGAGTCTCTTAAATAGATCTCATGCAAACAATAATTAGACACCTAATTACAATAATTAGATCCGCAGCTTCTAGTCTAAATTTGGCTCTAGACATGCAAACACTTGGTTCGTTAGCTAACTGTCCGTAATACACGTAGCTCGAACCACACAGGTGACCGACGTCGGTCCCTGTCTGCCTGGGGGTGCCGACGCCGGCCGACTTCTGACCGACGTCGGTTGCTCTCCTGCCTTATCCTGCCGACGTCGGTTGGCCTGACTGACGCCGGTGTCTGTGACACTCCGCAATCCTTCGCAATCTCCTTCCCTGCTTGCATCAGTGAAGCTTTTAGCTCCACAACCTAACAATGCTCATTTATTTTGATATATCAGGGTCTGGGAGCCTTCTTGAGACCATAGTGCAATTTGACGATTTTGCACACCTTATGTTCTTGATCGTGTGTGAAAAATCCCTCTGGTTGAGTCATATAGACCACCTCGTTTAGATCTTTGTTCAAAATAACACTTTTTACGTTGTGATGTTGCCATTTCCACGTCATGTATGAGCAAGTATTGAAGACCTTTAGTCTACTTCCCCATAGACTAAAGGATTTCTTTTGGGGTTTTATTTTACTAGTTAATTATTAATTGCCAAATAGTGATTTTAATCATTTGCTTATATAAAACAATTATTAGTTGATTAATAGAATATTTTATAAAAGTGGTTTTTACCACTAAAATATTGAATTGAAATAATTATTAAATTATTGCTTAAGTAATTTTAATTCTTATTTATTATTAAGACAATTAATTTAATATTATATTAAAAAAAGGGAATGTTGGCTTGGGAGTTAAGTAAAGAAAAAAAAAAGATATCCTAAAAGTTGGCAAGAGAGGGTTATGAGGTATTTTACCTCCCCAAGGTGGTTTGCCCCCCTTGAAAGGTACAAAAACATGATAAAGATATAAAGTGAGGACATGCTGAAAATTAATATTGTTTTTTCATGCTTGAACAAGATATTGGGATGTATGTTTAATAAGTGTTTGCAGATTTGGAGTTGATTATTTTACAAAAGGTGTCTTTTGATGCCACTTATTGCTAAGGAGAATTTGTTACTTGCCTTAAAATGGGGCGATTTGCTTGTGTGCTTGTTGAGAGGGTTTGGTGGACAATTTGATGTCCAATTGGAGCATAATAATTTTGATTATTATTTACATTAATTCTACAAGTGGGGCGACTTGGTTTGGGAGGCTCTTGGGAGTATTTTGAGATTTTTTTTGGGGTCTAGTTGATCAATTTAATATTCTGAAATTTATTGATAAATTTTTTGAAGTGTTGGGATTTGTGAAGATTTGATGAAGTTTCGAGGTTTTAACTTGCTATGATATTAAATAATAATTTTCAAATTTTTATTTAATTTATTGATAGGGTTTTTTGATCAAATTGACTTGTAAAAGGAGGAATTTTGTCTAATAAATATTCAACAATTTATTCTACACCTTGGCAACTTGGGTGACTTGCTTGGAGGGACTTTGGGGCCACTTTGGATGCCCTAGGGGATCTCTGAAAAATTTTCCTTATTTTTAGCACATGTGGTATATTTTTGGCAAGGATTTGAAGTAGAAATTAAGCAAGGAACAATTGTATTTGATATAAAAATCATATTTTTTCAGCTATCATAAAATAACAATTGATCCTAAAAAATTGGCAAAAATGTACATTTTTTCCATTTTCAGTTTCATGCTCATATTTGCAAGCATTAAGGTGAATTTTTGGCGAATTGGTTGCTGGAAATTGTCTATATATCTCTTGCATATTGGCACCTAGGGTTTATGGAGATTTGGTAAGGGTTTTGGATCATTTCTTGCATGCTAGGGTTTGCTGATTTCTAAATTTAGAAATTCAAAAATTTGTGAATTTTAGGGACAACCCCTTTTTGGTTTAATCGTCCCATTTGAGGACATTACATACATCCATTTGATGGACCTTCCACTCAAATTGTGCAACCATAGTAAAGACCATTGTGATAGTATTTTTCTTGGTTGTAGGAGCAAGAGTCCCCTCATAGTATATTCCTTCCTTCTCAACATAGCCCTTCGCCTCAAGTCTTGCTTTATACTTGTCTATATTTCCGTTTGCCTTATACGTCCTCTAAAAAATCCATTTACAACTAATGGCCTTATTTCCTATTGGAAGATCAAGAAGTTGCCATGTATTATTCTTCATCAATGCTTGATACTATGTATCCATAGGATCTTTCCAAGGGTTTGACTCTAGGGCTTCTTGAACCATTGAAGGTTCAAAAATCTGAAAAATTGTGCTCATGAGAGCTGTGTTCAACTCATTGTGGGCCATGCTACGAGTTATTGGCCTTGAAGGTAATGTGTTTGGGACCCCATCCAACTTTGTATCATGTGGTGTTGGTATACAATTTGGGTATTCGCTGCATCGTACTTGCGGATGTTGGAGCTAAAGGATCTGGCTGACCATTATCATCATCACCATCCTCAATTTCACTACCATCATCAATATGACCATCCTCATTATCATCCTCACATTCAATGTCACCATCCACATCATCACTAGAAAGAATCACTTGAGCAATACCTGGAACAATTGACGGTGTGGAAGGTGAGTTGGACTCTCCCTTCTCATCAAAGACTGCATCTCTATTGATGTACAACTTCCTAGCATTGGGATCCATAAGTTGGTAGGCCTTCAACTCAGCGCTGTATATGAGAAAGATACACTTAAAAGGATTATTTATCCAAAATGTTCCACTTCTCCTTTGCATGGTGCATGTATGTTGTGCAACCAAAAACATGAGGATGGGAAATAGAAGGCTTAAACCCTTTTCATGCTTCCTCTCGACTGATTCCATTGAGAGATTTGGTGGGTGCACAGTTAAATAAGTAAACATTGTGCTAACAACCTCTGCCCAATATGGGACATTCCAACTGGAAAATTTTCAATATGCTACACACCATTTTTATGATGGTACGGTTTCATCTCTCTGCAACACCATTCTATTGAGGTGTATAGGAAGTGGTCAACTGTTGTTGGATGCCGTGATCCTTCAAAAAGAAAAGAACTCATTGCTGGTGTACTCCCCACTTAAGATGAGCTGAGCAGATGGATGTGAAGAATAGATTGTTGCTCAACAAGAGCTTTAAACTCTATATAGATTTTAAAACCCTGATCCTTGGTCCTCAAGCAATACACCCACATTTTTGTTGTGTGATCATCATCAAAGAGTTGAAAGTATCTGAACCCACTGATGATGGGGGTCATGTATTCGTATATATCAGTTTGTACAAGATCCAATGGACCTCACCATGTGATTGCTAGAGCAAAAGGGGGCTTGATGTTCTTTTTCCAGCTAAGCAATTGGATCAAAATTCATTTGTCTTCTTGAGTTAGGGAAGACCTCTCACTATGTCATCCCTATTGAGTGCAAGAAAATAGCCATTGCTTAGATGATCATATCTCCGATGCCATAAGGTGGTAGAATCATCAATCTTGACTGCCAAGGCTTGGTTGTCATGGTGGACAACGTCAAGTTCAAACATCTTGCCAACTCTAGAAGCATGTGGTACAATCTCTGAACTCCTGAATTTGTCTTGAATGAGACAACTTCTTACCAGCTTTACCATCAAATTCAATCGTCAGGTTGTGATATGGTAGCTGACTAGCAGAAAGTAAGCTCTTCACGAAGCTCATACATTAAAAGACATTTTGTAAGCTCACAAGAATGTGTTTCAAGCTGTAAAGAGACATCACCTAGACCTTGAATGCTGTAAGTGGTATCATCTCCAAGAGTGACTTGGCTGCAATGAGAGGTATGGTGTCGAACCAATGCTTTCGTCCAGTCATGTGCACTGTAGCACTTGAGTCCATGTACCACACTGAACTTGGATGGGGGATCTCCTCATGAGTCTGGGAAGCATAGACACACTCTTTGTCTTGAGGGTTGTTCTCAGCAATATTTCGTTCTTGTGTGGTATTCTTCTTCTTCCATTGAGAATACTTATTCGGACCTTATGCTGTTTGCTGCGGCTTCTTGTTGCTGGATGACCAATTCATTAAGGAGCTGTATCAACAATCCTTTAGTTCATGCCCATTCTTCCCATAGATCAGTCATTTCATTCTTGGAATGACAGTTGTTCCTTTGTTGGTGTTGGTGCTTGGGTGGTCTATTGCCATGACTCATGGGCTTCTTGCCTTTCTGGTTGGTGACTAGGGCACGATCCCCCTCATTGTGCTTTTCGTGAATTGACTCTTCCTGTTGAAGCATGTTAAAAAGCTGCTCGAACATGGGTTTTTGATTTGAAATGTTTAGAAAGTCACAAAGACTTTGTATACAAGAGAAGTGTCGCCTAACACTTGTAGCAAGGCCTGCAACTCAGCAACTTGTTTGAAGAAGGATTCAATCTTTTCACCACTTTTCGTCTTCAAGCAGTGCAACTGACTCTATAGGTGTGTAATCTTGGATATGTGGCTGGACCTCATGCTATGCACCGAACATGATAATCAACTTGGCTTTCTGAACCTCATCGAACTTCTGCTGCTGATCAGCATCAATTACATGTCTGCTAATGGTCCTGTTGACAACTCTTAATAAGTCTTAAAACTCAAGATGAGTTTTGACTTTGAACTTCCAGGCTGAATATTTATTCCCTTGCAAGAGTTGCGAATTTGGCAATAGCGGTCATGATTTGACAGATGTATAGCGCTTCTGCTATGTGCTTATGACTGTGCCTTTCACCCTTGGACGCAGCAGTAACAACATGCTTCTGGTTCTGTCATGCCCTTTGATCACTCTGGATCTGCAATGCCTCTACGCAGAATATAAAACAACATTTAAATGGTAAAAAACAGCAGACGCCTCTCTTTTGAATATCCTTCACATGCCGAGCATGATTCTTTTCACATTTATTTAAAAAATCTTTCATGCTCCAGAATTTTTTTAATTCCTTGCTGAAATGCAGAAGATTGGTAAATGGGTAGTTTAGGTTTTCACAAGATTTAAAAAAACCTCTATGTGCTGTTTTGAAGCTTGCACAAGATTAAAGGAAAATAAAATAAAAATGCAGATCCAGAAGTGTTTTAGAGCTCTTCAGAAAAAAAAGGAAGCCGAGAAGAATGCAATGGGGCTCTCTCTGACAGACTCTTGGCCCACCCAGATTCCAAATGTTAGACAAAATTATGTTTGTATGGATTGATTTATTGAAGTTTGTAAGGAATATTTATACAATTATTGTAATCCTATTTTCTAGGATCCAAACCCTATCATCAATCACTTATTCTTCATCACAGTCTATTCTGCATGAGTGGGCATAACTGTATAACAATGATGTTCTTAATAGCATATCACCGTAACAACTTATGTAGTTTATTTAACCAATCCCTATGATGTAGTATTATTGATCTAACATTTCATACAAGTTGTAATGCCGTTTTTAACTTTTAATTATCATCTATTCTGCAGTTCATTTTATCTATGAATTTCATTACAAATAAAGCTCTTATTTAGTATGAGTAATTTCTTGTCTGTTATAGAATTGCATAAAATATATGAAACTGTATAGTTCCTTGACTTGGAGGTATTGCTTATCCCGACAAAGTATACTTCTTGATTTTGCTCTACCAACTTTTCTTCAATTTGGTTTTAGTTTTTAGACAGTTTTGCATATTCATTTTGGTTTGGGTATTAGTCATGGAGATTGTTTTAGATTTGGGGCAATGGTATATGGAACTGCTACTTTCTTTTGTTCTTAAATTCATTTATTTAAACTGAGTTTCCATCTTCCTGCACTGAAGCGTAAACCATGTAACACTTCCTGATTCTCAGATTTTCAATAAACAGCGATTTTTCTATTTGTATTAATAGACCTATTTTACACCAGCCAAGATGAGTTTAAAGGTATTGCAAAAGTGGAAAAATTAACAATTTTTTTTTCTTAAAACTGCAGATGGACATGAAGACGTGCAAGGAAATGCTATTGGGAAAACCTGCACCATTAATTAGTACCTTCAGATTGAGTTACTATACATTGTTAAACTTGATGAGTAGAGCCGAGGGCCAGTTTAATCAAGAATATGTGATCAAGAATTCTTTCCATCAGTTTCAACACGATAAGGTTTAAGCATGTCATTTCATTTGCTTTTTTCTTCTGGTTCTTTCCTGATGAACTAATTTTCCCAGATACCTGTGGTGGTATTAATGACAAATAAAAGATTTGCAGGCACTACCAGATGTTGAAGCACGCGTATCAAAGCTGGAACAGGAAGCAGCCACACTTGATGCATCTGAGGAGGTAAGTTCTTCATGGTGATGTAGCTAGGTGAATTTGAGATGCTGAAGATTGTCTTCTTCAATTGATAGTTGTAATATATTTTCTACAGGCTGCTCTTGCAGAATATCATAAATTAAGGCTTCACATATCTCAGCTAGAGAAGCAAATGATGAATGAAATAACCAGGCCTGAACGGGTTCTTCTGTTTTTGGTTCCTGGAAGACTGGTAAGTCTCTTGATATTTTTGTACAACAGATGTTACTTACATCCATCTTATGGCTTCCGCTGATCTGATCTTCCAGTCTGTGGAATGTGTTCCACCATAGATGTTTTTCGTATCAATTTATACCTGCCGTTTCCTTTGATTCTCTGTTGGGATTTTCCTTGTCCACACTGAAAACATCAAGTTTACAATGTGCGTTCGTCTCTTTCTATACATGTTTACTGGTTTTAGTAGATGAATGCTGTCGAAACCTTAAATATGACATTTGTTTATGTGATCTTTATAATAGCATTATGCATTATCCTATCAATAGTAAACTTTCCTTTTGGTAAACATCTGAGATCTTACTGTGTTTGCTTCTGACTTCTTAAAATGCTTATAATCTTAATAGATGAGTGCTGTTGATTCTTCGTCTAGGGTATACATGTGTGGTTTTGACATTTTTTTTTTTGTGTAAGTGAACCATTCTGAAATTTCCTTGAGGTAACTGATTCTGTAATTAAGCTCAATTGTAGTCTGTTAGTAATAATGAATGCTGCATGTTTCAAAAATATTCTCTTTGCTTTGAATTTGTAATTTTTATTTTTGGAAGATACAACACGGTGTATAAAAGGTTTTACATATACTACGAAAACTTTATGTTCTTGAGTTGGTGGGTAAATAGTCCCCCGTGTTTCTTCATCACACCAAACATGAATTAACGTACTAACAGGAAGCATCTCCTGGTACAGGAGAGCTCATCAACCAATGCTTGTATGGGTAGGAGTTATTAATTCTCATAGAACTTAAGTTCCTGAATTTGAAGGTTTTCTTGGGTTTCACAATGTGAAAGCCCATAAAGAGCACAGAAAAAAAATTAGGAAGATTCATACAGGTGCACATAAACATATTAAAGTAGCATTTATTGATTTTGTAGCATATACTTAAGGGGATCACATCACATATGCAATATAAAAATTATGAAATGAGAAGCAACGATAGCGATACCGACTGACTGGGACACTTTTACCTTTAATGTGTGTGGCGGGAGGGGGGTGTTGGTTAGTGAGAACAACTTTCTTAAGAATGACTGTTTAATAACATTCCAAGGGTGGGTGACATTGAGATTATACCCAATCCTCTCGAGCAAGTAATGGGGAAATGGAGGGCTGTGTTTTATTAAAAGCATAGCCGGTACCCCTTAATTTTCTTCCAAACTTCAAAAAGTGGACACCACAGTAAACTTCTGTGCAAATAATTGAAATAATAAATTTAAAAGTTTACAAGAAAGCATCAATCCGTTTATCTATGATGTTGAGTTAGAGGAATGTTGAAACTATCTATCATATTTATTATTAAGAGTGTCTCTAGCCTTCCATAATCAAACATTCTTGACCTCAACTCCTGTCAGAACGTCATCATCACTACTAAGACCAATGCCATTCTCTTCATCCCATTGCTTTAACAGTACTGCTAAAATGCCTTTACTTTTATCAATTTCATTAAATCATACTGATCTATTGCTAGACTTACCATCCTCATTTTCAAAACGGTGTAAGTGGTCATAAATTTTTGGAGACAAACACAAGATTTGCTAGTTAGGCCCTAGCCAATTCCTTGTGTTGCAGGGCTTGTCGAACGTGTGCTGCAACATCTTTCATGTTAGGGTGTGGAGCTAAAAGCTTCACCTAAGGGAAACAGGAGGTTTTCGCAGCTTGACAGTCGCCGGCGTCGGCAGGCCACAACCGACGTCGGTCAGGGGAGCACATAAGGAAACCGGCATCGGCAGGAGATCCGCCGGCGTCGGTCACCTCCAGTCAGGCAGGGACCGACGTCGGTCCCCTGTGGCGGTCAGAACTGCTGTTGACGAACAATCAGTTAAGTGAATGCGTTGTTTGCATGATGAAGACCAGTTCGAGTCTTTGAGCCACCCGTCTAAATTAAGTGTATGCATGAGATCTATATAATAGACTCATGGGCTGTATTGTTAAGTGTTGAACTTGTAGAACCCAAGTGTGGAGCTTGAAGAGTTCTTCTCATTGTGGAATCAAGTAGGATTCCCCATGTATATAAGATCAGGTTTGATATGCAGGGTGTTGCAGGATCATGGAGGAGATCTACATGTGATAAGTAAGATCAGGTTGGTCTGCTGGGGTGTGTGAATGCGAGGGTCAAACGGAGATCGGTGGGGGAGCAAGATCCAAGGTGAGAACAATACATCAGGAGCAGGATCATGGTTAGATATACTTGGAGTACTGGTTCGTACTCGGTTGTACTGGAAGTACAATGAGGTGAACAACAGCTTGTGTTAGCTGTGTGTTGTGACCTATGAGAGAAGATTACTCAGGTGGGAAGATTACTTGGAGCCCTTGAGGTGTGGAAGGCCTTGTAGAGGTGGAAGAAGAGTGTGATCTCTTTATTGTAATTTCCTTTGTAATGAGTTGAATACAATTGTGTGTTGCCTCTCATATTCTGTGTTATTTTTCATTGATAGTTATTTGTTCTTCTGGGTATTTTCGCATGTTTAAGTTGCTTATACATTGGTAATCATGTGTGCTCTTAAATCTGACAAGTTGTGTCAGAACTTTGGGAAACTTTGGTCCTGTCATTTCACATGTTGATGCATTAGTAGATTGATTGAATATATGCAAGGCATGTCTCTTCAACTCAGGAGTGAATGGCCATAACTTTGCTACTATATAATACTGGGATACGTCTATGTCCTGTTTCTTTCTTCCTCCATTATGCCAAATATTCTCGTTTGTTTCTAGGAATTGCTGAACCATCCTCTCAGTTTATCCTTGGCCCTTTAATCATGAACCAACTTATTGGTGTGCCAAATAATCTAGACTTTCTCCTTGTCTACATGAACCACCTGTACTAATTTGAGATGCTGCGTGTAAAAGATAATGTAGCTTACTTGACTGATGACCCACAGTTTCTGATATACACTTAAGTTCGTGGTTATCATCTATCATAAAGTTTTAAATTACTTGCTTATGTCTTCTGATGCTGATTTAATGGACCGAATTTATGTAAAATTTATCCTCATCAACCATGTAATATCTCCAAACTCAGCCTCAATTAAGTCGCTGGAAATATCCTTTATTAAATCGCTGGAGAGTATTCAGCCCTTGATGATCAAATCACCAATGACTAAGCAAGCAGACACCAATCGCCAATCACTAAGCAAGCAAACATTAGCAAATTGCCAATAAATACCAGCAATAAGGAAATTGTTAAGAGGACTGTAATTAAACATCTGCAATATGAAATCGCAGCCTTGGAGAGGAGTGCTGCAATTAATTAGGGGATCGCCCATTAAGGGAGTGCCAATCATTAATTCTTTAAGTGGAGCGCCCATGTAACAATATTAATTAAGGCAACATTGATTAATTATTATTTAATTAATGGGTAACCAGCAGTCATTTAATGAAAGGTTGCCACCTTTGGAGGAGTTACATCTTTCGATGGAAGGTTTTGAAGGTATAAATAATCCGTCATGGGTATGGGAGGATTCATTCAATAATGTATTCAAATATATAACCATGTACAAGCAACAATTTTACAATCGCCTTAAAGGATGAAACCCCTTAATTTTGTAATCTGATTTCAAGGACAAAAATCCTTGTCATCATAATAACCCAAGGACGAAACTCCTTGAGGAATCATAGTTTATTATTTAAATTATTATTTTTAAGTGCAAATCTATATTTATAAAATATTATCTCAAAAAGAATTTTGAGGAATCCAAATCATCATATGATATTTTGATTAGAGATATTTTAGTGGTATTAGAGCCATCATCCTGCCAACGTCTGAACCATGAGTGATTCTTCATTGCGGCCTACTTTCCTTCCAAGGGAAGAAACCATTTTGGTGAGGGCAATTCAGCCTTCCATAGTTGATGACATTGCTGCCAGCGATGCTAAATATAGAGCTCTTTTAGTTGAGATCCAGGAAGAACTATCACTTATCAATTTCATAGCATTGAAGAAAGATCGAGTTGGAATTGGGACCAAGGTCTAAACCCTGAGCTACACAAGGAGACTTTGATCCGTAAAGAGTAATTAGCCCCTTGCTAATAAATACTATTTTATTTAAAACGGATTTAATAATAAGTCATTTTCCAATGTTTAATTAAAAGGAATTGACTTTTAATTAAAATGTAAATTGTCTTCCACAACTCTGATTTTGAGTATTCTGTAAACTCATATAAATCTATTGTGCAATTAAAAACATTCCATTTATATTTTATCTCTTTGAATAATCCCTTAATTAATTTCTAGTAATTAAATTTCAAAAATCAATAATAATTTAAAACTGATATATTGATGAAAAACTCAAATTAAAATAATAAAATAGAGACTAGAGATTGTTTATGGGGTCCACCAATTAGTTACGTCCCTGGGATTGCTAAATAACAATCCAATCCATTAAAAATCGATTTGCAAGTAATAATACAACTCACAATAGTGATAAATGAACCTTGTCACCTGCAATAGAACTGAAAACTACATATTGAAGACTCTAAACCTGATCAACAAATGTCTCCTTATTCATTCGAAGCTCTGCAAGTAATTTCTTTCTCCAAAATGGGCAAATAACTCTCTGTAATTTTTACAGGCTTACAAGACTCTATAATAGGTAAAATGGCCTCAATCGAGCTATTGCAAAATTCTGCCTCTGTACAAGAAATATACAGCTTTTGTAAATTCTGTACGCTGTTCTTTGTCTCCAAACAATAATAAATCCGCAATATAAAATGAAATAAGATTGTTTATAGCCAACATTGGCTAACAACCTCTATTTCTATCCGAAGTAGGGTTAAATTCTGAATACGCTGCATGCAAAATAGGGAATAAAATCCCACATATTAAGGGTGGTTGGTGCCATGCTTTAATTAACAAACCCTTATCACAAGCAAAAACCAATGCATAACCATTTAACTCAAAACCCACATCTATCAATGTGCAAGTGGAGACCCACGTGGAGAAAGAGGTGGGTAAGGCTTAAGGCATGCATGTTAAGAGTTTTAGCACCCAACATAAGGTAAAAGGATAAAGTTTAGACTTAAGTTTAAAAACATGTCTCATGTAAACCAAACTCGCCCCCCATGCAAAGTGGAATGGCATTCCACGTGGAGAAAGGCATGAATGTTTTTAAGATATCCTTTATTAAATAAAGACCATTATTAACACATTCACCCGCCCATCCATGTTCCACGTGGTTAAAAGGTAAAAGTGGAGATAATTAAAATATGTATGGCATAAGGTTTATTAAAATGGGACAAAGGTATTTTATTCTTTTTTTTAAACCCATCCACGTGGGAGTAAAGGTGGGGATAAAATTTAAATAATATGCAATGGTATAATAAAGAGGATATTTAATTAAATTTGGATTTAATTTAAAATATATCCCATGGTTAATAAAAAACATTAATAATAGGATATTATTAATATTTTGAAAATGGAAGAATTATGGTGGGAATAATTGGTTATGAAAAGAATATCTTGGTGGCATTAGTTGAATTATATGGCCAAGTTGATAACGGGGTAATGTGGGTAAAGTCGGTTGGGTCCCACATCTGCAACACAACACCCATTAGCAATAAAATAATTCCAATATAAAAAGTAATTGTATAAACTCTTGATATTATTGACACATGTCGACTTTCCCATTGCGACACTTGTTTTTCCACATTTTTCCAAACTACATGAAAATCCTCTGGATCAAACCTCCCCAAGAAGACCTTTTTGGTCACCAAAAGGTCAAGTCACCAATTGAATCTGCAAACGGTTCACTTTGCAAAACATCACTGCAAAATATAATGGTAACGATTCAAAAATCAAACTGAATCTTTGAAATGCCAGTGAAAGAAATATCTACCCAATATCAAATTGTAGATAGAAGCAAACTGCCTGTACAAATATCACATCTCTGAAACGGTGCATCTACCAATCACTGCAAAACGATCACCAAGTGCAACTGCAAATCAGTTTGTTAGTGTAATAAATATACACGCTAATTGTAACTACATTTGACAGTTACAAATAAATGTCCAAAATAAAGGAGGGACTTATAAAATGTGCAAATATCATGCATGGCTACAAAAAGTTTGTATAATTATTATAATTACAAATGGTGCTCGAAAAGGGTCTTATAAGCCTCTATTTGCACAATGTAACTGATAACATATATACTGAAATGCAAATTTTCCCAAAATAGGCATACTAATCATGCCCCATATAAATTGCATAAACTGCTGTCAAGGTTTAAAAATGAAGTTTTTCGAAAAACCGAAACGTGAGAAAATAATCGAAGTATGATAAACCTGCCCCTTGGCTTTTCTCAACAGGGTACTCCAGTAAACTATATTCAAAGCTTAAAATCATTTGAGAACATCTCCAAGTTTTAAACACGAGTTAATTCCTTTTTTTCAATGTATCAGGAACTCAAAAACCTATTTAGGAGAAAAATATAGAGTTTAGTAAAACCACAAACATGAGAAAATAATCCAAGTATGATAAACCTGTCACTTGGATTTTCTCATCGCTGGTAGCTCCAAAATATGTTCAAAACTAAAATATATTCTTTTCAAATGGAATCCCAAAAACTGTTTTGAACATTTGCATGCTAATAAACTATCATAGCTATGCAAACATGAAACTAAGGAATTGCTTACCAACCCACTTTGTCACTTGGATTTTCTCATCGCTGGCAGCTCCAAAATATGTTCAAAACTAAAATATATTCTTTTCAAATGGAATCCCAAAAACTGTTTTGAACATTTGCATGCTAATAAACTATCATAGCTATGCAAACATGAAACTAAGGAATTGCTTACCAACCCACTTTATCATATTTTTTTGTTTAGGTGGTTTAATTTCCTTAGTGAATACCCGAGTCGCTGCATGGGTCATATCTGAAACAATTGGATTCGAAACAACTACCTATTTGCTTACAGATGAATCATTCTTCATGGATGTCTTCCTGCAATACTTAGGACGTAGTTGTGGATACAATACCCAACAATTATTATTTCTGTGACCACTTAGACTACAATGAGTACAATAATTATTACCCATTTGTTTCTCTTTAGAAAACATACACATTCTAAGAGCTGGTTTTCTTTTCCAACATAAGGCAACACAGTGATTATTTAATCCACAAAAATTGCATGAATATTTAGACCAAAAATCCTGTGATAATAAGTCCTTATTTTCATAATTGAAATATATGTTGGAATATTTACCAAGTTTTTTAGGACTAGTGCAAGTATGAGAAGGTGGAATGATTTTACCTTTTCTCAAATCATGTCTACACACAACACCATCTTTTTGTGGAGATGGACTTCTTTTTCTCTGCATGTTATCACTCTGCAGGATTAGTGACTTGAACACTTTGCCGTTGGAAGCTTGTCTTCTTTCAGCGGTTTTGGAATTTTCTTTAGCTTCCATTTTCACACTAGTATATTTCAACCTTGCAAAATGAGGTCTATCGTCTACCTGAATGGGGTTAGCAGTGCCTTGGCCATTTTTCCAAGGCCTTTTCCATTAAATCCCATTTTAACAAGTAATTTTGAACCCAATCCTTTTGTATACTATTCAAATTTACCAAAATCATTATTACTAGATTCATCATTGGAAGGAAAATTAACTGGTGACTAACATTCACTTATAATGCATTCATCTGTCATGGTTTCTGCATCTGATGTGGAAGGAAAATTTTTCACTTGTTCATCATTTTGAAATCTTGCCAAGAGCTCATCCCTGGCTTGCAACTCAGTTTTCAACTTTTCAACTTCCTCTTCCAAGGAATAAAATTTTGATCTCAAGAGAGTTTTTGAATTTGTTGATTATATGACTCAAGCTCCTTGACATTTTCCTGTTTTGACAACTTGCTCATAGTTCACATGTTCTTGTATTCAACACACTGAACCAACTACAATAATCATCGAATAGCAAACTGTTGACCACAGGTAAACCACATTGTTAAATCCTCCGTAAACAGTAATTAGCCTCTTGCTAATAAATACTGTTTTGTTTAAAACGGATTTAAAAATAAGTCATTTTCCAATGTTTAATTAAAAAGAATTGACTTTTAATTAGAATGTAAATTGTCTACAACAATTCTGATTATGAGTATTCTGTAAACTCATATAAATCTATTGTGCAATCAAAAACATTCCATTTTATATTTTATCTCTTTGAATAATCGTTTAATTAATTTTCAATAATTAAATTTCAAATATCAATAATAATTTAAAACTGATATATTGATGAAAAACTAAAATTGAAATAATAAAATAGAGACTAGAGATTGTTTATGGGGTTCACCTATTGGCTACATCCCCGGGATTGCTAAATAATAATCCGATCCATTAAAAATTGATTTGCAAGTAATAATACAACTCACAATAGTGATAAATGAACCTTGTCACTTGCAATAGAACTAAAAACCAAATATTGAAGACTCTGAACTTGATCAACAAACATTTTCCTATTCATCTAAAGCTCTGCAAGTAATTTTTTTCTACAAAATGGGCAATAACTCTGTAATTTTTACATGCTTCCAAGACTCTATAATAGGCAAAAATGGCCTCAATCGGGTTATTACAAAATTGTGCCTCTGTACAAGAAATATACAGCTTCTGTAAATTTCGTACGCTGTTCTCTGTCTCCAAACAATAATAAATTTACAATATAAAATGAAATAAGACTGTTTATAGCCAACATTGGCTAACAACCTCTATTTCTATCTGAAGCACGGTTAAACTCCAAATAGGCTGCATGCAAAATAAGAAGGAATAAAATCCCACATATTAAGGGTGGTTGATGCCATGCTTTAATTAACAAACCCTTATCACAAACAAAAACCAACGCATATCCATTTAACTCAAAACCCACGTCTATTAATGTGCAAGTGGGACCCACATGGAGAAAGAGGTGGGTAAGGCTTAAGGCATGCATGCTAAGAGTTTTAGTGCCTAACATAAGGTAAAAGGATAAAGTTTAGACTTTAGTTTAAAAACATGTCCCATGTAAACCAAACTCGCCCCCCATGCAAAATGGAATGGCATTCCATGTGGAGAAAGGCATGAATGGTTTTAAGATATTTTTTATTAAATAAAGACCATTATTACCACTTTCACCCCCCATCCATGTTCCACATGGTTAAAAGGTAAAAGTGGGGATGATTAAAATATGTATGTCATAAGGTTTATTAAAATGGGACAAAGGCATTTTTTTTCTTTTTTTTAAACCCATCCATGTTGGAGTAAAGGTGGGGATAAAATTTAAATAATATCCAATGGTATAATAAATAGGATATTTAATTAAATTTGGATTTAATTTAAAATATATCCCATGGTTAATAAAAAACCATTAATAATAGGATATTATTAATATTTTGAAAATGGAAGAATTATGGTGGGATTAATTGGTTATGAAAAGAATATCTTGGTGGCATTAGTGGAATTATATGGCCAAGTTGATAACGGGGTAATGTGGGTAAAGTCGGTTTGGTCCCACATCTACAACACAACACCCATTAGCAATAAAATAATTTCAATATAAAAAGTAATTGTATACACTATTTATATTTTTGCCATGTGTCGACTTTTCCATTGCAACACTTGTCTTTTTCACATTTTTCCAAATCATATGAAAATCCTCCGGATCAGACTTGCAACATGCCTTGAGAAAGGTGAATCCATAGTCATCTAATTCAAATTTCAGCATCAAAATGAAGCATATTGAAAAAGGACAAAATGGTCATATGGTGGAGGAAAGTGAAAGTGTTGTCAAGGGAGTATGTGCGTCACAATCATTAGCAATGACAAACTCAATTTACATAAAGAGGAGACACAAAATAAACCATGAGAATTGCTCTCCTCTCGAGGAACAACAAAGAACATCACACGGTGTCTTCTTGCCTGGTGAATCAGTTCAAGATTTAACATGGGAATCAAAGGGTGCATCTTAGCGTGCGGATTCAGATGCTTGGGAATTTTATGATAATCTTAAATTTGTGAGGCAAGTTGACCATAATTAAGAAGTTCCTTCTAGAAAAGATAGTGATGGGAATGAGATAGATAAATTCAGAAATACTGGTGTTGTGAATGCACTGAGCCAAAAGGATCCAAACATGCCTCTAAATGTACTAGAAAGTACAACAAACAAGGGAAATCATTGTGAGAATAAGCCAATGCAACTTTTAGGAGAAAACTTTTGCATGTCCCTTGGTTGTCAGTTGGGTACTCAGTCGCCTTCCACTGAGTGCAAAGAAAGTATATCAGAAATTTATACCAAAAGTGAGCTATGCAATGCTAAATATGAGAAAAGAAACATGGCATTCAAAATCATATCACAGGAAATGATTACCTCTTCCATTTCAAGGTTATCAGACCATTTTAGTGTAAATGATATCATGTCGATAAAGGAGAAAGAACTACATTCAATCTGTAAGCAAGACAAAGGTTTGGTGCTTCCATGCTCAACAGAGCAAACGACAATAATTACCTCTAAGTAGTTGGTAGTCAGCACGATACAAGAAAACACATCTTTGAGTAACCCTTTTTGTGATGTTCACAATGTGAAACATTCTATGGATGGATGTATTGGAACTGATTGGGTGCCTGAACTACTAATCATGGGGAATCTGCAGTCATTAGCAGTACCTAGTAAGCCAGTAAATGTGACGTCAGTTGATGTGTCTCCAGATAACATGAATGCAGGAAATCATAAGGACTTGGATGAACATCTAGAGGGAGAGAAAATGGATTTTGAGCCATCTGAAGTGAAAGGGGCATTTGTTGTTGTTGCTGCAGTATTTGAGAAGGATGAGGCGAAGAGGACAATTTGTAGTGAAGAGCACATGGATCCTTTTGCTCAAATTCAAAATTGTTGGACCGTAATAGTGTGGGATTCCAATGATACTTTGAGACCCGTAAAGGGTAGAGCTTCCAATTTCAGAATCACTGTTGTCGATAAAGTCATCATTACATGCTTTGAGATAAAAGGAAAATCAAACTTCAACTTGGATGATCATAAGAAATATGTTCAGTGGTTGCAGCTCATGAGACAAATGTAAGGTTCAAAGATATGTCACCTCACATCCGTGAGTGTTCCTAGAGTGAGCAGCAATGGGACAACTCAGAATTCTGGTAACCAAACTTAGATTTATGTGGCTGGCTTCAGATTTAATACTCAAGCTATAATTGCATGTGTGGATTTATATGTTCTGGTGATAAGAGATGAATGGAGAAATGACTATGCTCTACAAAAGATCCTTGGTACTCTACATAGGACATAAATGTTCTCTTATCATAACATTTTTGATTCAGCTGATAATCATGCACTTGAGAAGAGTCTTTTAGCTGAAATGAGTGTTGAGTTCATAAATCCAGCAACTAAGGATTCTTGTCAACATGGAAAGTATCTTTGTATTGAGAGTTATAATATTTTGGTGACAACATTGGAAGAAATACTCTTGAGGGCTGATGGGTTTGACTGTGATGGAAATAAACCTTATGTGTCCATCAAAGACAATATTGAAGAAAAGCATGGTTTCAAATTCTCTGAACAAACACTTGGCATCACTATAGGATCAATCATTCTTAAACATTCCACTTTACAATTGCTTGAGGACAAGCAATTTGAGGAAGGGAGGTCTGCAATATCCCCAAACCTAGCCTCAATTAAATCGTTAAAAATATCTTTAATTAAATTGCTGGAGACTATTCAGCCCTTGATGATCAAATCGCCAATCATTAAGCGAGCAAACACCAACAAATTGCCCATAAATACCAACAATAAGGAAATCGTTAAGAGGTATGTCATTAAACATTTGCAGTATGAAATCACAACCTTGGAGAGGAGCACTGCAATTAATTAGGGGATCGCCTATTAAGGGAGCGCCAATCATTAATTCTTAAAGTGGAGTGCCCATGTAGCAATATTAATTAATGCAGCATTGATTAATTATTATTTAATTAATGGGTAACCAACAATCATTTAATGAAAGGTCGCCATCCTTGGAGGAGTTACATCTTTTGATGGAAGGTTTTGAAGGTACAAATAATCCTTCATGGCTATGCGAGGATTCATTCAATCATATATTAAAACATTTAACCTTGTACAAGCATCATGCTTTACAATCGCTCTTAAGGACGAAACCCATTAATTATGTAATCTGATTTCAAGGATGAAAATTCTTGTCATCATAATAACCCAAGGACGAAACCCCTTGAGGAAGTATATTTTATTATTTAAATTATTATTTTTAAGTGCAAATCTATATTTATAAAATATTATCTCAAAAAGAATTCCGAGGAATCCAAATTATCATATAATATTCCGATTAGGGATATTACGAACCATTTTGCAAAATTTAGATAAGTAGCTCACATAGCTTCGGAATCTTTACAGCTCCATCACAAATTGTTTTTTTTAAAGCAACATTGTCTACATGTTTATTAGGATAACTTTCCTTGAAAGCCTTAGAATTTTCCCATTTATCACTAACCAGCATGTCTCTTAGAGCTATCCTCTCATAAAACTCCTTTTTTGATTGAATGAAATTGGTGGTATATCTTGTTTAATCAGGCTTGTTTAACTCCTGCTTTGAAAATTTACAGTAAAAGTTCAAGGTCAAACAATGATCGAATAACAACCTGGAAATAAATTTTCCATCCCAATGTTAATAAAAGTTCCAAAAAAAGATCCATGATTCCAGAAATAATCAATGGTCATCACAAATCTTGGGACTTAGGACAATTGAAAACATAAACTTAGGACAACCAAGGCCCTAGATTTATTTTTGCATCTCCTTTAACAATTGGATTTTCTTGTGGTTATGTGGTGATAGACTCTACCTTTTGTTTAGAGCAATGGCCTGTAGTTTATGCTTCCAAATTGTGAAACTCCTCCTTGGAGAACTTGGTCAAAAAAAGAAGACAATATTTACACTTAGTGTATTATGTGGGTGAATTTTCACGAATTTCACTACATCTTTGTTTCTCATTGATAAAATAAGGGGTTCCGCACACATGAAACAAAACATATCTTGCTAAAGGCAATATAGAAAAAAATATCAAAACAAAAATACAGGATTACAGGGTAAATAAATCAGCCGACAATAGGACTAACCAAGATCCAAAACAAAAGAAGAATTAACCCTTTCCTTTGTTTGATCTGAGTCACGTGGTTGGACAAATATTGCAATCCCTTCTCCTTTTTGTTTTTGACCTCAATTCATCCAACATTAGAGCATCCAAATGTCAAGTCATCCAAAGGGCGATAAGGCAAGGGAGCCAAAAGCAGAATTCAAAATGCCACCTGACATCTCAGGCGATACCACAGCCGCACGCACCTCAAAATGAGTCGGAGAGGGAGTACCTTGAGATCCACCATTAGGAGTGCAAAAAGGACATGAGTCCAAAGTCCCACTCAGTGCCTCAGGTAGTATCACAACAGCAGGCTCTTGAGGATAGGTGGCAATGTCCCGAGCCCCACTGCCAGAAATTTCCTTCACCTCTAGAGTTTCCTCTGAACCTTCAACTACAGGGGCCTCCTTTTCATAGGGAGTTGTAACTCCACTTCCATTGGTCAGGGCCCTGCCAAACGACTCTACTAAGCTATGATGAGCCTCTGCTGCGTGCCACCAAGTGGGTAGATTTCTTCTTCTTTTTTTACCCTTGTCACCAAAGGCAAGCATAATTGACTTTATTTTTGGGAAAGCAACTGCGAAATGCCCATAGGAGATACAAGGTCTGCACCTAAAATCTACTTGTTCATAATCTAACCTTTTGCTTCCAGATTTGGTCCCTAACCTTTAGCCAGTTCTCTTCACGCAGGGCACAAGAAAAATTAACTTCAACACAAATATTAGCAAAGGTTGTGAAATTCCTATGGCTAGTTTCATTGGAACGAAATCTGGAACTTCCCCAGGATATTCCCAATGAACTGCAGAGTTTTAGGACCCCAAAATTGCAAAAGGTAAGCTAGAAGCCTAACCCAAACAGTTCAAAGGACATAGGGTCCCAAGAGGGATTGAAAGGAGGTACTCAGGGTTTCATACACAATCCTGCACCACCCCAAAACCTGGTGCCTTCCTGGAGAATGAGGTCCTGATCAGAAGTAGAATCACACTCAACAATTAAGAAACCATCAGTACAAGGGTAAATAAGATTTCAATTGACAGAAGGTGTTTCCCAGAGGAAGAAACCCACTTTTGGAGCTCAGATAATTTTGGCTAGAGGCCGTTGAAGCTTCAAATCAATCCATGGTCTTTGTGGAAGTCTTCCTGGTCAGCAACCTCTGGACCCAAGTCAAGAATAGGAACCAAATCCATTTTGTCAGCCACAAAGTGGGCTGCAGAAGAGTTCCTAGGAGTAGCAGGGGTCTCCAGACATCGTGAAGGGCACCTGAGAACCCCTTCTAGCATGCATTTACAAAAGCAGGATGCTGCGAGCAAAAGCAGTGATCCCAAGCAAGCAGACAAATCCAGAATGTAAGCGACAAACCTTGATCTTTGAGTAGCAGCCCGAGCTTATGGGACATATATCTGAACTCATGGCGAGAACTGAAACAGACCTGAGCACAAACCATAACAACTTAGGGGTGGAGGGAAGCAGATTCACGGGCTGAGTTAGTGCAAATAGGACCAGCTCGAGCAGGGGTTAAGCCATAACAGGCATGCAGTGAACTGTCTGAGGAGGGCACACAACAGGGGTTGAGGGGAGAGACATGGGCCAGTGGCCGAGGGGCTAAGTTGAAGGGTGTCAAAACCCTAGAACCACCATTGCCCATGAGAGTTGCAGGGAATTTTTGAAAAAAATTTCACTCCAATTTTATTCTTGTAGATGGTATCTGGTAGTGCAATCTTTTGAGCAATGTTTTCGATCCATCACAATCACATGGCTCACAAGACTACTATTAGACTACATTTATTATTTGATGTATAAAGTGCAGAATTAAATATATATAATCGATTTAAGCTCAAAAACATATGCATAAAGTTTGTATTGAATTCAACGAGCTTTCCATCCCATAAAACTGAATAGAAATAATTCATGGTAAGCCTTGGTCTTCATGAGTATTCAACTACCATGTGACCTTTAAATTCTTAGCTTAAACCCTCTATCTGCAAATGAGATAATCTCTCCTTAGTATTGTTGTTATTGTCATCTTTGACTTTGCTTAGTTTAATTTTTGGGCTAATGATGTCTCTTTTCCCTTATATAATTGACGATGTCATCATGAATTGATTGATGGTCTAGTGGTAAGAGGTTAAGGCTTAAAATGTTTTGGTCCATTTGTTTATGCTAGCATTTTTATTTGCGATCACAACTTTATGTCAATTGGCATTCTTATAAATAAATCTCTAGCTGGGTATGAGCTGGAACCTGTAATTGTAAGCAAGCTAGTTGCTTAATAAGCCCTTGGTATGGGACAAATGACTTATACAGGCCATGCCAAGAAGCATGTGTTGAAAATTTCAAAGTACTTTTTGGTAAAAGTAGGTATGAACTGGCTATTTAATCGATTATGTTAGCAGAAAACCTATTAATGTAATGGGCTGATGTATGATATCATGCACTATAATTTATAAACTATATAATTTACTCATTAATGTTCTATGATAGACATATTTGTCTTGCACTCAAAGTTTTTCTTGTTTGGATGGTTTAACTAATGCCCTTGGAGGGTCTGTGTTGTATATGAATATACCTTGTGTTCGATATTAGGTTTAAGGGTGTCTATTTGACAAAATGTTTTCGTGACATGTTGAGTGTACCAATGGTGGCCACATTTTTGGATTGATTTACTTGGCTAGTTTTTGTTGCTGTTGTCTTTTTTGGCATGGTTTACTGGATTGTAATTCTAGATAGTTGACTCCTTCCATTTTTGGGTAAGTAGGTGGGGAAAGGCTAGTTTATTTCAATTAATTCTCCATAGTTTTGCTTGTTAGGAAAATGCAGGGGTAACTGAACTTGTATTTTTTTTGTTTTATAGATTTAAGGTTGATATATTTTGTTTTGTGGGATTTTTAATCACGTGTATATTAAGCCATCTCTTTGATGACCAATTGCCACGAGTAATCATTTCTCTATGACCTCTCTCATGTTACATATTGGTAATAATTTACACACAAGCACACAAGAACCTCTAAGTGATGCTAGTACAAGAGAGAAGGAAGATGATAGTACATCAACCCGTGGACTTTCAACCCAATCCCTATTCCAGATTGGCAAAGCTTCTGGTGCATGTAGTGCCTTATAAGCCTCCCTTGACTCACAATTATTGATAATGTTGGATTATTACAGCAAACTTAATTTTTACATGAGAGAAAGGTTATAGAGAAATGACTACCAATGGAAATTGGAAATAAAGCTGCACATGGAAACTTCAGTTCGTTAAAAATTAAAAAGTTGAGGATTTTAGCACAACGTAAACTAATATTTGCATAATATGTTGTTCATGATGAAACAACTATGGACTGGGCTTGTATAAATTAAAAAATGGCTTGGTGTATAAGGTTTACATCAAAGTCAATAAGCTCTGCATTTCAGAAAACTGAATAGAAATGGCTAAGTCACTCGTGCTGGTTGTGAAACTTAACTTTTATTGACTGGTCAATCATAACACTCAACTTGTTGACAATTAACACCAGGGAGTTTGTCATTAAGCTTAGAACATGTTTTGGCTTAGAAGTAATGTTCAAGATGTTTTTATTTTGCCAATATTTACTTGGGTCTTGTGCACAATCTCGTATGGGTGTGGCTTGCTTTAACTCAACCATTTTACCAGGAGTATCATGCAAAACAGGGTTTGAACCTGATTGATCGGCATGTCAACTGCTCTGCCTTGCCACTAGACGATGGTGGTCTGTTGGAAGGTTACATAACTAAACCCTTGATTATATAGATTTATGCCATATAAATGTTATCCCATATTTTGGCATTTGATTACTGGCCAAGTAAGATAATTATTCAACCCCAATGAATCATACTTCCAATATACAACATCAATGGCTTGGCTAACGTTGGTTTCTTTGGGCCCTCATCTTGGTGGCGACCTTGTGTAGAGATTCCATTTATTGGAATCAATTGCGGCTGGCGTCCTTACCTACATGAAGGCTTCAAAGTGCAATGTCTAGTGGTTCCTTGCCTTACATATTACTGTGTTGTCTTTGACAGCTCTCCTTTGCTTTACACTCCTTTTTCTATCATTTCGTTTGTTCAATGATTTCTTTACTACATCTCTATACTCAGTATATATACCATATACCTTCTCAACTATGTTGGTTTCTTGGGCTCCAAAGATCCCTCAATATTTAGTGTTCTTACTATTGGGTACTTAAGATACTCTTCTTGCTCCGAAATTTCAATGTCCAAATTGGCAACAGGTTGGTCTTTTCTTCCCGTGCATCCCATCGTACTTCCAACTGTAGGGCTCATTAAGAGAGCTTCTTGACTTAGTCAATGCACTAACTATTTCCTCTTTTAGATTTGATGGTATTTATATAGAATTGTTTTTATAGATCTTGTACCCTCAACCATTAGTTTTATATCTTGTTCACTCTAGATAATTGAAAACTATTATATTTGAATATTTTTTTCCACACTTCGTGTTCTTTGAACATTTTGTATGTGTTTAGTAGCATATTTTGTAGTACCTAATATCCTTTTGTATGCTTCATCTTAAATTCATGACGATGTTACTAAGATTATTTTCATGGCACCCCTTCGTGCCATGTATTTAGTCACACACAATACTCTACTGAACTTCCATCATCCTTTATTTTGTACTTTGGCGGTACATGAGTAATTTTTTTCTCACAATTATTGATCTTTCAGTATCATTGAACACTTTGATATATCATATCATTCCATAAAAACACGTGGCTTTTGCTTTTGTGACACTTTTGGTTGTTTGGTATGCCAATCCATTTTTTATAAACTTTGCTACCTGATCTTTGTGTGCTCTCCAATTGGCGATGGTATAATTCCTTTCTATTGTAATTGGATGTATTCCGAGTCCCATTGACATACTTTTGGTAAATCGTGGACATGAATATAATTTCTCTTTTTTACTTTCTTTGCGTTGTCTCAAGTTTCTTTGGGTATGATGAGATATGTTTCGAGTCTTTTGATATTTCGCTCTGATAATAGTAACTTCGGGAGGGGCATTTTGTTTTTGGTGACATCATCTTGAATACAAAAGGCTTGCCGACGTCACACTTTTTCGACATTTAACTTTAATGAAAATTCCTTGTTGATGGTATTCACTTCAATTGTATCCTACATCCCTTTCACACCTCTTTAATTTGTTATTTGTATCTTCATCAATTTGATATTTGTGTTGTTTGGGCCCTTTGCATTATCTTGTACCATCCTAGCCAACTTTAGTATGTACTTCCAAATTTCATGATATACAAACATTTCCGGGAGTTAGATCTTTAGTATAATTGTTTGTGTCTTATAATTCGCAAATGTTTTAGTTCATTTCCAATTTTAGCTTCTGCGCAGTTAGCTTTGCAGATTTGTGACTCGTTCTAATGTACAATTTATCCTATTCATGCAATTTATCTCCTTCAAACTTTAATCAACTATATTTTTTATTCCATTCATCTTCCAAATGTCTACAAATTCTATTTGTACTCATTTGCCATCTCATAGGTCATCATATGTTAAACATTGGATATTCTAGTTCAACATCAAATGGTGAACACTGAATATTATTAGGTACCAACTACTTGGGCATTTAATGGTCAAAGTTTGATCAATTTATTGCCAGCTAGTATTGAAACAACTTGGAGTATAGAGATGCTCTAACAGAAATTCATTCATTCTGAAGATCTCTTGGAAGATGGTAAATGGGTACAAATAGATATTAGAAGCACAACTATATGTGTTTACTACTAAGTTGCAGGAAACTTAGGCCCTCCCCTCGATTGTTGGTTTTGAAATGTTTCTAAAGCTGAAACTGTTCGGTAATGCCTCAGGTATTGTTGGGAATCGCGTCATTAGCATACCCTGGATCAATTCATGTCGTTTCTTGACATGATTCTAGCTTGGCAATTGATATGAGTACACTTGCAACACAGATTGTTGCACCTGTATATATAGTACACTCATTTGTATTATATATAGAGAGAGAATATAAAATATGTTCAAAGAAACTTCTAGAAGAAGCACATAGAGATAGAAATGTTTGCAATACATAAGGACATACAATAAAGTACAATATCCCATATGGTTGTCTCAACAATTTCCCTTGTTTAGAGGACATTGTCTTCAATTTTATTTGTAGATGTGGGAAGCGCTGCTAAAATGGCTATTTAAGCTTACAGTTATCTTGAGTTGCCAATAAGCCTTTACAACCATGTAAGTGGTAGTGTAGTTGTGCCTAGTCGTGTGTTTAAGTACATGCAGAAAAGTATTTCATCCAAAGGAGGCTTAAAATATGGAAAGGGTGTCCTAAGGATTAGAGATGACAAGCTCTTTGTCCAAATGCTGTGGATCATAAAGCTTAATTTGACTGACACTCATAACATCATTTATATGAAGCGGATAAGAAAGATCCAACTTAAAAGCATTTTCTTGAACTTGCTGCAAATGATTTCAGGGATGCTGTATAGATTTAAGGTTATGTTGCTGCTGGGATTTAAATACGTTTTTGTACAAATAGAGCAAAACTTAAACACTAATCTGGAGGGACTCAATGGCAATCAGGAAACTCTTTGTATTTCGTGTGACCCTTCAACAATGTACCATGAATTTGTGCATGGAATTTAGCCAAATATTGTACAAAAGAAGCCTTAGCTTACTTCCTTTGTTGATGAGATGAAGATGTGGGGAGAACTACTGGAATCAAATTGGGAGAAAGAAGTTAATATCCATAGCAAACGTCAAATGGAGAGTATCGTGTAGATACATGGATAGCTCTACTGGAGAAATGTTGCAGCACATGAAGATGTGTGTCCCACTACATATCCTAGTTGTGAGAGATGCATAGAGCATCAACCAAGGAGTGGTTAACTATGCCAGTTTGACCATCAATATGTGGGTGAAAGTGACAACTTAAATGCTTCCACAAGGTTTTCCAAAAGTGACGAACAAATCTCAAGACATGATTGGAAATATCGATGCACGATTCATATTGGAAAAAACACACCATTCATGTTGGAAAAACAACTCAACAACTTTGGAAGCATCTATAGTTTTGTTGTATGGAATGAATATAGCTAATTTTAGAATAAGTAATTATACGAACAGAGATGCAATAATACTTCTGAATGGTAGTTGGCAATTCTCTAATGAAGTCCATGGATATGGATTCCAAAGGTCTGAGGGAAACGAGAATGGTTGTTACAAACTAACCTTTCTTTTACAATATTTAGATCAAATACTAGAACAAATCCACTGCAACATTTATCTGATATGTGCTGAGAGGTATCCAAAAGACTCAAAGTTGCTAATCCCAATGTTTTGACACTTGTGGTGGGATTGCCACCTCGAGTCTTTTGGATACCTCTCGGCATTTACCAGATCTATGTTAAGATGGATCTGTGCAAGTAATAGATTTTTCCTTGCCCCTTCAGAGTCGCAGTCCATAGAAACAATTGACCTCTTGTTACCTAATTTTTAAAGGCTTGAATTTGCTACTGTCTTGGAAACATTTTCATTTTTCTTTTATTAATGGTTACATATCTATGAAAATGTCAGTTGTCCATGTTCCCCATGTGGGGTGTAAAATGTGTGAGGTTGAGGGAGAGATAATCTCTCTTAACATCTATGTAAATGTTGCAAAGTGTATGAAAGTGTTCTCCATATGGTGAGGAGTGCACGTCTCTAATGAGAGTGAGATGTGTTGATCCAGTTGGATCACAAAATAGATCTAATTTGTACATCATGATCAAACAATCTGTTGATGTAAATGAGTTTGATTTGCTCTTGTAGGTTGTTGGAAAGAGGTAAGAATTGCCCCAAAGCATTCCTTAATGTATAATCAAGAAAAGGAGTTTGATTTACCATTCTAGGTTGTTGTAATGAGTTAATAATTGATACGAAGTGCGGATCTTAAGAATAAAGTGTGTATTTGCAGAACTCAAGAACTAAGAGAGTATTCTCAATTCCATGTTCGCGCAAAAGGCAATAAATTTGGGGAAACAGGTTGATTTTTGCTAGATAGGCTGATGGAGCATTGTGCAGACATAATGCACAACTGGTCAGAAAATTGGCACTTGCGGAATATTCATCTAGATCTAGACGCCTTACTTATCTGGAGGGGAGACTTGGTTACTTGCCAAAGATGACCATGGGACAGAGTTGTATTTATTGTTTCCATTAAAGGCATGCATATATTTCATTGGATAAAATATAATACATGCTCAATCAAAAAGATGGGTGGTATGAAAGCTTATCCTGAGCAAAAAGCACTGCAGAAAACAATAGGTTTAGCAATGCTAGAAAGTACAAATCCAAACCTTAAACAAATATCAAATCAAGAAGTCATTATTTCTTGGAGGAACATGTGACTCACTACGCCCAGTTGAGCTGCTGCTCCTTTGGTGCATGGGGATCAACGCCTAAGTGCAAAGCTGCAAACCAAGGATCTTGGTTACTGCCAGACTGCCAATTAATGACAACACCGGGTTCTGCTCAAGGTCATTTTTTTTGTTTTATTTTATGATTGAGAGCATTTGATATATTTCATTAGATAAAACATAATACATGCTTGATCAAAAAGGTGGGTGGTACGAAAGCTCACCTCGAGCAAAAAGCACTGCAGACAAATAGGATCAGCAACCCCAGAAAGTACAAATTTAAACATCATAAACCCTAAATCAAGATGTCATTATTTTCTGGAGGAACATGTGACTTGCTTTGCCCATATGGGATGCTCCTCCTTTGGCATGTGGGGATCAACTCCTGAGTGCAAAGCTACAAACCAAGGATCTTGCTTACTGCCAGACTGCCAATTATTGACAACATCAGAGCAGCAATTGAAATAGAAAATTTTCCAAAAAGTATAAATAGAGAGGATGGCCTTATTTGAAGCAATAGTTAGAAATCCTTCATACAAGTAATTAAGGAGAGACAAAAATTTGAAAAGTATTTGGAACTTAAAAGGTATATGGTTTCGGAATGGAAAGGCCAAGCTTATGAGATGTATATTTTATATGCTGCAATGTACTCTCTGGAATAACTTCTGTTTTCTGTTGATGATGGGTCCAATAAATGGACCCATACCACAGTTGTTGCAGTGTCTTTAGAATGTTCTTTTTCAGTAAAGTGTCCTCCAATCTTGACATGTAGCAAATGTGGTTGTGGAAGCAGGTCTACTCAACAAATCAACAATTCTACTGGCAGTCCCACTTTTGTACTAAATAATGAGATGAAATATCTGAAGATAAGAAGCCGATTGAAGGTGCCTTTGTTCCTGAATAATGGAATGGGAATTCATACACGAGGGGCTGATGATTTGTATGAAGAATTGTTCGCTACTGTGGATGTACTATCTCCATTACTTCATGTCTTGTAGTTCTGTTTTTCTGCAGAAATTGTTACTGAATATGCAATTGGGAGGCCTCCTTGGTTAAGAACAATGCTTATAGAATTATCTGATGCATTTGTCTCTCTCAAAAGGCTGATGGATTTCACAAAGAGCAAGCGTTGGAGGTGAGCAAAGGCCATCTTTTAGATGTGAGAAATGCTTTAGTTTTTGCATTCCAGGAGAACTAATTCTGATTGGCAGTTGATTGATGAAGTGGCCTGGCAATGTAGGACCATTGCCAAATTATTTATCAATAGAAATTCATACCACCAAGGAGATTTCGAAGTTCTGCATGAACAATTTTGTTATCAGTAACAAAACCCAAATACTAAATTAATGTTTGCCCGATAAATGACTTTCATATTTCGACCTGTAATTTATGTTTATGAAGTTTAAGGAAAAAAAAAAGAACGAAAGAAATTATATTAATGTCCACAAATGACCAAAATTAGGTCAATGGAAGTCAAGAATACATTCAATTACAATAGAAAGTGCTAGGGTAAAAGGACCCTAGGAACAATGACTAACTAAATAAAATAAGAACTAAAGCTTTGACAATAAACAAGGGGTAAACCCAACAAAGCCCTCCAACCCATGTGGTTAGGGTACCAATATAAATAGCCATGTGAGGCGAGCAAGAATTCTCAAAGAGCACGAGTTGATGAAAGTTGGAAGATTGGATGCTAGTCTCATTAAATATCTTTGACCATGGCTGAGAAAATTAAATCATTTGTCATCATCTATCATCGTGAAATGGCCAATGCAGGATTTGATAATGCTCATCAGGGAGTGTCTGGGGTTGAGGGGGCTAGGTTAAGTAATCCTAGAAGGAAACAAATCACTCCTCTTAGAATCCCTCATAACATCCAAGTCCGAATAAATTCCCTCGTTAGTGAAGAAGCTCGAAATGTGTGCTTGACCCCACTGCCGGAGAAACAACCGTGAAGAAGTAGGTCCATGATATCAAGGAGCAGATCCATGACATTGAGTAGGGGAGGATCCCATCATTGAGAGCTAGTGTGTTGGGATACCTTAGTAGTAGTACTGTTGATTTGTAAACTAGGTGGATATTCCACACCGAGCTTCACCAACATGAATCCTATGACTCCTAGCTCAATAACAATTGGAAGATGATAGTTCTAGGCTGTTTGCAATGCTAAAACAAAGATAAACAAGTGCTGGAAATGAAATGTATGTTGTACATGAACATGAAGCATAAAATTGAGCAAAGCTCACAATGAACACGGGTTATCTTGGAGAAACCCATTGTGGGAGAAAATATAGTGGGTGAGGCAATTTCTCTCCCCTTCCACTATGTAATGTAAGAAATGTACAAGGTATTGCCAAACATGGTCTTCATGGACAAAATTCTCACTACTACTCTATCCAAAACTGCTCTACACTTATCAGATGCTTCTCAAAACTGCAACACAACTGAACCAACCATCTACAACTAGGAAACAATGAAACTTAAAGAAGAAAGACTTAAATTTTGCAACTTGTAATGTGAATCCAACTTCAAGACCTCTTATTACATTTTTTGATGTCTTCTGCCTTGCACAAGCCTTGTATTTATGCTCTCTCAATTGTGGAGTCTGCCAAGAAGCTCAAAATGAACTGCCATTGAGAATTGGAAGTGTTTGCAATTATTCCCTTTCTCGTGCTTTGTCTCGTGATGAAATTGTTGGTGTATGTAGATAGATGGTATCGAAACCACCGAGACGGTTGTGAAACCATCCCTTGCAAACACAGGCAATCTGGCGGTTGCGCTACCACCACCCTACAAATAATGGTGGTTCTGCTATATATGATAAACCCCTCCATTTCAAGAGTTGAAACTCACTTCATCATTACTATGAAGATGTTCGGATCACTCCTACATTGACTCTACCATTCTAACATGTATGATTTGATAATATGAATATGAAATGTCTTACAAGCATGAACTACATACAATTGGGTATAGTGGAAATATCTAGTATGCTTGATTGTTACATTAGGATCCAAATTTGAATCACAGCTCCCCAATTTGAGGCTTTTAAGTCCCTAAAAGCTTTAGGAGTTCTATAAGTGAGCAAATTTATTCCTTACATTTTATTTGGAATACCATTTGGCCTTTCTTGGTAGTTGACCCATTAATGCAATCAACCAATGTTCTTGCACTCCTCTTCGTGTTGTCCTTTCCTTCTTCAACAATACAACATCCTCATCGAATTCAGACTGGCTATCTTGAGCAAGACCTCAATTGAAGGTAGCAACAACCTTCATCTCTATTATCTAAAATAAAAGACTAAAAAAGGTGTAAGTTCTCAACATTGACAACTGAATAAATATTCATACATGGAGGCAAATCAAGTCCAAAAGCATTCTTGCCCACTTGTTCCAGAATTTTAAATGGACCATACCTAAGAGGCTTAAGCTCTTAGACCTACCTTGGAGCCTTTCTCTACTCAAGTACAACCATAACTTGTCTCCAACAAAGAAACTATGCTCAGTCCTATGCTGATCATGTCTTGCTTTGTACTTGGCTTGTGACTTTTTCAGCCTTTCTTGCACTTGGAGGTGAATTTTCTGAATCTTCTCAATAGATTTTTTAGCTGTGGACCTGCAGATCCACTTTGTCGTTGCCTCTATATGGCTTTCTAAAAACAACATTAAATGCACATGGAGGTAAGTAGCCAAAACAAGTTTCAAAAGGAGATTTATTATTAGAAGAATGCATTGCCCTATTGTAGGAATGTTGAATATACCCATATTGACATCCCAAGACTTAGGATGCTTCCTATTGTACCCTCTTTAGAGCTGTACCAATGTTTTGTTGACAACCAAGTTTTACCCATTGGTTTGTGGGTGTGATGTGGGGCCCAGGAGGAGCCTTGTTGGACAACCTACTTAAATTGGTTTAAGAGGGTTATATGCGAAAGCAAATTAAGAATGACATAGAACATGAAAGTGCAAAGCTTTCAAAGAACAAAGTGAAATAAGAAAGAGATGACAAGCAATGTAGAACTATAATAATAAAGTTGTATTATGTATTATGCTAAGTTTCATACAATCTCTGAGAGATTAGACGTCTAGTGTCAATGAACTTCCTAACTCTATTATTCTATGGTTCTGCTCATTAAGATGGTAAGCTACAAAGAATGGGAGTGTACATTAATAAACAATGAAGGAAGATGAAGGGTTCGTTGAACCATTACAACAGCTAGTAACTATCCCACGCTTCATAACCGAAGAGTGTGGTGACATCATTGACGAGTTGTTGGCTACAACACTGCAATTGCAGGCGCTATGCGGTTATGCAGGAGTGGACTGCAAGGAACAAATTGGTATGTAGGCACGAAACTTACTGCTTGAGTTGCTGATGTTAGCACAAGATTGGATGTGCAACTGCGATAATGTTTAGTTTGGTCTAGTGACCCAAATCCTCTTGTATCAGTTGCCCCTCGTTGAAGAGCATCCCCATTGCAATTGCGGAAGATGTGGAAGCAAATTAGGAACCTGCATTTTTGTAAACCATTTTCCTTGGGAAGGCACTTGACCTGCTTTGACAATCTACAAGAGAGGAATCTCTTGTCAACATGTTTGTTTGACCTGAGCATTAATGAATTGATTCGATTCTGTTGGGATGTTGCAAGTTGGATTGATCTTTGTTTGCTGAAGAATCTCTGTAGTATTTGAAGTATCCAATTGGGGTGGAAAGTAATGGCACAAGAGTTCTACATTGAAGACTGGATGTAACCCATGGAGGATTAAGCTCGAAATTGTTATCGCCTACTTGCTGGGCAATGTTGTAGGGCCTATACCCAAGGGGATGAAGCTTGCGGTAAGATCTTGTCATCCTTTCCTTCTGTAGGTGTAGTCAGAATCGATCACCACCCTGGAAGGTTTGCAGTGTTCGGTGCTTGTCATGGTGTTGCTTGTATTTCGCATTTTCTTGTTGCAAAATGGTTTGCACTTGTTGAATGTGCTCATTGAATTGAAAAACTTTGTCTTTTTGAGTTGAAGGATTTGCTATTGTTGATGGCAGATTAGGATAAGCTAAAGCAACATCAATGAGTGCGAAAGGTTGGAAACCCAAACAAACCTGAAAAGTGTTGTGGGCGGTAGCACTATGTAAAGCTTTGTCGTAGCCATGCTGAATGAAAGGAGGCTTTCATCCCAAGTGTGTTGCTTTTTAGAATTGTACACTCTCAGAAGGTGCACTATCATCTTATTTGCCACTTTCATCTCTCGAGCAGTTTGTGGATTTGTTCAGCTTTGTGTCTAGCATAGACCAAAGTGCTTTCTATAAATGGCCCAAAAACCTTGTATCCCTATTAGATAGTATAGTTTTTGGGATTCTAAAGTGCATGCAAAGATGTTGAAAGTACAATTGAGCTTTTTCTATAGTTGATATTGCTTACAGGATATGAGAATTGCCATCTTTGAGAATCTATCTAATACATAAATGCAATCAGTACCGTGCTTGGTAGTATGGTAGTCTAAGAGTCTCAATGGAACTGGATTCCTATGATCTCATTGGAATCGACAAAGGTGTGTACAAACCTTGCTTCTTGTTGATTGTCTTGGCAGTTGCAAATGCGGTACAAGATTTGATATTTTTGGATACATTAGTCCTGAGATGTGGCCAAAAGAGATACTTTTGCAACATCGCAAGAGTCATTTCAATTCCAAAATGTCTTGCAATCTTGTTGAAATGAGCATCCCATATTAGTTTGTGTCTCTTTGCCTCATACAAAATGCCTCATTGCAATCTTGTTTTTACAAGATGATATAGAAGTCCATCTTGCAAGTAGAAATCTAGAACTAAATTACCGCATAACAAATTTTGATAGATATCTGCAAAATCCATGTCAGATGGATACAATTCTAACCATGCGTTGACTTCATGTCCATATGGGTCAAGTACAAAATAAGAGCTTGAATCAGTAGATGGATCAAACAATTTGCGATGGGATAGACACTTCCCTTCTTATGTTTGATGTTCAGATGGAATTGTTGAAGACAAGAAGACCATTTTTGATGCCACTCTTGCTGCAACTTGTTCTGAGTCAGCAAGAACTAAAAGTGCTTGTGATCTGTGTGGATTGGAGTCTCTTTGTCCAAGAGATAATGCTTCCAATGCATACATGCTTGAAAAATAGCATAAATCTCACGATCATATGGTAGGTAGTTTCTTATCAGTGCAATGAATGTTTCATCGTGGTAAGCAATCGAATGACCATGTTGAGTGAGGACTACTCCAAGTATAAAGTCAGAGGCATCTGTCTCAAGCTCAAATGGTTGTTGAAGGTCTGATAAAGTAAGTACTAGTGTGGATCAGAGTCTGCATTTCAATTCTTCGAATGCTTTATGTTGTGCGGTATTCCAAATGACCTTTGCTTTAGCATTAACTTGGGTAACTTGGTTTAAGGGCCAAGTCACGTGAGAGAAATCAAGTACAAATCTCCTGTAGCAATTTGCCAATCCCAAGAAGTTGTGATGCTTTGTGAGATTCTTTGGTTGTGGCCATTCCTAGATGACTTGAATCTTGCCCAGGTCCACATGCACCCCCGATGCATCTACTGTGTATCCTAGATACTTTATCTGCGCCATGGCAAATGAACATTTTTCCATGTTTGCACATAACTTGTGTTTTCGCAAAGTGTCAAGCACTTTTTCTATATGGCACATATGTTCATCCCATGTTTTGCTGAAGATTAGGATGTCGTCAAGATAAACTAAAATAAATGAAGTAGTGAAGGCACTGAGAATGCCATTTATCATTCGCATGAATGTAGTTATGAGTTGGTCAAACTGAAGGGCATGACCAACCATTTGAACAAACCTTCTTTGGTCTTGAAGGCTATCTTCGATACATCTGTAGGATCAGCAAGAATTTGATGATACCTAGACTTAAGATTAATTTTAGTGAAGTATTTTTGCACCACGAAGCTGGTCCAGTAGGCCCTCAATCCTTGGAAGAGTATAGCGGTTCTTCACTGTGATCTTGTTGAGTGCTCGGTAGTCGATGCACAACTTCCATGTGTCATCTTTCTTTGGCACAAGTACAATTGGGTTGCCACAAGGCAATGAGTTGGACTTGATATGCCCTTTATCCACTAGTTCATGGATCTTTTGCTTAGTTCATTCATTCTCCAAAAAAGATATGCGATATAAAGAAGCATTAGGTAGAGATAGTCTAGGGATCAAATAAATAATGTGTTTCACCGCACAGTGTGTAGGTGCTTCTTTTGGTAGCTAGAATAGGTGCTTGTGTTTTTCCAACTTGAGCTTCAACTCTATTGCTTCTGCTATGGATGTTGGAGGAATTGCGGTAGAAATTGGTGCTACAAGGACTTTCTTGTGTTCAGATCTTACCATCAAAAGCACAAACTTGTTACTAGATGTGACTAGCTTCTCACATTGCTTAGCTCTAATGAATGATAGCTTTGGAACTACTTCTGATATGTGATATCTTCACAATCTAAAGACAACATTTGTAGGATTTGGCTTCATAAACTGCATGTTGATTGTAAAGATATGGTTGAGCACGTAAAACATCACATACCTCTAATGGAGTGATGTCAGAAAGGATTGTATCTTGAAAAGGCTTGATTTTGTACACCACTTGACATTGTTGAGTGATGTGTTTCTCAGATCCCGTAGTGAACCATCCGATGGAGTACGGTTGTGGGTGATACATCAGTGGCAAGTTCAATCTGCAAATTGCTTTAGGAGAAATCAAGGTCTTCTAACTTCTGTTGTCAACAATGAAGTGTATTGGTTGGACATAGATCCATATTTGAGAATGTAACAATGTTTCTGTGTTCTCTGATTTCGTAGGGTAGTAGAGATGTTTGCATCACCCACCATGGTGCTAGGCTCAATATCCATGCCCTGTTTTACTTTCTCCAATGATGTGGTGGTTGTACCTGTTTCTCCAAGCTGTGCATGTAAAGTCTTCCTAGCACGACATTCTTCAGTGGATTGATTGCTAGAGTTGTGAACTGAACACCACTTGCCAATTTTGGATTGTTAAGTCTGATCATTTGACGATTGTTGCTTCTTCTGTGGAGGGTGTTTGAAGTTATTCCCTGATTTGGAATTCTTCTTAAAATATTTAGACTGTTGCTTGGTTTGAGACTTCAAATCTTCTATCTTAGTCTTGGCCTTTGATTCAAACTTGCAAGCAAATCCATAGGCTTCTCTGATTGAAGAGATCTATAGGAAATCCGAATTTGACTAGATATCAGGTCTCAAGTCTATACTTCAAAACAAGATTTTTCTCTGAATCCTAAATCCCAAGTTTGGACACTAGAGCATGGAAGGTATCTGTGTATTGTTCTTGATGCCACTAGTCATCATAGTTTCTAATAGTATAATCTCTCTCTTTGAGTGTTTCTACGAAACCATTCCATGTGTCTACATATGTGTCTAAATTGACTTCATATTCATGTAAAGTGCAATAGTTTTCCCACCATTTCTTTATTGATAAAAAAAATTTGAATTTCAGAAGAGTGAATGTAATCTTTTCCTTGTCAAGGAATTGATTAACTGTGTAGTATGAATAGATAAGGTTAAGCTACTTATCTAGTGCATCTGCATTTATTTTGCCTTCAAACACAGGGATGTCTAGATTGATTCGTACCTAGTATGACATTTTACCACCTAATGGCCAATGAGAATGAGAGGTGTTTAGAGGAGTCTGTTACTTGAGAAGTAGCAAGAAGTGATCAACAATACTTGCTTGTTCACGTGCATGACGTTCTTCCAAATCTTCTTGTTGTCTTTGCGATGCATCCTCTACTATTTTGTGGAACATCTCTGAAGTTGGTGTCATTGAAGATTTGTCTTCCATTTAAGGACGTGAAAGAAAGTATGATGAAGGGTCACGAGACTTGAGCCTCAGCTTCTTATAATCAGACTTCATATGAGTGGGCATACAAACAATGACGACGTTTAGATACACCATGAATGATTCCAACTGGAAATGATATGAAGTGTATATGTTTTGATATCACTGATTTGGGGCCCAGGAGGAGACCTAGTGGACAATCTGCTTAAACTGGTTTAAGGGGGTTATATGCGGAAGAAAATTAAGAATGATAGAGAACATGAAAGTGCAAAGCGTTCAAAGAACAAGGGAAAGCAAGAAAGAGATGACAATTGATGTAGAACTGTAATAGCAAAGTTGTATTATGCGATGTTTTGCACAATATTTGAGAAATCAGATGTCTAGTGTCAATGAACTTCCTAACTCTATTCTTTTATGGTTTTGGTCATTAAAGTGCTAACCTACAAAGAATGTGTGTAAATTATTATACAATGAAGGAAGACAAAGCATTAGTTGTATTGTTACAACAGTTGTTAACAACCGCTTCATAACAGAAGAGTGTGGTGACATCACTGACTGTCGTTACGAATGAGCTACTGGCTATAGTACTGACACCACAAGAGCTGTGTGGGAATGCAGGAGTGGAGTTGCAAGGAACAAAATAGCATGTAAGCATGGAACCTACTACTCGAGCTGTTGACTTTAGTGCAAAACTTGATGTGCATCTACAGTAATGTTCAGTTTGATCCAGTGACTGAGATCATCTTGAATAGGGTGGAAAAGTTGTAGATTGTTTCAATTCCAATTCCAATTTGAAACAATGGAACTAGGCAAACCAAAATGAACCCACATTAGCAATAAACAACTCAATTGCATCACTACCTTTGAGGGTATACTTACAAGGAATAAGAATGCATATCTTACTAAACCGGTTGACAACCATGAAGAGATAGTCATGCCCATTCCTTGACATAGGCAACCCACGTACAAAATCCATGGAAATGCTTACCCATGACCTATATGGAACCGGTAATGGCATATACAAACCCAACTTCGTGTTACGAGGCTTGCTTGTACTACATAATACACATCCTTGTATGAATTTGGCAACATCTGCTTGCATCTTAGGCCAATAAACATACATTTGGAAATGTGCAATAGTATTTGTAACACCAAAATGTCTTGCAACTTTTGAAGTACGTGCTTCCCACATTAGCTGATTTTTTCTTTCCTTAGGCACACAAAACTGATCCAACTTGTCGAGCAATCTATCTTGAAGATAATAATCCTCCTTGGGCCCAAAACATGCAACTTGGAACTTCTCTGCTTGAAGAAATGGCTCCCGAAAATCTACGTCATGCTCATATCCCCATGCATAAGACACACATTAAAGGCTAAAGAAGAGTTATGCTGCCCATGGCTGATACTAGAGGAGGTCTAGATAACATATTAGCTAATTTGATAGTCATGCCTGTCTTATATTTGATAAGCAAATGAATTTATTGAAAAAATCCCATCCACTTATGATGTTTAGTTTGCTGAAGTTTAGTTTGAGCTTTGCAAATATTGGAGAGGTTGATGATACATATGGACAATATTTTCCTTACCCATGAGATAGTGCTTCCATTACTTGACCGATTGAACAAGAGCATACAATACTTTGTCATATGTACAATAATTCAGAATTGCACCATGAAATAATTCTGAATGTTAACATACTAGCTTACTTACTTGAAGTGGACTGCCCCCATAGCGTAGTTATTCGCATCCGTTTCCACCTCAAAGGGCAGCTATAAGTTAGGCAAAGCTAAAATTGGAGCATGGCTAATCTCATGTTTGAACATATCAAATACACTTTGTTCCTTCTTACCCCAAGCAAAATCTTACCACTTGTTGTAATGGCATGCAAAGGTACGACTATGGAAGAATAGTTCTTGATGAATTTTCTCAAAAATAGAAATGCAACCACAAAGCTCTTTGTTTTGGTCACATTAAAAGGCTTTGGCTAATTCATGATGGTCTCTACCTTCTTTGGATTAATCCTCAATTCCCCATCTCCTAACCCATTCCCCAAGAAGACAAGTGATTGTTGAACAAACACACATTTCTTCTCATTCAACACTAATTTGTTCTCCTTCAAAACCTGCAAAACTTGTTTAAGATGATCAATATGCTCATCAAAAGTTACACTCAAAACAATAATATCATCCAAATATACAATGAAAAATGAATCAATAAATGGCATCATTACTTCATTCATCATCGTCATAAATGTAGCTGGTGCATTGTACATTGTGAAAGGTAGAACTAACCACTCATACAACCTGTGCCTTGTTTTTAATGCTATTTTCCACAAACATCCTCTTCCTTAATTCATAGTTGGTGATGCCCGGATTTCCAATCAAGCTTAGTGAAATACTTGGCATGTTGAAGTTGATCAAGAAGATCATCAATCCGTGGAAGAGGGTACCTCTTTTTTATGGCTTTTTTGTGAAGTGGTCTATCAACACATAGTCTTCATGAACCATCTTTCTTAGGTACTAAAACAATAGGTGAACCACATGGAGAATTACTAGGATGGATTACGCCTTGATTTATATAAGACTTTAATTGTTGTTTTACCTTTTTGGCATCCTTTAAGGACTGCCTACATAACCTAAGATTTGGGAGTAGACTGTTGGGTAGCATATGAAGTTTGTGCTCAATAGGCTTAACCGGTGGCAACTGCATAGTCTCATCAAAAATCTCCTTGAACTGCTCCACCAACTCTCCCATACGTATTTGCTCTTTGTTAGTAAGCATGTTACAAAAAGACTTATGTGCAGCCACCACTTCATCTTGCATTTCTCTCAAAAGAAGCAAAATAAACTTCTCATTGGAATTAATAAGCTTCTTAACATCAGAGGCACTTACCAAGGAGATTTTAAAGTCATTTTTGTAGGCTGAAATGATGTAGCTCTTGCCATCCTTCACCAAATGGTATTGGTTGGCTCTCGTCATGAGATAACATCTCGGATATGCAAGTAAGGGCTGCCAAACACCACACCACACACATCAAGATGCGCAACATCCACTGTAACTTTATCAATGAAATTTGCATTAATACCAAAATTAACTTTACATTGCTTGGTTATGTTGACGTCTACACTTTTTTTCACCCAACCCAAACGATATGGACTTGGATGATTGTAAATCTCAAACTCCGATTTTGTCTATGAACTCCTTGCTTATAAAATTAGCTTGTGAACAATTATCAAAAAGAGCATCCTCTTTTTTTTTGGTTCCCTATTTGAATTTTAATATGGAAAACTTAGAAAGTTCACTCTGTTGAGCACTACTACTATGCAAACATACCTCTCTATTAATATAGGTATAAGATAAGGTGTCATCCACATTGGAGCTACACCTGATATTCTCACCTTGGAGAGAGGGCATGCCTTCTTGTTCTTGTTCTTGAATGGATGCAATTCCAGATGGAGATTCCAACATTGATCCTTAGAATGACTATCATCATCACATTTTCCACAATATCTTTTCAGTATCCTTATTAAAAATGGAAGTAGCATTATGCTTACCTTTTGATTTACCTTTACCCTTTTGCTTGGAGCTGCCTTGTTGCTTGGAAGTGTTTTGAGAGGTAAATGTAGCCTCCTTGTCCATCTCTATGTAGTGAGCTTGAGAACAAGCCTCATCTACATTTGTAGGCTTGGCCAAGAGGACAGGTCTCTGCAAATGGCTATGGAGTCCACCTACATACTTTATTAAGATCTCATTGTATGATATATCTTTTCCCATTGGACAACCTTCTCGGGGAACTCACTTGTGTATTCATGCATTCTTTGGTCTTTCTTTTGCCTAAAATATTGTGAATACACGGACGTCTCTTCCTGATAACAAATAGGATAGAATTGCTTCTTGATTAGCATCTTAAAATCATCCCACTTGGTTATAGGAGGAAGCTTCTTAAGAACCAAAGTTTGAACGTAGCTCTCAAACCAAGTTAAAGCATGATTGACTAATTTTAACCTTGCAAATTGGCTTTCATTAATTTGATACAAATTGAAATATACCTCAAGTTGGGCTATCCAATGGTCTAGCCTCTCCGCATTCACGTCCCCATCATCTGGTTGAGTCTCTATCTTTGTTTTAGCCTTGAATGGAGGTGGAGCTTGGTTGGCATGGGGCTGCTCTTCCTTCTCATGAATCTAGGGAGTGTCTTCATTGTTTGTTTTCAACGCCTCCAAAGAAACACCAACCTTCTCCATGAGAATCTCTATGATGGACTCCAATTGGTCAAGCTTGCTCATAGAAATAAAATGTTAGATACTCTTTCAAGCATGTGAAATTGCCCTTCTACTGTTTGGAAATGTTTTTCATCAACATGGGACATGCTTCCGATCCCTTGTTTCCATTTCCTTGTGGAAATATCTACTTCAAAGGGAACTAGGACACCTTGGCCACTATCACTATTTGCTTTAGTGACTGACATAAGCTTGCAATGTAGTCACAAACACACAAAACCACATAGAGAATTGATACTTAACCAACTCTGATACAAATCTGATCCTTAAACTAGGTGGATATTCCACACTGAGCTTCACCAAGACAGATCCTAAGACTCCTAGCTCAACAACGATTGGAAGATGATTGTTCTAGGATATTTGCAATGCTAAAACAAAGATAAATGCTGGAAATGAAATGTACATTGCACATGAACATGAAGCATTAGAATGAACAAAGCTCACAATGAACACATGAGTTATCCTGGAGAAACCCAATGTTGGAAAAACTATAGGGGGTGAGGCAATTGCACTCTACTTCCACTTTGTAATGCAGGAAATGTACAAGGTACTGCCAAACATGGCTTTCATGGACAAAATTCTCATTACTACTATATCTGAAAACTTACACACAAGACTGCTCTGCACTTATCACACACTTTTTAGAACTTCAACATAGCTGAACCAACCATCTACAACTAGGAAACAATGAGACAACAAGAAGAAAGACTCAAATTTGCAACATGTAATGTGAATCCAACTTGAAGACTTCTCACTAGGTTACAACTAGGAAACAATGAGACAACAAGAAGAAAGACTCAAATTTGCAACATGCATGTGAATCCAACTTGAAGACTTCTCACTAGGTTTTTTGATGTCTTTTGCCTTGCAAAACCCTATATTTAGAGTAATATTCCAAATCGGAATATTATGCAAGAATTTGGATTCCTTGGAAATCCCTTTTAAAAGAATTATTGATTTTAAACTTGAAATAAAAATTTATTTAATAAAATGAATTTAATTCAGAATTTTTTGAATAATAAAGTATTTAAACCACAAGGGGTTTCGTCCTTGGGCTATTTGATAACAAAGGTTTTCGTCCTTGAGATCAAGTTCACAATTAAGGGGTTACGTCCTTAAGAGCCTTTGTTGATACTTGTACAAGTTGCATGTTTTAATGAATATAATTGGATGCCTTTTTCCAAAACAAAGGTTGGGTATTTATAGCGTCAAGCCTTCCATTAAAAAGATATGCCTCCTCCCAAAAGTGGCGACTCTCCACAAGTGGCGACTTTCCAATGGCTGTTTGTTAATGAAATATACTAATTAATGCTGATTAATACTAATTTGGTGTGGCGACTTTCCTTGAGTGTGGTGCTCCTTTAATGCTGATAGTTACTAATTAATGCTGATTTAATGACAGACTTCCCTTAATTCCAGCAATGTCCTCATGTAATGGCAACGATCTCCTTATTGGGGACATTACATTTATGCTCTCTCAACTTTGGAGTCAGCGAAGAAGCTCAAATGAACAGTCATTGAGGATTGGAAATGCTTGCAACCGTTCCCATTCTTTGTCTTGTCACGAAACTGTTGTGGTGGTTACTCATTCGCAAGGCGGTTACGAAACTGCCACCTGCAAACCCCTGTAGTTATGCAACTGCCTGCAAATATTGGTAGCTCTGCTATCTGTGATAAACCCCTCCATTTCAAGAGTTGAAACTCATTGACTTCATCATTATGAAGATGTTCGGATCACCCCCACATTGACTTTGCCACTGCAACATGCCTATTTGATATTTTGAATATGAAATGTCATACAATAGTGTCTTACAAGAATGAATTACATACATTTGGGCATTGTGGCAACATCTAGTATATATGACTAGTACATTATTATTCAAATTTGGATGAATTGTGCAAAGTTGATTGTTGCCGCATTGACCTACACCCTCCCTCGCCACCCCCGACCCTCTCCTCCCAAGTGTGTGAAGCAACAATATCCAAAGGAACGTAATGCCACCATCCTTTGTGAAGGGCAAAAAGAATGAGATGATCAGCCTTGGAGGATCCAAGGTATTCATAAAGGGTCTTGTGTCGAAGGGTGACAACCTCTCCATGAAAAAGGGCCATGAATCGTTGATCTGGGTACTGAAAGAAAGTGGATAGAGAGTTGCTCGAGTCTTTGTAAAGATAGTGGTATCTTCCCCGAATCTTTTAATAAATAGGTCATCTAAAATGAAATGCTCCTTGCTCTCTACCTTTTGGAGGGAGCAAAGATGATAGATCTAGTCCCCACTCGAAATATGATGGTTAGTTTTAATATGCAATTGTTGTGAGCACACCCTCAACTGACAAAGGGGGAATTGCAAGATGTGAGACAAATGACACTGGAGATAGTGAGGATGATGAAACACACCATCCACCACCCACAAAAAATGCTCAGCATAAAAGGCAAGCTTGGTGTTGAGTGGCTAAGTTGGAGAGTTCCAAGTGACCTGGATGTACTGCCTGCAGATTTCCTCTTTGATACCTCTAATGATGACCTCCTTTAAGGGAAGAAGCCGATGAGGGGCTTCCAAAGAGTACCTAAAAGGAGGTAACCTATAATTAGATTGGAGGAGCAAACTATTATCAGAATACCAACAACATTGACGTCTATGGGTGCCCAAAGATGCAATCTTCTTAGAAGAACATAGGGCTAATTATGGATATCTCCTACGGCCTGAGCAATCTGAACATGTTGGACATGGTTCTCCCGAATTTGAGTATAGACTAATGTATGAATTTTCCGAAATGTGGTGAATTATGCCATTAATTACTCTTCTAAATGTTGTTGGAGCATAAGTAAGTCCAAAAGGCATGACTAGCAGTTCATAAAGACCATATTTTATTTTGGAAGTAGTTTGACAAACATCTGAAGTTTCCCTATGTACCTGATGTTAGCAAGCAACTAAAACAAATGTGCTGAAATCTTTGTCACCCTTTAATTGGTGTTTGAAATAATGAATATTGGGCAATGGCTTACTGATTTTGCATGATTATCTTGTTAAATTCACTATAGTTTGTGCACAATATCCATTTGTTTGTTCGCTTGGGTACAAATAGGGCTGGAGAACCACAAGGAGAGCTGTTTGGAGGGATCTTACCATCTTCAAGAGGTTTTTGCTACTGCTTCTCTATCTTTGCACTTTCTATAGGTAGGGCACAATATGCATGTAAATTAGACGGTGAAGAACTTAGAATCAAATCCATGTTGTGTTGGATTATTCTAAAAGGAGGCAAGCCTTAGGGTTCTGTAAAAACATCTGAATACACATTGATAATATCTTTAATACCCAAAAGAGGAAGCTTATCTATGTTATTGTCATTCCTTGGTGGGAAATGGATTGTCAAATACTTACGGATATTAATCAGCGTGACTTCTTGTTTTCCAGAGGGTAAAGGAACATTGGGAAAAGAAGAAGAGGAAATTTGGTATACTTTACGTCCTTTTAAATATTGCAGATATTGTATATTAATCACGAATGCCATGCCAATCATATTGGTAAAGATGCCCAACTGTATCCTCAAAGGGTCCGATGGCAAAGGATATTGAATATCACCTTGTTGTTAGTGCTGTATTCAGAGCATCTTTGGCCCAACACAACTGATAGGGAGTAGGAAGGGTTATGGTAGGAATTTGTACAGCTGAAACTAGGTTTTGAGATACTGGGATTTTCTGACTGCCCTTATCAATGATTTGAGAAATCAAACACTCCTTTAATAGGTAATTTCGGTTAAAGAGAGCTTTTTTCGCACTTGCTGAATGGTCTCTGATCGTCTAGATAGCCTCTGATTTTTTGAGCCACTGGATCATCAACTGCAATCTCAGCATTGTCTGGTTTGTGCTGTTGCCTATGAGGAGAGCCATAGATTCATTCTTGTTTTGAACAGCGCTGCATTTTAAGTGGATTGGGCAGTCTTCAGAGCATCTTTGGGCCGACACAATTGATATGGAGTAGGATGGGTTATGGTAGGAAGCTGTACGTCTGAAACTAGCTTATAAGATACTGGGATTTTGTGACTGCCCTTGTCAATGATGAGAGAAACCAAACACCTTTATTAGGCAATTTTGATTGAAGAGAGCTTCTTTTGAATTTACTGAATGGTCTCTGATATTCTAGATAACCTCTGATTTTTTGAGCCACTGGATCATCAACTGCAATCTCAGCATTGTTTGGTTTGTGATCTTGCTTCTATAAGGAGAGCGGTAGATTTGTTCTCGTTTTGAACAGACCTGAATTTTAAGTGGATTGGGCAGTCTTCCTATGGACATTGAAGTACTTGTTTCCTTTGCCAGCAGTTCAAAATGTATTGTCTAAACCCTTTGACGGTGTCCTGGTGGCAGATTTAAGGAAGAGCCTAATGGATGGAGTCTTGGAGGTGGAAGGGTTTGAGGAAGAAGCACTGGCAGTTTTGGAACTTAGATCCTTTGGAATTTTGTTAACTTAAATGCAGGTTTGTTAACTTAGTATATGGCTATTTTATATTCTTGTTCCAAATGATCCACTTGAACATACCTATATATTTTTTAAGACTAGAAGGTAGACTAGAAAGAAACTTGATCTCAAGTTACTTGTTTTGGATCTAGGATTTCCATATTGACTTGGAGCATGTTGAACACTTCAATGTATTGTTGGACTGGTTTAATTGGATGTTAATGGGATTGCATCCATCATGCCAGTAAATTCTCTTAGTACCTATCTATTTTACAACATATTTGAATATGTCCTATTGGGTGATCTGATTGTCTTTGATGGCAAACATATTCTGATGGTTCTGCCACTAATCCAAAGCAGTTTCCTCCATATGAACATGCCGGTTAGGATCTTGTCTACATCAGTGATCTTAGGGAGAATCTTGAAGTTTACCTCAATGGCTTGAACCAGGAGTAAAGAGTGAAACCCTTGAAGCTTCTGTTTGGGTATATTTTACTAGGCGTTATATTAATGTTATTATATTTTTGACTCTTCCTATAAACAGGTAATTTCTTTTTGTGGAAGTCTTAGCTAAATTTAATTTCTATACGTCTGTTAGAAATTTTGGAGTGCACTTACTACTAAAATTACTGTAGTGTCTAGCATTGAGTGCAGTTTTGAGTTCTTTAACTTATAGAATTGCTAGTACGTGGTTCAGAAATACAAAGGTTTGATAATTTGCAAACAGATCGTTCTGTATAGTCAAAGGCTTCTGTATTATCTATTTTTTGCTATGTTCTGGAATATTGGAGATTGTGAGATGATGTTCATGCTTTGCAGGTTAAGGTAAGAGATGGTGTCACTGAATGGGGATGGGGGGTAATTGTTAACGTAGTGAAAAGGCCTCCAGCATCCGGGACATTGCCTTCTACAATATTGACTAATCGAACTAGTAGTTACATAGTGGACACTCTTTTACATTGTACATCTAACATGACTAGTGATGGTCCCCGCCCAAAGCCACGTCCTGCTATTCCTGGACAGAAAGGCGAAATGCATGTGGTGAGTGGAACTTGAAGTACAAATTTATGAGTTTTGCTATATATTTGCATTTTCAAGTGTAGATGTTTTTAATAATGGGTTTGCTTAATCTAAGTTTTCTTTGAGTATATCTCACATTGGACTGAATGTGTTTGTGTCTTTCTGTTGTTCTATGAAGGTGCCTGTTCAATTGCCACTCATATGCTCTCTCAGTACTCTCAGAGTTGCTATTCCACAAGATCTGCGACCACCAGAGGCAAGACAGAGTGTACTTATGGCAGTGCAAGAGCTAGAGAAACGGTTTCCCAAAGGTCTCCCAAAGCTTGATCCTATTGAGGTGAGCTTTCAAACTATGAAGTTAACAGTTTTTGTTTGAAAATACATGATGGCTTCTGGCGCTCGATAGTGTTTCTATTAGAAAATGGCCTTCAGTGTTTCCAGTGTTTCTGCTCATATTGTAATAGATTGCTAAGATTGAATGAGAAAATTTGAGGTATTATGGTAAAGCTCCGACGGATGAATTCATTTATGTACTTCAATTATTTGAAAAAGAATATCTTGTTTATCATATGGTAATTGGAACCTAGTTAAGCGTGAGGTTTACTTGCTTAAAATTTCAAAAGGTATAGTGGCTTACATGGGGACTATAAATAAGTCAATGCAAGTTCAAATTTCACAGTTGTGCCTTAGGATAAATGCAAGTTTTGTCTGTTAGTGGAATAACACAGGTTTAATTGCATAAACAGTTTGCTTATGCAGAGTCATTTGTACAGGGTTTTATTTATTTGTATTTTTAAAGAATGTTTATTCATTAATTCTTTAATAATCTATCATCAATAAGTATAAGAAAGACACTTTTGGTTGGTAATCTGTATTGCATGTGAATTTTATTATCTTACGAAGTGAATATTACACGACTTGAGAAAAGATACTGATGAATTGTAACATACCTTCTAATGGCAGCGATGTTTTGTGACTTCTCCAAATTCAGAATTGCATATGGGAGAAAATTTAATGCTAGAGTTTTGGGAACTAACAAGTATCTACAACATTTGCCTAGTGTTTTTCTTATCCACATGCATTTGAATTCAGAAACAAAACTCTGAAGAACCTACTGCTAGGCCTATCAGTATATATACCATATAATTATAAATAAAATATTTTTAATGTTTTATAAATTTATAATGTTTAATTAATGACATCTCATATCTGTGTGTTAATTCTTTGTATCTAGTTAGTTTTTCTTTACGTTTGTGAGATAATAACTAGAGAGTGTAAACTTTATTAGCACATTATTATTTTGTAAGTAAAATTTTACTATGAGTTTTAAAATTTACTTTGAATTACATTATTATTTTGTAAGTAAAATTTTACTATGATTTGTTCAAGATAAATAGTGTCTCAATATTTAATGTCTTTTTTTCAATTAACTAATCAGAAGAGATATTAGCTATTAATCAATTTACACATGAAAATACCTATACATACATTACTAAAGCTGATCAGGTGAATAAAATAATATATAAAAATATTAGCTTTATATATCAAATTTGTATATGCCATCCTGGTTAAATATTAATTGAAGTATTTGCATTCTATATTATTTTGTGTGGCATTGGAGGATTGCATAATAGGCTTGGATTTTGGTAAGGATTCCATGTTTTGACATGCACATCAATTTGCATTAAGGTTGCTTGTTAATTCATTATAAATACTAAAAAGTAATAATGAAGTAATCAAGGGAAACCATTCTAAAACAAAATAAGTGGACAAATTGAATATGGAACTTCAATTTGGTTTAAGGTTATCATAGACAGTTATATTGACATGGATCATGGATAGAGATAAATGGTGTTGAACTATGTTCACCAACCGTGACAAAAGGAGGTCAACTTTCTTAAGTTCATCAATTTAAATGACCTAAAGAGCCAATGAGAAAGGACACCGTTGTTTAATTCTAACGGTACTCATGACAAGGTCAGAGAGTTTGTTGGGAGTATGAAAAATTAATAAATGTCTCGTAGAGCTTCAAGATGGCAGTTATAAAGGTTTCTAAGTCATCAATATGCAACCTTTGGAAAAATAGATGCCTACAAAACTAAAAAAAGGCTTCAGAAGGCTGTTAACAAGCCTCTCAAATAAGGGCCTGAATAATAAAATGTGATCAATAGTTTGGAAGTCTCTCTTACAGCCGTCATATCTCTTGGCTTTGAAATTATTACACTCCAAAGTTCTTAGATATCTTCATGTCTAACATTATGGCAAAGAGATTGTTAAATGTTTGCCCAATCATAATAGTCCTATAGCTGGCTCTAAACTGTCTCTAGACATGTGAATCAGGTGGATGATGGGTTGTGAAACAAGAGGGGGAACATTGAGGAAACAAATCCTTTAAAACTTTTTTCTCCAAATGGAAGGCAAGTGAATCCACACAATATTTGAGACACAGCCTGAAGCTTTTCACAATTATAGTATATGGATTTTGATTAGCTCTTGTAATGTGACCTCGGCTTGAATAGTGGGCTGGTTTGGAGAGCCACGAAGAGAACTAACATAGGTGACCTTGGCCTGGGGGTTGATGTCTGAGGTGGGTGTTTCCTTGTAGAAGGATAGGCCAAAACTTCTTTTGGGATTTGTGTAGGGCTTTAAGGAGCTCACGTTGTCTAGATGTGAGAATATCACATTTATAATTGAAGGAGACAGCAATAATAGCTATGTGGAGAGGTTCTGGAGGGAGGGTAATGAGCTAGGACATAATAGGGCCTGCCTCCTATGCATATATTTGCTTTCTTTATTGTACCAACAATTCATAGGAGGAGAACCACGAGAATTAGATTGTATATTTTTGACCTTTTTCCTTTCTTACCAGTATGAATAGCCCATTTGTTCCAATTCTCAAAGCAAGGTATATGGTCATTCTATGATTTGAACTTAGTGAGGATTAATTGCCTCAAAACACGGTTTGCAAGCCTTAATCTTTATGGAGGATTCTAAATTAATTGAACCAAAAGAATCAAGAGTGGAGAGCACTTTTGAACTGTATTTTTGGTCTGACTAATGAATGGTTGTTCTTCTTTGACCCGCCTTGTCCTGTCGGTATGGATAGCTGATATGTTATTCTTCTTGAATCATCACGACATGATTTCTGGAATGGTCTCTCCTTGATGAGTACATAATCTTCTCCATTACATAGCCATACTTTAAAATTGGCAGAAATGAGATAATCTGGACCTTAAGCTATCATGTTCCAATTGATGTAATTCATTTTTACTTTGTAGATGTCTTGTGTTTCTCCCTGTTAATTATGTTATGAATTCCATGGACAGTAGCAGTGCTATTTACAGTAAATTTTTTCTCAACTAAAATGGACTTAGTTGGCAAGTAGGTCAGTTGGTTTAGCTCTTATTGTGGTTATGTGGTATATCATGTATAAGATGATTGTTATGGGTTTAAATTTTTTTACAAATGGTGTCTAGTATAAACATTTTATGAATTTTCTTTACCTGTAGTGCGAGTGTTCTACGGTTCATTAGTTTATATTGGCATTGTATTTGATAGGATTGAAGAGTGTTATGAATACAAATCTCATTATGTCATATGCCTGCTACTCAATGTTCTTTATGGTTATCTCCGCTAGATATTTGCTCGGAAGTGTTTCTACTTTCTATTGATTGTTCTGAGAGCATGGGCAATTTCAGGATTTGCTCTTTTTCCTCCATATTTGTATGATCAAGTCAATGGGATATTACTGAAGGTTTATGAGAGTGGCCTGATTAGGGATCCTAACACTATTAGTCAAGCATTTTGAAGACCAATAATACATATATGATGTTATAACTTATAATACCATAAGTTTTTGTACATACTATTTGACGGAGATGCAGACTATTCTTCGGCCTTGTAGTTGTCATCACCAAGTCTATTATTTGTTGGTAATCTGCGCGTGGATGCTCTTCTTGACATGATTTGCCCTTGAAGAATGTTAGTGATGGTGTTTCCTCTTGCATTTCATGTATGTTCTGGTCACAATTTGGGTTGTTGGATTATTGGTCACTTGCCTTGGTGATGGCATGGTTGAAGGTCATTTGAATAGCTATCAACCACACACCAAGTCTGAAAGCATAGACACAATACGGAGGCCAGAGGTCATACCTAATAGTTTGCCTTTATTGATATTGTAGAAAGATACACATACATCTAACTAAAAGAACACACACCAAGATTTGTCTAGTATTCAAAAAACTTTACATCATCTAATTTGTCCTGCTAAACTTCTTCAGATCAAGATTATAATATTTTTAATGCATTATTTCAAGGACCCATCATGATAGGTTTAAGCAACAATTTATCTTTTTTTGAGTTGCAAACTTGTTTGCACTTGAATTGGACTTCATGCTGTCCAAATAAAGTTCAATGGGTCTTGATACTTGTCGTGTTCTTCAGTTTTGCACTTGGATGGAGTTGACTCTAACATGTATTACTATAATATGGCCTTCAAAATTTTGGGTTGTCTTTGTAAAAAGTTGAGATTGGTGATTCTTCTGTCTACTTGAATCTCGATATGGTATAGGAAGATGCGGATGGAAATTTGAAATGTCCCTTTTGGGCAATTTTATGAATTCTGATTTTTTTTTTGTATTTTTCCTAAAACTGGAGCATCGATTAATTATTAAAACAACAATACTCAACAACGATATTGAAGATTAAACTATAATTCTTATTGCAATTGTCTAAATACACATAATACTGATGAAACTATTTATTGAATAATAAATGTATCACAGCCAAATATAATGATGCTGAATCAATACTTAATGATAATAGAAAACCTTTACACCCAGCTTACAACAGATTTGTACGACAACCCCAGAACAGCTGGATTCTAAGGTATGGCAGCCCCTGAACAACAATAAACCCTGATATATGTTGTTGATAATACCTCACAAAATTCTGAAAACTAATGACACCCTCTAGTTAACTGAAAGTTAAAATTAAACTCTATTTGTTAGCACAATTATGATCCCTAGATGGAATCATCTCAATGGGTAAGAGTGTTTTTGTTTTCTAACCTTGTACACTGAAGGGTTTTTGTCCTCATATGGAAAAGTTGAACATAGAAGCTCCAACCTGGAGTAAGGTTTTGATTTCAAGGATGAATAATGAATCCTTTTGAGCCTAGTGCTTCTTTTATAATTTCCTTTTTTCTAGTTGCCCTAACCTTAAAAACATTTAAAACACTTTTAGATAAATATTACACTTTGGCCTCCTTTATAATAATAATAATACATAAGTGTCATTTTTCCATGTTATAAAATATACTATAGGATGACTTAAAAATATTGTTATCAAATTATTTCCATAATTAAATATTTAGAAAAGGGGACATGACAAAATTCTTCAATGGAGAGTTTTGAGTTAGGCAAGAGAAGAGGCCACACCTTTTCCATTTTATTTTGGATTTTGTTTTTTCATGCAGCCCTCAACACCTACCCCTTCAATTGAATCCATTTTAACTTTAGATCGACATGAGAGGGTCCAGCCACACCTTACCCTGTGTCAATTTTAATATGGTTGGAGAAAGTGTGGTTGCTTCTTCCCCACCTTTGGGTCTTTTTGAAACTTGATCATTGGTCATGGTAGGATAGCTTATCTGACTAGAGATTCTCCTACATCAAATTCCCTTGGTCGGTTGATTGTGATCATCGTGCTCACAATTTTGAGTTTGACAATGAAATCAAAGATGGCTGATCCACTAGCCCAAGTTTAAACTCTAATTTAAAATGTCTTCTTGTCCCTTGCCTTTCCATTTCACCAACTACTCTTTGTATCCACATTGCGGCATTTTCCTTCCAACATGATCTTCCAATATTTCTTCCACCCCTTCAAATTCCTTCTCTAGAGTTTGAATTTTTCAGTCTGTTGTCAACTTGGAGTTGCACCTTGAAACGAAAACGTGCTGAAATGACTAATCCTCTCTCCAGTTGAAACAATGGGATCTTCTCACGATGGTGGGTGTCTCAATGGTGAGAAGAACCTCCAGAGAAGGCTGGTTCCTGTAAGATGTATCAATGAGGATCTCTACTCTGCGTTGCGGACTACCATGAAAAAGGAATAAAGAAACTTGAAGGGAAAATCCTACGTAATGACGGTGATACACTAGAATGTTGATCCACCCTACTTGGAACCTTGAATACTGAACGAACAAAGGAAAATGAAGACCTTGGATTTCAATTGATCATTATGCATAAATATTTCATTAGAAGGTTCGATCCAATGACAAAATGTGAGGAAAAACGATGTAGAGCTCTGATACAAGACACTATGTAGTCACCTAACATTCACTTACAGCTTCAGTAAAAGACCTATAAAACACTAAACATGACCTGCATAACATGATAAGTTAGCAACTAAGTACGAATCATAATTTGGAAAGGGAGAGAAATCTACCATGTATGCAAATTGCTGAATGAATGTACACTATGCCAACACTTAAAATTTGAAAATACAGTGTTTCTATTGATTAAAAAGGTTACACAACTCACCAATGGCAGAGTCTGGTCTTATCGAAAAAAAGATAGATTTTACAAGGCGAAAAAGCCATATGATGAAAAATTACAAAGAGCTAAGAGATTGGCATTGGAATATAGAGAGGGAGTAAACTCAAACCAACTCAGCCTTTACAAAAGTCTTTTTGTCTTGCATGAAAATTCCTTGCATTGAAAAGTGGACGATGGGCTCAAACGTTTGACTTTGCCTATGCATGATCGGCTGAGCCATGTCTAAAATTAGAGACTAGCTCTTTGGCATTTGAAAGTGGACGGCTGGGCTTGTTAAAATGCCCACCTCTCTTTGCATGGAAATCCACGTTAAGATTCAATAGATGAGCTCTACTCGGACTGTTGGAATGTTTGGAGAAATGAGACTTTGACTAGTCAAACTGTGGGTCAACTGAAACTTAAAAATCTGGTGAAAATAGTCTTTGTTCTCATGTATTTTCTCTTATTTTGGTTTGCTTGTTCGTGTCTATTTTTGGCGGGATTTTATTTTTGGATTATTTTGTCTATATTTGGTCTATATTTCCTCAAATTTCCTGGCTATTCCCTTAGCCTAATTCTTTTGGATATTCTTTTCTATCTATGAATTTTCTTTGGTCTCGGATTTTCTTCGGATAATCTGCTTTGCCTGTATATATTATCTTTGGGTTTTTTGGCTATCTCCTTGGTCTTATATTCCTTCAGATTTCTTTCTTGCCAGTTTTTCCGATTTTATTCTCTTTGGCTCTTATGTCTTGCCCCCTGGATTTACCTTTGGTTTTCTTGCGGACTTTTATTATCTCCTTGGGTTTATTATTTTCTGCCCCTTTTCGTTGATTTGTTTGCATTTTTCCCGAAGCAATCATTCAGACAAAAAGTCCGAAGGAATTACTTCGGACTTTTTGTCTGAAGGATATCTTTCCTTCTAAATTTTTCTTTTCTTTCTTTATTCCCTCGAGTTGAACGAAGGATATCTTTCCTTCTAAATTTTTATTTTCCTTCTTTATTCCCTCGGGTTTTTTCCATTTGACTTCCTGCGGGCTTTGTTTGGTCCATTTCCTTTGGAATTCTGTTGACCCTTGGTAGATTCTTTCCTTTGGACTTTTATCTTGCGAAAAAAATGTCAATCTCCTCTGTGGTTGACAATTATTTCGAAGGAATCCTTCGGACTCTTCACTGGGACCTACTTTGGATTCTTCATTGCTTGTTACTTATAAAAAGAGAAGTCATTCACCCTGGGAAACCCGAAATGCACTATCCTAAGTAATTCGGGTTTCTAAACCCGAATTACTTCTACTGATAAAACTTTCATAAGCAAAGCACTTCTCAAAACCCAATTTGCACTGTCAAGAGTAATTCGGGTTTTCCAACCCAGATTACTTTTGCTGTTAAAACTTTCATAAGCAAAGCACTTCTCAAAACTCGATTTGCACTGTCAAGAGTAATTCGGGTTTTCCAACCCGGATTACTTCTGCTGAGGGGTTTCAACTGCTGATTACTCATAAAGTGAAATAAGTTGTGTCTCTTGTAAAACCCAAATACTTCTTCCAAAAAACCCGAAGTCTTCTATTGTGTAAAACTCGAAGTCTTGCTTGAATCCCCACCCTCTCACACTTAGGCAAAATTTTGGTATGTAGGCCAAAAAATAGCCAACATTTCTGGCGACTCGCAAGGAAGCATGCTTGCCATGCTTGAAAACTCAGACCATATAGATGCTATTTGAACTTCCAAAACAATGATAAATTTGATTTTTGACTGAAAATCTGCTCTGATCATCGCTGAAGTAACCTTTCTTCAAAATAAGAAGGGAAACACACGAAAGCAAGAAAACTAATTAAGAAACAAATGTGCAAACAAGCACTTATTGGAACATAACTAAATGAAACTAATGTGCTGGAACAACATTTGGAGGAAAACAAACTAACAAAGAACCTAACCATGACAAAGCAAGATCCCCCTGAATCAAAAGGGAAATTCTTAAACTCAGTCACTCCAAGAGATGGTACTAGTTGCAAGGTAGGATGTTTATCAATCATAACCTTTGATAAGGCATTTTTATTGTCCACCAATTGTATTAGCATCTTCTCAAATGAGTCATCAATAACAAACCAGTCACCAACAAAGACAAACTCATCAAGTACTTCTTGATATTTTTCGCACTGCTTGTCATCTACCACCTTGTCAAGTGATATCTTATCTATGCATTGTTCTTGAGTGGCCACACTCTTTTTATCGACTGTTGCAAGTTCATCCAACTCTTCAAGGAGATTTGAATAGGCAATCCAATGTGTATTATGATCTTGAATAGGTGATTTTTGATCAGATTTCTCATAAACATGCTCTTCAATAGCCAAGATATCCATACAAAACTCTTTAATCTCTTTTAGATATTCAAGGTACAACTGCCAATCATCTTTTTGTTCCTCATTTTGATCTATTTGAACTGAATCAGCATGAAAGCTATCTGGATCCTTCTCAATAGGAGATACCTGTAACTCATTTATGACTTCAATCTCCACCAACTCCTCTTGGAGTTCCTCCACATCATGATCAGCGTTCTCATTCTTAAATATAATTGGATGCTCAACTACAACCTTAAGTGAAGTATCAATAGGAAATTCTTCCTTAAACACATCTGAAGCATCCTCCACACACTGTGCAAGAACTTGACCTATAGCTGCAACCTCTTTCTCAATCCTCCAAAGAACAGGGTCCTCCTGAAGAAGGGAGATGGTGGGAGGGTGATGAAATTCATTTGTTTGAGAGGAAAAATGAAGCATGGGAGGTTGATCATGATCAGATTTTGGAATCTTGAGGGCAATGGAATTATCTAGGGAGTTTTGGATAAGAGGGACAGAGAAACTCTTAAAGACCTCTGTATTCTGTTCCTTCCACTTGGCCATTACCTCATCAAAGTTTGAAACCTGCTTGTCTTCTTGGACAACTTGAGTTTGAGGAATGATTGGTGAGGAAAGGGGACTATAGGAAGGTTTAGTCTCATGAATAGTCACTTGAATAGGCTCTTGACTCCAACTAAGAAGCTCCCTCGGCATACATTGGGCATGGTTAAGAATCTCATGAGAATAAGGAGTACAAGAACCCTTTGTAGACAAGTGACTCAACTCGATTTTCTACCTTTCCCAAGCTTCCATCTTCTCTAATACAAAAATACATAGCTCATTTATCTCGTTTGGATCATTGGACACATTTTGGAATAGACTATTCACTTTTTCATACTGAGAGTTTGAACAAACTTTCCTTGTATATGCTAATATTTTGAGCTCTATCTCATCCATTCATTTTTGGAGCCAAGACTGCTCATATGACTGATATGGCTCAACATAGCTTTGATAATACTTTTGATAAGGCTAATTAGGTTCATAAAAAGGCTCATAGGCATCATGATAAGGTTGGTATGATCCATCATTGCGCTGATAAGGAAACATAGCATAGGAATTCTCTTCATATACAACCATCAAAACTCATTCATGATAATGCAATACTTACATGGAAAGTGTGACTGGATTATTAGAAGCAACCACCTAAGCTTGGAATCACCAAATACTTCTTGAAGAACGCTGCTGCAATTGTGATTTCATTAAGACCAGCTCCAAACAGGGCCCACCGGATGTGTCGAAAACTGTTGTCAACTTAGAGTTGCACCCTAAAACGAAGACGTGCTGAAATGGCTAATCCTCTCTCCAGTTGAAACAATGGTATCTTCTCACGAGGGTGGGTGCCTCAATGGTGAGAAGAACCTCTAGAGAAGATTGGTTCCTATAAGATGTATCAATGAAGATCTCTACTCTGCGTTGCGGACTACTATGGAAAAGGGAGAAATAAACTTGAAGGGGAAATCCTACCTAATGACGGTGATACACCAGAATGTTGATCCACCCTACTTGGAACCTTGAACACTGAACGAACAAAGGAAAATGAAGACCTTGGATTTCAATTGATCATTATGCATAAATAATTCATAAGAAGGTTCGATCCAATGACAAAATGTGAGGAAAAACGATGTAAAAGTCTGATACAAGACACTATGCAGTCACCTAACATCCACTTACAGCTTCAGTAAAAGACCTATAAAACACTAAACATGACCTGCATAACATGATAAGTTAGCAATTAAGTACGAATCATAATTTGGGAAGGGAGAGAAATCTACCATGTATGTAAATTGCTGAATGAATGTACACTATGTCAGCACTTGAAATCTGAAAATACAATCCTTCTATTGATTAAAGAGGCTACACAACTCACCAATGGCAGAGTTTGGTCTTACCGAAAAAATGATAGATTTTACAAGGCTGAAAATCCCTATAATAGAAAATTACAAAGAGCTAAGAGATTGGCATTGGAAAATAGAGAGGGAGTAAACTCAAACCAACTCAGCCTTTACAAAAGTCTATTTTGTCTTGCATGAAAATTCCTTGCGTTGAAAAGTGGACAGTGGACTCAAATGTTTGACTTTGCCTATGCATGATCAGCTGAGCCATGTCTAAAATTAGAGACTAGCTCTTTGGCGTTTGAAAGTGGATGGCTGGGCTTGTTAAAATGCCCACCTCTCTTTGCATGGAAATCCACGTTAAGATTCAATAGATGAGCTCTACTCGGACTGCTGGAATGTTTGGAGAAATGCGACTTTGACTAGTCAAACTGTGGGTCAACTAAAACTTAGAAATTTGTCGAAAATAGTCCTTGTTCTCATGTATTTTCTCTTATTTTGGTCTGCTTGTTCGTGTCTATTTTTGGCGGGATTCTATTTTTGGATTATTTTGTCTATATTTCCTCGAATTTCCTGGCTATTCCCTTAGCCTAATTCTTTCGGTTATTCTTTTTTATCTATGGATTTTCTTTGGTCTCGGATTTTCTTTGGATAATCTGCTTTGCCTGTATATATTATCTTTGGGTTTTTTGGCTATCTCCTTGGTCTTATATTCCTTCAGATTTCTTTCTTGCCAGTTTTTCCGATTTTATTCTCTTTGGCTCTTATGTCTTGCCCCCTGGATTTACCTTTGGTTTTCTTGCGGACTTTTATTATCTCCTTGGGTTTATTATTTTCTGCCCCTTTTCGTTGATTTGTTTGCATTTTTCCCGAAGCAATCATTTGGACAAAAAGTTCGAAGGAATTCCTTTGTACTTTTTGTCCGAAGGATATCTTTCCTTCTAAATTTTTCTTTTCCTTCTTTATTCCCTTGAGTTTTTTCGCTTTGACTTCTTGCGGGCTTTGTTTGGTCCATTTCCTTTGGAATTCCGTTGACCTTTGGTATATTCTTTCCTTTGGACTTTTATCTTGCGGAAAAAATGTCAATCTCCTCTGTGTTTGACAATTATTCCGAAGGAATCCTTCGGACTCTTCACTGGCACCTACTTCGGATTCTTCATTGCTTGTTACTTATAAAAAGAGATAAGTCATTCACCCTTGGAAACCCGAAATGCATTATCCTAAGTAATTCGGGTTTCTAAACCCAAATTACTTCTACTGATAAAACTTTCATAAGCAAAGCACTTCTCAAAACCCGATTTGCACTGTCAAGAGTAATTCGGGTTTTCCAACCTAGATTACTTCTGCTGATAAAACTTTCATAAGCAAAGCACTTCTCAAAACCTGATTTGCACTGTCGAGTAATTTGGGTTTTCCAACCCGGATTACTTCTGCTGAGGGGTTTCAACTGCTGATTACTCATAAAGTGAAATAAGTTGTGTCTCTTGTAAAACCCAAAGACTTCTTCCAAAAAACCTGAAGTCTTCTGCTGTGTAAAACCTGAAGTCTTACTTGAATGCCCACCCTCTCACACTTAGGCAAAATTTTGGTATGTAGGCCAAAAAATGGCCAACACAGTCTGCTACTTGTTCCTTCTCATGGTAATGCGCTTAATCAATGGTCGACTGAGGGATGCGACCTTGTAGGAAAACATCCTAACAAACATTCCCCTTGATTCATATTTGTATTCTTTCACCCTATCCTTCATGCGAACCTATCTGATTAAATTTTATATTTCAATTTGTAAATTTATACACGTCTTGAGCTTATGGTTTGGTTTATAGTTTTGGTTTGTGAGCCAAAAACAAATCCTTGGCTTGTGGCTAGACAAACACATTTTTTTAAAAAGATGAAAAATTAAAAAAATCATAATAAAATGACTTGGGAGAAATAAATAGACTAAATACAACAAAATCTGTTGACTTAAGACTTAGAGAAAAAAATAGTTTATAAAAATAAAGATTAAACGAAAAAACTCGTCCACTCTAATTTGTCATCTCACATTTCACTGAACTCATTGTGCTAATTTCTATTATTTGTGTGTTCACCCCATCCTTCTGCGCTCACCATTCCCCCATTTTCCTCAATCTTTCACACTTCATTGCCATTCATGTGCTTGTCATCTTCCCCTCAGCCCTCTTCCCTACCCCCCCTTCATATTTTGTGCCATTCCTCACCACTGTATTTATGATTTTCCATCTTCTTTTGGTCATCAACACATTTTTTATTCTACTTGACCTACTACATTTCCCACTCGACATGTCTTTCCTTTGCTGCTACACTTTGTAACCCAGCCTTTGCGGGTTTGCACACTATACATTTTTAAAAAACTTAACCAATGCCTCTTTCTTCTGTTATCGTTTTTTCATGCACGCGTTCAACATTTCTCTTGGTGTTTTCCTTCTCCTTCTCCACTTCATTGTCCCGTTTTGCCACATTATTCTATTTGCATTCTGTTTATTATCTTCTGTTCTACTTCACTCTACAAAGGTTTTTGAATCTTGTCTCTTTGTAAAGCTATGCTGCTTATATACCAAATATTAAGGGAAAAAAATAATTAAGCCTTCAAAAGCAAGTCAAATCATGCATGCTTTTGACATTTATCTTGGTGTTTCCCTCCTCCAATTCATTCCCCCGTTTTGTCACATTATTCTTCAAGTCTGTTTGCATTTTGTTTATCCTCTTTTCTTCCAGTTCACGATACAAAGGTTTTTGAATCTTGGCTCATTGGAAAGCTATGCTGCTTAGAAACCAAAGATCAAGGGGAAACAAATATTTAAGCCTACAAAAGCAAGTTGAATCATTACAATTCAAATTAATAATTAAAAATTAGTCCATGTTGGATACCGCTTTGTTATACGAGTATATTGGCCTAAGGAATAAAAAAGCACAAGCATTCATTAAAGGATTTTTTTTCCCACAAAGTGAAATAAAAAAGGAATCCAAATCCTTAGTATATCAATATTTCACGAAAACAAGCCAAACTATGTAGTTATCATATATCATCACTGCCAAATTTGACAACCATTGCAAATATTGAGATGGTCAATCAAGAGGATTCAAAGAAACCTAAGGTTGAACCCTACCAACAACCTTATTACTGCGATGGTCTCTATCACAAACTTTGATGTCTTAAGGAATCTCATCATGATACTCAAATATATATACTTGGACTCCGAGTCACCAATATCCAAATTAACGAAGTTCTAATCTAATGTCATGATGAAATTCATTACCTATAAAGATTGTTCTGATGAATTGATCCTGATTTAATGTTTTGTTATTGTGCAAATTTATCAAGGTCCTATCACTTATCATATTCTATATAATGCTTCTATGTTGAAGCCTTTCCAACATAGGAGACCATGTAATAAACCTAATTAACCATTATTAGTTATCATTGATAGCTATAGAGGGATATGACACATCTTATCAAATGTGCCTTGTGTTTCATATTTATATTCAATCACCTTATCCTTTATACTCACCTATACGACTGTATATGATATTTAAATTTCAATATGTAAATATATACATATTTGCCTTATGTACCTAATAGGTACAAGAAAGTTATCCTCAACTTCAATGCTTTCATGATATGCATATAGATGAAGCCTTTTGAAATTCCACTTCATGAATGTAATTTAAGAATTTTCTAAAAATCTTGAGGGTCATCTTTTAGAAATTTAGTTTATTGTATGGCTTAGTTGGGAGCATGCTTTTTCACAAATGCACCAACATTGGATCTCCAACTTGAAATTACTTTACTCTTCTTCTTTCAACATCCTTCCTCTTGTACATCTTTCTCTAGCTTCGTTTCACTTGTTCATGCACTTTATGCATTCACTTTGCCAAGTCCCACCTTCTGTACTTTTCTTAGCTGTCATAGGTATACTCAACGAATTTGTCACTCCCGTAGGTGAGTTCCAATATGCTATCTACAATGGTGTTTTCATTGTTGACTTGTTCATTGAGTTGTTATAGGCAAACTCTGCTTGTGCCAAACTTTTATCCCTTTTTCCTAGTTTACTACCAACTAAACACCTAAGCAGAATTAGGCTTCCAACTTTGTGCCCAATTTCTTCCTCTATTATACCTTAAATGATTAAGCAACTTGGTTTCTCTATTTGAGGTAATGTATTTGTAATCCTTGTAAACGAACAACTTTCTCAAAGAACAAGAATGCTATGTGCGCAGTATCACTCATATTTTTATTTCGATAAAATGAGTCATCTTAAAAATTCAATTCATGACAACCAAAGTAGATTCATTCTCTTGACGTTCTTGGCTGTCCTAGATAAAAATTGATTGTGGTCCATTTTGTAATGGCAAGGATGTGTAAATTCAAGTGTTCTGACTTCTTCCTTTGGCCAACTGACAAACTTTATATCTTTCCGTATCTTTTAATATCTATAGATTTTCTAGGTCAAAAGTATCTTTCTTCCACCCAAAGCACGAGTTTTCTCACACGCAAAGTGATATCCTAAGGTAATAGTCCAATTCTTTCATGATCCTATAAGAACTCCCATATGATATTTTCTAAACAAGAACCTTTCTTGGATGCAGTAATTGAAATATTGGGTTTCTAACCCATTACTCTTCACAAACTGTTCAAGCTTCTACAACATCCACTTCCTATAACATACATCTCCTTTGTGCTTTCTAATCCTGTGACTTCCACCAACATTATCATCAACAAAACATTTCTACTCACAATATTTGCAACATGGTTTGACTTTCTAGTGCTCAGCATAAAAAATAAATAAATAGCTTCTCAAAAACTCTACCCATATCATGTACCTTTGATTTATCTTTACTTGGCTATTAATGAATTGCAAGGCTTTATGATCAATATATAAAACAACCTTCCTTAGCAACATATATGTTTCCACTTCTTTAAGTTGTGATCTACTGAGTTTTTGGGACATGGGGACACATTTTTGGGGATGGCCAAAAATTTCCCTGATTTTGGAGATATATAGTGGGGACAACTACTAAAATTATATATAAATAATATTAGAAAATTACAAAAAACATACAAAATACTATTTATAAAAAGGGTATGAAATTAAATAAGTTTCAACTCTTTTCATATCGACGTCCAAAAGGAGTTATGATAAAACCCTATTAATAAGAAATCGATTATTGTATTCATTAAAAGTACAAGTCAAATTTGTGCCTTGACCCAAATTATAAATTAAATCCTTACACCTGAGTTCAGAATCTTTTTATACATTAAAAGACCAAAAGTGCTTATGAACAAGGGTTAAATAAACAAAACCCTAAGAAAGTGCTTATGCCTAGAAATCAACTTTTCTACTCATTAATTATAAAAGTCGAGTTTGACACAAAATGATGCAAGTCAAAATGCTCTGCTATTCATCATAAATGCAAATTAAATTTAATTCTAAATTTTAACCCAAAGGGTCCATATAGGTTTTTTTTGGGTCTTTTTTTTCAGTTCTTTTTAAAACTTTCTCCTGCATTTGGGGACATGCAATTTCTTTTGTCTTTTTTTATAGTTTTATTTAAAACATTCTCCTGTCCCTAGGATGCAGCTGGAAATGTTGGGGATGTCCCTAAGGATGCCCAAAGCATGGGGATGTCAGAGTAGTTTTTTTGGGGGGTACGGGGGATGTTTCGTGCTTCTTCCCAAGATGTCTGGGATGTTAAGGATCCCTATCAAATCTTGGGGGTACGTGCCTGTGGCACACGCGTAAACTGTGGCACAAAATTCCTGATCATACAGTGAACACTTATTTTCTGCATCATTTAATTTCTCATTGACAAGTTCAATGGGGTTTCCTTCTGGAGTCAACATTGCTCCTATGGTTGTTCCACTTGCATAACAATCTACTTGAAATACTTCATAATTTTTTTATTTTTCTATTGCTATTTTTAAACAATCCAAAGCTCCTCTGTGCGGCTAAATTTTATTGGACACACTTCCTTTTATGCTTTTTTCTAGTGGTAAACAATTTTTTTGATGAAATTTTTATAAGAATTTGGCAAACCACGAAAATGTTTTTGTCAAATATACTGAAGTGTTGGCCATTCCATAATTGTTTTAATAGTTTTTAGGTTCATCTTCAATTGGTCTTAAGAGACCATGAAACTTGAATACACTAGCTCTACGTTCATAAATATGCACTTCTTCATAGTTATAAACAACTAACGTGATTTAGTTGTCTTGATATCTGCCACAAATGCATCAAGTGTTCTTCCTTGGCTTTTCTGAAAAATAGTGTATCTTCTAGGTTAACTATCAGAAAGTTTCCCAAATATCCCAAATACAGTTTGAGTACTTCATTCATGAGCCCCATGAATGCATTGGGAGCATTGTCTAAAGCAAATTGCAAAACCAGCATGTCGTACAAACATGTGTTTGCTTTGAACATTGTTTTCCACATATCTCCTCTCATCCGAATCTAATGGTAGCCAATTTTAAATCAATTTTGGGAAGTGACTATGCTCCACTCTAGCAATCCATTATATCATCCATCATTGGCAATGGTAATTTTATTTATTGCACTTGAATCTTTGCACATTCTCCTGCCTCCATCTTTCTTCCATGCAAGTGTTGCTTGTAGTACAAAAGAACTTAAACTCTCTCTAACCAATTGTCTATCCAACAAATCTTAATGTGTCCTATTCAATTATGCACGTTTAGCTGGACTCATTATTCTATCTAGATCCTTATTTGGTAAAGCATGCTCGAAGAATGAAATCTATTTGATGGGAATTTTTTCCTCATTGGAGGTCAACCATATGAAATATGGAGTTGAGGCAAGGGTCATAAAAAGGAAAAAGGAAGGCTTCAAGATCAAACTTAGTTACATAAATGTATAATATCGTGCAAGTGAGAAAGCAAATGTGCAATTGGAAATTTTTTCTTTGTAATGGTGTCCCATTGCATGTTGTTTGATCTCCTTATTATGAATTGACATGCAAAACATACCAATTTCATATGCCTTTAGGTGAAATCAAATTGAGAACCTTCGACGTTTACCCCACATTTAATTTCATTTCTTTTGTTCTTTTATTTAGTTAGTCACTGTTCCTAGGGTCCCTTTAACCAAGCACTTTCTATTGTAAGTGGGCGTATTTTGGAGTCTCATTGACCTACTTTTAGTCATTCGTGGAAATTAATGTAATCTCTTTCTTTCTTTCTACATTCTTGATAAAAACTAATTAAAATTTAATTTGGTGATGAGACTGATGAAGGTGCATGGGTGAAAACAGGGTGTTCTTATCATGTATAGGTGGACAGGATTAGGCACCACTCACTCATCATTATCATTGTTACATGTGTTTTATGTTCCTATTTCCTTAGAGCTATTAATTGTTTTGGAAAGTGCAAGGACACTGATTTTCAGTTGTAGAATAAAGGATGCTATAGAGGTGGTTGATTGAGGTAATTACAGATGCATCTTATGTTTGGTGGAAAGAAGGAAAATTGATTGAGGCCTCCTCGAGGCACATCTAATGGACCCATTATGTGCATACAATGAATGATGCTTAAAGGACTCGTGGAAATTGATTGGGTGAAACAGGTGGTGACAAGTGCTAGAGTTATGCATATGTTTATATGAAGCTGCCAAAATTCATTTGCATTGTTTAGGGCTTTTCCGAAGAATGGATTTTTCAAATCAGTGGAGACGAGATTTTCCTCTTATTTTATATTGTTGGAGAAGGTGCTGTAGTTTTAGGATCCATTCCAGCCTATGATTACGACTTAGGAGTGGACTAGGAGAAGGGAGTTAAAGACAAAACATGGTGTGCAAGTCAAGGTCATTGTGGTTAAATGATGGTGTGGTAGATGTGAGCTACATTTTATCCTTTGGAGCCCTATTTTTACCGTCATTAGGTATAGTGAATCTAAATCCCATAACCTTGGAGAGATAATTGACACCATTGATAGTATGTTGAGATGTAACTTGGAATTTGTGAGACCCCACTTTGGCATTCGAGGAAAAGTAAATTTAGCCCATTTTCTAATGCAGGTGGGAGAATTTGAAGACCTCAATACACATGGCAGCATATGCAGTTAATCCTAAATGGTTCATGGAGAAGTCTAGAAAAACAATTCCTATTGACAATGAGAAGGTGAAGAAGTGATTTATGAAGGCCCTTACTAAAATATACACTAGAGAGGAGGCTGCAAAATATCAGGCTGCGTGGACCACATTTGCTAGTCTCATATGCTAGAGGAGTGCAAACAGGAATGATGGACTCACTCTAGTGCAGAAGGAATTATGTTATAGAGACTTGCCATGCACTTCGTTTCAAAGTTTTCTATTTCCTCTGATGCTGAGAGGAATGAGTCTACTCATGTTTCTATTGACTCTATCAAGAAAAACAAGTTTATTTCAAGACGGATGAGAAACTAGTTGTTATTTAGAGTGCCTTGCACCTCTAAGAATAGAAGACATCTAGTACAAGGAGAGTCCGACAACGTGACTGGATGAGGAGCTGAGTTAGGATGGCGAGGATCAAGAGGGACAACCAAAAATGATTGAGTTAGATTGAGAGAGCAGTGATGAGGAGCTATTGAGGATCATGGTAGATGTGACGACGACTCTGACTATTGAGATTGGTGCTCCATGCTTACAACTTAACATTTTGGCTTGGCTCAGATACAAAAGTTGTATTATATGTCGTGTTTTTAATTTTTTCATTTGAGATTTAAGACTCTTGTTATAGTTATTTTCATGATAATATAACAATGAAATGTTTGGTATTGTATTTTTTAAACTCAATTTTGATTTGTCAATTTCATTGTTCAATGTTTTCTTAACCATATAATTGGCCAATTGGTTTTGGGGCCCCTGCCCGTAAAAAGACAGTCAATGTATGCCTTGAAAACTACTCCAAACTGCTATATATTATTGTAATGGAAATTTATATATATCATATATATAAAAAATGAATTTGGAAGTCTATGCTTGATTGGTTGGAGATTAACTTCCTTTCCATGAGCTACTAATTTTTTTAGTATGTCTCTTTAATTGAAATGTCTTCTGATTTGGTCTTGTACTAGAAAAGTTGATCACTCCCTCTCACATTTTATAGAATGGCAATTCGAATTTGTCTTTGAAATATAGAGTTTTTAACCTTGTCATCCCAAGTCCTTTTGCATAGACTTTGGTCAGCAAGCTCCTCATTTTAAGGCAGTGTTGATCCTTTCCAAGTATCATCCCAAAACAAAGTCTTGCCACCCTACCCTACATTTCATCTCAAGTCCTCTTTAATTAAGGGGATAACCTTCTCGAAACATGCCATGCTTGATAACCATACATAAGAGGCTTTAAAGCGAACAAATTATCAGCTTCTTGGCTCTATCCGTCTCTACTCCAAAGCATGTCCTTTTCTTTATATACCCTCTATATCCTCTTTGCTCCCAAAGCTAAGTTCTTGACCTTCATAGTTCTTAAACCCAAACCCACATTCCGCTTTGGCTGGCATTTCTTATTCCAAGCTCCTAGGGGATTTTTTATTTTTTTCCAATGTTCCATGGGGACGTGCCCCCCCAAAAAAAATCCCCACGTTTTTGGGATGGGGATGGCCCCGCAACGTGGGGGCATCAGGGGGACACCCCCTTTCGTCCATCCACCTCCGCCCCGAACCCCCGTCGTCCCCAGGATGTTTCCCTCTAAGAGGGGATGTCCCTTCCAAAAGGGGACGTCGAGGGGACTCTCGGACGTCCAAGGGATGCCCAGACATCCCTCAACCCCCCAGAAAACTTCCAGGCATCCCCCAAGCTGGGGGACATCAAAAAAGCATTTTTTTATTATAAAATATTTTGGTTTGTGAGCCCTCTACCTTAACCCTAATTGCTAATGGGTCCACACCCCCACCCCCAAGGCCTCCCAAAAGCTTTTAAAAAGCCCCATCCCTCTCATTCCAAATCACACAAAAAATTCATTGAGTGAAGTAGAGAGCTGAAAGTAGAGGCAACAAGCTAAGAGGGAGAAGCTTGCAAGAGTGAGAGAGCATTAGGAGAGGGAAAGTGAGATCAAGAAGAACCGGTTTACTTATAGCTTCATCCACTCCGTTAAGAGGAACAAACTTACCTCTAGGAGGGCAAAGAAGCTTGTGGTTGTACATAGTGCCTTGCGTCTCATTGACCGCAACACACGTACAAGGAGAGTCCAGCAGCCAGATGGGATGTAGAGCATGTGGAGTCCAACAGTTCTAGTGATGAGGAGTTTGGTGAGAATTTTGGGGATGATTAGCTATTGGCTCATTAGTATTTAGTAATTTGTTTTTGAACATTGTTGATACTTGATTGTAATCATGAATCATCATTATGAAATTTTGAAAATTTTGAATTCGATATTTTGATTTTGATTTTCAATGTTTATTGGTTCAATGATTCAAACTTGAAACTTCATTGTTAAAAGTTAATTAAACTTAAATGTTAAATTGTTGATGTTCAATGCAATATACTTATTCCTTATACATCTTTTTATAACTACTTGTTCAAGTACTATATGTATTTGCACTGCTTCCCCGCTGGCCCCCTGCCGCCATGCCCCCACAGTCCCCCCACTATCCCCAAACTTAGGCCTGCCGTCCCCTTATCCCAGAAACCTGTCCCCACGTCCCCCGTCAGGAAACTCCGTGGAACTATGTTTTTTTCATCCATCCCATTTCAATTTTTATTTTATTTTGTAATCTTGTGACAGCTTCAACTACTTTGTTTGGCACTTGGAACAAAGGCATCGTGTCTGTTAGAACTACTTGTAGACGAGGTTTACTTAATTGAATTACTCCTCCTAAGGCAAGTCATTTTCCTTTCCATGTTGACAATTTTGGCCAAATTTGATTTTCCACTCTCTTCCAACACTCCATCCTTCCCTCCATCATAAGCATTCTTAGTTAGAATATTTGGTAGTCCGTGTCTCAGATTTCAAACTTTTTAATTTTGCAAATTCTCTCTTTTACCTGCCTTGCTATATTAAAGAAACACATCTGACTTCTCCTTGCTAATTTTATGACTTGCAGCAATTTCATACATATCCATGGTTTTCTTAAAATTGCCTGCTTCTTGAGCAGTTGGATCCCCTGCCATTAGTGTTATCTACAAATTGAAAATGGGATACTGGATCCACTAAGGAGGTTATGTTTAGACCTTTTATTTTTCATTCTTTCCTTTCCTTTATTTTTATTCCTATAGCTTCTGTGACTGGAATAAATAGGTAGGGGGCAAGTGGATCTCCATGCTACTTTATATCCAATTGCAAGTTATTAACAAGCACTGATAATGTAGGAACACTTGTGCAAGTTTCAACTCATCTCATTCTATCATGTGCAAACCCAAACTTCATTAGTTTTTTGATAAAAAAATCTCATTTTACTTAGTCATAAGTTTCGATCATATCTAGTTTTATCATTATTCTTGACTTCCTACTTTTGTGGACTGAATGAATAGAATCCCCAGCTCACACGATCCCATCTAATAGTTGTCATTCTGCCACAATACCTCCTCGTTATTTCTTACTCTCTCGTGTAATACTTCAATCTATTTGCCATTATTTTTGTGGAAATTTAATAAATTAAATTTCGTATAGAGATTGTTTTGAAGGCATCAAAGAATTTTACTTCCTCCTTTTTTGGGATCAAGGCTAGGATTTCTTTTTTATAGGTAAATTGAGGCTTTCGATTGGTGCCCTCATCCTTGGATTAATGTAGTAAAATCTTACAAAGTGTGTGTAGAGAGAAGACAATAGGAGAAATGAGAGAGAAAAATAGATAGTGGATAGCCATTCACTAAATACCATCATACAATAATACATGCAAGTGTCTGAGGCTAATGTGGCTATTTCCTGTCATAGGACACTTTCATCCATTTACAAAAGGATGGAAGTAATGTAGTAAAAACGTTTCTTACTTAGAGTGTGCATAGAGAGAAAAATAGATAGTGAATAGAAGAATGGTGGCCATGCACCACATACCATCATACACTATTACATGCAAGTGTCTAGGGCTAATGTGGCTATCCCCCGTCCTAGGACACTTCCATCCATTTACAAAAGCTACAAGATATTACGAAAAAATCTGCAAGAGTAGCATATACAAGAACAAGGGCAAGGAAGACAAAGCAAAACCCAAAACCAAACATTATTTTCCTCATGTAGAGAAAGCCTAGGTCAATTGACTAGAGTGGTCTTGTGGACATGTAACAACATCTCCACCTCCAAAAAAAAAGATTGGATTTTTTCCTTTCTCTTTGGGGAGAGAGTTGTGCATGTCAATATGAGTAATATGAGCTTTCTCAAACTTTTTAATAAAATTGTCACGATGGGATACAAATTCAGCAGGGGTCTTCTAAACAACCAAAATGAAACTAACATCAATGGCTTAAGAGACACTAATACTTATTTTGACAAGTTGTGCAAGAGTCCTAGGTGGCCCAACCAATATGTGCTTTATTATGAATTCCTTTGTTGACATTCCATCAGAGGGTCTATTCCTTTTCCCTGGTCTAGAATTCGATTTAAGAGTGGCCATCCCAGTTGGTATATGCCGAAGAGAAGGAGCTCTTGCAAATGGAATGGGTTTCTTCTTCCATCAGAGGGTCTATTCCTTTTGCCTAGTCTAGAATTCGATTCAGGGGTGGCCATCCCAGTTGGTATATGCAGAAGAAAAGGAGCTCTTGCAGATGGATTGGATTTCTTCTTACATCGTTTGATTGAGGGCAAAGCAATAGTCGCTTGGAATTGATATTCTCAATTCCTTACCTTGTTTTCAAGCATAATGACCATGTTCTTGTTGGCAATATTGAGTGTCATGGTGTACAAGGAGATTGCTGTCTGTAATATTGTCATTGATGTCAAATGATGAATGTTCTATCAAGCATTAATGACAAAGGTGTTGAGTTGTGTTGAGCTGAACAGATTAGGTGTAGAGTCCTCATGGAGATTTTATGTTCACCTTGAATTCCCATGATAGTCATGGGAATGCCTCTGCTAGTTTGTTGAATAGGGCTTAGTACACAGTTTGTTGGTGACTACATTTGCATTTATGGCAGCATCTGGAGGAAACAATCACATCAGGCCACTCAGATTTGTGCCTACTCCTTGTGGTCCAAGTTCTGAGTCACGCGGATGGAAGGAGCAAAAGTTATGCAGGTGCAAAGTAGGGCTCCCAGGGAATTGAACGGTGTTTGAACACTTAGCCGATTTTACAAGCTTGGGAATTCTGTCGGAAAAGTGTCTTGGTCAATTCTTTCGGAAATATTGGTTAAGTCAATTCTTTCGGAAATATTGGTAAAGACAATTCTCTCAGACAAAAAGTCTGCAGTGAATAAGGAAATTCTTTCGGGAAAATGTTAAAAGGCAATTCTTTCGGAAAAATTGTCCGGAAGAAAATTTCCGAAGGAAATGAGTCCTGTGCAAAAATTTCGAAAGGTATTTTTGCAAAAAGCCGAAGGGTAAGTGGACCTTTACAAAAATGCCGAAGGGTATTTTGCAAAAGGCCGAAGGGTATGTGGACCTTTACAAAAAAACCAAAGGGTAAGTGGACCTTTATAAAAGGCCGAAGTATATGTAGACGCTTTCAAAAAGCCGAAGGGTACATTTGCAAAGTGTCGAAGGGTATGTGGACCTTTACAAAAAGCCGAAGGGTACATTTGCAAAGTCTCGAAGGGTATGTGTCCTACACATAAGTTCCATAAGAAATAAGCGAAGAAATGAAGGGCATTTCGAAACTTCTGAAGGGCACTTAGACATTCTTTCGGGGAAATTGTCCGGAAGGGCACTCGGACAAAAAGCCCACGGAAATTGTCCTGAAGGGGACTTGGACAAAAAACCCGCGGAAATTGTCTCGAAGAAGCACCTTGACAAAAAGTCCGCAACAACTTGTCCGAAGGGTAGTCAGAATGAAGAAGGGACACTTTCAAAGTTCCGAAGGACAGTTTACAAAATCCCAAAGGATAGTTCGAAGAAAGAGAGGACACTTGCAAAAACCCAAACGTAGTTCGAATGAAGGGAAAGGACACTTGAGCATTTGCCGAAAGACATAGGGCACTTCCACAAGCGCTGAAGGACAATTGCGGAGGACACAAGGACTATTACAAAGTTTCCGAAGGATCACTTGGATTGTTTCGGAAAGAATATAGGGCAAGTGGACGTTTACAAAGTTCCTAAAGGGTACTTTATCAAAGCTTCCAAAGAAAACTTCCGAAGGAGAAAAGGACACTTGCAAAGTTCCGAAAGACAATTTGCAAACTCCCAAAAAATATATAGGCAAAGTTAAAGTTCGAGCAAGTCTGAAGAGATCGATGAAGGGGAAGCATCTCAAAGAGGTCGAAAAAAATGAGATAAAGTCAACATGTCGGAGTTTAACGACACAATAGAAAAATTAAAGGTCGAGCATATCGAATATAATTGAAAGGAGCGAAAGCGATCCAATTATATAGAAAATAATGAGATGCAAAAAGGAGCTCGATGGTTAGACTTGATGCGAAGAAAGAAAAGGCCTGCATTTAATATGTTCTCAACGAACAAATGAAGGAACAAACATAACCTGTGAATGATTACACAGAGCTCGAGATTGATCGATCCAACCAATCAATTCTCGATTAAAGAAACGATGCAGTTATGATCTGATTCTAGTAGTTGCCAAAAATAGAAAAGAGAGTTGAACATTGCAGTGTGATGCATGATCTGAGACACGGGGAAGCATATAAGTCAAAGTTGCATTAAATGAGAGTCCAGAATTGGAACTGGTTAAGTGCAGTTGAAGTGAGAACGCAATTGGAGACATGAAACCCTAAGATTCATTGTATATACACGACTTCTAAAACGTTATTGTGCTGCCGCCGTCGCAATTTTGAGAGTGAGTCATGGGCTGCCGTTGCTGTTGAAACTGAAAAAGTGCCATCAGAGAAAACTGGAAGGTTGTCAACTTAGGATGTATGCAGACACAGAGTGAAAGATAGTGGGACACAGAGTGAGGTAGAGAGGAAGAAAAAACACACAGAGAATGAGCAGAGAGTGAGGCAGAGAAAAAGAAAGGCACACAAAGAATGTGCAGAGATTGAGCAGAGAAGAAGAATAGGCATACACAGAATAAGCCAAGAGTGAGCAGTTACAGACCAGACTTGTAACAAAGAAATTGAACTGGATTCATTTGTGAATCTATCTTGTATATTGGAGTTGTAGCTCCATAGTTCTGATTGGTGGGTGTTGTCAAACAAATTGAATTGATGCTTAGTTAGGGGAGTGGAGTCTCCTTAGGGTTGGTGCCCTTAAATCTTGTAACCAATAAGGTTAAACTGAGTTGGTGCTCAGTTAGGGGATTGGTGTCTCCAAAGGATAGGTGTCCTTGAATGTAACCAGTGTGGTTTTGCCAGTGAGGTGATTTCACTGTGAGGTTGGATTAGACCAATAGATTCTAGCAACGATTCTCACCGTGGTTTTTTCCTTTGGGTTTTCCACGTATAAATCTGGTGTACTGTGTTTTTGTGTGTGCGTGCTCTCTACATTTGTTTTTTGATATGCATATGTTTTTATATCTTCATTAAAAAGTTAAAGAACTAGTTTTTAGCTGATCTACTGATTCACGCCTCCTCTCAGTAAAAAGTTGTGTTCAAAAGTTCTCTGATTACAAATCTGAGTATAAATCCAATATGATTTATTGAGCTTACAAAACATCAATTATAGAGACGTATATAAAGCCTTACATATGCTCATAATAGTCCTACAAAATAGGACGAGCAAATAACTTATGAATAATCCGAAATCTACTAATTTACGAAATAGGTCTATTATAGACTTTATTCGACTTAGTTTAACAACTAACAAACTAACCTAAAAACTACTTGAGTTGTTTTATAGATAACAACCTCACTTTTACATAACAATCTTACTATGGTAAATTTATTCTAACATTATCTAAAGTAATCGAACTATCATGCATTGGATTCATTCGTTTCTTCCCAATAGATAAATCTAGTAGTGAGATCTTAAACATTGGACAATAACAATTTTACACAATTGATTCCAAAAGAACTCTACTCATTATTACAATGTGAAGAAACTAAACTCAAAAAAAATATCATGAACTAATACGTTTCCTTTCTCAGCGCATGGTAGTCTCTAGTCTAAAAATCCTTTTTCTAGTGCTTCTAGTTGTAGGAAACTAATGTCCTCATCTAGTTTTGATAGGACTAGTGAAGGCTTGAAGATTTTTCATTTTACCTTTATTTTTAAAACTACAAGTGAAGTTGAACAGTGGAAAACAAACTTGAATAGCTATTGGAATGTATAAAATGCAAGAGAAATAAAAGGAAGTTTAGACAAGAAATCATCATGGATTGTAGTAATCAAGTGTTTTAACACTTAGTATGTTGGCAGCCTCACTCCACCCAAGGACATTCCAAACAAAGTTTTCTGCCTTACCATTCATGTCAAAGCAAAGTTGGAAGTGAGCTTCAGTAACAGGGCCCTCCATTGCTTCATCCACTTGAGGGTCCAACACTTGGGGCCATGGGTGGGCTTGATTGCAGACAAATGGAAGATATAACACGGAGCAGGACTGCAAACTAACATAGGAGGAAACAAATTTTATAGTATGTGCGGAGGAGGGATAAAATGACAAGGGCAATTGGAGTGTGTGAGTTGATGTTTAAACTGTTGTAGTGGCAAATTCTGTAAGATTTTCCATGCACATCTATTTACAATTGGCTAGGCGATAAATGCCATGATGATGTCATGATGGTAGGGAATGATGAAGAGAAGGGCAAACGTTGTGGAAATGAGAGATTTAGCATGGAGATGAGTCTTGAAAATCAAATTTTATTCTCTCTATTGTTGTTTAATTTTCTTTCTCCATATTTTTTATTATTTATTTAGTCATTTCTTCCTCTTTGTTTTTTATTTCTTTTTTCCTCCATCTGTTATCAATTTGTGTTGAGTTAGAAAATCTTTCAGGCAATCCCACTCTAAAGAGATAGAGCTTTCTACTTATGAAAAAATGCTAGATTTGCTTGCGTTAGCTAAGAGATCTACAAATCGGTTAGCCTCTTGAAAACAATGAGACAAGGAGAAATGGGGCTAAGAATGAAGAAGTTTTAAAGTTGGCCAAAGTAGGTAGTGTAGCTTCCAATTGAAAGTATTTCTTTTATAGGTGTTTATGACTAATTGTTGAATCTCCTTCAATTACGAATTTTTTTATGCCTTGAGTTTTGGAAAGCCTGCATTGAGAGTTTGGATTTCTGCTTCATTGTTCATAGCTCGGGATAAATAGGAGGTGGTGGAAACAATAAGGCTTCCCGAATCGGTGCTTAAAGACACAACCCAATCCAACAATTCACAGATTGCCTCTTGAGGATCCATAAAGTTTCACTTGATCCAACCTTATTGAGGTGCCTTCCATTTTATTTGCAGCTGCCCTATACCTTGAACTCTTGCCCTTGTTAGAAATATTTAGTGTGAACATGTTTAGGCATATTAAATTATGAATCTAGAATATATTGTTAGTTGTGATTACACCTGTGTTTAGGGGTGGTTAATTGTTTGTGGAGAGATTTGAGGAGTGTGTTGATGAGACATACTCCTTAGATATAGGAGTAAAAATGCTTATATATTTGTAATTGTTCTGTTCAATAAAATGAATGACGATGATTTGACCCTATTCAAGCTTTTGCTCTTTAATGATGGAGGGAATCTCCAACATTTGGTATCAGAGCAGGTTCCTGTTAAATATTGTAATAAGACTTAACCAATTTTAGTTATGGTCTAAACTAATAACCTCTTATAACTGCTGTAACCATGTTGCAACCAATTTTGCATATCATAAATAAGATGTATGCACACATCAATAACATCTTGTGCTTCTCAACATTGTTTTCTATTAATAGTGGTATCAGAGCCACCACTTGAGGAAGCCGGAAAGGTACGAGTGTTTGCTGTTCGAAGAAACCCTGGTTCTAGGGTACAAACATGAGAAGAGGAAAAGGAGGATCTAGTCCCATGAGAGAGACATCACCATCGAAGGTGGAAGGAAAACATAGTCGGCGAAGGAAGGGCACGAAATTTCAGATGCAGAAAGGGCCAAGGGCTTTCGGGTCCCGTTGACCCATTGACATAGTCCCGTCAAAGGACTTCCGTGTGGGAAACAAACAGTTGTTGAAGATCATCACGAAGTAGTCACGAAAGTACGTGGGATGACGACAATCGAGTTCAGGGAGTCACAAAATCATGTGGGACGATGGTAGTCGAGTTCGGCACAAAGGGAAATGCACTTGAGTTCGCAGTTGAGTCTAGGAGAAAACACACACATATTGAGTCAAGTTTGCTGTCGCGTCAGGGAGAACATAGTCCCCAGGAACGACGCGTCCAGGAATGACGAGGAAGGGTACAGAGTCGACGTAAAAAATGCAAGAAGGGTTTTTGGGGAGAAAGACAGTCCCCAAGAAGGGCAAAAACGACTCACGAAATCCAAAAATAAAACAATGATGCAACAATAATAAGCAAAACCAGTGAATTCCAACGAGTTCACAATTCATTTGTCACAAATTTTCTGATTTTTGTAAAATTTTTGGGTGGTTGAAAAATCTTGAACAAAATCAAAAAGATAAAAGAACAAAGTCAGAACGATCGTAGTGGTTCAACTTTTTCGGAAATTTTTTTAGTATTTTATTGGTTAAAAATTATTTTTCGGAGGGAAAAATGGCCAATATCCAGAATCTTGTCTTTCCTGAGGCCCAAAAATTAACAGGGCAGAATTATAATGTGTGGAGTCATAAAATCTTGACAATTGCAGAATTTTGTGATTGTGACAAGATTATACTTGACACATAACAACGACTAGCAATGAACTTTGCCGATTATTACAAAGTCATAAAGAAGCCCTTTTGTTGAAACTTTATGTGTTGGATGATATGATTTTGGAGGCTTGGAATGTTGCACAAACAAGTGCACTATGGACTAGTCTCAAGAACAAGTACTAGACTTCAGAAAAGAGTCAAGTACTTTATTTGAAAAATCTGTTTTTTTCCACAAAAATGACAGAGGGTGGGTCTTTGTCAGAACATTTATTATGAATGAAAGGTCTCCGTGACCAATTGTCAGCAATCAACAAAAAGGTGGATGACGATGATATTGTGGTTCTTGTTCTGAATAGCTTGAAACCTTCTTATGAATCATTTGTGGAAGCCTTGCACCTGATGACAGAGAGTAACACTTTCACTTTTGACCGGGTGAGTTCATATTTACCGCAAAAATAATGTAGACACACTTCAGTGAGCCCAGTTCTGGCCAATTAGATAGTGCATTTGCTGCCCAATCAAAAGGGAAATGGAAAAGACATTCGGATACGTCTTTATCTTCCTTGAAATTCAAGGTAAAATGTTATTATTGTCAAAGATTTGGTCATATTAAGAAAAAATGCAGAAAAAGACAATATGATCTAACACATAACAAAAAGGCAAAAGGGCATGCAAATGTGGCAGCAGTTGAAGCTGAATCTGAGGAAGAATATGCTCTCATGGTGTAATGCTTTGATTAGGGTCTACCAGTTGCTGTTTTTTTATTCTGGTGCATCAAGGCATTTTACAGGTCGAAAAGATTGGTATGTTAATTTCACTACAAAAGCAATTTTTTTCGATTCAGTTTCCTTGGGTGATGGTTGGTCACATGTTGTAGAAGGGATAGGAGATATACACATTGTATTGAATAATGCTGCAAAGTTCAGAGTCAAGAATGTTAGGTATGTACCTAAGATGAACAAAAATCTTCTATCAATCAGTCAGTTAATTGAAAACCCTCACATTATAGTAAATTTCTCATAAAAGAAATGCAGTGTTTGATATAACAAATGATAAAGTCACAGCCCTAGGCATTGGGCAAAACAACTTGTATAGACTTGTTGATCCTGCCATTGTTAGTTTGAATGCATTAATTGTGGAGGATAATACCAATGTTGTATGGCATGAGAGATTTGGACATCTCAATCTTCAGTATTTAGCCAAACTCCAAAAATTGAATATGGTTCTTGGATTGCCTACTATCCAAGTCAAGCAGGTTATATGTGCAGGGTGTTTGGCTGGCAAACAAAAGCAAAAACCTTTTCCCACTGAAGGTGCCGGGAGAGCATAGGGGCTCCTTGATCTTGTTCATGCAGATCTATGCGAGCCATCTTGGAAGTCATCTACTGTTCTTGTTGCAAGGTATTTTTTGTTGTTAGTAGATGATTTTTCTAGAAAAATGTGGGTCTACTTCTTGAACAAGAAGTCTGATTGTTTTGCTAAGTTTGTAAAATTCAAAGCATTGGTAGAAAATCAAACAAGTTAGCGGATCAAAACTCTACGATCTGATAATAGGGAATAATTCACTTCAAAGGAATTTCAGATTTATTGCGGCAAGGAAGGAATTCATCGGCAACTAACAAGCCCATACACTCATCAGAATGGAGTGGTTGAAAGGCGAAATTGCACAATCATGGAGATGGCTCAATTGATGATGCACAATAGAGGTGTGCCGTATATATACTGGGGAAAAGCAGTAAACACGACAGTCTACATACTAAACAGAAGTCCCTGCAAAGCTTTGGAGAACATCACACTTGAAGAAGCTTGGTCCAACATCAAGCCAGAGGTAACACGTTTTCATGTTTTTGCTTCTGCTACATATGCTCTCATTCCTAAGAAATAGAGAAGTAAACTAGATTCTAAATGTGTTCGATATTTCTTTGCTGGTTATAGTACTCAATCCAAAGCATATAGACCAATAGATGTGTCTACTAACAAGATCATTATTAATCGAGATGTTGATGTAAAATAAATAGTCATTTTTTATTTGTAATCAACAAGCTATCTCTAATAATCCAGAGGCTTCTACATCTAGTATTGTACTTCCTCTGAAAGATGAGGAACCACATGTTTTGGAGACACCCTCATAGTCTTCAGTGCAACAATCTATGACTAACACTCCATTAGTCTATCAACGTCGTCGACTTGAGTCAACCACTTCTCCATCTGTTGTTTAGCAGGGACAAGAATCCTTGGTACAGAAGAGACCCAAGTAGTAGTACACCACCCTACATGGTGTACAAGAGGGCGATCTTCCTTAATCTCATACATGGTCTCGACAGCCAGGAAAGTCAGTTGTGGATTCAACTAATGATGAAGAGCATATGTATTTTTCTTTTACTTTTGATCTTTTCACTATTTCAGAGCCCCAATGATATTCTGATGCACAAGGCAAACCTAACTGGGAGACAACATTGCAATCAATATATGATGCCTTGATGAGAAACAATACCTGGACATTGGTGGATTTACCTCCAGGTAAGCAACCCATTGGCTGCAAATGGGTGTATAAAGTCAAATGCAATGCTGATGGTACTTTGGACAAGTAAAAAGCTCGTCTTATTGCGAAAGGATTTTCACAATAGGAGGGAATTGACTATGAGGAGACTTTTGCTCCTATTGCAAAAATGGTCACATTTAGGTTACTTCTTTGTATCGCATCTCAGTTTGGTTGGAAAGTGTTTTAAATGGATGTCAAAAACGCTTTCCTTAATGGCGATTTGGATGAAGTACACATGGTGCACCCTGAAGACTTTCAGGATCTTGGTCATGATCATTTGGTGCAAATTGGTGAAGTCTCTTTATGGACTTAAGCAGGGTCCTCGAGCCTAGTACATCAAAATTGATCAATATCTATGAGATTCTGAATTCAGATGGAGTCCATTTGATCTGAATCTCTATATCAAAAGCATTGATGATGACATTGTGATACTCAATTGTGTATGTTGACGACCTTGCCATCACAGGTAGTGGAGACACAACGATTCAGAAAGCCAAATCAGATTTGTGCACTGCTTTTGATATGACTGATTTAGGCCTCCTACTTTATTGTTTGGGTCTAGAATATTGGCAACATGACCAATCCATTTTCATTACTCTGGGCAAGTATGCCATTACTCTTTTGATGAAGTTTGGAATGATGGATTGTAATCCTGCTTCTACACCTATGGAGGTAGGGCTGAAAATATCAGCGCATGATGATTCATCACTGGTCAATGAATCATTATATAGACAGTTGGTGGGCAACTTGATATATCTTACCACCACTCGATTAGATTTATGTTTTGCTGTTAGCTTCCTCTCTTGGTTCTTGTCTCAACCGAAGCTAGCACACTGGACAACAACAAAACATGTTTTGCGATATGCCAAAGGAACTCTTGACTTTGGCATTCTCTATCAGAGGACAACAAATTTCAGGCTGATTGGTTATACAGACTCTGATTAGGGAGGACCCTTTGATACTCGGAAATCTGCTACCGAGTATATGTTTTCTTTTGGTTTAGGAGTTGTTTCATGGCAGAGCAGGCTTCAACATACCGTTGCTCTCTCTTCCACTGAAGCAGAATACAAAGAAACAGTCAGTGCCAGTTGTGAAGTAGTTTGGCTATGTCGGATTCTAGCTGATTTGCAACTTCCTTCATCACACCTACTCCACTATGTTGTGATAATCAAAGTGTATTGAAGTTAGTAAAGAATATTGTTTTTCATGCCCACACCAAACACATCGAGATTCATCATCACTATATTTGACAATTGGTTGATTCTAGTGATATTTCTCTTCACTTCAGTGCTTCTTCCAAACAATCGGCAGATCTAATGACTAAACCTCTTGGTTCTATTCTTTTTGTAAAGTTTCGAGACAAACTTGGAGTCATTTCTAGTTTAGTCATTAAGAGGGGGTGTTAAATATTGTAATAAGACTTAACTAATTTTAGTTAAGGTCTAAACTAATAACCTCCTATAACTGTTGTAACCATGTTGCAACCAATTTTGCATATCATAAATAAGATGTATGCACACATCCATAACATTGTGTGCTTCTCAACATTGTCTTCTACTAACAGTTCTTGAGGGACCTCTTTGAAATAAGGCGGCATACAATGGCTATGTAGTGAGGACCACATGCAAATTTCATTGTTCCTCAGGCTTCCATTTTAGTTTTTGTCTTTGTCAACTGGTCAACAATACAAACTATGTGCAAACCTGTTGTCAATCATTTGTTCATAATTTAATCATTTGTTATAGCATAGTTTGGTTTTGAAGAAGGCATACATCTTGGGATCGACAGTTTTGATTATTGCAGTGTTGAGTTTGGCATTGACATGCCCCGTATTTGAGATTAGTTGTGTCTTGATTTGCTTTGTAACCTCATAGATCCATTCCTTCATCATCAACAAGCCCTGAAGCTCCCATCTGAAGTTTGAGACATGGTGTAAAGGAAGTGCCTTTGTGCTATCAAAGAAGGCGTTTCAAATAGGAACATTGTTGTATTGAAGCCAACAAGTTATTTTTTCAGATCTATTTTTTTCTTGCAGATTTACGCGTGTGCAAAGTCTGCTGGTCCATTTTTTTGCATTGAGGAATTCTGGGATCAATGGTAGGGTTTGATCCGTTGGAAAGGCAGTTGATTATTGAAATTTTACCATGTAGTCCGTAAACATGTCTCCTTGGCAAGGTTCTGATAGATCTCTTCCTCCATGTTACTCATCCACCGTTGTTTGACTTTTGAAAGATGCCTCTATGTTGTGCCTTATCACCGTTCTTGTCATATCATTTAAATAATGTGCTTTTTAGTTAGTCATTTTTGTTTTGTTTAGTTATATTTCCTGATACAGTTTTAAGGTAGCTATGCATTATATCTTTGCCCGCTCTTATCTCTTCTCTGGATCATCCCTTTCGTGTGCATCTGCTGACATTCCTTTTTTTTCAGGTCTATCACTTGTGCGTTGTTCGTGTAGATCTCTTCGTGCACTTCCAGAAATCTTGTCTTCGTTCAGTCCTGATCTAGAAACTTGGCTCCCAATGCCATTTATTTTTGTGCCTTTGATCCTCAATGTGTGTTTCAATAGTCTCGTGGGATGTCTCATCTGCCAAATCCATTATTCACATCTTTGCCATATGTTGTTCATCTTGAAAGTCGTTTGCCCGCCATCCATGCATTGCCCTCCACAATTTTGTGCTTCATCATTTGCATGATGTGCTTCTATGTCATTATCAACGCTTATATCTTGATTGTCACGTGTGCATCATTGTTATAACTTGTAGATTCATTCATTATCTAGTCATACATACCATCCACGTTTGAAAACTTTTCCATCTTTCTCTCCGAGCACTGTGTATCTTCTCAATCCTCACCACATGTTCTGTTGGTTTTTTTTTGTCTTTATGTTAATGTGATTTTATATTTTAGTATATTCTCAATTGTCTTTATAGTTGATATATGTCATTTTGAAATTTTTGAGTCTTTTGCCTTACTTTAAAACTTTAATATGTGTTATGTTTTGTTATTTGAATTAGGTGTGTTAGGGTTTTTTTTTGAAAGTGGTTATATACCACATCACAAATTGTATCATTTGTTGATGATTATACAAAACTTGTGTTGGATCGATGTCTAAAGTTGTGTCATTGACAGTCTTGTGCCCAAAGTCTGTCTATATAGTAATAAGTGGTTAAATTCCACATTGGTATGCTGTCAATGTCCCTTCTATATGTCAATTTTGTTGAAAGTATTGCAAGGCAATTGTTATGTGTATGTAATTCAATTTGCAATGTAAATCTTTACCCCTTTTGTATGAATGCATTATTAGGCGTACCCGACGCCCCCCCTTGTTTTTTTGTGTGCAGGGTGGGTTGGGGTGTATATTTACTTAGGCATATTATACTATGAGAGTAGAATATATTATTAGGAGCAAATAAAGGTGTTGCGATTACACCTATGTTTAGGGGTGGTTAATTGTTCGTGGAGAGATTTGAGGAGTGTCTTGATGAGACATACTCCTTAGATATAGGAGTCAAAATGCCTATGTATTTGTAATTGTTCTGTTGAATAAAAGGAATGATGAAGATTTGACCCTATTTGAGCTTTTGCTTTCCAATGATGGAGGAAATCTCCAACAACCCCATGAATGTGGGAGGTTATGAAAGTATTATTCCATTCTTTCAAAATTAATTTTTTTCTTGTGGATTCTTCTATTGCTTTTGTTACTTCTGAGCTCAAAATATACCAATTTTTTGGGAAGAATCATGCTTAATAGCTAATTGGACTTGGACATTTTTTGCACCACAACTTACAACTATGTTTCTTACTTATTTTGGATGCACTTTGTTGGAAATATTGTCATTGATGTCAAATGGTAATCGTGAATCTGATTGATGGCAAAGTATTTCAATAAAAGAATTAAATTAAATAAAGAATATTTAATTTAATTGAGGCAATTAAATGTGCAAATAACGGTCATATCTTTGCATGGAATCGAAGACAATTTAACTTTGTTTAAATGGGCTTAAAGAGGTAATTATGGCGAAGTGTTCAAGGCAGTTTTTAAGGCTGAAATGGTCCCCAACCTTGGCCGACCTGTTAAAAAGACCTTTTGGAGGAGTTGTGACCGTTGAAGAGTCACAACCTTAATTTATGGCTTTTCGTGGGCTATAAAAATGTACATAGCGAGTGGCAAAATGGTAGATCCGAAAGTGCAAGTTAATAAAGAAGAACATAAATATTTACAAATAGAAATTGTTAGAATACTGAAAGAAATATCAGCAAGTATAAGGCAGAGCATAGTAGCGAAAATACCCAAGTGTAGATTGGATCTAAAGGAAAAAAAACAATATTCTATCATCTGTTGTGTTAGCAACAAATCAGAGATAGTAGAGTGTTTCTTGTAAGAAGGTTGGTGCCTTCGTATTGAAGAGATTGGTGTCTCTTGCTGAGTTGGTGCTCGGTGAAAGGGGTTGGTGCTCCTGTAGGTTGGTGCCTTCGAAATTGTAATTGGGGTTGGTGCTTCAGTATGTTGGTGCCTACGAATATTTATATTGAGAAATATTTCTCCAAGGTTTTCTCCTAAAAGGGTTTCCACGTATATTTGGTGTCACTTTGCATTGTGTTATCTTGTGTTATAATTTGATTGCTTTGAATATCTTAATTGGAATAAGTGATTAATATATAACACTGATTCATCCCCCCCTCTCAGTATTAGCCTGTGCTCAACACACTTCTTACATTAGCAACTTATTATCCTCTTTCCAAAGAATGGTCAGAATATTTTCCAACATTTCAACTTGTTCGTCTCTCCTTTTTTCATTTAATAGTGTTTTGGAATATTTCTTAGCTTATTTTCCAAATTTCTAATTGTTTTCTATGCCCTTCTCTTTCAAAGACTTTAGCTTTGTTTATTTTGTTTTTGTTTCTTCTAACTATTGCTGATAGATGGAAGAATTTTATGTGTCTATCTCATTCCACCATTTTACTCTTGATTTCTGTTACCAAAACATTTCTTCGATTCTTAATATCCTTAAGAGCTCCTCCATGTGTTATTTCTTCTTATGGCGCAATGGATTTATTCATCCCTTTCTCCCTTATGCCTTTTTGAACTACTTTTGTTTATTTATTCAACTCTTCTTTCTTTTTAAAAAAATTGCCAATTTTTTTTTTGTTCAAATGTCTAGCTTTTTTGTTAACATACATAAGCTTGAGTTCAATTTATACGATTTTAATCTGTCACATCTATTCTCTACTATTTATTTTTCTTATCTTCAAATAACGGGTTATGTGTCCACACCAAGTTAATGATCTGTAATTAGCATAGACATTCCATAATTAATCATCAACGTGAATCTTTATATTTCCAATAACCTATGAGTTGATTGTGGGAGTGCTCCCTTATGGTTTGCTCAAGACAACAATAGAATTGTTGGCATCATGTTATGGAGAAGCTGCGTTCTGATTCATAATTATTGTCGACGTTTCAAGCCTAAGAGGTGGCTTGAAACATTGACAATAATTATGGATCAGATTGCAGCTTCTCCATAACATGGTGACAACAATTCTATTGTTCTAAGGCTCGAAAAATTGACAATAATTATGGTGAGATCGCAGCTTCTCCATTACATGATGCTGACTGCGAATCCTCAGCTGGTAATAGAATTGTTGTTAGAAATGAGTTGTATAAGTGCTGGAACTAAAATAGTCTATTGTATTCATGAGCTGAAACAAAATATGAACTGGAAACATTGATTGGGAATGATTGAATTGAATGCTTTACAATGACCCACAAGGGGTGTGTATATATATAAATACCACAAGATTGGTTCAAATCAAGTAGTCCAAAAGGCAAAGAACTGGAAGAAACAGTGTTTGCAGCTGTTACTTTACATGTTCGTTACACTAACGCAAAACCACCACAAAAATCATGGCAAAACCGCTGTGACACTTTTGCAACCGCCATGAGACTTCTACATCCGCCATGACACTTGGAAACCACCACCTTGTAGTTTTTGGTGGTTTTGTCACCGACAAAATTGTTCTCTTTTTCTGCTCTGCTCTAGAAACCTTCTTCCATTGTGTTCTTGACTGCAAGGTGTTCGGATCACCTTAGATCCATCTACAGCATTTGTAAACCCTTGAACGAATCTTGCATGCTCATTCTTATTAAAATTTATCGAATTAGAAGTGATTAGGGAGTTTCAAGTTGCCTTAGTCGGTTTGACTAGTAAGAGAGATTAGTGGATTAGCTAGTTGATTTTATGAACTTCCATCCAAGATGCCGGTCATGAGATTGGTATTGTAATGGGTTACGTGTACGTCAGTATTGAGATTTTTTTTTCCCTAGGTTCGAATCTATGTAGTATATCTATACAATATAAAAGCCTTTGCCATGGTTTTCTTACGTTATAAATGGGATCCTTACCCTTTATTGTAATATCACCCCTTCATTGTCACATAGGGATAAATTTTCCTAGATTTTTTTTTTTTTTTAATATTTAATATTTTGCCTATTTGGCTAGAATTTAAAAATATATGTATAGGAAAATTATAGAATATATATATATATATATATATATATATAGATATATATATATGATTTTGCTTATTTGGCTAGAATTTAAATATATATATATATATATATATATATATATATATATATATATTTATATATATGTGAAAATTAAAATTAAAATTCTAGGAAAATTTATCCCTATGTGACATTGAAGGGGTGATATTACAATAAAGGGTGAGGATCCCGTTTATAACGTAAAAAAACCATAGCAAAGGCTTTTATAAAAACCCTAAATGAAGACTTAGAAAATTTGATAACTTTTTAATTTATAAACAAAATATGAAGCCCCATGGCAGTGGCGACTTGTCTAGAAACATTAATTGTAAAATCAACTTTATAATATATCCCACATGAAAGAGTATACTTGTAAAGAATATCCTAGATTTAATATTTTTCCAAAGCCTAGAAAATAGTGGCCCATATCTTTTTACTTATTTGCCATTGACTGGCGTGATCAAATACACAAGTAGACAATTCACAATTTCCTAAGGAGCATGATTGTAGTATAGATAATGTCTACTGAGATATTAGACTATTGATGCAAAGGGAGAGAGATTGCCAATTCAAATTGCAAGTTGCCTTTATTAGGCCTCTTTTCTTGTAGCCCTCCTAAAGCACTTATGTATTTGGTTTGGACGACACACAGGGGTTCAAGACAAACAAAGCATAGTTCAGATACTCATTAAGGTCATACGGCTCCCTACAAAGTTTTATGGACTAACTCTCAAGGTAAGTGTGATAACTCAACAAGATTTTCTAGGAATTAGGCCTCAATTAGGTCTCTAAGACAGTCAAGCTGAGTTTTGGCTCAAAAATGCTCCACACGTGCCAAAAGTTCAAGAAACCACTTGATCCAATTTCAGAAATTTTGAGTGTTGAAATGATTTCTTGGTTGCTCAACCACAAAATGTCCAAAAACCCTAGACAGGGATCTACACAGACTCGAGAGGCAATAAAGCAAGTTTTTCAAACTCGAAATGGTACTTCAAGGACCAAGACCACCAAAATAAAGTTTGTGATAACATGAAATAACTCTGTGAATTGAAAGAACCCTCCACTTAACTGAAAATAGACTCAGAATTTTCAAATACCAACCTAATTGTACACGAAATTGCAGGGTACAAGACTATGTGCACAAAAGTTAGATTTGAATGAAGTTTTGTTTTCTCAATGGTCTCCTGAGCATCAAACAAGTTTATTTCACAAAGTAATAACTATTCAATACAATTCCAGTCTCCAAAGTACTGGAAATGAACTAAAGAAACGCCTTACTTTTCTAGATTCTTGACTGTGCTAAACATAGAATTCTCAAGGCTTAGGTTTGGTTATCTCTCACATGTAGATCAATCACAAGAACTCAACTATACCAAGGAAAACAACAATGCATAATTGATCACACATACCAGGAGTGTAGGGAATTCACCGTGTTCTCAAAAGCAATTGCCATTCATTGATATTCTTGAACTTGAAAAACAATCATACACATAATTGAGCATGCAGGGAAGGTTTTTCTTAATTTCTTGATCTTCTATCTTCTTTCCATTCAAGTTATCCACCTTCTCATTGCATGAATGAAATTCACTTGGAACATCTTCATTGTTTTTAACCCCTAAAAACTCTCTAACTGATTCTTGTTAACTCCAAAACACACACCCATGCTTGAGAAAACTAGTCTTCTAAGGCGTTACGTAAGGTGGTGTATGGAGGACATGACCAAGAAGGTTGCCAACAACCAAAGACGATTCTAATAACATAAATATCCCTAAACAAACCAAAATCCATCATTAAAACCTAGCAAAAACATGAATTAGATCATAGGAGCAATGGAAGAAATTGAAAAATTTGAATTGACAGTTTTGGTGGGAAATTGCCAAAAGAGCTCCAATTCAAATTTTATTCAAACCTAAGACCTATAAAAGATTCCATAGCGATCTCTAAGACTGCCAAGACCCCTAAAGACTCAAAAACTATAAGAACAAGCCAAAATTTAGCACAAAGGGTGATGCTCCTACATCATATTCCTTAGAAACAGGAAATTAACTCATGAACTCTTGTTCATGAGGTCTTCAAGAGTACCTCCATGCTTGATGATGTCTGTTGTTATCATCCAAGTGGTATCCTCTACAAGATGATGTTTACGCTTCACTAAGTACTGGTAATACTCTTTACCCCTTGTTCTTTTCACAACCTTCTTGTCCAAGATGAATTCAAGTTTTCTTGCTTTGCTTGTGGCAGCTGATCTTCCCACTCTTGGACTGCTCTGCCTTCATTCTTAGCTTGTTGATCATGATTATCTCCTTCCTTGTATGGATACAATTCTGCAACATCGAATATGGGAGAGATACCTATTCCACTAGGCAACTCTATCTCATAGGCATTATTGGAGAACTTCCTTATGATCTTGCATGGGCCAATTTTCTTCATCTTCAGTTTGTTATAATCACCTTTTGAAAACTTTTTCTTCCTCAAATGAGCTAACACCATGTCTCCAATCTGAAAACTAACTTCTCTCCTCTTTAGATCTGCATGTTGCTTGTGCTTGTCCACACTCAACTCTGATTGCTTCTTCACTTGCTCATGGACCTCTTGTATATCAATGGCAAACTCTTCTCCCTCAGCACTATTTTTCTCCATCTTTCCTAGATCTCTCAACTCAAAGACTCCCCTTGGGTGTATACCATACATCGCTTGAAATGGACTCTTTCCTATGCTTCTATTGGGTGAGTCATTGTAAGCAAACTCTGCTTGTGGCAATACTAAGTCCCACTGTTTAGGACTGTCCTTTGTTAAACATCTTAGCAAGTTACCCAAACTTCTATTTACCATCTCAGTTTGGCTATCTGTTTGAGGGCGGTAAGCTGAGCTAAAGTTCAAATTGTTTCTAGCTTCTTCCACAAGGTTCTCCAAAAGTGTCCCACAAACTTAGTGTCTCTATCTGAAATAATGCTCAATGGTATTCCATGTAGTCTAATCACCTCCTTGAAGAACAAATTGGCCACATGAGTAGCATCATTGGTTGTCTTGCAAGGTATGAAATGAGCCATCTTTGAAAATTCGTTCATAACAACAAAAATAGAATTATGCCTTCTGAGTTCTAGGCAATCCCATGATAAAGTCCATGCTAATGGAGTCTCAAGGCCTATTTGGTACTGGTAAGGGCTGATAAAGGCCCACATTACTGTTATTTCTCTTTGCATATTGACAAACTTTACATCCTTCTACAAACTTCCTTACGTCTTTTTGCATTATAGGCCAATAATATTGACTACTAAGCTAAGCCAAGGTCTTGTCAAGACCAAAATGACCTGTTAAACTCCCACAATGCTTCTCCTTGATTAGATTATCTTTCATGGAACTCTTTGGCACACAAAGCTGAACTCCCTTGAACAACAAACCATCCTAAATCATGTAGTCCATCCAAGGCTCTCTGTTTCTTGTAGTTGGCTGCTTGCAAGCCTCATATGCATCTTGAAAGTCTAAATCAATTTGATATAGCCCTTAAGTGACTCTATTCCTCCACTCTCAAGCTGAATTTCACTTATAAACAAAGTTCGCCTATTTAGAGAATTAGCTACCTTTTTTGTTTGACCTTTCTTGTGCTTAATGACAAATGTGAAGTTTTGCAAGTACTCCACCCACTTCATATGCCTTTCATTGATCTTGGGCTGATTGGTTATGAATTGAAGTGCATGATAATCCTTGAATATGACAAACTGCTTTGGCATTAGATGGTGTCTCCTCTTACTCAAGGCATGAACCATAGCATAGAACTCTAGATCATAAGCTGAGTACTTTTTCTTGGCCTCATTTAACTTCTTACGGAGGTATGCTACAGGTCTGCCCTCATGACTTAGAACAGCTCCAATGGCCATCCCACTTGCATCACACTCAACTTGAAAAACCTTGTTAAAATCAAGTAGTGCTAACATAGGTTGTTCAGTGATTCTTTTTTTCAAAAGCTGAAAATTTCTCTCAGTTATATCAGTCCACACAAATATCTTTTTATCCCCTCTTATAATATTAACAATGGGTGCACAAATCCCACTAAATTTTTTGATAAACTTCTTATAAAAGCTAGGTAAGCCATGGAAGCTTCTTACCTCATAGGTTGTCTTGGGAGTTGGCCAATCAGTGATGGCTTTCGCCTTATCTTTATCCATCTTCAAAATACCTTGAGAGTTCACAAAACCAAGATAAACAAGCTCTAGCCATACCATGGAAGATTCTTACCTCCTAGGCTATGTTGGGAGTTGGCCAATCAATGATGGCCTTCACCTTGCCTTGAACAACAAACCATCCTAAATCATGTACTCCATCTTCAAAACATTTTGAGAGATTACAAAAGCAATATAAACAATCTCTGTCTTTATGAATAAACATTTCTTAAGGTTAATCAACACCTCTCCTCTTGCAACCTTTGCATTACCATTCTTAAATTCTGAATATGCTCCTCTTTGCTAGGGCTGTAAATCAAGATGTCATGTAGATATACAATCACAAATTTACTAATGAAAGGCTTTAAGACTTATTCATGAGTCTCATGAATGTGCTTGGGGCATTAGTGAGACAAAATGGCACGACAAGCGACTCATACAACGCCTCATTTGTCTTAAAGATAATCTTCTATTCATCTCCTTCTCTTATCCTTACTTGATCTGATGGTTAACATGTAGAATTCTTCGGTATATTCCTTAACACCCATCTCCTTTTGCTTCAAATTCTGCAATTTCTTGAATAGGTTAGTATTATAATCACTAGGCAGAAATTTTGCCTTCAATTTAGCTACCATCCTGTCCCAAGATTTGATCTTAGCCTTGCCTTTCTTTTTTCCTTTCATCCTGTACATAATTCCACCAAAGGGCTATATGTCCTTTTAGTTTGATGCAAACAAACTTTATCTTGTTCTCATCTGGTGCGTTCTCATAATCAAAATATTTATCAAACTTTGTAATCCAATTAATGAGCTCCTCTCCATCTAGGTTACTTGCATAAGTGAAAAGTTCTATCTTTAGTTTAGACCCCTGTCGCATGACTACTTTCAGTAGCCCATCAATTCCTTCTTCCTCACGCTCTACTTCTTTCTCCTATGGTGCTTGTGGTTCTTCTTCCCTGTCACTAACATCCGCTGTTACAACTCCTCTTCTCTGATTGGCCTCTACTGCCGTCAACCTTGAATGAAAACTCACTCTCAGGTTTCTTAACTCCTCCAAGAATGCATCTCCCATCTGGATACCTTCTCTTCCACCTTCACTTGGGTTTCTCCTAGGTGGCATTCCGGTTTTCAACTCAACTGACCAACAAACAATCAATTCACTCTTGTTTTCAAAGCGTGTCACCTTTCTTTGAGCCTTCTTCAAGTATCTAACTTGCGTTGATACCAATCTGATGCAGAGGGAGAGAGATTGCCAATTCAAATTGCAAGTTGCCTTTATTAGGGCTCTTTCCCTGTAGCCCTCTTAAAGCACTTATCTAGTTGGTTTGGACAAAAGACAGGGGTTCAAAACAAAACAAAACATAGTTTCAGATACCTATTAAGGTCATACAACTCTCTACAAAGTTTTAGGGACTAACTCTCAAGGTAAGTGTGATAACAAAAGCTTCTAGGAATTAGGTCTCTAAGATAGTCAAACTGAGTTTTGGCTCGAAAATGCTCCACATGTGGCAAAACTTCAAGAAACAACTTGATCCAGTTTTAGAACAATAAATCCAAGCTTCAGGGGAAATTTTGAGTGTTGAAACGGTTTCTCGGGTGCTCAACCACAAAATGTCCAAAAACCCTAGACAGGGTTCTACATAGATCTGAGAGGCAATAAAACAAGTTTTTAAAACTTAAAATGGTACTTCAAGGTCCAAGACCACTAGAATAAGGTATATGCTAACATGAAATAACTCTGTGAATTGAAAGAACCCTCCACTTAACTTAAAATAGACTCGAAATTTTCAAATACCAACCTAACTGTACATAGATTTGTAGGGTACAAGATTGTGTGCTCAAAATTTAGGATTTGAATGAAGTTTTATTCTCTCAATGGACTCCTAAGCATCAAACAAGTTTATTTCACCAAGTAGTAGCTATTCAATGCAATTCCAATCTCCAAAGTACTGAAAATGAACTAAAGAAACACCTTACTCTTCTAGACTCGAGTGTGCTAAATACAAAATTCTCAAGGCTTAGGTTTGGTTATCTCTAACATGTAGATCAATCACAAGAACTCAACTATACCAAGGAAAACAACAATGTATAATTGATCACACATACCAGGAGTGTAGGGAATTCACCATGTTCTCAAAAGCATTTGCCATTCATTGATATTCTTGAACTTGAAAAATAGTCATACACATAATTGGCATGCAGTCAGACTTTTTCTCAATTTCTTGATTTTCTATCTTCTTTCCATTCAAGTTCTCCACCTTCTCATTGCATGAGTGAAATTCACTTCGAACATCTTCATTGTTTTTAACCCCTATAAACTCTCTAATTGATTTTTTTAACTCCCAAATGTACACCCATGCTTGAAAAAACTAGTCTTCTAAGGCATTACATAAGGTGGTATATGGAGAACACAACCAAGAAGGTTGCCAACATCCAAAGATCATTCTAATAACATAAAGACCCCTAAACAAACCAAAATCCATCATTAGAACCTAGCAAAGACATGAATTAGACCATAGGAGCAATGGAAGAAATTGAAAAATTTGAATTGGCAGTTTTGGCGGGGAAGTGCCAAAAGAGCTCCAATTCAAATTTCATTCAAACCTAAGACCTAGAAAAGACTCCTTAGTGATCTCTAAGACTACCAAGACCCCTAACGACTCAAAAACTATAACAATAAGCCGAAATTGATCAAAAAGGGTGGTGCTCTTGCGTTAGTAAAAGATAAGTCTCAATACAATTCACATGGGATAGGAAGGACATGGTACCAATGCCCATACCCCGACAAGACCCAACAATTGTCAGTTAACCCAACCATCACAATTGACATAACTAAGGGTCTTGCTACATCATCAACTAATGTTGTCAAAAGATAAACAAGACAATGCCAATTATAACAATACATGTTATTAAAATTGATGGCCTACATTACCCCCCCTGTAAATATGTGGGAGTCCCTTCCGACATAAGTCATAATAGACAACATCAAAAAAACTGGAATGAAGAGGGAAAACGGAAGACATTTTAGTGGATATTCTATTGATGTAGAAGTCTTGTAACATTTATGGAGGCAAGAAAAAACATGTGTCACTTGACGTGATTCTTAACGACCTTAATTTTTCTACTTGTTAATTCAAAGCGGGGGTCCAGTGGTGGCTTCTGAAAGCACTTGAAAATGTTACAAATGTACAATGCACTGTATGTTCAGTTACAAAACGGTCTTTTGCTTGTGGAAGTAAAAATTTGAATGTTTGCTTGCTGTTGTCTTATGACGAGGTTTGATACAAGAGGCGTGTAGAAGATGGTTGTATAGACAGGGTATGGTAGCAAACAAAATTTTGTACGGGTTGCTCTAGCAAGGCAAGGCGTTCATACCTCGACATACAACATGCTATTTGAAGTACAAGACCCAACAATTGTCAATTAATCCAACTGCCATAACCGACATAACTAAGGGTCTTGCTACATCATGAACTAAATTCCGTCAAAAGACAAACAAAAGAATGCCAGTTATAACAATACATGTTATTATAATTGACAGCCTACATTAACCCCCCCCTGTAAATATGTGGGAGTCCTTTTCGACATAAGTCATAGACAACATGAAAAAAACTAGAATGAAGAGGGAAAACGAAAGACATTTCAGTGGAGTTTATGTCGATGTAGAAATCTTGCAACATTTTTGGAGGCAAGAAAAAGCATGTTTCGTTCGACGCTATTCTTAACCACCTTATTTTTTTTGCTTGTAAAATCAAAGGGGGGTTCTAGGGGTGCCTTTGAAAAGCAGTTGAAAATGTTATAGATGTACAATGCGCTGTATGTTGAGTTACATAATGGTTATTCGCTTGTGGAAGCAAAAATTTGAAGGTGTGCTTGCTATTGCCTTATGGTGGGGTTTGAGACGAGGTGTTTAGAAGATGGTGGTCGTATAGACAGGGTATGGTAGCAAATAAACTTTTGTATGGGCTGCTCTATTAGTCAACCCAATCGTCACAACCGATATAACTAAGGGTCTTGCTACATTATCAACTAAATGCCGTCAAAAGACAAACAAAACTATACCAGTTATAACAATACATATTATAATTGACGGCCTACATTACCCCCCATGTAAATATGTGGGAGTCCCTTCCGACATAAGTCATAGATAACATGAAAAAAACTGGATGAAGAGGGAAAATAGAAGACATTTCAATGGAGTTTCTGTTGATGTAAAAACCTTGCAACATTTTTCTGGGCGAGAAAACACATGTTTCACTTGGCGCGATTCTTAACCACTTTAATTTTTTTCCCTGTTAAATCAAAGTGAGAGTCTAGGGGTGGCTTCAGAAAGCACTTAAAAATGTTATGGATGTACAATGCATTGTATGTTGAGTTACAAAATGGTTATTTGCTTGTGGAATCAAAAATTTGATGGTGTGCTTGTGGTTGCCTTATGGTGGGGTTTGAGACAAGAGGTGTTTAGAAGATGGTGGTCATATATACAGGATATGGTAGCAAACAAACTTTCATATGGGCTGCTCTATCAAACCAAGGCATTCATACAAGGACAAAGGGGCCATATGGTTGAAGGACGTTCAAAATGACGTTTAGGAATGTGCTTTGTTTGGAGGGAATTAAGGTTATTTAGAATGTACAGTGGACCTTATGCATCTAGAGCATACAACGATCAAATCACAACCAAAGTGTATGGCTGAAGAACATTCAAGAGGTTTTGTAGATACCAAGGGATGTACGAGTAGGGGGTTGTAGGGAAAGGACGTATGGGCAAGGCATCCACGGTCAGACTTGGGGAGGGATCCAAAATTAGGCCCTTATGGCAGAAAACACATCGTTTGTTGAAATTTCAGGACAAAGCACAGGGCTTACGGTGGCAGTATGGAAAGGTCAGAACCTAGGGAGAGGAGGCAATTTCAGATGTGAGATGTATAGAGGTAGGCTGTATAACAACAAGATCATTGGGTGGATGTACAATGCAAACACAATCAAAATGTATGGCAAGGGAAGGGTGTACAAAAAGAGGAGGCATATGACAACAATAGGGTGTTCATATTGTTTTGGACTACAACAAAGGATGAACGTAAGAGAATAGGGCATCTAGGATTTTATAGACATTCTTGACATTTGGTTGGTGTGGGACACGCCTTGGTCCAAGTGGGATTTTGCCATATTTAATTATTATTTTAATGAACTTTGTCCCTACTTTTGTCCCATTTAATTTTTTGCCCACACATAGGAGCTTGACATCAAAGTCCAAGACATTGGCTCTTCGTTCTCGATCAATACACTTTTAATTTCAAAGCATTCACCGTATCTTTAACCGCCATACCGTTCATTTTTCCCAATAAATTGGAATGGTTCGTGACAACACTAATAACTTACCCATTTTAATTTTGCGCCTCCTGCTATACTATAGATATAGAGTTCCGACATTGAATATAATCCCTCAGAGATGTTTATCGTGCCAATACTTTTTTCTTTTGTGCATGACTGTTGTTGCCCAATATGCCATTGCTCGACATTCATCCAGTTCGAGCATATCTTTCATATCCAACAATACTTCAAAATTAGATTGTACTTCAGAACATCGTACACCACCTTTTCTAAATTTTTTTATTGTTGTGTTCTGTATATGGGCTCATTGATTTGGCTCCATGGATTGCATGTCCACTTGCTATTCAAATTGATGGGCTCACTTATCATCTAACTACTCACCCCGGACATTGAAATTGTATTTTGAACTTTGATGGATACGCTGATAGTGATGTTAGTGACATTGCCAGTTCGAAAAGACTTGACGTCACCAACATTGGCTTTTACCCATTCCGCTGTCTAGCTTGGCTGTCTTTAATCTGCATAATCTCAACAATATTGCAATCAAGTTGGAACACTTAGTAGTCTTCCATCTGCCAATGGAACAAATCGATGAGGGAGTTTGTCTTATCATTGGAGCACGACTGTAACTCCAAAACCCCTTCATCATTCGGTTACATTGTGCTTTGGTTCCTATCAATGGAGCATTCTTCTTTGAAATCAAACAGTGATGAGTCTGATGAGGCTGCTTCCTCACCGATTCCTTGATTCTTCAAGTCCATGACATACTTCCATCCATTCTTTTCAAAAGAGATCAAATCCTCTTTCCAGTTATGATTTTGACTATGATCAACCAAACCTGACCCAATAATGCATCATAGACCTTCTTCAACGAGATGACTACACAACTCAACAAAAAGGGTTGGGTTCCAATAATTGCCTTTTGACCCATAATATGTCTAATACCCTAATACCTTGTTGATTTGCTCCTACCGATTGGAATGTTGGAGGTCATATAGTTGGCTTCCCAAAACTCCTCCAGTCTTCTCTAGAAGAGCGTTGACACTAGAACCACTATCGACGATGGTGTTTGTCAAATTCTTGCCTAGAACTTCCATATGCACAACTATCCACTGTTAGGCTAGGTTCATCATCAATAACATTGGATTAATCACTTGGTCACCTTACAAGGGGGGCTCGACTATGAATTCATTCTTTTTTTTTTCTCCCCATCAGTTGGCATTAGGTGCGCCATTGTATACTCTGTGTTTGGGCTAATGTCTTGTATGGCAGTGAAAGCATTTTTTGAGTTTTAGAATGCTTTACAATAAGTCGCCTATCGTCATAGGTATAGTGGCTTGCAAGGCTTGTGGTTTTATAGCTTTGTCGGACTCTAGTGTGCTCATCTCTATGTTTGTATGTTCATTTGACTGACGTCGTTCTTTGACCATGGCCCTCTCGACATCTGCCCTTTGTTTGACCAGCCTTTCCTTCTTTGTAAGTGGGTTTTGGTAATTGGCTTTCTTCACTTGTGCTTTGGTAATTGCCATATCTTCCTTGTCCTCAACAAGGTCAATCATATTGATGTTGGCTTGCTTAGGACAATTGCTAATCGTTATGGTTCCCAAGCCCACACCATCTATAGAGAAGACCAGTGTCATTTTGGTTAGGGCAATCTCTTGCAAAAGGGCCCCACTCATTACATCCCAACATTGTATAATTGATTGTTCTTTGGAATTGTACTGAATCCGACTCTTATCACCACTATTATTTTGTCTTTGGTAGTTCCTTGGTAACGTGGTGGGTGGTGTCGACGACTCTCCTTGTGTGAACAGTACCTGGCTACTCTTATATTGCAAATTATATGGGCAATGCTTGACTAAATGCCTTGAAACTTGACAAATCTCGCACAAAAGATTCTTACCTTTGTTTTTACCGTCTCCCCTTAGTTCTTTTATCATCTGGAGCATGTCTTTTCTCAAGACTCGCATTGATCCAGGTTCATTGTCATCATTAGAGTCAACATCATCGTCTTTGTGCACTTTCAAGCATGAGGACATCTTTTTCTCTCTTACAATGTCCATCTTTCAGTTGTATGAATCTTCGTAAGATGAGGGTGGAACTACCTTCATTTTTTTTCGCAGTGGGAGAACCAACTCTTCAATAAACCACCTCTTTTGCAGCCCATTGGTTGGTTCCTTCTCAAGTTTTCCCAACAACTCCTTGAGGAAGCCCAAACTGTCTCATTCTTACCTTGTTTGGTGTTGCAAATCTTTGTGACAATCTCTTTGTGGTCCCTTAGTAGTTCGAATTCCTTTTCAAACGCTTACCTGAGTGTTGCCCATGTTGTTTTGTCAGTACTTGATGCATTGGTGTACTAGAGCATCTTAACCAAATTCGAGACCCTGTTTGCCAATTGGTAGTCCATATGGTGATGCACGTATGATAGTGTTATACCAGGGCATAAGATTTGTCAGTTGTAAATTTTATATGCTTTTGCTTTTCTAGAAGATAGAGTTGATGGGGTAACCATGGCTCTAGCATGGTTTTTCTAATACAAGTCTCCCTCTTAAGAAGGTCAGTGTTTGATGTTCCTTTGCTTTCTTAGCACTCTCAGATATGTCCCTATGTTCGACCCTTTGTTCGGTAGGGATCTGTAGACTATCTTACCCACTATCAAGTTCCCTTTCGTGCGGTCCCACTTGAGTTCGGGCTGCTATGTGCTTTCATGTGATTTCCTTACAACACCGTCCAACCCGAACTAGTGGGCAAGGTCCACACTTCCTTCCACTGAAAGGGGCTATGGTAGTCTCTACCCTTTTGTTACTGTGAGTGGCGTAGGGTCCACCATTTTTGGCTGAACCCTTGCTTGGTTTTTGTGCCAGCTATGGCTGACTTCTTACGCTTTGGCTTTCACTTCAGCATCAACTTTGTACTTCATACTTTAATTGATGGATTTCTAAAAATGGCACACGGTTGTAGCCTTTATTTTATTTGGTGTTGCTCCACCTATTGAGTAGAACATTAAACTTATTGGCACCCTCCCTAACCGTGAGTCTCTCTTCCACCTTTGTTTGGAGTCAATAGCATGAATTAATGCTCATATTTGTCGGTCTTCTTCTTTGTGAACTCTTTGTACCGTTGTAATAGCTTTTATCGTTGTGTTTCATGGTTATGTTTGACATAGATTTGTGAACCGAATTTAATTTGAACCGACGTTCTTAAAGGCAACAACGCCAAATGTAGTATAGATAATGGTAGATGAGATATTAGACTATCAGTGACACTGTGCACAGAATAATAGTTGCATAACATACCATGGTAAATAAAAATAACTTAATGATAACATATAGTATTAATAAAATATAAGTCTCAATACAATTTCAACAGTACAAGGAGGCATTGATACCAATGCCCATACCTCGACATACAATACGCTGTTTGAAGGAAAAGACCTAACAATTGTTGGTTAACTCAACCGTCACAATCCGACATAACTAAGGTTCTTGCTATATCATTAACTAAATGCTGAAAGCAGACTAACAAAACAATGTCAGCTATACCAGTACATGTAATTTTAATTGATGATCTACAATGATTTGTTGAGGAAACAAGGCCAGGGTTTGGAAACAGAGAAATTTTAAGAGGATGTGAATTAGTGGACAATTATTTTGGCAGTATTCTTGGTAGATGGTTAACAACTCAATACCTACGGATCAACAACTTACACATTGCCTTACTTTTCCAACTCTGATCTTACATAGAACTAGATACACGTCTTTGATTTGCTTATGTGCTTTCAGATTCCTGATTTCTAACTTATGTCATTTGTTTGGAAGCAATCCAACATTGAGAAACAACGTTTGCCATCTAAAAGGGTTAATCCATTCAGAGTTGGTTTTAAGTCATCAAATTCTCAGCTATGGGTATGCCCCTAGTACGCCCATGTTTGTTCTTGGACAGACTTGGGTGCACACGGGCCAAACTAGAGATATTTCAAACTGGGATTGTGACTCGGTACATGCTGTACTGAGGAGGTCCCCTAGTATTGCCATACCTGGTATCAAAGAATTTCATAATTGAATTCGGATCACTTAAAAGTTAAAAGGGATACCTATTGGTTTTTCATCGTCTTTAATTCTTAGAGTTACTGGCCAATGATTTGATTTTGATTCTAAGAGAATATCTGAATCCATCTTTTAGCTCCATAACAACCATTCAAGACTTATTAGAAACATATCCAAAGGTTTCACTATTAATTCCCCTCCTTATCTTCTATTGCACCAGGTAAATTGCACTTCATTGGGTTCCACTTCCTAAAAACTTCATTCCTTGCAAAAAGCAATTACATCCATTATAGTTTTTCCTAGATGGCATTTCCCCCCTTCCTTCTCTATTGGATCTAGACTTGCATTAGAATCTCCATACTATATTAGTTTGTATCGCTATACTACTACTATGTAGTTTGTATCTCAATACTATTGCTGAACGCCTCCTAGGTCCTCCCAACACTTTTTTTTATCACTTTCTTTCACTAGTCCATGTACATTTGATAATAAAAAATTGTAAAGCTTCCAAGCAAATCCTTGAAGGCTATATTCTAGGTTTTTTAACTTGAATTCAGCTTGACCCCTTCAAGCTTGTTAGGATTCCACCACGTGTCAAAATCTCATGTTCTTTATGTTGCAAGACCTGCTATCTGACTTATCCTTGATATTAAGCTTTTAATCCTTATCAAATCTGCCACATCAATCTTATTGTGTAAGATGTTAAATGTCTGATCTCTCCTTTTCTATTAGCCACCTTAGTAGGTGACTCTTATCAAGGGCATTGAGACCAATGATATTCCAACTTATGATTTTCATGGCTGGTGTAGGGGAAGTTCACCCTTCCATAGTATGCTCTCTTTTTTTTTACTTCCCTTGATGATTTCTGATTGTGATCATGTTTGTTTTTCTTCTTTCTTTCTTCACCGCTGTATCTGGTTACACATTTTGTCATGTCCCCTTCTCAGTGACATCTCTCGGAGCACAGGATTAGCCTATCATACGACCCTCGTAGGCTGATCGTTTGGATAGAGGGTCACCTGGGAGCTTGGCACATGCTTCAAATCGGCAGAGTTTGATCAGTTGGCTTTCGTTTGGGCTCGATCGGACACTTTTGGCAGAAGTTACTATTTTTAGCAGTTCTTGGTGGTCAGTGTGGGACCCCTGCTATTTTTGGCAATATGGGTTGACAGCATTCGGAATCACTCCAGTATATGACCGCTTCAGACGGTTCGGTCATCGGGCGAGTAACGAGGGAAATATTAATATTTAATTGCATTAATTAAATATTAATATTACGAGATTATTATATTAAGTTATAATTAAAAATTATAACTTAAGTGATTTAATGCTGAGGGGGCGCCCATCATCAGGAAGGGGCCAAATTTAATATTATTATAAAATTTGGCCTAAGTTGAAAATATTAAAATAATTAAAGAATTGCGATTTTTAATTAAAAAGTCCTATTATAGTGGAAATCGCACCTCTTTGGTTATATATACTTCTGCATTGGGAGGAGCGCCATTATGTCATTTGAAGAATTGAAAATTGATCAAATTTGTCTGAGCTAGAGCTTCAGGGGTTCGAGTTCATTTTCTTTGGAGAACGTGCCATCTCCATTGGAAGCAATTCAGAGGGTGTGAAATAACACTTGATTTATTGCAGTCGGGGTTTTCTTCATTCAGGAGAAGACATTGTTTTTCAGAGGTTATCATCACAGGTTTTCATCAGGGTTATTCCTTCTTCAGTCAGGGATCATTTAGGCGCCCATTTTTGGAGGTTGAAATAGCCAGAAGACAGTTCGTACAGCAGCATTAATTGCTGGTTTTATCCCAGCCGTACCTGTACCTGGCCATACCATCTACAGCAGAGGACAGACATCATAAGAGCAGGGCGCAGGGTTTTTTCTGTGCAAAAAAAAAAAAAAAAAAAAACTGTACCTGTCCGTAGCGTACGGACGGTTCCGTACGGCGCCGTACGGACTGTACCGCGCCTGGTTTTTGGCAGCAGTCATCAGTTTATTTGGGCAGCGAACAGTCAGGTTTTTCTTGAACCAAACAACAAGTTTTTTTGTAAACTCATGCAACTAGGGTTTCCTTTTTAATAAAAAAATAGTCTTTTCGATATTCAGTAAATTTTATAGGATTTATTTATCATTTTATGCAAATCCGCATTTCTTTCAAAAACTGGCAAAAAACTCAAAAACAATAAAAAATTCAAAAACCTCAGAAAAAACATATAAACCGTCAGTTGTCAGAATCAGAGGGAACTTGGGGTTCCTACACATTTTTTGTTGTTGGACTTGATTTCTTTTCTTGAGATTCTACTGATGTGACTGTTCTGACTCCATTGCTTTTTTTGTCTCCTCTTTACTTGATGTTTATTAAACTCTTTCTTCTCTATTTTCTAGGGCTTGTGGTTTCTCTTTTATTCCCTTTTTTGGAAATTAGGTTTCCAAAACCACTTCTCCATTTTCCATCTCTTCATTTCCTTTTCTTTTATCGTTTGTGATTGTGGTGCCTAAATCTTTGCTTATTTCTCATCTCTTCTCTATTTCTTTCTATTACGAGGTCTATTTTTTAGATATTTTTATCTTCCCAAAGCTAGTCTTTCCATTCTTCAAAATTTTCATTATGGTAAATCTCATTAACTTCTTCGTGCAATTTGTTATGATTTTCTTCATAATACTTTGTTTCATCAACCGATTCCACTAATGTGGGCTTACAGTTCTGCCTTCCCAAATACTAGTTGAGGTGTCGTCCAACTCTTTTATTTTATATGTAACACCATTCTCCTTTAGCGCCAAAAACTTGTATTATTTTTTTCTTAAATTCTTCTTGTGTTTTGCTTTGATAATTGTTTAGGAGTCCCATTTCTTTTTGTTCTTGATTCATTGTTCGCTTTTCCTTTCTTACTGCTTTGGAACCCATTTTATTTTCAATTTTCTTCTGAATATCCTTGGAGTCTAGGACTTCAAATATAAACCCAAATTCTTCACAAACCAAGGCCCTCCAACACAAGTCCTGTTAGCTCTATCTTTTGAACTCTCAAAAATGGCCAGGAAGATGCCCTCTGTGAGGAGTCTTACCATTACACTTCTTTCCATTTTTTTTCAATCCATATACACAATTATTCCATAGTAGGCCTGTAGCCTATGAATTTTAGTTTTAAGCTAGCTTCCTTGCAATGCAACAATGTGTAAAATTATTTGAGAGTCAATTGTGTAACTATGTTTTTGCCCGACGTTTTGAATCCCACTGTTCAGTTTCAGGGAGGAGAATGAAGCCAATGCTTGATAGTTTCAGTAATGGGATCCAAAATGTTGGACAAAAAGATTATGCAGTTGAGTCTAGAAGAAATATAGCCTATGCATTTTCAAATCAGAGCTTTGGGAGATAGAAATTTTACCAGAGCCGGGGTTTCTTTGGCCATTTTTAATCGTTTGAAAGTATTGCCCCGATCTGCTGGGTTTTTTTCCTTTTCCTTGTTTTCCACATTTTTCCTTGGATATTCATTTCCCCCGTTTTTCCTTCAGAATCCCCTTCTGTTGTGCATATCTTCCTTTCTTCTTAAATCCCTAGCATTTTCCATCCCTTTTCTGATTCTCCTAGGTGTGGTTTACTTACAATTTCCTTCAGCTTCGTTTTTTGATCTTACTCTTTCTGCCTCTCTTTGCCAGTTTCTCCATTTTCCTTTTTTTTTTTGTGTGCCTCAACAGGCAGCATTCACATGGAATCACTGAATTACATATAATGTCGGCATCTCAGCCATATTTCGGAAATAAATGCGCCTTTTACAAATGCTCCATCTCAGTTTTCTCTCTAAAGACAAAATGGCTATATTATTAGGGAAAGGACATTTTAAGTTGCTCGTAGGATGTTGTATATATATATATATATATTTATTATGCTATACTGGAAACTAGGAGAAACATAGATGGAGAGCAAAATTGTGAGTGACAAATATAGAATGATATTATAATTTTTTTGGTAGCTATCAAATCGGTTCCATGTTTATTGACCACTCCATTGGATAAAGCTAAAAGTCTCTGATGTTTACAGACTTGCATTATTTTTGATGGTATGGAATTGGCATTTATGTTGGGAGGTTAATGTATGCATTTTGCTGTTTTGAATTATGTACACTTTTTTTTGTTGCTCGTGTGAATAAACTAATAATCAGTCTCTCATGACACTTCATGATTTTTCTGTCTTTGCATAATACATAAGTCAAACCATTGCAGACCATTGTATTATTTGAAATTTCTGTTCTATATACATATATGTGGAAGCTTCGTTGAGTTGGTGCATGTTTGGATCTTATTTTTTGTAAGAAAGGATGCTCTGTTTTCATTCAATGAGCTAATATACTTTTTTATAGGATATGGGTATCACTGATCCTGATTTTGTGAAGATCGTAAGGGAAGTCGAAGAGGTGGAGCAAAAGCTGCTTGCTCATCCAATGCATAAGGTGAGTGTTTAACTTTCTTCTCGAAAGTTACTATTAGGTATTCAGCCATCTAGTTGGCTGCAAATTTTGAACAGTTTGTCATTTGTTTCTAATATCTTCAAGGTACAGTCTGAACAAGACGAGAATCAGTATCGGTCTTTCCAAAGAAAGGCAGAATTAAATAATGAAGCACAGCAACTTCGTTTGAAGATGCGTGATTCTCAGGTATGCCATTTCAGAAACTTTTATATAGGTTTGTATGACGCCTCATTAAATTTTGATCCCATTATTTCATTGATTGCAAAACCATTTCCAACCATATATGGTTGAATTCATAATGTGAATTGTCCTTGGTTAAACCAAAAGAATCGAAATATAAATGTTAATCCATTATGCTAGTAATATAATTTAGTACGGAGCCAAAATTTTGAGAGTAGGATTAAAACTGGTTTGTCCTTGGTGACTTTTGTGAAAGTAAAAAATATGAGATGGTCTTATTTAATTAATTTTTATTTTCAGCTGATCAGCAAGCTCTAGCTTTTTGCAATTGTCATTTTTTTTTAGCACGAAACTTAATAATTTCCATGATTGATCAATATTCGGTGCACTATTTGTCTTTTATATCAAAATTTGATTATGTGAATGTCCATGATTAACCAAAGCAGGTCAACAAGACTTGAAAGCACATCTAGTTACAATAGAAAAGTACTATAGTAATAAAAAATTCTAGGAGCTGAAAGAGTGACTTGAACACTAGAACGTAACGAACTCAAAAAAAGATGAGGTAAAACCAAGGCTAGGTACAAATACAAATATAAATGGTCAACCGAGGAGAGGAACCCTTAAGGGGAAGGTGAAGCAAAAGAAGACAAAAGCTTAAAACGGAGGTTTGACACTGGTGGTCACATGTTTGTATTAATGCTTGGAGAAAAAGAAGAGAAACTGCTAGCATCCACCATCTCCCACAACACTAATGCAAGATCTGATGATATATCTTTAGGAAAATTCCTTGGGGCCAAAGGGGCTTGATTGGACAGTCTCAGGGGGAAGCATGATACTTCCTTAGAGCCTCTCTTGAAATGCTCATGTGTTTGCTTGTGGACAGCGTGAATTGGAATGCTCATGGTGTTAAATAGAAATGGGTCCATGAGATCTACTATGCGAGCGAGAGGATTGGGATATTTGAGTAGCAGCACATGGAGGTAGACACCACATCACTAATTTGTTACAATTTGTGTGTGCACCAATTGAATTCAAGGGACACTTGATACACCCAACATCTGTGAAAGGCTGAAGGGAGGTAAGCAGCTTGGTATTCCTGGAGGTCCCTTGCACTATCATACGTCTGAGAGTTGAGTCTTCCAAAGTAAAAGGGCCTAACACCTTTGGTCAGGATAATGGAAGAAGGTTGATAGGGAACCACCCAAGTCTATCTATAAATTTTCAGATCTCATAGTAATCGGTACTTAGAAAATATAGTGTTTCTCATTTCCGATTACCTAGAGAGAATTGAGACAATAAGTCCTACCACCATGAGAAATAAGGTAGGCGGGCTTCTCTTGTAATCAATGGATACATACACTCAGCTGACCAGGAGGAATCTTGAGGTCATGCACAACAAATGGCACTGGAAATAATTGGGTTGGACCGTGGTGCCATTGAAAATCTGTTAGAAATTATTCGCATGGAAAGCCATATGTTATTTATAAATGAGAACTCTATTAATCAAATCCTTTGGGTGAAGAAGATGATGAGGTGCAATCAATGAGTATCTGAATGGAGGAAGTTGATCAATAGTGACGTCGATAGATTGAAGAGGCAAACGAGCCTTCGAATATCAACATCATCGACATTAGTGAGACCTAAAGAGCCAAGCTTTTATGAGGAAAAAAATGCCCAATATGGCTACCTAATGACTATAGGATGAGTCACCTAGAGATCTAAGGTTGTGAAAAAGAAAGTGAGCTTGAAGACATTCTCTAGACAAAGGGGCTGCGCAACAAACTTGACCTGAAAAATGCAATCTAGAACTGTTTGTGTGCAACAAATCATACACTAAGGCATAAAAGTTTGGATCCTCTCAATATATGTCCAATCCAAAAACCGAAAATTCGGGTGCCAAATATTAGATCTATAAGGATGTGTGGGTTTAATGACAACATTGAAGAGGTGCATATTTGAATGGATATCCCGGAAATGCATCTAAAATAATTGGTGTTGCAAAGTTGAGAGGGATGCCTATTGCTTGGAAAGACTTGTTTGAGATTCATGCTTCAAATTTAAAGACAAACCAATAAGATGAAATCCAAAATAAGTATGTGTTGTTATTGCTACTGAATTTCCTTAAATAGAGAATTCGAACTTCTAAGGAAAATCTAGAGGTTTTGAAAATCATACCCTAAGTAAAATTAAGGTTAACCACAAGTTAGCGAATTTCGCAGAAGAAAGTGAGGACATCCAACTATCTTTGCAAACCATCAGTGGAGTGAGAAAGGAGGACGATCACATTATAAAATAAGAGATTGTCGATCAAAATGTGATGCAGTATACAACTGCCATCAACATAATTATGTTGCCAAAGAAATTGCTCAAGCTTATCAATGTGAATTTGTAATGTCCCCATTTTTGATCGAGATCTTGGTGGGACCCTTAGCCCATTCTTGTTTCCGATGGCCAAGGGTAGAGGAAGGTTAATGAACATGGTGGGCCACTCGTGAAGAGTTACTAACGAAAAAGGTACTTTATGATTCTAATTTTGAGTTATGTTTTGGGGAAAAGTACTTCATGTTTATTTCATTTAAGTGGGGGAGTTTTGGGTCTTGGCTTATAAGACTCAAGTTGATTTTTAAAGTTAACCCTTTCTTTCTATTTTGGAGCGCTACACTTGGAAGAGGTTATTTAAAGAGAAGGAGAATTCTTTTGGAAGGGTATGTGCATATGATTATTGGCTTTGGTGAGCAAGTATGTCAAGCTTGGTTATTGGAGGTAGATGCTTGAAGAATGTTACCCTTCAAGTTCCACTGAATGTTATACAAACAGTGTCTATCAATACCACCGATTGATTCGGAAATTGTGTTCAATTCTTTTGAAGATTATTTTGAATTTGCATATAATATTTCAGCTTGTGGTAATTGGATTGGGAGACTTGAGCGAACTTGTTGGAGGGTTTGCAAGTGTGGCGAATTGCTTGGGAAGGAAGGTTGTTGACTTCCACTTGGGCGACTTGCTTGGTGGTGTGAGAAATCATCTTCACAAGGCTTATTTATGGTGGAAACCTTCTCATAGGGTTTTGGTAAATTTTTAAATAATTTCCTTGGTGGAGCGAATTGTTTTGAGGTATGTTGGCATTATTTGGGTTAATTTATGCCTAGAAAACATTCAGTAACTGTTTGCATAATTTTGAGGGAAAGACTAGGGTTTTTAGAATTTCGGAACATCATTTGGGGTTCTTTCAGTGGTTGGAAAATTCTGATTATTATTTCAATTGAAGGAGTATATTTTTATCTTCAAGTCAAGCTATCATTTGCTCAGAAATTCTAAGTATTTTGCAAGTTATTGAATTTACAAGTTTCAGTTGTATTTTCGTCATATAAATTCAAAAATTCAGTTTCTATCAAATCTGATTGGAAAAAATAAATCAATTGTATTTTTCCCTATGTTTCTACAAAGTTTCATAATTTTTTGAGGTGTTTAGGGGCTGGAAAAAGCCATAAAATTCTATTCGCCTAGGGTTTGGGCGATTTGCTTTGAGGGTGAAAAATTGCAAATAAGGTTCTAAATTGTGTGTGAAGGTTGAAATCTGATTTTTTTGGACAGAACAGTGAAAAGAGGTATTTATTATTGTATTGGTAAATTGGATGATTGCTGTTTTATTTTCAGAATTGCTTGGGGTTTGTGGAAAATACCTATTTTTGTCCTTTGTTCCAATTTGGGGACGTTACAGAATTCTAAAAAGAATTTTGATGAGGACATCTGTAATAAGTTAGTATGTTAATACTAGTTATTTATTCAGTCGAATCCATATGCACTTAGGATAGTGGAATTATAGCAATAAATTAAAATGGAGGTGGATGGTTGGTTGTTGGGAGGTGGAAATATTAAATGTCTGGTAAGATTTTTAGCTTGTAAATATAAGCTCCTCTTATGTACACGGGCATTCAGAAATAGAGCCATATCAAGTTGGCCCAAGGAAAGCTATTGGCTAGAATTAAAATATCTTTTTTAAGTACTTGAGCTTTTTTTTTTTTCCAATGCTAGCAGTCCGTGTGGTCAGCCTTGAGGCTGTTGGGAAGTTGTGGGATGCTACTGATCAACCAATCAAGACCATATTGCTTGCATCGTTTGGATATGTCTATTCTTAGATTGCATTATCAGTTTGAATCCATTGGCTGTCTTACAATGCCCTAGATACTAAGTTGTCGATACTGATACAGGGACGAGAATCAGATACATGGATATGGGGATTTTTTTTTGGGGGCTTGGATACATTTTTGGATAGGACTGTACAAAAAAAATATAAAAAACATAGCCATATAAGCAAAATTAACCACACAATATGCATAGAGGAAACAAAATAAGTTAAATAACCACAAACCATACTCATAATTCAATGCCAAATATTATAATATTCAATGGTCGAACTTAGATTAGTTTTATAACATGTACATAGTGCAAATGTTACAATGTATGGACAAAAATAAAGACAAATCAGCATATTCATGATTCACTATATCCATTTTTGTCTTCGGCTGCGATGTCTTCATTATCATGTAAATTAGCAATCCTCTTTGTTGCAAGCTCCTTAAACTCCTTGGTGCCAAATGGGTAGAGGTAATAGTGTAGGATTAGCAAAAGGAAGGAGTTTCAATGCTATGTAATTGAAAAAATGAAGAAAAGAGAACAAATGTGCAATAAGAGGTAAAAATGCAATGAAAGGTAAACGTGTTGTTTTCTTTTGATAAAATGAGTTTGAAAGCTGCTTTTAGTGTTGAGAATCTACTTTATTTTGTTTTTAATTCTTTTTTGAAGTCCATGTTTGACTTTTCATGAAGTGAAATTAAAATAAAATACAAAATTCCCATTTTCTGAGCAAATACAGGTTGGGTATGCCCTTGCGGATACACCCCTGGACATGTCCAGACGTGTCCGCAGTGGTAGGGGCGTACCCTACCCATATCCCTCACGTTTCCCCTTGTGTATCATACCCTGCAATGAACTGTATCATATCCTGGGGCCTATAGAGCAGTATTCGGGAACGTAGCCTTGATACACACACACACATGCTTAGATATGGTTGCATCAGTCTTGCATATAACCTTCAATCAAATTATGTGTTTAATACAAACTCATATCTGTGCATTTGTTATCTATATAGCCGATGTCACCCAGTTCGTATTCAAGTCTAAGATCAGCAAAGTTAATCCTCAGTGGCAAAATAGGCTATAAAAGTTGTGATTATGTTTGGATAGATAACTATGTGATTTCTTATTATTCTAAAATTATAAATAAAAACAAAAGTGCACATCTCCAAATAACTTCACACCTTATTAAGAAACATCTTGAAATAAATTTATATTTGTGAATAGCTTGAAATATTTAAAATCATGTCAAAATATGTGGAAACGTTTGGAAGTTCAAGATTTCCGAAAACATTTTGACCTGTCTTGAAGAATATTACTATAATATGAATGATTTGAAATCATATTACAAAATGAGATTTCCCTATAGGCATAAAAGCAGATGCTTAAATGTGATTTGTGAAACTCATGATTTTTATTTTCTAGTTTAGTTACTTTTAGAAAAAATAATTATTAATTTTTTTTTGGTAACATGTGCAAAACACAAGTTTTACTATTTTAATAAATATAGATAAAATTCAAATAGCAAGTCCATTTTGCATCTACTGTTCTAGTAAAATGGATGTATGCACAACCATTAAATTAGATCAAGTAGAAGAGGAATAGATAAAATATCCAGTGTGACAATTAAAAGGGCGAAGTTGCTATACAATTACTTAAATGTATGAGCTATAGGGTTGTGACAGTTAGAAGCCAACCTTAAATCATTTTTGTATTAATCATAGTAGCAAAACTCGTGAAAAAATCACGTTTAATCACCATTACTCTTAGGGCACTGCCAAAAATGTTGTTTTCCCCATTAAAATATCGATTTCTGCTTGGTCAATGCACTGCCATCATTAAATCGTTGAAAAACAGTAAAAGTCGTTGAAAAACAAGAAAAAATCATCAAAAAAGCATTGAAATTCACTATTTAAACCCATATGAAATGCAATTAAATCACAATTTTGACTGTTATTCACTTTTTTACACTTATAAATACCAAAAATGATTTTTTTGGGCCATTTTTACTTGCTTTTCATAGATTTTGACCATTGAGGAGAAGATTTTCAAAAAAAAGTTTGAGGAATAACGAGAAGTCCATGATTTTCACTTGACATTGGAGACGACTAGGGAAGTTAGAGTTTTTTTTGTTTAATTTGAAATATATTTGCTATTCATTTAATATATATTTTAAAAACCTTAATCCTAACCCTAATAAAGTTAGGGTTAGGGTTAGGTTTATGTTTTTTAAATTTTAAACACCCAAAACTTAAAAAAACATAAACCTAACCATAAGTTTAGTTTTTTTTTAATATTGAATATTTAAAAAAAAAAACATACCCTAACCCTAATCCTATTAAAGTTAGGATTAGGGTTTTTTAATATTAAATATTAAAAATTAAACTTAACTCTTATTCTATCCTTGTTAGGGTTAAGGTTAGGTTTTTTATTAAAATATTTAATATGTTCAAATTTAATAAAAACTTTAAAAAACATACTCTGTTACCTAACGCTAACCCAGATTAGGATTAGGGTTTTTTTTTTAAATCTTAAATATTGAAAATAACAATTTTAAAAAACAACAATATTAAATATTAAATCAAGGTAACATAACGGTAACTTAACCTTAGATCTTGGCAATATTAAATATTAAATCTTGACAATATTAAATATTAATGTTATTGTAAAATTTTAAAAAATAACATAATGTTAGGGTTAGGTTTTGTTTTAAAATATAAAATTATTTCACATTTAATATAAACTTTAAAAACAGCCATATTTTTGCAATGAATTTTTAAATTTTTATTCAAAATAATAAATGTTTTTATATTAATTTATGACAATATTTAATATTAATATTTTTATTATAAACTTTAAAAAACATAGCCTAATGTTAGGTATAGTTTTTTTTTTGTTATTTTTTTAAAATATTAAATTATTTCACATTTAATATCAATTTAAAAAAACATAGCCAAATTTTTGCAGTGATTTTTTTAAAATTTTTTATGTAAATTAATAAATGTTTTTATATTTTTTATCGTGTATGTACTAAATACTAACAATTGCAGGTATGCAAAACACTAGAAAAAAATAAAAAACAAAGCATCTGTAAAACACCTTTGTTATTCTTCTCATTTTACTCTTTAAATATTTGTCATTCGATTGTAAATCTGGCATGGGGGATTGCAGTGTCAGATGGGCTTCATGCCCAGGAGCTCTGAATTGCCACCGATGATCATGAATTCCATTAGACAAACTTGAAACCTTTTACATGCTATTTCTCTCAGTGCCACTCTACTCTCATGCATCATCCTGCTCTCATATACATCTCTTATCCACGTTTTATCATTCTTCCACGTACCTTCGGATATATACGAAGGTGAGGTATATATGAAGGTTTGATATCTCGATAGTTGTGGTATATTGAGAGAATTGTTCTTCCGTACCATTACTCTTCCACATACCTTAGGGTGTATAGGAAGTTGCATGCTATATTGGGTAGTTTGGCTATTGGAAATTTAGGTATTTCGAAAGGTGGGAGTGATAAGTTGTAGCGACAAGGGTTCCTTCCAAGAGTGATAAGGGAAAATTGAATTCCTTCAAAACATTTCAACACTTAAAAATTTCTTTTATACACATTGCAGATTTGATCATGTCATGTGAGAAAGATTTTACATGGAACTATGACACACCAATTGATAACAACACGAACAAGGTCAATTGCAACTTTTGTGGACATATATGCAATGGATGCATATATCGTTTGAAGTGGCATTTGACAAGACAACTAGGGCATGAACTAATGCATGAATTGTAGATGTCACCAATCAAGTTATAACAACTTTTCAGACATATTCAGAGTCGAAAGCCAAAATGGTAAGAACAAGTACTAAAGTGGGATTTAACTCTTTGGATGCAAGGGGTGATCTATTTCATGACACACTAGGGCCATCAATAGAACATAAAAAGGGAAATGAGACGTTTCAAATGATTCCTGAATCAGTACCTTGTGGGTCAAACATAGGGGGGGAACACTTATGCCTTCCTTAGCCCTTACACTCCCTGTTGTCAACTTGGAGCTGCGCCCTGATTCGAAGACGTGCATGAAATGGCCAGTCCTCTATCCGGTTGAAACAATGGGATCTTTTTATGAGGGTGGGTGCCTCAACTGTGAGAAGAACCTCCAGAGAAGGCTGGTTCCTGTATGATGTATCAATTAGGATCTCTACTCTATGCTACGGACTACTGTGGAAAAGGGAGAAGGAAAACTTAAAGGGGAAATCCTACCTAAAGGGGTGATACACCAGAATTTTGATCCACTCAACTTGGAACCTTGAACACTGAGCGAACAAGGGAAAATGAAGACCTATGATTTCAATCAATCACTTATGCATAAATATTTCATGAATAGGTTCGATCTAATGACCAAAACATGAGGGAAAATGATGGAGAGAGGTCTGATAAAAGACACTTTGCAGCCACCTAACATCCACTTACAACTTCAGCAAAAGACATAAAGAACACTTTAACATGACTTGCATAAGGATAATCTAGCAACTAGGTATGAACCAAAATTTGGGGAGAGAAATCTACCACTTATGCAAATTGCTGAATGAAATATACACTATGCCAACAGTTGAAATTTGAAAGTATAGTCCTATTGATCGAAGAGGTTACACAACTCACCAATGGCAGAGTCTGGTCTAACTAAGAGAGAGATTGGATGATTTTTAATCAATGCGGAAAGCCATTATATAGAGAATTACAAGAGGCCAAAGATTGGTGTTGAAAATTTGAAGAGAAGGATTCACTTCGGTTAACTCAAGGCTTACTTGGCCTTTCAATAAAATATGTTTTCTTTTGTCTTTGTATGAAGCTTCTTGCACTTGAGGAAGTGAACTTGTCTTTGTTATGAACCGCCCACCTCTCTTTGCATGGAAATCCACACCAATGTTAATTTTAGAACTCTATGTGCGCTGCTTGATGCCGAATTGGAACGTTGGAAAGGCTGAGTTGGCCGTTTGGTAAGCTGAGTTGACTGTTTGGCAGCTGAGTTGGTTGAAGAGATCATTCTCCTTCGCATGGAAAGCTCCTAGTGGATGCAGCGTTTAACAATTAGTGAACTCTAAATTTGGAACAATTAACTCGTCATTAGAATTCAGAACTCCGGTTGAAGCTGAGTTAGACCCTCGGATGCGTGAGATGATCTGGAGACGAGCGGGACTTTAATAACCAGTCAACTAAAGCTTTGAACGGCGTTTGAAGATAGCCCCTGCTTGCATGTATTTTATCATGCTCTGGTCTACCTGTTCATGTCTATTTCTGGCGGGATTCTATATTCGAATGTATGTCTATATTTTTTCCCGTTTGGCCTTTTCCTAACTTCTTGTCGCTTAATCTGAGGTCAACCTCTTGTGATATTAATTCTTTCGGAATTCCGGCTTTACCTTTGTTTCAACGGTTACTTCTCGCGGTCAAAATTTGACGTCTTGCGGGACATCACCCTTAGTCTTCTTATTTCCTTTGGAACCTCTTCTCTGCATGTATTTCCTGCGGCTTTCTTTCCTTCGGCTTTATCCTCCGAATTTTTCCTTCGGACTTTTTCCTGAAGGATATCTTCCTTCTCTTTTCCCCTTGCTCGGGCTTTTGTCTTAGTCGGGTTTTTCTCTTAGTCATTTTCTTGCGGATAAAATGTTCGCAAGATTATCTCGATCACTTCTTTTGGCCTTCGAGATTCTTCTTCGAGTTTATATTCTCGGGCTTTTTTGCGTGGCCATTTCTTCGAATTTCTTCGGACTTTTGCCGTCCGAAGGCATTCATTCTCCGTTGCCTTTGTCTTTTGCCGTCGGCGTTTTGTCTTCGGTCTTCTTTTCTGCGTCTTTCGAATTCCTTCGGACTTTTTCCCGAAGGAATTCCTTCGGTCAAAAAGTCCGAAAGTTATCTTCCTTTGTTGCGCCTTCGAGTGCCTTCGAAATGTGCCCTTTGGAAAAGTCACCACGGTCCTCTCGCCGACCAGGTGCCTTCCGCAAGGGCTAGTTGTTTGTGTCTATGCCTTTTTTCGAAAGAATTGTAGGGCACCCGGCCTTTTTGCAAAGGTTCTGAATCTGTTCTCTCACCTTCTCGAAGGGTAGGTGCCCTTCGAGATTGTTGAAAGTGACCCTTCCGAAGGGTACCCTGCCCTTCGAAATTCTTGTAATGGACTCTTTCCTTCGGCCTCTTGGTTTTTCCTCAGAAAAATTGCAACTGGTCTCTTGGTCGAAAGAATGACCCTTCGGCAAATTTGTGAACCCTTCAACTGCTTGAATAAATCCGTTCTTCCCTTTGGGGAAAAATTGTCAACACTACTCTGTAGCGCATACCACACTAGAGAGTACAAGCTGGAATAAAACTGTGTACGAGCAAGCAAAAAAGACAATTTCAAAATTTTGGTACTCTTTTAGCTTGTTTAATGTGGCCGAATCTTCATATTGGCAAAATATGGTGGATGTAATTGCTATTGTAGGTCCTGGGTTCACAACCACATCATACGAGGCTTTGCAGACATATTTGTTGAAGGACACTATACATGATGTGAAAATCACAAGGAATACACACAATCAGGTTGCACTATCATGTTAGATGGATGGACAAATATGAGTTGCACACTCATCAACTTCTTTATGTCGTGTGACATTGACAATGTTTCTTAAGAGTGTCGATACATCTGATATGATAAAATCGGGTGAAACAATGTTTCATTTATTTGATGAGGTTGTGACTGAGGTGGGGCCACAAAATATGGTCCAATTCATTACTGATAATGTTGTTGCTTGCGTGGTCATTGGGAGGTTTCTAATGGACAAATATGCAACTATGTTTTGGACTCTGTGTGACACATTGTTTTGATTTGACTTTGGAGGACAGACAAAATTTCATGGGTGAAAAAGGTTTTGCAAAAGGTCCGCACAATCACGAAGTTCATGTACAAGTGTCAACTTCTTTGTGTCATGTGACATTGGCACAATTTTTTTAAGAGTGTCGATGCATCTGATATGATAAAATCGGGTGAGACATTGTTTCATCTATTTGATGAGGTTGTGATTGAAGTGGTGCCACAAAATGTGGCCCAATTATTGATAATGTTGTTGCTTGGCTTTTAAAAGGCTTTTTATGGACAAATATGCAACTATGTTTTGAATTCTACGTGCGACATATTGTCTTGATTTGACTTTGGAGGACATAAACAAAATTCCATGGGTGAAAGAGGTTTTGCAAAAGGCTCAGACAATCATGAAATTCATATACAATCACATAAAGGTGCTCAATATGATGCGCACATTCACAGATGGCAAAGAACTTCTTCGGCCAAGGGTAACAAGGTTTGCAACCCACTTTTTTGTCTTGTAGACTCTTTCCCAATAACAAACGAATTTGAAATGAATGTTCGTTTCAAGTGAGTGGGTGGGGTCTTCCTTTGCAAAACATATGGATGGTAGAATGGTCTATGTTTATATTTTCTCACTGTCTTTTTGGGACAAGGTAGAGCAAATTGCGTTTTTATCTAAGCCTCTAGTTCAAGCTTTGAGACTTGTCGATGGAGATAAATTCTCTTTGGGTTATCTGTATGAGGCAATAGATAGGGCTAAAGAAGTTATTAGGAACATATTGGAGAATAACAAGGACAAATACATGCCATTATGGGAGATAATTGATAACAGATGGAATCGACAAATGCATTCTCCCCTCCATACAATTGGATACTTCTTGAATCCAACGTTGTTCTTTAGCGCCTCATTTCAAGATGATGTAGATGTCAAAAAAGGTCTATTTGAGTGCATGGAGAGAATGATTCATGTTCAACAGGAGATTAAGGCAGCTATAAGAGAGTTGTTGATGTACAAGTATGTAAGAGGCTTCTTCTCTAGTACTGCAGCCATCATAGGGAGAAAGACTTGCAAACCAGGTAGACAATTTTTCCACATACATACGGTGAAAGTGTTAAATTTTGACTGAATTGTGCATATTAAAATGTTGATAAGATCTATCTTTGTAGCACAATGATGGGATTTCTTTAGCAAAGAAACCAAAAACCTTTAAAGGATGACAATGCACATTTTGAGCCAGCCACGCAGTTCATCTGCTCGAGAGTACATTAGAGTGTGTTTGAGTATATACATTCCAAAAAATGCAATCAACTCACTCAAGAATGGATGAATGCTTTGGCATTTGTCCATCACAATCTTCACTTGAAGATGAAGAAAGCTCAAGGTTAATAAATGTTGTATTTCTAATTCTCAATTCATATGAAAAGTTGATTTATATTCTTGTAAAGTATTATTGGCTAAAGTCACTAACATATGCATTCTATTTGATTATGTTAGGTAATGTCAAGGAAGATCAACAGATTGAGCTTGACGAAATCGATCCAAATTCTGAATGACTTGAAAATAATGATGAGCTTGTTTTTTAGGATTTTGACTTCGGGATCATGGAGGAGGCTAGGTTCGACACCGAGGTCGTCTCTCAAATGAGGAGAGGCTTGAACCTTGGGGCTTCATCATCTAGACTTGTTGGTCCGTGACTAGTCTACCCTATTGCCATTGGCTCCCTCCCATTTTTTGTTCCTTTGTAAACAACAATAGTATGCATTTTGAAATGCAAATGTAATGAAATTTGAATAGTATGAAATGCAAAAAAAAAATAGTCGACTGATTTTGAAGGTGTTCAATCTTATTCATCTTCATCTTATAATTTGTATCTATTCTCTATGCAATTGAAATGCCTAATATGTATCTCTATGCTTTTAAATTCAAAAAAGAACATTTTTTCTCTTTTTCCCACATTTTTTCGGCGGTTTTATGTTTTTCTAATTTTTTTCCCAATTAATCGCAATATTTTGAAAAAAACTTACACTTTAGAAAAATGATTTTTTTCCCAAACAATTAATGCTACTATGGTATTAATATCTCATCCTAATGGTTTTTGTAACGTGTTACATAGGCTAGGCTTGTGCAAATATAACTTACCATATACATGCCACATGAACATTTGGTGTTTATTGAAACTAATAGAGATAAGGTGTGGTTCTTTCTTTATTTTAGAAGAGCACATTATTTATGTAAAGAAACAATTTCTATAAACATTATCACTAGTGAATGGATAGATAGATTGGTTCTAAAACCTAGCATTGAAAAAGCTTCAAACATAGTGATGACATTAATGGATGGAAGAATTTAGATTATTTGGTACACGTCCCAAAATCTACACTGGAGATTGCCTGTTATTTAGCCACATTTGTTTCATTGGGAGAATTATATGAAATAATAGACAGTGTGATAGTGCATGTTGAAAAAGCAATTGGAGGGCCTAAAGATGAAAAAACTTCATACAAGATTTAAGATATTTTCATAAGAGATTGCGTGAGCTAAATTCTTGTTTCATATGGACAATTGTCTACAATCTGAAAAGGTGAGAGGTTGAGCCTAGTTGGATCATATCATTAGAGGACATACAGGTGGAGAAAAGGATACCTGGAAGATGTGTCAAAAATGTTTCTATATAAAATGCAAGCATCATTAAATTGCAACGTCTTTAATTTATTTTGTTTAGGAATAAGCTTAGAACATCATTGGCAAGAGAGACAAGAACTTGGCTTATCTACAATCTACAAGTTGTTGGTGGATGAGGCACGGGCATCAATCTTTGAATTTTAAATGATTGGCTATTTGACTATTGGCCGAAGTTGTCAAGTCCTCTACTAGTGAGAGTAGTTCGAGCAAATATTCTCTTATTCACATAGTGAAAAAGAATGGTCTTTGTGCAAAGAGGACTGGGACATCGTTCCATATTGATGGTAGCTTTCAACCTTTCCAGTAGAAGATATTAGTTTATTTCAATGGTTTGCATTTTGTAGGGATGTGGATGTGGATGATCCAAGTCAGTTTGTTGATGATACTGAGGAGGCTTGTAGGGATGGACTGTCAGATATGGTAGACTTTCAAGTAGAGGAGGAGAAACATTTGGAGTATGTAGATAATGATGATTATTTTGATGTCCTTGACTTTGGCTATCTTTCAGGAGCAACTGTTTGGGGAAGGATTGATCACCTCATGCTTATTGAAGCTTATCTGATGCAGTTTTGGCAGCCTAAAAATAGCTTCCCCACTGTTAATTACCCCATACCATGTTGTTCCCACCCTTTTGGTGGCCATTTGCAAGAAACATGGAAATTTTGTCATTTAACGAAATCTTTTAACTAGGAAGCTTGTGAAATTGCTTGAAACTTTAAATTGACTTGAGATGAGAGAGATATAGAATACGGATACTTGAAATGAATCTTATGATGTATTCTGGAAGATTTCCAGTAATATGCAGAGCCCAAATGGAGCAAGGACTATTTCTAAAATAAATTAAACTGGTATTTTAAAGACTTTTCAAAGGTATACAAGAATTTTAAAAATTCAAAAACTCTAAAACGAGAGTTTATCCTCCTACAACAAGGTTCTCAGGGAAAATCTACTTGAAAATAAACCTACATCAGTCCTTGGCATTCTTTCCTTGAATTATGACAGCCAGAATTTGAATTCAGGAAGCTTTTCAAATAGTTAGGCTGTTTTTCACAGCTTGATTTCTCCCTCCAGGTTCAGAGTTACAACCAAAAATTTATATGTCCTCCAACATCCTAACCTTGAAGTGGCTTGGATGTCCCTTGTTTTGCTCTTTTCGCCCTGAAAACAGATTTTTTTTTGCAGTTCTTTGCTGTCCCTCTAAAATCAGTTTTCCCTTCATTTTCCATAAGTAATGCTCATTCCTTTGACTCTTCTAACCTTGTTTTACACTCAGAAATTATGAAAAACGTTTTTGGCCTCCAAGAATGACCTTTTTTTGTGGTCTTCTTGCTCCCAGAAAATCCCATCTGGCTGTGCCTTTTCCAAAAATGATGATTGCCACTCCATCCTCATGCCCAAACCACAAGAATTGCAGTTACAGTTCCCCTGGGATGGCCCATCAACTCCCAACCCTCACCGTAAAAGAACCCTTCCTACACTGCCCTAATTTTTCTGATTTAATTTGGGACTTGGATCCTTGCTTACAACGTTAGATAACAACACCCAAGCATATATATATGGAAGAGAAGATAAATAACATAATATAGAACCCAAATACAGCCTTTTCAATATTGAAATATGAGCGTTTACAAATAAAATCAAACCTGATATGATTGCTGGTCTGTTTATGACAGCCAAGGATTACAATGAAACTAATATTATTTTAGATCAACAAATACAACTTTGCATACCTGGAAAATGGGGGAAAACCCTGTACAAAATGAAGTGCACCTTGCAACCCTAGGCGCCGCCTCCAAAAGAAATATATTTTGCCTTTGAATGTGCTGAAAAATGCAAGGATTGGCACCAACAATTGCAGCCAAACCCTAGAAGGGTGACGTCAGCCTTTAAGGGTAATTTCTGCCCTTCAATAACCCCCCAACCAATGGCGCCACTGCTGGAATATATTGCTGTACTGAAATCACCTTCAATCTGCCCTGAAAATGTTGTCCTAGCTGAAAATGGAAATCTGGAAATGCACCAACAAAATCTGATATGAACACTTGCAATTTCTGAATGAAATTGCCCTGGATAATTGAGGATTTTCGTCCCCAAATATATGAAAACCAATAGAGGGTTTCCGTCCCCTATGGCTGAACCTGGAAGAGGGTTTCTGTCGTCCACAAAGCTCTGAATGAGAGTTTCCGTCCTCCACACAATCTCAATCTGAAGCGTTGCTCCAAAATTGCAAAAAATCTGATTTGATAAAAAGTCATGAATGCTCCATGGAATGAAAGAAGGGAATAAATAGACCCCAAAGCCAAACCCTTGACTCCAAATGACAAATAGGGCGCTTTTTATCACATTTCACATCCCCAACATGAGTCGCCCCCCCCTTTAGGGAAATAATCACTTTATTTTATTTTATTTCCTTCTTTTATAATTTTCGCTTTACTTTAATAAAGTCATTTTGACTTTATTAAGTCACTTTATAAAATATAAGTCATTTTAATAAAGTACTTTTATAATAAAAGAACATAAAGTGAATTAAAGTGACTTAACCCAAGTTTTTCTCGCAAGCCATTCCCTCACCATCTCCATTAGTCTACGGGAATGTGGTAATAGGCCAATCTTGAATAGTTGAGTGATCTCTTAGGAAGGAGGGGACATTACACACCGATGCACATAAACACCTGGAACAAGGCATGCTTGCTGTGTTGGCTTCAAAGAAGGGTCTTATTTTTTCATGTTTGAGTTATAAGAGGTTATTGGCATCCCAACTAACATGACTGATTCCACTCTTCTTTTTGAAACACCTTCTATGCTTCCCGCTTGCATTGTACTACAATTCACCCTTGGCACACAAACGGTTCCAATGATGCATGTAAGAAGTTGATCCAAAGAATTGAGAATGGTGACACAATCTACATGAGATGACAACTTTGAAAAGACATTCGGATGTTTCTAAGGTGGTCCAAGTTGCTCCAACCTTGACTTGGCTAAAATAGCCCATCAAGAAAGAAAGCAATGTTACGAGGCCTTGTAGCCTGCATCATCATGATCAATAGCTAGAGAGTAACTTGTGTTGATCCTCTGTAACTTGAAATCTGAGCTACAAACTGAGATTGAAAACAAGAAGTAGAAAATCTTTTTGGTTGATGCAAGATTGTACTAACTTTTGACATTTGACATTTTTACATTATTATCATTAAATATTGTATTTATAATTTCCCATTGACAGTAATTAGTAGTGAAAATTAATGCTTTAATTATTAATTTTTAATTTCTAGTGCCTCATTGTTCAACATTCATCATTTTCATAAAGTATGAAATGTTTTAAAGGATTTTTGAACAACTGTACCACCAATTTTATGAAGTTATTGAATTGTAATCGGTGTTTTTGAAGCCTTTTCATTTTTTCTCATAGAAGCCTACTATAAAATTTTCACCATTTTGTGACACTGACTTTCCTTGTTTGCTTTACTTGAGTTTTTGTTGTTGCCCGTACATATTTCTGATTTTTGATACATAATTGGGATATGCTAAAGCCAATCTATCTCTGATTTTTGATACATAATGGGGATATGCTACAGCCAATCTATCTCTAACTAGGATTTAATGTCATTTTTTAGTGAGCGATTGTTTTGCAAATGTTGCGAAAGCTGTCAATAAAGTCAGAATTTTTTGCTATTCCAAATATGTGCTATCACATGTCTTGGGATGAAAATATGTTATGAAATTGAATTTGCTTGTGAAATGTGTATGCTTTTCTGTCAGCAATATGACAGCTAATCGAATTTGCTTGTGAAATGTGTATGTTATTCTGTCAGCAATATGACAGCTATGCCATGATTTTATCTATTAGTTGCATACATATAGACTCAGCCACATGTTGCTATGATTTCTTAGCAAAGGTAGTGAATAAATTAAGTGATTTTGAAAAAAATAACAAGACTAATCTGCAGGTGTTTTGTGATCTAAGTCTGTATGTCATGAACACCAATATAAAAAATGAGGAAATATGTTTTGAAATTGAATTTGTTTGTGAAGTGTGTATGCTATTCTGTCAGAAATATGATATCCATGCCTGATTTTATTTACCAGGTGCACACATATAGACTCAGCCATGAGTTACTATGATTTCTTAGCAAAAGTAGGAAATAAAATAAGTGATATCGGAAAAATAGCAAGAATGGTCTGTAGGTGTTCTGTGATCTAAGTCTGTATATCATGAACATCATTATAAAAAATAAGGATATATGTTTTGTAATTGAATTTGTTTGTGAAATGTGTATGCTATTCTGTCAGCAATATGACAGCTGTGCCTGATTTTATTTATTAGGTACATGCATATAGACTCAGCAATGAGTTACTATGATATCTTAGCAAAAGTGTTGAATAAAGTAAGTGATTTTGAAAAAATAGCAAGTCTGATCTGTAGGTTTGAAATCTCTATGTCATGAACACCGATATAAAAATTGATGAAATATGTTTTGAAATTCATTTTGTTTGTGAAATGTGTTATTCTGTCAGCAATATGATGGCTATTCCTGATTTTATTTATTAGGTGCATACATATAGACTTAGCCATGAGTTACAATGGTTTCTTAGCAAAAATAGTGAATAATATAATTCATTTTGAAAAAAATAGCAAGACTGATCTGCAGGTGTTTTGTGATCTAAGATTGTGTATCATGAACATCAATATAAAAAATGAGGAAATAATGTCAGACTATTTCATACTTGTCGTGGGCTTTCTAGCTTTGCGAAGAGTACCATTGGGGTCAAGCAGGGATGCCCTCTCTCTCTGACCCTCTTCAACATTTACATCGATGAGCTAGAGGATTTTATTCAACAACATACCCATGGAGATGATGGTTGCATTTTATATGATGTGGTAATTTCCATACTCCTTTTTTCCGATGACGTTGTCCTCTCTCACTCTATCGATGGTTTACAAATACAACTTGATGTCGTTGCTTGTTTTTGTGAGCTTCGTTAGCTGATGGTCAACCTTAGCAAAACTAAGGTCATGATATTCAACATCTCCAAATGTTCTCTTGCCCAATTCTAGTTCCTTTGCTAAGGGGAACATTTGGAGATCACATTGGCTTATACGTACTTGGGGGTCTAGTTTTCCAGACTATATTTTAGTATGAAGATTGCTTTTCGGGTGGGGAGGTGGTAGTCAATGAGGCGGCTCTCATCTTTGCACAACACTATTGCTAAGGTACCCCAACACACTAGCTCTCGGTGACAAGGATCTGCCCTTGCTCAATGTCATGGATATGCTCCTTTGCGATTACTTCCCGAGCTGCGGGGACAAGCACACATTATGAGTTTCTTCATTGACACGATGTAGGAACCTCCTGGTTGGATATCTGAAAATGTGCTGATTTTTTTTAAATTCATTTATTTCTGAGTTATAAATTGCTAATCTCCAACTGAGAACGAGACTCCGTTCCACATCAATCCCTAGACCTACATTTCAAACCGACTCTAATTAAGTAAATGTCATAAGAGACTACATCAATGTAAACATCATTATTGATATTCATTAATCATTGGAATGCAACATTCATTATTTCTATCATGAAATACCTCAGAAATTGTTCCATGGATAAATGTGCAATAATTGTTACTCAACACAGATGCTGCCTATTTTTTTCATATGCATAACAAAGTAATGTTCATCCTAGTAAGTACAAAATCATCATTATTCATATTTTCTCTAAGTTTCCATTCTCATTTTTAGGGCACAACAAAGTAAATGTAGGTTTATACAATTATGGTAATTCCATTATATACATCTACCAATACAAGAAAACTATGGGTGACATTCAATGATTACATTCTTCTACCCAAACCTCACAGGAATAATAATATCCAAAATAAGTACTGCTCACTGATATACTGCACCCCTGTAGAAGATCCATACAGAACTAAATATGAAGAGGGAGAGCATCATTGGAGGGCTTTTCCTCCAACCACAAAGCTTATTAGATCTCCTGCACTCCTTTCATCCACTGAGAGTGGAATATGAAGAGAATCGATAGAACAAGAGAGAATCCGTGTGCATAAAAAAGTCATAGAAACAACATGCAACTCCTTGTAGCAATGTAGCATAGAATGATATAACATTCCTAATATATATCGATATATATGCATATGGCCATATGACTTGGAGAAAACAATAGGTGACCCTTAAATGCATTTCTAACTCTAGTACTAGGGCATATCAATGTTTCCAAAGTTCATTATACCTATTTGAAACTATCCAATCATTTCGTAGACTCCTAATCTCACCAATCCATTTTACGTGCATAAATATGACATCACTTTAGGCACCTACATGCCCCATTAGATTCCAATGCAAATACCAAACAAGGGTCTTATCAAGAAATTTCACATATACCATGCATGTAGCATATCACTAAACCCAAGGCATAACCCAAGAATATAATCCGAAGTCCAGAACCAAGTTTTACCACAAGGTGTTCAACTTCCAAATGTGTTTTGAAGCCCAAAAGTGTTGGATTGATAACAATGAGTTCAATATCTCTAAGGTTTCATTTAAGTTTAGCATTCATTATCTGAGGATTTATTTCCCAAGATAGGATCAATATACAAATGTATGATTATTTACCCATACAAATTCCAATTGCAAAGAGGGTTATCTTCCAATACGTGTTCGCAACAAAACAAATGATTAACTTGCACAATCATATTATGAATGATCTTTAAGATCCAAGCAAGGTAAATCCTACTTGAGTTCAATTCCCAACCTAGGCTTCTTGAAGGTTTCATAACCCAATGTCATCGTCATCCAAATGAGTATCCAAGTCTCTTATAAGGTTCAACTTCCAAAAGAAGTACTCATTTTCAATGAGGCTCATCAATCCAATACATGAATTAATAGTTGGTCAAATTCTCAACATTCCTTACGCGTGTTTATTACCAAACAAGGGTTAATAATCTGTTATGAATGTAACGATGTCTAAATGATTTATCTTTTAGATTTATAATTATCCTAAAGACTTAAAATCATGATTCAAATCAACTTAAGGTCCTTAGGTCATTCAAGATCAAAGTTTATAGGCCTTTATAATCGAGGTTCAAGAAAACACATTTAATTTAACAGGGTCCTTTGATCTATGTAAAATACATGAATGATAACACAACTCATAAGCATCCAATACCACTTACGAGAAGCGTTATCACAAGTTATTCACATGGGGATCGACCACACAACTGAACAAGGTACAAAAGGGTCTATGCGATAAGACAATTACAACGAGTAAAAATAACATCTAAATCTGTTGAGCAAACATAATTCATGTTCTCTAAGTTTGCATAATTCGACACATATGAGCAACATGTTTTCCGAGTGAAAATTCAACCATTAGCAAAGTCCTAATTTTAATTCCCTCATTAAATTAAGTTTGTAAGCATATAAGGTTCTACTAACCTTCATTGATTGGGTTGCTTATTACTATATAATAGCAACTAGGCAAATTTTGTCATCTGAAATGCCTATATTTACAGTTTTACGCAAACAGATTAATTTTGAGTTCTAAGTACTCAAGAAATACATCCTATGAAGAATGATTAAGAACAAAAGGGTTTCTATATTGATTTACAGCAATAAGGAGTAATTTTTCTAATTACGAGATGGTAGTAAAACTATATACAAGTAGATTCAAAAGATGATAACTTCTTGGCAAAAGATTATAAAATGACCTCCTTTTACTAGTCTTGAGCATACCCTATCTTTGGGTTATAACTCTAATCAGATATAACTTCAATGCAAGATGCACATTAGTAACATTGTTATCTAACCGGTAATTGCCATAGAATATTGTTCATAACATCTATATATGTTACATGACAATATTCATTTCACCTTTACAATTGAATAGTTTGCAAGGCGATATAACAAACATAGTACTTGTTAAACATTACAAGGTAACAATTATACTCAAGGGAAGGAATACTTAGGCTATGCCACAAAATAATGATCACACAATGATGATGGTGTGTCGATCTGGATATACCTATTTACAAGTTTGGGCAAGAAACTATAATTTTAGTATGCATCAACTATTTAGACAATTATCAATAGTCTATACATATTTTATCTATAATATTGATAACTACGTTATACAGCTTGCATAAGTGTACGACATTTGATTTACATCCTTTTTAAGTTTACAACCTACGGAATACATATAGGTTAAGCATCTTACATAGGATTACAACCTATGGTATACACTATTCACCTTCTACTATTCCCTTAATTATCTACAATTCATCTTATGATACCGGCCAACATAGCATCTGGCTTAATGCTACCTTAATAGTTATTTATTACTACCCTAACAACAACTATAATATTAAATATGCCTTCCTATTCATGCAACAACTAAGTATTTCTTGGTTTCCAAGTTTTATTGACCCACTACTGCATAATGAACTTTTTTTCTTATTCCAAAATATACCATTAGTCCCCTATTATTCAAAATGACCAGGTGCCTATCTAGGTTTATTATATCAGAATATAGGATAATATATTATAAATGGCAAGTAAACATCCCAATGTGCCCTCTTAAGCCCATGACTAATGTCTTATAAACTGTTCACTTTTCCAAGATGTTGGCATTGTATCTGATATGGCATTCTATAGCCCAAAATGAATGCAATAAAGTAAGATATGCACCAATGCGATTATGCTAGGCTGAGGTATGTATGCAAATTGTTTGAGCATACAGAAAACATGTGTAACATTTGACAAAATGCCTTAAATAAATGTGATCTCATGAAATGCCATAGTTGCAGCATATGCCCAATGGGTTTGTTGAAAATGCCTCATAGAAATATGAACACATGGAATGCCCTGCTTTCAACATATACCCAATGGGTTTTTTGAAAATGCCATAAAGAAATATGACCACATGAAATGCCCTGCTTGCAGCATTTACAAAAAAATGGTTTATTGAAAATGTCTTAAAGAAATGCGATTTCATGGAACACTGTGGTTGCAACATTTACACAAAATAGTTTATTGAAATTGCCTTAAAGGCGTTCAATGTAATATCCCTAATTAAATCGCTGGGGATATCTTTAATTAAATTGTGGCAAATATTCAATCTTTGCAAATTAAGCCAATAACCCACAAATAGCCAATCTAGTAAATCACTGGCCACAAATAGCCAATCCAGTAAATCACTGACCACCGTGCAAGCAAACACCAACATCAAATCGCCATTATTCAGTCAACAATTTGTAATCACAGCCTTGAAATGAAGTGCCACAATTACTAAGGAATTGCCATTATGTTGAGCACCAAAAGGAAAAGCAGTCATTTATTAAACCACAATGCTTAATCATTCAAATGGAGCACCCATGTAAACCACAGCAATTAGTATAGTATTAATTAATTATTATTTATTTAATTAATTAGTAGTTAGCATTCATTTGATGAAAGGCCACAATCCTTGGAGAAGATATGTCGTTTGGTGGAACAGTATGAAGGTATTTATATTCCGCATTTGGTGAGAAGAAAAGGCATTCATCCAATTATGTATTAAATATATAACTTGTATAAGCAGTCGCTTTACAATGGCTTTTAAGGACATAACCCTTTAATTGCGTAACCCAGATACAATGACGGAAATCTTTGTTATTGAACCCAAGGACGAAACCCCTTGTAGTGTAATTTTGTAATATTCAAAATCCGTATTCAGAGATAAACAATTAATCCAATTTGACTTTATTATTATTTTAAAAAGGAATTTTGAGAAAACCAAATTGATGTAAAATATTCCGATTTGGAATATTACATTCAACATAATGAAATTGACATTCTAAAGCCTAGCCCCAAAATCTTCACCAATGTGCCATAGTCTGTGCCACAAAGGTGTCTTGGAATAGGGTATGAAAGTCAATCAAATATATAGTCATATGACTATTAAATATTATTATAATACAATAGTGGAGCAAGGAGATGTGTCTCAGGTACCGGAGACAGGTATAGAGACGTCCCTCGTACCTAGAGATGTTTGTTGTCTCTTGGCTGTTTCTCCTTTAAAAACCTTGTACACTAAAAAAAATGAGTTTTGTAGTCGAGATTGAAGGTGGAGGGCAATAAATCGCATTTTGGAGTCGAGATTGAAGGTGTAGGGTACGAAATTGCATTTTGTAGTCGAAATTGAAGGTGTAGGGTACGAAATTGCATTTTATAGTTTTAAAAATATTTATTATATGCTCTGTTTGTGAAATTGGTAGACCAGCCGCAATTGAATCCCATGCAGTAGGGAAAAACTGTGAATGTCTATCAAGCATCATCATAATGTTTTGGCAAGGCACTTGCATTACACCTTGCATTGCCGCGAATGACAATGGCATCTGTTGCCGTGAACAGTAATGTTGTTGTTTTCTAAATGCTTATATGTCATTTTTTTTAATGTTTATAAATATAAATATATTAATATAATAAATTTATAAGTTTACAATGTTTATAGTTTATATGTTTAAATGTTTATAAATTTATAACTTTATAAGTTTATAGTTTATTTAAATTTTGGTTTTTAAAAAATGTTTAATTTTCTTAATAGTATACAAGTATTGTTTTTAAAATTTTAATATTTATTTACAATTATTAAATCTGTATATACTTACAATGTATTTTTACACTAATTTTTAAAATACAATATATATTTGTCTAAATTAATTAATTATATATATATATATAGCTGTCTCCCCGTACCTGTCTCCCATTTTTCAACAAAAATGGTGTATTGGTACCGGTACTGGTACCCATCTCCCCGTACCTGTCTCCTGACGACTATGTAATACAATTATACAACCATCAAATATATGCATAATACACTTATATGGTTATACAGCCATCCATTTATTCAAATCATTCATATTTTAAGCACAAAACAACAGGGAATAGCACCTGATGCTGATGCTGATGCTGATGCTAGAGCTCTTTGCCAATCCACATAGCGCCCTGGATACCTGCCTTCTCCTTCTTCAAGTGCTGGTTAATTCCCTTTCTCCCGCTTCAGATCTCTGCTATTCTTAATATATTTTCTCCATATTTTTACAGAACATGAATGCCTTTCAAAGTGCTGAAAGATGGCTCTTTATAGGGCAAAGCAGGAGGTTAGGAGAATCAAATAGGATTGCCCAAATTCACTGCATCTCCTTCTTGCAGCCTGGCACACCTTTGTGTAATCAATATTTTGGTCAAAAGTCTTGCTTTTTATTGAATGGAGGGCAGTGCAGCTTATGTGGCTTTCACTGTTCCTCCATATTTTGATGCCCTTCATTAACTTGTTTGCTGTAGATATTAAGTGGGTCTGTTGGAAAATCTTAATAAATCGCAAAATATTAATCCCAGATAATAGTAAGGGTTAGTTACTTTATTTGAACAAGTTAAATGAAGAAACATAATACATATTTGAATTGAACGCTGACACCATGGCCTCTTGGCAAGTCAGTATTCAGCCTAACACAGTCGTCCATTTACGAAGTAAGAATTAAGAGCTCCTGAGACCGGCCACACATTTCCCCTTGAGATCATTACAAATAAAAAATTTACAATTTATTATCAACACTTTGCAATTTAAAATTTATCATTTACAATTTACATTTTATGGATTACAATTAAATGTTATTCACGTTGCCAACTTAACCACACGACCTGGCTTAGATTGCTACTGCAAAGACTCGAGAGGGACAGGGTGTTTGCCAAGTGCACACACTAAAGGAAACACTTGATAACTAACCCACTAAAGTATTAATATCTAGAGAAAATATCAACAACTTAACTCTTGTGCTTTATGTTTTATTTCCTATTTCCTTCACATGATCTTATTGGAAAAAGCATTTTTCTTTCAATCTTATTAACTCGTTATGGTTAATATTTGGCATCAATAAGATCTAATAAGATTACATATTTATTTTAAATAAGTATAAGAATTGCGCATCGGTATGTGCTCAAGAGATGCCAAATCGCAATGATAACTTGACCTTATTACTTTCGATTGGTCAAACAATTCATGTGAGACCTAAATTGTCTTTGTCGTTTACTGAGATAGTCTATATACGTCCATTGGGTTTCCGACCCAATGACATATTATGGCTGGTTCTTGTAATTGAAAAACTCAAGATGAAGATATCTCGTCAAAAAATCACACACATTGGATTGATATCCAGGGAACAAAGCATTCTATGCATTAAACCTGATAAACATTACATGCATTGACCTATCTACTGCTACAATCTCTAGCAATCCCTATAGTCAAGTTTATCTACTATAGTCAAAACCAGAAGACAAAAGTAGTATGAATCATGCAAGTTAACCTTCCAACCCACATGCTCGCTATTTGTGCCAAAACAAGTTAAACATATGCCTACATCTAACATGCAACTTGAATGATCATAAACCACTCCATAAGATTCTCTCTCCATTGCCCATAGTCTGCATCTAGTTCCTTCTCTCTGATTATACTATCCCTCGCACTGAGGGGGGTTGCACCTGCGTCACAACAGTCGAATAGGAAGGTAGTTATCCAAGTCATGGCATCAAATCCACATGATATGAAGTAGTAAAAGCATGATAATATACGACAATTATTCCACATAATTTCATAGCATCCATTTTGTCCGAATAACATTTAATTCCATTTATTCTTTGAGCATATAAAGCAGAACAATAATTTATTGATCCACAACATATAAAACAAATTGATCAACAATCTGATTATGAATTATACCTTATAATGATAATCACAAGCAAGCACCTTCAAAATCTGACACTGGGAGAAACGCGATGTGATACACAAGAGCATAGATTACATAATCGCCGGTTACTCGCTGGTCAGTTGAATACTCACAAGAAAAAAGTGCAGGCAGTAAAACACTATAACAATGCAAAAATTTGCCCTATAAATTCAAGCAGACCCCCCTCATTGCTTTCACAGAAGATTTGGAGTGTTCAACAATGAATTGGACATTTTCAACTATAATATCTATAAAATTTATGTTTTTTTGATAAATTTAAGTATTTCTCCTTTGTCGTTTATACCTGGTTATTTGAGCCCTCCCATCAGTTAGTCTTTGGTTTAAAAAAAATCCCCATGACAAGTACTTGCTGGTTATGGTTATGTATACTATGCATAGGAGTTTTGTCGGCCTTGGATGTTGGGAGGGATTCTAGGTGGAGTGATTTGCTTCCTCCCAGGATTACCCAACCTGACCCCCTTAGCCCCAAACACTCCTTGATGAGCATTATCAGATTTTGAATTGGCCCTTTCACATTTATAGATGATGACATAGATGATTTCTCTATCCCGGGTATGGTGGGAAATGTTTGATAAGACTACCATGCAGTCTTTTCGACTTTTGAATTTCATCAGTGCATGGTCTTCGGTGGTTCTTACTCCCCACCTCCCCTCCTTGCAATGGCTATTTGTATTGTTATCCTAACGACATGGCTTGGGGGATTTACTGCATTGGGTTTACCCCACATTTACTTTCAGTGCTTTTGTTCTTGTTCTGTTTTTTTAATTTTTTTATTTTTTTTAATTTTTAAGTTAGTCGTTTTTCCTAGGGTCTCTTATCCTAGCACTTTCTATTGTACTTGTGTATTTTCAAGTCCCATTGATCTACTTTTGGTCATTTGTGGATATTAATATAATTTATTTCTTTCTGGTTCTTCCACAAGCTTGATAAAGGTACTATTTCTCCATCAGCAACAATTATTGTACCTCTTTTTTAAGATTGCTGTTAGATATCATCTGGCATGTTTGTCTATATCCTGCTTGAGAACTTCTGGGTATTTGGAATTATCCCTTGTTGTTTTGATTAGTTTATAAAAGAATGCATCCTTAACTCAATTTCACTCTTCTACAGTGAGTTTTAGAGGTATATGCTTAAGATTATTGTAATTTGTGACAGGTCTCAAAATTTATCAAATGACACTTTTGTCTCTCTTGCGTTTTGGACATCCTGTCAACTGCAGCCACTTATATTTAATTTTGAAACCAAAATTTAGTTTTGGACTTCAATAGGAATTTGAACATCCCTCAAACTGGTAATGCCTGCATACAAGTTATGGAGTGAACTGAAATCTCTTTTGAAAATCTCCCCATTTTCCTTTTTGGCTGTCCCATATTTCTCATTCCATTTCTTTGTGAGCATTCTGGTGGGATGCTATGAACATTTGATTGTTTTTCAGATGTTTACATAAATGTTTTTTAAATTTTATCTCTTTTCAAATTTCACCTTGTTTTATTCCCATTGCGCTCTTTAATATCAGCCGGGTAAATTGTTTGACCTCCAAATCAATTATGCTGATAATATTTGATGCGGAATCTAACTTGACTTCTTGATAAATGCTGGTTTGTAACATTTGAGTTTTTAACCATATTTGGGTGTGATCCTGATTTCATTTCATTCAAATTGTTTTATGGGATAAGTTAAGCACCCTTTCTTATCCTGTTGGCTGTTGGATCAGCTTCATAAATTTAGGGAAGAATTAAGAAATCGGTCGAGAGTTCTTAAGCGACTTGGACACATTGATGCTGACGGTGTGGTGCAATTGAAAGGCCGGGCTGCATGTCTGATAGACACAGGAGATGAACTCCTTGTAACCGAACTTATGTTCAATGGTGTGTTTAATCTTATCCTTGAATGCAATTTGTAGGTGCCTTTGATGGCAGATAATTTTCTGTTTTCAAATTCATAATTGGTAATTATATTTTGATGTTCATCTCATTTTTAATGATTTGCAGGCACGTTCAATGATCTAGATCATCATCAAGTAGCGGCACTTGCAAGTTGTTTCATTCCGTGTGATAAATCAAACGAACAAGTACATTTGACTAATGAGCTTGCAAAGCCATTGCAGCAACTTCAGGATAGCGCACGATGGATTGCAGAGGTGATTTGGAGCACATCCAAATAAACCTAAAGAGTTGCAATAATAAGATTTGGATGATTCTGTTTGCATTTCATTTTGACAGATTGATGTAAAAGATGTTTTTGTAATGTATATGTTGCCTTTCTTCATTACAGGTGCAGCGTGAGTGCAAGTTAGATGTAGATACAGAGGAATACGTTGAGTCGACAACCCGCCCATATCTGATGGATGTTATTTACCATTGGTCTATGGTTAGCTCTTTTCTCATTTTTGTGGTTGGTGACTTAAAAGAATACATGCTTTTGGTTAGTCAATATTAGGAGCCTATGTTTTTCTAGCTTGAAAAAATGTCATATTTCAAAACCTAACAGATGAGTTCAGTGTTTGTTCTCCTGTTTGAGAACGTGTATACAAAAAGTTTGATATGGATATCTATAATTCCTATTTGCTAAGAATTACACATTTGAAAACATAACAGTGCAAAATTGTTTAACTGTCTTTAGTTTGACTTTGATTTTATATGTTCATCATAGTAAAATGGGAGCAAAGTAGCCTATTATTTGTTTTGGAACTAGAACCAGTGGTACACTTAATTATCACACTCCATGTAAATGTATTGTATGATAAGACCCTCTCAGATTCCATCCCTTGTCTTATTTTTCTCCATGTGATGTGCGCAATTTTAAATTGCACATTTTATAGCTAATTATCAGAAATGAATGTAGAGGATTTCTCTGCTAAGGTATGCTTCCTTTTTTTCTTGAGGATACCGTATATGTGAAAATATCCTTAGATACGAGTAGACTTCCTTTAAGCAATATTGTCCAAGAAATTTTCATGTTTTTCATAGATAAAAGGTGAACATAGACTGATGAAATAATCAGCACAAAAGTGAATTCATAAGAGAAGAATATCTCATTTATCCCCTTAGAGTTGAGCGCTGTTTCGTCGTCTAACACTTTGTTTTCTTGGAGCAAAGAGTTATCAAGATTTTTTTTCCCCCGTGTCTCCAGTATTCCATGAAATTGTATTCATCAGTGTCCAACTATTAGGATGACATGCCAGCAAATCACAAATTCTTAACATTTCTTGTAGACCAGAAGTGTATTACTTGCAGTGTGTATGCAGATGAGTTTTGGAATCCATTGTGATTTTAGAAATTCCGTGTATGCAGATGAGTTTTGGAATCCATAGTGATTCTAGAAATTGTGTGTATGCGGATGAGTTTTGGAATCCATAGTGATTCTAGAAATTTTTTAGAATACAAAGTTTTTAACATGTGATGATGACTTTCAGGGTTGGAATTTGTGTTAGAAAAGTATTAGTCAATTCTTTAGCAATTCACGAAACCAAGTAGAATATTCAGCACGGCTTGGACAATAAGATTTCCAGCATGTGGTTTCAGTGCGATCTTTTGTTGGATAATAGTTGAATTCCTAGTTTTTTATCTTGATATATGCTCATTAGATTTTATTGCTTATTTACTTGCGATGTTTTATGGCTTTGCTAATGACAAAATCTGTGCACCATGCCCATGGTATATGTGCAAAATATTTTATGCTGAAAATCTACAGTATCTTGATAAAATCTAGAATGATCTTGAAAGCTGATGTTGACAATGAAATCTGTGCACCAAGTCCATTGTGTATTTTAAAAGATTGTATGCTGAAAATCTACAGTATCTTGATTAAATCTAGAATGATCTTGAAAGCTAAAGAAGAAAGTGCAACTTCTAGTTTGAAGTTATGTTTCAGGAGGTAACAGAAATCTCGACTACATGGATTTCTTTAAGCGAATTATAAATGAATGATCAACCCAATTGCACCCATCTCTACCACTTCCCTTAGTCTAATCTTAAAATTGCAATCCTCATTTGTAACCATTTTGACCTTTTGAATGCAAATTTGGTGCTTTCATCGTATTGGAGTTATCTACAAGCACTGAATTTCAACCTTATTATGGAGAATGTCTGAGTTGTGTTTGTGATACTCATTAGGATATATCTTCCTTTTTGTCCTATGTAAGGTTTCCCATGTTAGCACTGTACCCAATAAACCCCACTATTTAACTTAAGCTAAAGATAATCCTTTTTGGTTTTTAGAGTGTCTTATCTTATTAAACAGAGTGAACAAACGTTTTAATCTGTAATGTCCCCTTTTTGGGCTAAAGAGGCAAATAAGCGTTCTCCCTAAAATCCACAAATTTCTGAGTTCTGAAATTAGCAAAATCAGCAAACTTTAGCTCAAGTAGATGCTTCAAAAGACATGCAAATTGCATTCAAACCCTAGGTGCCAATGTACAATAAATAATTAGGTAATTTCCAGCAATTACCTTAATCAAATATCACTTAAATATGATCCAATATGAGCCACACAATGAAAATATAAATATTATACCTTTTTATCCCTTGAATGTAGATGAATTTTTTATTTAACCTCGCTGAAAAATACTTGATTTTATGCATTAAAAAACAGCAGCTGAATATTCACCAAATCTCACTCAAACCTTTGCAAAAACTATGAATAAAATACCAAAAATAGTCAAACAATTTCAGTGCCCTTCTATGGCACTCAAGGTAGTCAAACACCTTCCCAAACCAAGTCGCCCTAGGTCAAATTTGCAAACAAAAATTCAGAATTAATTGTTATCCTCCAACCAGGATTTTAGACCCCTTAAAACATCATCCACTCATGCCCAATCAAGTCGCCACACTTGGGAAAAATCAGACAATAATTATTAGCCTCAAATCAACGATTTGTGAAGTCAAATCCTTATAAAATTTGCGCAATAAAATAAATAAATAATTCAAAAATTATTATTTATTTATTCACTCAAATTGTCATTGGAACCCTTGCCACATCAAATCGAAAATCAATGCCACACTTCAGCAATATTCATAAATAAATTCCAGCAATGAAACTTGATCAATCGAACATTAAATTGTCCACAAAACCCTCTCAAAGATGACACAAAGCAAGTCGCCCCACCCTAGGGAAGTACCAAATCCACCTTAGCAAAGGTGGCGTCAAAAGACACCTTTTTGTTGATAATTTAACTCCAAAACCTGCAAAACGATTATTAGGCATGCATCCCAATATTTATTCAAGCATGAAGAATCACATTATCAAATTCAACATATCTTCAAATGAGGTCTCCACCTTGTATTTGTACCCTCTAAAGGGGCCACACCACCTTGGGGGGGTAAAACACCTCATTATTCTCCTTCGACTTTTTAAGATATTTTTTCTTTTCTTTGCTCAACTCCCAAGCCGATAATCCTCTTTTTAAAATATAATATTAAATTAATTGCCTAAATAAAAAATAGTAATTAAAATTACTTTTAGGCAATAATTTAATAATTATTTATTTTTTAAAATATCATAGTGGTAAAAATCATTTTTTAAAAATATTTTATTAATCAACTAGAATTGCCTTATATGGATAAATGATAAAAATTTCTATTCGGGCAATCATAATTAATTAATAAAATAAAATCTCAAAAGTAATCCCTTGGTATATGGGAAAAATAGATTAAAGGTTTTCAGTACTTGTTCACAAGTGATCTGGAAATGGGGACATTACATAATCTCTGGTGCCCTAGGATTCTAGCTAACTTGTTAGACACCCTGTCGATGTAAGGCAAGAATGTTGGAGGTTGTTCATTGACATCTTTGCTTCTTCATCATTGTGAAAGTGAGTCCTTGGGTTTATGGAAGGCCCTAGATCTCTGTCTATCATCATAACCATTTTTATGAAAGACCATGGCCAAATTATGCTTCTCGTCCAAATGTTTATCATCTAAAATTTTGAAAGTTATGCTTCAGGACCCCTTTTATTTGTGCTGGGTGGTAGTGAGACGAGGCTTCAAGGCAAATATTTGTTTGTGTTCCCTGCATGTAAACTTGTTGAGCAAGAGAACTTCTATTTTCTTTTAGGGAGGACATCTAAGACGGGGAGACAACCATCAAGGTTCAATACTTTAGTAAATTCTATTCCACTGCAAACATTGTTGAGGTGCACATGGAGCTCTTCCAACTTTTCTTTACCATGGGGCTAGCTCATGTTATTATCATCCATGTACTGGGAATTTAGCATAGTTGATTTTATGTATGGCAAAAAATGACTTAAATTGGCAACCAATAATGGGAAGTTCATTAAGTGATGGACTAGAATCTATAGTTTGCAACTTTGCTGTTATGCCTCATCCATTGCCAATAATAGGAAGAATCCATTTCACTCTTTTCTCTTAGCATATTTTTCTGCCTTGGCATGTTAGTTGTCTTTGATATAGTGTCAATGTTTCTTCATTATAACTTGACAGATATAATTTTTGCAGGGTGCTTCATTTGCAGAAGTTACGAGTAGGACGGATATATTTGAGGGCAGTATCATACGTATGACAAGGAGGTTGGATGAGTTTCTGAATCAGGTAAACGACTTCTTTATGTGAATTGTATGTATGCATGTCTTTCTTCAATGCTTTATGCGGTGAATATTTTTGTTTGCTTGTACAATCTCTGTTCACATCAATTATATGGGTGCTTGCCGAGGGAGGGAGGTTGATAACTTAGCCTTTAGCCTAGTTAAAGTTTGCATGTTTTAATAATATTTCAAGCTACAGTAATTTTCTTTTTATTGCAATTCGATACAGTAGCTTTATTTTTGTCAGCAATTTGAATAATTAGTAGCTTGTTATGGGTGTAAAATTATAATCTGTTTATTTGTGCTTACTAACCTTTTTAAGATAGGTATCTTATATTTCAAGTGATTGTGAGCACAGTCTAATCTTCAGACACCTTGGTTAGTAGACAATACTTAAGGTAATGGCATCATAGATGATATGAAAATGGAGGAGTATGTGTTTCAATTATTCGTATGACATCTTGACTTATTTGCTTTGATGTCTAACTGCTAAATTTTGGAGATCAGTATATGGGCTCCACATTCTGATGGAACATATGATATTACTTAATTACTTGTACTTTTTAAATGAAAATTGAGAAGAGTAAAAGACAAATAACCCTTTCTGGGTATTGGAACAAGCCTGCATCAAAGATTGAAACAAATAATACATATTGTGTGCACCGGTGGTTGAATGCAACTGATGGGTTTAGAGGTTGAACAAAGCATATATAATATGTGTGCAGGAAGTCAAAATTGCTTTGAATTGTTTGGAACTATACATTAAGGTAAGATTTAGCATGAAGACATGCCCTGTCAAATTGCGTAAGAAACATCACTTAATAGATAATTGAGAAGAGCATTTAGGTTCAATGCTAAAATGTTGCTGTTTGGAAAGACAAATAATTGGCCGAAACCAGTGAGCTTGCAGTCTGTATAATAAAATGAGGTGGTCGCTTTATTAAATATTAAAATCCTTGCAGAGATTTTAGTTTGATCTAATTTCCCCTCCTATGATCTATGGACCTATTTGGCATCATTGAACAAACAAAAAATCCACCCATCCTCAGAAATGAAAGAACTTGATGGTGCTGTCCATCTTTGTGAGAGAACTGCTCTTTCCTCATTCTCCATTGGTTGTCCAGTAAAGTGATGAAATTAGATGTACTAATGATTTTTTGCTTCAATGCCATTATGATTTGGCTATTTTTCTCTACCTTGCTGGTTAAACATTAATAATTAATGTTTCTGATGTTTGCCTTAAATGGTTTTCTGGCTGTCCCTAAAGTTTGCATGGAAAAAATTGTTGGAATCATTTTTGGGGTAGGTGAGATAGTGTTTTATGTTTAGCCTTTTAGGTTTGGCTTTTTTTCATCATCTTATATGCTAACTAATTACGAAATTAGAAAATGATTTTCCTTCTGGTCTTGCATTCTTATTTAAGAATATTTTCCTGCCATTGCATCTTATATGTTTAAGCTAGGTGCAATAGTGTTTTATGTTTAGCTTTGTAGGTTTGGTTTTTTTTCCTCGTCTTATATGCTAACAAATTACAAAATTAGAAAATGATTTTGCTTCTGGTCTTGCTTTTTTATTTAAGAATATTTTCCTGCTATTGCATGCCTATAAACATGTGAATATTTTCCAAACTCATCTTTCCTGGTATCTCAGGACTGTTGAGAGACTTTTCATGGTTCACCACTAGATTTCGCATACTAGCCCAGAAAATTTTAACAGTCCTATGCCATTGACTATTTATACATTATTTGAACAGGATTGTCCGTCATAGGATTCAAGATTTGTTGACTTTTTATTGAACAAGATTGTCACAAGTAGGTTTCGCTACTACTTGCCCAGAAATATTTGAAAGTCCTGCATTATTGACTATTCACATATTATTTGAACAAGATTGTCCATTTTCTGTATGAAGTCGTCATCAACCCTATTCAATTACAACTACAAGGTGGGTGTTACAACATCTAGTGTGAATCTTGGTTTAAAGTATATATCGAGAGTGAATAATCTGAAAGAAGTTTACTTGCTCTTTGTGCAAAGGCAAAGTTGGTTATAAGATTATGTAGATTTCCACGATGCTGTAAATTAGAAGGAATGATTTTGGGAATCATCATGTTGAATGAAAACATGATGATTCCAGAAATAATTCCTTCAAAAGTTGGTTATGGTTGTCTTTTTGTTCATGGCATTATAGTCAACAAATTAGAGCAATCATTTTTGAGTGTCATTCTGGTAATGTTACTTTGCAAGATATGAGAGGTAATGGGTACAAAAATCATGTGAAAGTAGTTGGAAGGTTCAGGTAACCGTGAAAAACACCTGGATCACTAATGCAAAAAACGAGACTTGTATAGAAAGAAATTAACAAAATAAAACCCTATACTATGAGAATAAAAATAATACTACAAGCTCCTTAGAAAAAGAAATTAACAAAATGAAACCCTATACCATGAGAATAAAAATAATTCTACAAGCTCCTCTAAGGGAGGCTACAAAGTGCTAGGAGCTCTCATGCTGAACCAGAAAACTCTCTTCTTAAAATGGAGAAACAACTCTCATCTTCTGTCATGGAATACATGTGTACGAGTCAGGAGAAGGAAATATTTATAGGAAAACTAATGTCTCCATCTCTTGTTTTGATTGGCTAATGAGTTATCAAATCTGATTGGTTGAGGTAATGGTGAAATCCTATTGGCAACTCTAAAGGCAAGGTCTTTTTCTTATTTTCTAAAAAGACAGAAAATAAGAAATAATTTGGGCTAAACAGCTAACCCTAAGTACACTGAAGCATGATGTGGCTAACTATTTGCACCAACACCTTTCCTCCCCTCTCCCCTTAAGTGCAATTTAGTGGAGTGTGTACAAAAAAGAAAATGCTCAAATCCTCAGAAATTGGTTCTAACAACATGCTTGATGAGTGTGCCCATGTACACTGAAAGGCTCCATGACAAAGGACTAAACATATCCCCCCAAAGGACCACTTCCTTCATATCAGATGCTCAAGGCAGTGAACAAATGTGAGTCACTAATTGAAGAGTGTTGATGACAAGGGCCTTTGCCTAAAGACTAAAGGAGGTCCACGAGGATTGAATGTGTTTTCCCTTTGCAAGAGGAAGGACAAAAGATGTGAACTGAAAATCTGCCCATTCCATGAAGAAAGACAAAGGCAACAATATGAATATGCCTATAGCGGGTCCAAAACTGAATTGTGTCTTAAGTCTGGTTGTGCGAAAGTAGTTTCCACTGGAGTAAACTTGACGGAAGGAGGGCATGGGCCATTTGTTGAAATAATGTCTATGTGATGTGAACATGGCTTATTGACCCTCAAAATTGGTGAAGAACAAGGATCAACAAAAAATGGTGGTTCATCACTGATTTAAAAAAATATGGAAGTGCCAAAACACTGTTAAGCACGGGATATACTAAGAGGGGGGGTGAATCAGTGTATCATATATTTTTAAAATATTTTACTTAATCTGATTTCTTTTCTTTAACCACTTAATCATACATTCAAGATATGCAATAAAATTGAAATAATAACATGCATGACACAAGAGAGAGAGACACCATATTTTTACACGGAAACCCAATTTGGGAAAAAACCACGGAGAACAATCTCAAGTATATGAATGAGCACCAACTCAAATTACAAAGTTCGCAAGCACCAATTTGCAGGAGTACCAACCCCTTTTGCCAAGCACCAACACAACAACTATTTGTGAGCACCAACCCACAAGAGCACCAACCCCTCTTATGTAAAACACAACCATCTCTCAATGTTGCTTTCTCAACAAATGATAGAACTCTACTATATCTCTTTCTCTTTTCTCCTATTAAACAATTATAAACCATGCACTCTCTTGCATATTGCAAATGGCTTCTCAAACCTCCTTTTATAGCTTTCCAAATGACCGTTGGCATTCACCCTTTGTGACCTTTCAATCCACATGGATCATGACCCTTCAAATCCTTTCATTTGAAAAGTCACATGGTGACCCTTCATGAGCAAATGCGTCCTTTCTCCTTTTGTCTTTATTTGGTGACTCTTCGACTTTCTCATGGGCCCTCTTTTGTCTTTATGCAACCAAAAATATATTCGTTAATATTTAATTAATATTAACACACTTTAGCCAAGATATGAATGTTAAAAACACCTTAAGACATTAAATGCTATGGGGCCTTTGTCACCAATAATGTTAAACCTTGGACATCAATGACAATATTTCCAACAAAAACATGGTAGGGGCACACTCCCATTAGTGGAGACAAGATCCTTTGAAATACAAAAGTGTGATGGCTCTATTGTAGGAATAACATTGTTCTATGAAAGAACAATACTGAGATATGCAGACAAACATTCCATGTCTGGCAAATACTCATCCTATAATGGTGTCTCGACAAATAAAAGAGCAATGTCTGACATGAATGAAGCATCACAAGTAGTAGTTGTGGAAACTTCAAGCTAATATGAAGTGTCCACAATAGTGGATGAAGAGTCTATGTACACGTGCTTGATATTGGTCCAAGTAGTTAAGTGGCAGTCCGTATGCTCCAAATGATGGTGGAGGTGCATGGAAATAGACAACATCGGATGACCAAGTACAATATCACAAGAATTGAGCCATTGATTATATTGGTCATGGTGTGAAGGAGCAAGTACTTGTCCATATAGAAAAGGACAAAGGCCCTGTTTAGTGAAGAAGTTTTCCATGTAAATACACCACGACATTTAGTTTGTCCCATCAAAAAGGACTACTAGAAATGACTTTGCCATGATGCTGATTTGTGAAAGTAGCTCTTAAAACAAGAAAGAGGTGGTTCATGTGTCCACAAGCAAGGTGAAAACTTGAAAAGAAGACCAAGAAACTACTTTGTGCCACAAGGCACAAAAAAGAGAAGGCACCACAAGGCCTTATCAAGGTGGTTAAAATTGAGTGTGACACACAACTCAATAGTGTTGAATGCTAGATATTTGTTGTATAGTTTGCATGTTTTTCAAAACGGATGTGCGTTTGGGTGATACCATAGATATGTTTACCTATAGTAATAATATGGGTGGTGTTATGATATGGGGAACTGTTATGGGTTGTATTCTTGGCCCATGGTTTTTGTACCCATGGAATTGTAAGACCGCTTAGCTAGTTACCTATTGATGTGCCTACATATACTCTTACATGTAGTAGGGGCAAAGCAAAATTGAGAAGTACGTTATTGCATTGCAAGAAAGTTAAGTTAATGCAATAGTGAACAAGGTAACTATGGTGGGTTTTTTTCCTGTAAGGCTTTCCCAAGTGAAATCTTGTGTACTGTGTAATATTTTATCTATGTTGTTTGGGTACGGGTACGGGTACGGATATGGGGACGTCTCGGGTACGCGGGTACGTCATTTTTCAAAAACCTTGATTTGGATACGTCGTGGGTACGTCTGTATATATATATATATATATATTACTCATTTTTTTAGTAAAACACTTGAAACTACATAGTGTGAAAATATTTGTCTATAAATGATAAAACACTTAAAAATATATAATATTCATTCATTCATTACTTCAAAGACAAGATGTACATTCAAATCTAGAATAAATCATCTCGATTGTCCACAAAATCATGAATGCCACTCCCATTATTTTTCAACTTTATCATTTACTGACACTTTCTCTCACAAGGGCTCATCGGTGCATTGAATCTCACGAGTGCATGCCTTAAGGGGTGCACAGGGAATGGGGTGGGATCGGCTTGTGGCACTTTGCCAGAGATATTCTCAAACTATTCTATCACGCATACATCCCTTCATGCAGCCTTCATACCTCCTATGATGTCTCCTTGAAATCTTGAAACCCTGAAATATGGCTAAGTTTGAAACCCTGAAACCCTGGAATCTGACTAACTCTGAAATATGACAGGATCCTCCAAAACCTAGAATTTGCATTATAGCTCCTAGTAGTCCGAAACCCCTCTCAAACACCCTGAAAGTATATAAATAAAATATAACTTAAAGTTTAAACTTATACTTAAATGTTTATTTTATTTCTATACGTTGGGGTCGGACTGGATTTACATTTAGGGTTGCTCACTTTTTAGGGGTTTTTTTTTTTTAGGATTTTCTGGATTTTTTTTAAAAACAACTCGCCATTTTTCTGCCGGAATCCCTCGGGTACGCGCCGGTAACGTCCCGGGTACTCCCGGAGGCGTCCCGGAGGCGCCCGAAGGCTTGCCGGACGTTTCCGGCACGCCGGCGGGCGCCTCCAGGACGCCTCCGGGAGTACCCGGGACGTCCCCGTGCCGGAGGCGTCTCCGAACAGGAGGCGTGGGGCTGGGGGGCGTATCCCTGCAACACAGTATTTTATGTGCCATTTCTTCTATTTAATTTTATCATATAGATTATGTTAGTATTGCTTCTCTTGTGTTGGCATATTGGTTATTTTCTCTTCATGTTGAATCTAAGCCCCACAAGTGTCTCAAGTGTGGCACAAAACAAGTGGTGTGCTAAAAATGTCTCAACAAGGCATAAATAAATGTGTTGTGCAAAAGGTGCCCCAAACCAAGCTAGATGTGCAAATCAATGTGCCAAAATGAAGTATGCACCACAACAATTTATAACATAGTGCTATTACAATAGTATGCTCCATAAATTGAATATAACAATGCACTATGTTTACAATGTCTAGATTACATAATACATTTGAAAATGAGAAACATTTAGAGAAAAAAAAACCATTCAGTTTGACGAATTATGAGTATTGATATGGAAAATGCTCAAAAAAAGACAACCTAAAAAAAATTGCATGTGAATCTGACATATGTTTTGAGAGATATGGCAGTTTTAGGTTTGTTGCAAATAGGCCTTATAATGCTTCACAACTGAAAAAATAGGATACCGTGCAATTTAATGCAAATATGGAAATTTTACAAAAAATACAAAATAAAAAAAATGTGACAGTTAAGCTTTGGCACACAATCACGATATATGAGTTGTTGAAAGGTGAACTCTACAAAAGGGTGCCAAAGCGCATTAGGAGAAGCATGTCTCTGTGGGAGGCATGACTCCCTATCATGTTGGACCCATCCTTTAGTCTTCAAAATTCACTGAAAGATGTCAAGAATGAAAAAATCAAACTTTTGGGCGGAGTTGTAGGAAACAAAAAAATGCACGAGGAGGCCCATGCAAAGAAGGGGGCAAAAAAAGGTCACGGGCCAAAAGGGTCAAGGCTAGGTTGGAGGCCTTCAAAAGGGAGGTCCAAGGTCTTAAAAAAACCGGATAGGCTAGGTTGGGGAGGCCAGTGGGGAGCTTAGAGGCGGGTAGAGTGAGGTGGTGGCAGGAAGGGGAGTGGGAGATGCAATGGAGTGCGGGAGGGCTGCGCGAGGTTCAAAAAATGCAATAGTAGGAAGAGTGGGAGTCATTGGGAGGAAGAGAAGAAAGGAGCAACGGGTGGAGAGCAAGGGGCTTAGCAAACCATTCCAATCAGGGCTAGGGCGGCCTAGTAGGGAGGGTAGGGTCTCTGCAAGAAATCTCTGGATAGTTTTTCCAATTTTTTTTTGAAAAGCGTCAAGAACACAAAAAATATCTGAAAGTAATTTTTTTGGACAAAAATGGCTGAAAATCTACGTTGTTTGGATACGGATACGGGTACGGGTACGGGTACGATTCGGGTACGCGGGTACGTCATTTTTCAAAAACCTTGATTTGGATACGTCGTGGGTACGTCTCTCTCTCTCTCTCTCTCTCTCTCTCTATATATATATATATATATATATATATATATAAATTTAAAAGAATTTTAAAATTAAAAATATTAAAAATAAAATTTAAATACTACCTAAAGATATAGTAAACTGTAAATTTAAAATAAAATATAAATTATAATATTAAAAATGTAAAAACTAAATAGTATTTAGTTTAAATTTTTAATATTAAATTTTATTTTATTTTTAATAATTATATTATATTTTTAATATTTTATTATATATATTTTTTAAATATTTTATTATATATATTTTAATATTTTATTGTATATCTTATTTGTTTTAAAATATTTAAAGTTTTTAAAACTAAATATTTATATATTTTTTAATTTATAAATTATATTCTATATTTATATATTAAAATATTATTTATTTTTTAATTTTTTTTAGTTGTTTTTAAGTTTTTAAATTTGTATTTTATATTTTATTATATATATATTTTTAATACTTATTTCCCAACTCGAGCATCCGGAATTGTTTGCGGGCAAAGGCGGGGAACAAAATCTTTCCCGTCTTTTCACTTGCTTTCCCGCAAGGGCATTCGAAGAACACCCTCCCCCCATAGTAGTTATAAGTTAAAATCCATGCCACGATTCTCGTAAGGATCCCATTATATTGATCAAGCTCATTTTTTCAAGTGCAAATCGCACTGAAAAGGCAACTCCGACAACGTTTTGAACACAACGCTTAAGTGTTTAGGGTTTTTTCGCGCGTTTTCTATTTATTTTTTTTGGTTTTCCGCGACAGTCGCTGGAAATTTTCGGGGACGCCTCGGAGGCGCCCGGAGTCGTCCCGGAGGCGCCCGCCAGCGTGTCGGACGTTTTCGGCATGCCGGCGGGCGCCTCCGGGACGCCTCCGGGCGTCCCCGGGATGGAGGCGCCTCCGAATAGGAGGCGTCGGGCTGGGGGGCGTACCCCTGCAACACAGCTGAAAATACTTTGAAAAACTGTGAAGCCCTTGTAGACTCCTTTAACTAGCAAAATTCCTGGGTTTAGTTAAAATCACAAAATCGAAAAAGTTCAAATGTTTTTTTGAAAATTCAGAAAATTGCATATTATATCTAAAAATTAGCCGCGTCCCCCCCCAAAATTACTGAAAATGCCAAAAATATTGAAAAGCAGTCCAAAAACCACCCCTAAAACACTTGGGGAGACCTTGAAAGAGAGAACCCATAATTGTTTTTTTAAACCCACAATGATATTTTAGAAAACAACTGAAAATAAACATTCCTCCTAGGCATATAAACCTCTGAAAAAGAAAGACACGTAATCTACTAATTTTGGACAAAAAACCATTTTTTTCTAAAGAAAGGGAGATAGTAAGGCTTGAACAAAAATGAAAATTTCTACTTGACAAGCATGAAAAACACACGGATCACTTCTCCATAAAACCAAACATTTATAGCATACATAGAAAAAGTTAACAAGAACAAAATCGTACATTATGAGAAAAAAAATAATATAGAAGCTCCTCTAAGGGAGACTACAAAGTGCTGGGAGCTCTCACGTTCAACAAGAAAATTCTCCTCCTTTAGAATGGGGAATCAACTCTCATTCTTCTCTCATGGAATATATGTGTACAGTTGAGGAGAAAGAAAATATATAGAGGAGAACTAAAGTCTACATCCCCTTTTCTTATTGGCCAATGAATAGGCAAACTTGATTGGCTGAGGGAATTGTGAAATCCTATTGGCTACCCTAAAGGCAAGCCCTTTTTTTAATGTCTAAAAAGCTATAAATAAGAAATAAGTTAGGCTAGATAGCTAACTTTAAGTAAACTGAAGCATGATGCGACTATCTATCCACACCAACAAAGGTAGTACACTAGTCTCAAATTTCAATTAAGATAACAATAGTCATAAATTTTAATTTGATTATGGGAAAATACACATACAAATGTCAAAAAGCCAACATTGAGGAAACATAACCCTGACTTCATTCGTTGAGTGCTTCCCTGCAAAGAAAGGCCAAAAAAGCCAAAAATGTGATCTTTGGGGAATCAAGGTGTGTAGCTTCTATCAAGTTTAACTTTAAATTTGCACACAGGAAGAGAGCGTTATCAAAGCATATGGTTTGCAGTGCATTGTTAGGATAAGACATAATCACATGCAACAAAGTTATCAATTTGTTTAATGAATGCCAGATTACATGTACATTTGACTTTAAAGACAAGCAAGAAAAGACAACACTATATTTCAATGTTCAACCCGAATTACTAGCATAATGAAAAAACATATATAGGGGCTGAAATCAGTTGGAGAGAAAAGATCCTCATTGCTCAATTAAGAACTGGTTCTCATAGGCTTTGGTGCGAGATAGGTAGATGGATGAATCCTAAGGAGTAGTGGGACGAGAGGGTTTGTGTTTTTTTGCACCACAGGGGCGGTCAAAATGAAGTAGCACTTCAGCCTTGAATGTCTGCAGTACCCGGACATGCGAGCCAAATATGTGGAGAATTTAAGAGTTGGCTGCATGGTAGATTTATTTGAAGAAAAAAGATTAAAACTGTTGGGGGAGATGCTAATCCAGTTTAACAAAAGATGGAGCAATGTTCTAAAAGATGCTTCATGTCACAAGAATATTTGAATAGTTGGAGCAACCGGTGTAATTGGTGGTCCCATAGACTGGTCAGTCTCATGGATGTTATTAAAACCATTTCAATTTTAAACAAGAACTAAGCCTGGTACTTCTTCCAAATTTTCACGTTTAGAATTAGGCATGTTACAGTTTTCTGACAATATCATCTGCATGTCAGATGTCCATTAGATGAGCAAGCTATTAGTTTAGTCCAATTGGATGTTACACATTGACCAGATAAAGGGAGAATTCATAATAATGTGAAAATCCTAAAGCAGTGGATTACATTCACTGTTCCTCTTGCTTACTAACAAATGATTTAATGCGCCTATGTGCCGAATGTGTACCCTTGCCTTGTGAATATTACCAAAACCACGAGGAAAAGTGCCTTAGGGTAATGACCACTCATGGAGGTCATCTTGAGATTGACTTATTCAAATGGGCAAATTTGCACCCAAAAGAAAAAAGAAAACAAACTTTATAGTGTCTCAAACTTTATAGTGTATGCCCAAGGAGTTGATTAGGTGCTTTAAATTAAGAATGATTCATATTCCAAAGATAAGTCATTTAATGGTGTGGAAACAGAAGTTGACTCGTAGGGTGTAAAGTGAGATTCCGTGTTTATACATCAACATTGAACTTGTTTCTGTGGTTTACATCTATCTGGTTCAATTGTTTAGCGAGCGAATTGAATTGCTTTCATGCATCTATGATAAATTTTTGCTATATACTGCTGTTTGTTGTCATTCTCCAATCTCATATGTGTTTGCTGCCTATTGCTATGTATCCCATTTCATTCCAAGTTTATTATGGCAGACAGTAAGATATTTTCTCTGCAGCTGTAAAGTTTATATGGTTCTAGTTGCTAGTGAGTATGGTTATGTGCATGTGTGTGTATGGCCTGGATGCTATACCATAGGAAGACAATTATGTAGACGAATATTTGGATGCCAATTTGAGTGCATTCATCTTAAGCTACTGAATTTGGATTTTTGAATCTAACCTTGATACACATGGATTGCAATTACAAATTCTTTTATTTGTACTTTATATTTTAGCTTTTTCAGGAAATATGTTGTCAGATATTATGGCATAGAGCTATTTTCATATGGATAGGTTTGTTCCTATATTTTGAGCTGCATCTGCTGCCCTTTATTTAGATGGATAGGTTAATCTCTTGGATTAAAATGATTCATTGAAACTATGATCATCCCTTTCTGAATTCAAAATCCTACTTTCAATACGTATGCTTTGGGAGGACATAAGGGGTTGAATCCATCGTTAACGGAAATGTTATGTTGGATAGGTATATTCTTCTGAGCTGATCTGTATTTGTTGCCTTTATTGTTGCCAGGACAATAATGGCCTGAAAGCAATGAGTTAAAGCTATGTTGCATTGAAATGCCCCCTCCAACCTCGTCCTGGGCCCGGGAAAGTTGATGGTAGGGAAACAGTCCGAAAACGTCCCAGAAATGTCTGGACACGTGCATGGGCGTTTCCGTGGGAAAACAAAAAATCAAATCAAAAAAATAATAAAAAAAAGAAAAACCATGGTATACGTACCTGCCGAGGACCAGAGGAACCTGAACCAAACAACACACACACACACACACACACACACACACAATTTCAGGATGTGGACTTCAAGGAGCTATAGTGCAAATTATAGGTTTTGCTGGATCCTATCATATTTCAGAATTAATTAGATTTCAGTGTTTCAGGATTTCAGACTACGCCATATTTCAGGGTTTCAAAGTTTCAATGAGACATCATATGAAGGCTGCATGAAGGGATGTAGGTATGGTAGAATAGTATGAGAACATCTCTTGCAAAGTGCCATGAGCTGATTCCACCCTATTCCTGTTGCACCCTTTAATGCGTGCACTCAGAGAGTTTTGATACACCAGCGAGCCTTTGCAAGAGAGAGCTTCAGTAAATGATAAAGTTGAAAAATAGTGGGAGTGGAATTCATGATTTTGAGGGCAGTCTAGGTTATTTATTTAGGATTTGAATGTACATTTTGTCTTTGAAGTAATGAATGAATGAATACTAGGTATTTTTAAGTGTTTCATCATTTATGGACTGAAAATGAGTATTATGCATTGTTTTAATATTTATATATATTTTTTATAATTGTACGGACGTTTCCAATTCAAGGGTTTTTGAAAATCCGCATTTCCACATTTTGGAAACATTTCCGTCTGCGTTTACAAACAACATAGAGTGAAAGTTATAATTATTCATCTCAATTCAAATGCCTCCTTAATAGGCTTTGATAAGGTTTTTGGAGCTGAAGCTGATATGCCGTCATTATTTGGTAGGACAAATAATGGCCTGAAAGCAATCGGTTAAGGTTATAGTTTATTCACTCAATTCAAATGCATTCTTTATATGGATATGCTTTGAGAAGATTTTAGGAGCTGAAGCTGGTATCACCTCAACTTAATATTGCCTGGTATCTAAATCCCGAAATATTATGTTGTATTAGAATATGAAGCAGGTTCTTCTTTCTATACTAACACTCTGGTGAATGATATGAAGCTGAAAGCTGCTGCTCAAGCAATTGGAGATGAAGCACTAGAGAAGAAATTTGAGGCTAGCAGTGAAAGCCTTCGCCACGGAATTATTTTTGCAAACTCTTTGTACTTGTAGCTGAAAGAAAGCACTGAATTTGGTATGCTCATTATTTTCTTGCGGAATTAGTTGCAGTTATTGCAGGTCATTTTGCATGATCTGTTCGAGTTAAGCTGTATCATTGACATGGAGCTGTACTTTAATGAATTGCTTGAAGTTGTTATCATTACAGACTACGATGATAGGACTCAATAAGATGGACACATTTTTTTCAGTCGTAGCTCAGCAGGCATCTGGCTGGCTGGTTTATTGTTCTTGATTGTGTGTGAGGCAAGAATGTATCTGTGGCATTGTCAGACAACAAAATTTGTATTAGAAGAATGTTGTAATTTCAGTGAGCCCTGTGCTGTATACATTTTATCCATTGCCAACTCTAAGCTAGATCAATTTACCTGACGAAGTGGAGCCTTTATGAATTCGTTCAATAACATTGTAAATTTTGAGAGCAGTGCTTCTCAATGTACGATGTGGTGTGCCATACGGGAATGTGTTTTATGAAATGCACTTTTCTTTCGTTAATATTATCACTTGGAAGATGTTAGCAGTTAATGAATCAGTAACTTTGAATAACTTAAAACAGTTAATGGAGTAGTGACTTTGGAGCAGCCGATAAGATGGTGACCATGGAAAGTTTAAATTGTGTCTTTGAAACATCAGCTTTTTGTTATCTGCATGGTTTAAATAATCAAAAGAACCTTCCCTCAAAGATACGCCATGCATCTTAATTTGCTGTTTTTTGCTAAATGAACGCAAGGCAGAATGCTTAGCGAAAATAATAACTGATTTATCTTATGTGCCAACCTTGGGAATTATCACATTAACTTTCTTGCTTATGCTTTTTGTTTTTGGGTTGTGGCATATCCTACCTCTTGCGCTCTCCATCATTTGACATTTCCTGGAATACTGAGTTTTTACCTTTGGACGGATGGGATGTTCGAACATCCATCTATTTTAAAGCAACTTTATGTCTTCTTCCAACAATAAACATTAATTTCCTTATAACCCAAATTTTTGATAGCTTGCAGAAACTCTTAAAGTGACCTTTTTAATTGATTTCTGAAGTAAGCCTTTGGCCGAGGAATGATCAGATGTATCAAACTTTATTATCCACTACACCTTGACATTTCTCGGCCTCTTTCTCTGTTTGGAGGATAAGGGCATTGGTGAATTGATCATGTAGATGAAATATTAGCCATGAGAGTGGAAATCACATTTATATTTAACATGGTTTTGACGATGACAGTTATTTCATAGTTTCTATTTACAGCTGGCTATAATGAATTTTAGGCATACGGTAGAGAAGATGGGCTAGTTGACTACTAACAAAATATTTTATGAAACATTAACGGTGTCTTTGCATGAGGTATCTTCAACTTTATTTTTTTTGTTACTCTAGATATTTGTAGTAGGTGTAATCGGTTTAATCTTGTTATAGTTGGGAGTATCTTCTAATTTGTAAAGGATTTTTTAGGTAATAACTAACTGGTATTTTGTGGCAAGACAGCAAGACGAGATACGTGTAGAGATCTTTTGTATGAATGTAATGCATAAGAAATCATTATGATAAATGGTATATTTAATTTGCTATAACCTAAACACAACAGTAAATACATAAATGCATAATAGTCTACCTTTGTGAAGGCCAGTGTTCAAAATACATACAGCAAGCTACCCCAGTGGGGCCCGTGTATGCCCTGTATATACACTGTAATAAAGTTTTACGTTACAATTTTAATGTTTGTCTTAAGCGTCATTTTGTTAATATTAATTCACATTTCTTTATTTTTTATATTTATCATTGTAGTTTCTAGTGTTGTTCCTTAGATATCTCCTAGTTTCCAAATCATTCTAGTGCCACAAAATTAGCCATTTTGGTAAGGGGCGTTCAGAAAAATTGGGCCAAAGCAAGGAGATGAGTGATAAATGAAAACTCCATATGTTAAATATTGAGTATCACAGAAAAAAAAAAACTTTCAGAAGAGTGACAGAGCAAGAAAGGGAGAAGTTATGATGTTCACATCCTCCCAAGGTGGAGTTTTGACATGATGCCACACATTATAGTGTGGAGTTGTTGAACTAAAATTATGATATCAACATGATATTGAAGGGTCATCCTTACCCCGCCCTAAATTGTTGATACCATTAGTTTGGCCCTACCCAGATGGAATCAAGTCCCTAACAATAGGATAAGTCAAGTAACCAACTTCAATAGGAAGCAACAATGTGAAACAATGCAATAAATTTAGACAAGTGGACCAACATATCCATAAGAAAGTTTAGATGAATGAAGGGTGGAGGAGATTGTCTTACCAACAATTTCATAAATTGAAGGTGTAATGGAGAGGGATGTGTATACACCTAATATTTTTCACTTTATTACTTTACATATATTTTATCTTGCAGGGGTTTGTTGATGCATCAATCTCGCAGAGTGAATCCCTTAAAAGGTGCACCAAGAATGGGATGGGATAGGCTTGTGGTACTTTGGGAGAAATGTTCGCATAATATTATGTCTTGCTTACATTACTATCAATTTGACTTCCTCTGAGTTTCTTTTCGTCTTCCTTGACCATTTACTTTTCATTCAGTCTTACTATCCATTATATTTTTAATGTATCAGTTAGGTTGATATAATTTGTTATATACTTGTCTCTCTCTATATTGTATTGCCCTAGTCGATACAATTCTAAGTCTGTTTTTAGTCATTTGTATCACCTTGGTTGGTATTATCCGCTTAGAGTTCACGGTCAGTCCTGGGTATTGGAGCCATATATATAGGGCTCATATTTCATTCCCAAACCATATATCACACTCATCTACTCTATTTGTGCTTGCATTTATGTTCCTAAGTAGTAAAAAGAAGAGGCAAAAGTTAGAGTCTTATCTTGGAGGTCTACTCTTGCTTATGGTATTTGAAGCTCAATAGGAGTCATGTTGAGGAAATGTTCTAGTCATTGGAGTCCCCAACTAAGGATATTTTGGTTTTCTTTTTGCCATTTGAGGTCTTCAACCTACAACATCTCTTGTAAAGTGCCACTTGAGCTAAAGGGGCAGATTGAGGCGTCGATGAGTCCACTCAAACGTAAGGATCACTATCCTAACTCTCTTTCCTATATTTAATTTGTATATTAGATATTGCTTTGCTCATTGGTATGGTAAATGTGTTGTTTCTCCTCGTTTATGTTCTTCCTTGTACCAAATAAGTTGGTATGGCTATAGGGTTTGCTTAGGCTAGGTATTTATCATCTTAGGTGCATAGACCACACATTGGTTGATCAGTGCACCACTTATATTCTCATTAGTTTAGTACTTGTAGCTATATTAGATCTAGGTTACTCTTGTTCATCATTTCCTTGCATGCAATATCCTTATTATATCTTTGATACGCCCCTTTACAATCATTGTTACTATCACTTATCTATATTGAGCCCTAGCAAAAGCTACACCCCATGTCATAAGCTTACGATTTAGATCCCTTTCTTATTGATATTTTGTGTAGATTCCTTTTTGTTAAGTCTATGATTATTCTAGGTCTTGACTTGCTCTTCCAAGTATGCGCATGCTCTATTGTTATGACCTTGCTTGTATCCTAGTCTATTGTGTGTGTGTGTGTGAGAGAGAGAGTTGTTACAAGTCATCTTAGCTTGTGCATACAAGATGTAGATCAATTGATCTCCTAGATAGGAAATTAGTGAAATGAACTTGGAATAGATAACATCCCTAACGAGTTTTAAGGACTACAAAAATTAAAACACTTTAGAAAAAGATGAAGCTATAGGTGTAGACCAAACTTTATTTCACATACGTCTTAAGAAATTGGAGGGTGAAAGCCCTTTCAACTAGAAGTGATCTCTATATTTTGGAAAATATTGGGGAGCTCAACACCCCTATAAAAAAAGAAGGATGTTAAAAGACATCTTCAAATCCATAGACTAAATATAACTCTTGTTTAAGAAACTAAACTATTTAAATTAGAGTTGGTAAATGCAATTGGAAACACATGTAAGCATGTCAATGAGAATAGGACAGTTAGGGTATACTCACCCTATGGAATCCTAGGAACTGTCAAGATCCTACTCTCCCCAATAAGAGTATATATGATTACCTTTTGTATTAGAAACTAAACACGGAATTTAACCAGAATGAATAAGTAACTAGAAATATGAAACAATACAGGTTATGAGAGACAATACACAATTGTATTAATACTCAATCAGAAAAAAATACAATAAAGAAGATACCACACTTCTTCTTTCCACTCCTCTAGAGCTCTCACACATCTAAGGTTCCTTTGTAATTCTCCTCCAACACTTCACTCTCTCATCACGGTCACAACAATCAACTCAAACACAGAGTTGTTGTTCACCTCCACTAGTCAGTAACAACGCTGTCAGTACACCAAGTACACAACCGTACTCCAAGTAAATCTCTTTTTTCTTGCTGCCACCTGCAAATCAACAGATCTTACTTACCATGTAGATATCTCTACACCCTGAAGAACCCTTGTCCTTGCCTCACCAAGTCCTCATGATTCTTCAACCAGTACCCCGGTGGACCTTCTAGTAGAACTTGCACAACCTGCAACTCTCCCTGATCATACACACTCAACACCCCTTTGAAACTAGGAGGAGCTACTCTAGCTCTCTCTTCAAGCTCAATGGCTTTCTAGCACACTTACAATACAGCCCATGAGTCTATTATATAGATCTCATGCATACAATAATTAGACTTTCTTAATTACAATAATTAGACTTTCTTAATTACAATAATTAGACTCGCAACTCTAAGACTAAAAATAGTCTTTACATGCAAACTGACTGTCCAAAAATAGACCAATCCGGAACCCGCATGCAAACTGCATGCACACACAGGTCGCTGACGTCGGCTCCTTCCTGACCGATGTCGGTCGACTTATAACCGACGTCGGTTGCTTCTGCACTGTAATATGACCGATGTCGGTTGCCCTGCAACTCGTTCTGCAACTCAGCAATCCTTCGCAACCTCAGCAACCTCCATGTCTGCATCAGTGAAGATTTTAGCTCCACAACCTAACAATCTCTCACTTGGAGATAAACAGCTGCACTGTACCTGTCCCTGTACACCGTCTAATTTATTTTCTGGTTTGTATCCCTCCTCAAGCTCAACCCTGAAGACCAACCACCACACAACCTGTGGTGCACCTCTTGTCATCCAAGTAACCTGCCACATCCGAACCTACAACTCCATGTAGTGAAGACCTTGACCCTGCATAACATGAATCTCTGCTGCTGGTCCCTCTCAGATACCTGAGAATTCATTGAACTGCCATCCAATACTTCTTTCACGAATTGGCTTCAAACTCTCTGACAACTCCCACTGCTTGGGAAAACTCAGGTTTACACCAGACTTTATGTGATTTCGAACACTGTTCTAAGCTCATCTTGAACTGTCCAGCCCTTGGTATGCTTACCGGTTCTGCATCCTGCGTATTGAATCCCGCCAACACTTTCTTCACATCAGCTCCCACTGGAGACAAAAAATCTCTGTCTCATGCCAAAGAATTTCGCTGCTCTCAAATTTTTCATGACATATCTCTAAACTAACCTTACCCTTAGCTCAGCAACTCTCTGTATGTATAAATCTGCTCCAAGCATACCATCTACATACAGTAACAGGATAATGTCGCGGCCATCATCCACTTGGTAAGACAAACACAATGGTTACACTGACATTGACTGAAGCCCTGCTTTGTCATCCACCTGTCAAAAAACTTGTACCACTGTCCTGCAGCTTTCTCAAGACCATATACCCTGGCCTTTTGTCTCACGTATCCATCCACTCTCTTCTTCAACTTGGGAATCTATTCGTCTCTCAGTGCTTTCTTTTAGCGGACAACTCCACCAACAAACTCTTGTTTGGTTCTTCTCCAAGGACTCACACTCCTCATCCATGCCAAGTTTTCACTGTTTCTGGATTCTACCTGCATTGCCTCTTCACATCTTCGTGGTTCTTGACCATCAGTAAGCAACAAGTAATATAAAGAAGGTGAACAACGAATATGAGGTTCACTTACCCTCTCTGACCTCCATATGGGTGTTTGAGACTCCTTGATAGCTTGCTGTCCGCCCAACATCCGTTTCAGTGACCGATCTCGGTCATCTCCCAATCTGCACTCGACCGACGTCGGTTCCCTGCAACTGATCCTTACTGCCGACGTCGGTTCTCTATGACTGATGCCGGTGTCCCTGTTGCCGACGTCGGTTTCTGTATGACCGACGTCGGTCTTGCTGCCCGACACCACCGACTCTGCTGATCTGCACATGACCGACGTCGGTCCCTGTTTGTTCGACGTCGATTTCCCCTGATCGACGCCGGTACCTGTGTTCCCCTGTGAGTGATGACTTTTTATCCGCGAGCTCTTTTTGGATCAAACCCTTGTCCATATCAACACAACCCTGCTCAGAATAATTCAGTCCCCTCAGCGGATCTCTGTCCGTCATCTTTTCCATAAACACCAAGGCTTTCCAGTTCTTAAGTTTGTCAAATATATCTGTTTTCCGCTTAAGAACATGCATTCTCTTTTTACATATGTAACCAAGCCTACAAAGCCACATCTTTGCAACAGAAGGTGAATCAGTAATATAAGTAGATAGATAAATGATACCTACTTTTTAACCACCGTCTAATTCAAGTGCATCCGCTGTGAGAGTTATTGTGCATCTCTCATCACCTAACTTTTTTGAAGAAATTAGACTCATTTTCAAGACTGGTACCTGCATGACCTCATTTAACACCAGTGTGTTATCTGTCTGCAATTTCAGCTTCACTTCCCTTTTGCCAACCATTTGACAAGTCTCACCGGCTCCTAAATAAATCTCTCCAAAGTCTCCAAAGACATACCCATGAAAAGATGCTCTATTTCGGGCTGTATGGAAAGAGGCAACAAAATCTATAGACCAAGATTCTACTTTATCCAGAGCAACCTGTGCAACAACCCCTGCAACATCTGCTTCTACACGCTGATCTTCTACCGACCAACAATCTTCTTTTACCTGCTCTTTCTTTTCATCAATCTGACCATTCGTGCTATTCAGTTTCTCTATTCGTAGCTTACTTTCTTCTGCCATTGCTATACTCCCACTCAATCAGAAACACCTGTGAGTAACCTATAATCAACAAACACTAACCAGATCTGAACCACCTGTTAGTCAACCCAACCAAAAGCTCTGATACCAACTGTCAGGTTGGTAGACAGTTGGTATCACTGGTTGGTAATCCTAGCTCTGATACCAACTGTCAAGTGGTATCAAGCTCTAGAACCTACACCCTGGGTCTGATACCAACTGTCAGGATCCTACTCTCCCCAATAAGAGTATATATGATTACCTTTTATATTAGCAACTAAACACGAAATTTAACCATAATGAATAAGTAACTAGAAATATGAAACAACACAAGATATGAGAGACAATACACAATTGTATTAATACTCAATCAGAGGAAAATACAATAAAGAAGATACCACACTTCTTCCCACTCCTCTAGAGCTCCCACACATCTAGGGTTCACCTGTAATTCTCCTCCAACACTTCACTCTCTCATCTCGGTCACAACAATCAACTCAAACACAGAGTTGTTCACCTCCACCAGTCAGTAACAATGCTGCCAGTACACCAAGTACACAACCGTACTCCAAGTAGATCTCCCTTTCCTTGTTGCCACCTGCAAATCAACAGACCTTACTTACCATGTAGATATTTCTACACCCTGAAAAACCCTTGTCCTTGCCTCACCAAGTCCTCATGATTTTTCAACCAGTACTCCGATGGATCTTCTAGTAGAACTTGCACAACCTGCAACTCTCCTTGATCATACACACTCAACACCCCTTTGGAACTAGGAGGAGCTACTCTAGCTCTCTCTTCAAGCTCAATGGCTTTCTAGCACACTTTTACAATACAACTCATGAGTCTATTATATAGATATCATGCATACAATAATTAGACTTTCTTAATTACAATAATTAGACTCGCAACTCTAAGACCAAAAATAGTCTTTACATGCAAACTGACTGTCTAAAAATAGACCAGTCCGGAATCCGTATGCAAACTACATGCACACACAAGTTGCCGACGTCGGCTCTTTCCTGATCGATGTCGGCCGACTTATAACCGACGTCGGTTGCCATGCAACTCGTTCTGCAACTCGGCAATCCTCCGCAACCTCAGCAACTTCTTTCATGTCTACATCAGTGAAGCTTTTAGCTCCACAACCTAACAATGTTAACTGCAACCAAATTGCTTAAGGGATGAATTGTCTCAAAAGTTGTCCACAACTTGAAGGTGAACATGAAGGGAATCATAATCAATGTACATGCCTTAAACTCCCTAGTACTAAGGACAAGATGGGATGAATTGACCACTATCTTAACTTCCACGAGGAACACAAAAATCATGGTAGTAGATTTAAATGTGATTATAACCATGTGAGAAATTTGGCAAAGTAGGCAGAGAAAATCTTAAAGAGACTTCACCCATTCAAATAAGGTTATCCCACCGTTAAAGTGTCTCTTCTTGAGAAATATTTTGTATTTTTAACATAACTTTTCACCCCACCTCTGTTTTGGGCATTCTTTAATCCATTGGAAATATATGAAAGAGACCTACAACTTTCCTATTATATGTTTTGAATGATTCTACATATATTTTTAATGATTTTTAAAAGGAATTAAAAAAAATCTTTGGACACAAAAAAATATTTTTTCATAATTTTGACATAATTTTTTACTTCGAGCTCTATTTTGAACGAAACTTATATTGTTGGAAAGATGCTGAAGAGACCTACAACTTCTATTCAATACACTTTTAAAGATTCCATGTGGATTTTTTTCTTCTTAAAAATTTGAAAAATTCACAGGGAATAGTCAAAAGTGTATTTAATATTCTTGGTATTCATGGGACCTAAGTTGCATATGATGGATTCAGTATTGTTGACACTAGAGAACACTATGGGAAGTAAATGAGACCAAACAATGATCAATGATATCATGATGCGTAAAGATGTGTAAAAGTTTGAAACTGTGCCATATAACATAGCAATGTTACTTCAAAAGTTGGCCAATTATCATGACATTTACTAGAAAAATCTTATATTTTAAAGATGATTATAGGTGGAAAAATACGTATTTTTCTCTTCCTAGAATGCCTCTTAATAAATAAAATGACTATTTTACTCTTTCCAAGATGATGCTTGGAGGACACATATTCTTCCAAGATCAGAACCTAAATTTTTGAAGTTTTATATTTGTGAGTTTGATGGTATGCAGCGTCTATCTTGAATATGTCAAATGAAGCATTTTTAAAATATTTTACTAGACTCCATTATCCCATAGGGTATCACTAGCTTTCTTGCATATGGACACTCAAGCCTAAGGGATAAAATTTACAACATTTTAACCTATGAGTTAGCTAGGCATTATGATGGAAAATAAGATAACTTATTATTTAGTCAACTAGCACGTCTCAAGCAAACACCATTAGTAGTTGAATATACTTAGGAGTTTTAAAAAACGAGTCTTCATAATGGGAAATTTGGGGTAAAAAGGGCCCCAATGTTAAAAACCTAACTATGAATTTGAATGTAAATTTTATCAATAACCACAACACGATGCATAACTTACAATGAAAGCCAAGGTTGGTATAGTGTAATGTCTATAAATGTGTTTGTAATAGTTGTAGACTTTAAAGTGGACTTCCATTTTACCATTATAGGGTAATTTTTATTCTTGTAGGGAGAAGGCAAAAATCATGTGATCTTGGGTATACAATAGAGTTTGGAGCATTTGTTTCTTTGACAAAAATTATCCGAGCCCAACACATTACTGTAGCTAGATTAAGGCCACATGTCACTAATAAACATTACATTTGTGGGGAAGGTGATGGGGTTTTTATTCAGTATAGAACCCTTCAATAGTTGAAACTATATGACATATCCATGATAGGCACTGAGATTTATTTACCTTAATGTTTTCTAAATATATACATTTAATATTTGAACTAGTATTTAAAATAAACCAAAGTCCTTATTGTTGACTTGATCAATAAAAATTTTATTATCATAAATTTAATATATTATATTAATTTTTAAGAGGCCCTTTTGACCCCAAATTCGATACTAATGTTGGGTATATGCAATAAAGGAAGCTCGTCTATTATAATCATTTATTGTAGGTTTAAAGGGAAACATCAATGACAACGCCTATGTCTCTAATCCCATAGATGAAAAAGATACACACATTACCTAGAAGTGGGTTCACAAGGAATGGCGAAGGTCCTAAACTTTTACTTATAGAGTGAAGTAGCTCTTATATTTCCTCTGATCCACACAATTAAAATCAATCACTCGATTAACACAATTAGAGGATAACAAACAAAAATATCTTTGATATAACTATGATATGATTTAAGAAAAGGGTCATACATGTGGAAAGAAGAATATTTCTACAGTGACTATGACAAAGGAGACGATGATGAACATATTGATTATGAAGTCCATTTATCATTAGTGGATACTACACTTATACAAGAAATGAAAAACCTGACCTTCTCTTGTCATGCTTTGGAAAGGGTTAACACCCCTCAAACTATAAAGGTAACATGTTACATAAAAGAACATAAGTATGTTGCGTTATTTAATCACATGATTACTCATAATTTTATGAACCATAGGTTGAATAAACATTTCAATTGATTTTTACATCTAATATTAGAGTTTTTGTTTATGATCATTAGTAGGGGAATAATCACATATACTATACAATGACAATGTTAAGTTCATAATAGGCAATTATTTTTTGAATGATGATATATTTTATATTCCCATCGGTAGAATTGATATTAATTTAGAAATTGATTTCATTTAACATTTAATATTTAATATTTGATATTTTATATTTTATGAACAGTAGGTTGAATAAACATCTCAATTGATTTTTACATCTAACTTTACGTATTATAAGTGTTTGACGAAATGCTTACAAGAAAGAATGAAACCAAAATTTGGAATTAATATTTTTTGATGATTTAAGATTTCTTATTCACCTTAGATGCTCTTGCATCAATTCCCATCAAACATATTTACAAATAATAACTCTTAATAAGAATAGGGACCATTATATATATTTGATGTAAAGGAATAAATATAATAACCAATAAAACATCATAAATAGGGCATTTATAAAATAAAACATCATTATAAAAGTTGATAATGCAATCCATTTACAAAAATCTATTTACAACAGCTTGTACACCATCTACATCTTAAATTACTTCCAACATTAACCATAATTCTCCTAACAAATACTTGTCTTCACCTTTATTATGTATATTAAACATATTCACAATGATATAGTTCCTCCTATCATTAAAAATGTATTTTTTACCTATCATCCATGAGTAGTATATTTGGATGATTATAAGCACCATTACTTTGTTCCAAAATTCCATTAATAATTTATAATATATGTTCGGATTTCAACATCCATCGTTACTTACACATTGAACTTCAAGAAAATTTTAATGAATATAGATGAAATCTAAATTATAATTTTTTTAATTTTATTATCTCGAAGAATGATAGTATCATGTTGTCTACAATTTTGAAGCTAGCTAAACATTTATATAATAATTCTTTAACATTTGGTTTGAAAAAATAATATTTTCTTTCTAGTTCAATTTTATTTGTTTTTTAAAAGTTTTTTATAATTATATCTTTTTTGTATATTTGATAAATTGCAACACAATTCATATCAAATAATATAAAGTTTGTTATTTAAACTTAAATATTTGCAAATCAAATAATACTTTATTAAGTAATAAAAAGAAAGATCGACAATAAAATTTAAGAGTTCAATGAATAATTTCAATAATATAATACAATCATTCCTTTAAACAATATATTGAATTAACAATTTAATTTAAAACTTATATTTAAATTTTATTAATAAAAAAAAATTTGAATTGGAATTTTTAAAATAAAAAGATATTAAGTAAACACCTTTTTGAACAATTAATTGAGCATAATTTTTGGTAAAAATGATAATTTTAATTTTAATAGAATAATAAAAATTGAAATAAAATTATAATAATATTCAATTACATAAAATAGTTCAATAAATATATACAAATAATAATTAATTATTAAATATTTCTTAATTAATGATTTCTTAATTATTTGTAATTAGTTTTTTATCAATAAAATAAAAACAAATAAATATGTTAGCGTGTTTTCCATTTCTCTTCAATTTTTTTATATTTTACTAACATTGATATTAAAGAAAAGTTCGAGGAAAATTGTTAAGGTACGAACAATGAAACGACATTCGTGTATTTTGTTGATTGTGCTAGTGCCTAGGAAAAATAGACAATAAAGATTAGTGGGTGGGAGAAAGGAACCCAGATTATATATATATATATATATATATATATATATATATATATATATTTCATGAATCACTGTTTTACGTGGTGATTTTTAGCTAAGAGCTAAGGATTGAGGGGTATCTATTCAGTCAAAGTAGTATGGGGTATGATCCCCACCTTATCCCTTATCGCGTGTCAGGGGTAGATTCTTTATAAACCAAGCAACTTCACCAATTAAACCAACAACCGTTCACAAAACCAGATAATTCTCAGTCAAATATTTTTGATTTTGAAATTCATGGTTTGTAGAAGTGAATGAATCAGGAGGACGTTGAAAACATAAATAATAGAGAAAGAGATGATCGCGAGGACCAGTTGCGAATAGGAGAAAAAATCGACCAGGAAAAATCGTGTCAAATTTCCGGTGGCACATGAAGACGAGGAGACACATAAATCATGATTTTAAAATCAAAATTAAGGAAGAAAAGACCAGAACGCCAAAACTATGACACAACAAGCTGCAGGAAAGCTTTGCAGACTCAAATTCATGATTTCCAGAGATGAAAAAGTTCAGTCTAAATTTGCAACTTAGTTCGCGATTTACAGAGCTAGGGCATGCGCCTAGGGTTTCACTCTGCAGAACATGATGGATGCGATTTACAAATTGTTTGACATAAGTTATACACTTTTTGTCATCTTTTGAATACCTGTAGAATATTTTACAGATACTTTTGCAAACGTCTCTATGCAGACCATGGATCTTTATGAAAAAACAAAGTTTGTGGTGTGATTTTCAAAATTTATACAAGTTTTGTAGACTAGAATGATCTGGTGAAGACCGAGTATCATGGCTAATATACACTAAAGCACATAAACTAATTGGCAAGAAGTACAGTGTTTGAAGTCACAAGATACTCACAATTGTTGAGTAATGGGATTGCAATCAGATTATTCTAACAAAATGAATTAAGATCTGCTATGAATCTTGTTGACTATGACGAATGTCATAAGGAGGCTATTTTGCTGTTAAAATTATATGTTTTAGATTATTTAGTCCCAGAAATCCAGAATGACATTGTGACATTTCATATTTGGACCAGTTTTCAATACGAGTATCAAACTTCAAATAAAATCCGGGTCTTTAGCGTTATATAATCTATTATTTTTTCTTAAAGATGAACAAGGGATTTCCATTTAAAAAAAGGTGTATGATGACGATTTGGTTGTTTTAGTTTCTAACAACTTGATGCCCTACTATAAATAATTTGTGGAAGATTTATACTTGATGGTAGAAATTTAAACCCTAAATCATGATCAGGGTAATTTTTTTTTTTATAAAAACAAATGCAAGTAAAAACAAAAAAGTGAGTTCAATTTTAGATAAATAGAGAGTGTATTTTATGTTTAGTCGAAAGGAAATTATAAATGCAATCTTACTTAAAAATATTATGTGAAGTGCTATTACTATCATAAGGTTAGGCATGTCAAAAAATATTTTCTGAAATGACAGTATGCTCTTTCTAAGGAGTCAAGTAAATGTGGCACGTGTTGAAGTTGAATGAGAGTTTGAAGAAGAGTATGATATGACATCATGCTCAAATGGAATTTCTATTAGTTGATGGTTCTTTGCTTCTGGTCTATTTAAAATTTTTCACTTGTCTTAATGACTGGTATGTCAAATTTATAACAAACACAAGTTTTTTTATTTAGTTTTTGTGAAAATCATCTAGAATCGGATGTCCAAGACCAACAATTGGTGATGCAAGAACACAACTCTGTTGAAGCAAGAAATCATGAAATGAACAAAAACTGATAGATTGTATTCAAGAAAAGAGGATTGTTTATATAAAGCTTACAATAGTCTATTGGCACGCACCCAAACACAAAGACTTAATGGACTTCCTGGGACAACAATAGATGGCTTACACCTTGAACAAACCACACTGCATACAAGAACAACAACTCTCACTCCACACAATCCACCACAAATGCCTTGGAGGACATGGCTATAAATACGTTGGTTGAGTGCATGATGACTTAGCTAGACAAGGTGAGTGAGTGGGCTCCTCCACTATGGGTGGAAAGAGCACTAAAAGAACACAATGGAAAAGTGAGAGTGAACTAGAGACTCAGGGGAGCAAGCGGAATGGAGACCCCATCTACCCACTGACTTCATGCACTTATGTGTGCATGATGATGTAAAAAATAACCTAATATCCACCTTAACAAGTTGAATTATACAAGTGTACTAAATACTTACATGAACAACCCCCCTTTAAGTGTAGCTTAAGTGGGTAATAGATTCAGGGCCTGATAACTTGCCCTGATCAAGAACCCAAGTACAAAATTATATCTCATAAAGTGTAAAAATGGAGAAAACTCGTAGGAAAAAACTCCCTCCCCGACGCCCCCTCCCCCCCCCCAAAAAAAAGAGAAAAGAATAGGAAACTAAAATACCTTCCAGATGATGATGTTGAAGCAGTCAGTACTCCAAGTACAACTCGCAAGATGATGAAGGTTGATGATGAGATCCTTTGGCTGAAGATTGTAGAAGCTCCATCCACATCAAACAATGTTTCTTCCCTTTGGCAAAGGAAGAACACAATGTGTGTACTAAAAGTTTGCCCATTCCATAATGGAAGATGAAGGCATTAGTATGAAGATATATGAATGTGGTCCAAATCGGATTTGTGGCATAGGTCTGGGAAGATTGTGTATAAAAGTTGAAGGTAATTGCACTGAAATAGACAAATCAAAAGAATGACATGAACATTCACTAGAAGAATGTCCATATGAAGAGGAGAGCATGGCTCAATAACTATCAAAACTGAAGAAGATTCTATAAATGAAGCACACAGATATGCAATATGAATATTCACATGAACATGAGTCGTCAAAGCTCTTAATGAATGTTCTTGCACTAGAAACAGTAGAGTCTTCCGAAGTGCTAGTCTGTGGTGGTTCTAGAAGAACATCTTGTATAGGAATGAATGTAGACTCTGCAATAAGATAGCTAAGGTTTAGCAGAATCTCATCTCATAATGGTGGCTTGACAAAAGGAAGAGCACTGTCCATGATGAATATGTCATCACAAGAAATAGAAATATGAAGAAATAATACAACAGCCTCAAAAGAGACAATAGGAAGTGGAGGAGTGATATAGGTCATAGTAGGATCCCTAAAAAGACTCTGAAGAGTGCTCCAAACAATGAAGGGACACTTTGTGTGCTTGATATGGTGGTTTAGATCCCATGAAACGTGCAAAAATAAGTGATCATAGACAGTCACAAGAGTCAGTTCAATCATCATATTGCTCTGGGTCAATAAGAGAATAAATTTGTTTATATAAGAATGAAATAAGTTTCCGTTCCTTGAGTGAACATTCCATGTACAACCACCATGAAACATAATTGGTATTTCCTAGAAGGACCACTAATGTAGACTCAACCTTCTTTCTCTAGAGTCTCTCAAATGGAGTCATCATCACTGAGAGAAGACATTAAAGAAGTGCAAGACTGCACAGTACAAACTACAATGAACCCCTAAAGTATTCTCATGAATGAGACATCGGGTATAGTCGAGAATGCGTCCAAGTGAGCAATCAGTGCTAGAGTCATGAAGGATAATGCACGTTCAGAATGGAGATGTCTAATATAATTGAAAATTTATTCATGTGTGAACAATTATTGCATGTCGTAAAATACAGAAAGTAATAGGACCCATAACATTGATAACCCCCCTAAATATGACACTTTATAAATTTAGTGCGTTTAAAATAAAAATAACACTGATGAAACGGTAATGAAAAATAAAGCACTTTTACAAAAAATAGCACTCAAATCTGAGTTACCGAGCAAAAATTATGGCTAATAACATTTTCTATCATTAATGACCTATTTAATGAACTTGCACTTAAAAGTTTAAAAAATTTGACCAAACAAAGGGTAAGATAACCTTCCAACCATTCGTTAAAATCAATATGAAATGTAAAATACAATGATTTCGATTATGAAAGAGAATTGACCTCTTGCCACCCTGAACCTCACCCTTAATCTTTATCAAAAGAAAATAGGAAATCAATTTACAAACCAATGAAACAATTTTCTTTACAATATATTGTTTTTGTTGGTAAAAAGAATAAAAGACTTGTCCTTTCACAATATTCACCTCCTTTCGCCAATCCCACCATGTGCAACAAATTGATTTTGTCCTCCACCAATAATTAAATGTTCGCCGCCACTCTACGAAATGCTGTGTCAACCGTAGGAGATTAGGAGGAGCCATGGGTACAGCAACGAGAACGACAAGGGAGTACAAAATGACGCATGGCTCAGCTAGGAAACCATCGATGAGAGCAGGCTTGGTGGAATGGCAAGCAAGGTCGTGATGGTAACGTGGAGACCGCCAAGGGCACGTCGACCGAGGTTTGCAGGTTGTGGCAAGGTCATTGGAGCAACATCATCTTTAATCGGTGAATGTCATGGAGGAGCAGGTCGTTGAAAGGCTAAACAATCCTTCAAAACTAAGACATTGCAAATAAAACCTGCCAAAAGAGATAGACGGTGGAGCACCAAGCCGTAGAAGCCAACGTTCAGCCTGAACTTACACAATCACCAGATCGACTTTTTTTGCGCCTCGAACCCTCAATAATGTGGTGGAACAATTTCAACGAAATGTGACCAAAACTAAACTATGGATGAACAATTGCAAACTAGATTGAAATTCTCTCTTTATTCCCTAAGATAGAGAAGGTCACAGATTTCTTACAAAACATTTTGATCAGAGCCTATGCTCTACAACCACAGAATTGATTAACATAAGCCATAAACAAACAAGCAAATGCCGTTTGAGTGTTAGAGGAAAATGCACTGCAAATGAAACACTCGAACTTGCAAATTTCCTCTCACTAAAGATGGAGAATACAAAGCAGTCTATTCAGGATTTCAAACTATTCAACAACAAAAAAAAATTGATGATCGTTACCATCATCCGGAGCTCTGATACCATGTGAGAATTGTCTAGAATTGGACGTTCAAGACCAACAACTAGTGATGCGAACACACAACTCCGTTGAAGTAATAAATCATGAAATGAGCAAAAACCGGTTGATTGTATTAAGGAAAAGAGCATTGTTTATATAAATCTTACAATACTCTGTTGGCACGCACCCAAGCACAAAGGCTTAATGAACTCCCTGACACAACAATAGATGGCTTACACACTGAACAAACCACACTGCATACAAGAGCAACAATTCTCACTCCACACAATCCGCCACAAATGCCTTGGAGGACATGCCCATAAATAGGCTAGTTGAGTGCATGATGACTCAACAAGACAAGGTGAGTGGGAGGGATCCTCCACTATGGGTGGAGAGAGCCCTAAAGGAACACAGTGGAAAAGTGACTTGAGTGCACTAGGCACTCGGGGGACCAAGTGGAATGGAGACCCCATCCACCCACTAAGTGACCCCATACACTTATGTGTGCATGATGACATCATGATGATGTCACAAATCACCTAATAGACCTAATATCCACCTAAGCAAGGTGAATTATACAAGTGTAGTAAAGACCTACACCAACAATTTTATTAGGTGATGGAAGATCAGACACCATAGAATGGATATGAGATATCCACATAGTATTGAATAATGATATAAAATTCATAGTAAAGAATGTTAGGTATGCTCCTATAATGAATAAAAATATCCTATCTATTAATCAGTTAAATGAAAATCCCAACATTTTAGTGAATTTATCTCGGAAGAATTGCATAGTGTCTAATGTAATACAAGACATAGTAGTAGCCTTAGGCATTGGAAAAAGTGTATTTTATAGGATTTTTGACCTTACCATAGTCAACTTACATGTATTAGTTGTGGAGGGTAATACCAAGATTTTGTGACATGAGAGATTTAGATCTAACATCTCAACCTTTGGTACTTAGAAAAACTTAGCAAAGCCAACATGGTTCTTGGTTTGCCTAATATCCAATATAATTAGGATATGTGTGTAACGTGTTTGATTGAAAATTATAAGTGGAATCCATTTTTGACTAAAGGTGCATGGCGTATAAGTGGACTCTGATATCTCATTCACATCAATCTTTACAAGCCATCCTAGACATCACCTACAATCCTTTGTGCGAGCTATTTAATATTAATGGTGGATGATTTCTCTAAGAGGATGTGGGTATAATTCTTGAAAAATAAGTTTGATTTTTTTTAGCATTTGAAAAGCTTAAAGTGTTGTTGGAAAATCAGATAATTAGATAGATCAAAACTCTAAGATCTAATAGTGGGGTTGAATACACTTCCAAGCAGTTCAAGGACTATTGCAACAATGATGGTATTCATCAATAGTTGACATCCTTGTACACTCCACAATAGAATGTGTTGGTTGAGAGGTCTAACCTAGCTATCATGGCAATGGCTTCGTGCATGATGCACATTAGGGGCATGCCATACAAATGCTAGCAAGAAGCGGTAAACGTGACAATGTATATCATGAATATAAATCCTTACAAAGCTTAACATGATGTCAAACCTAAGGAAACTTAGATTGGATTCAAACATAAAGTAGCAACTTTTTATGTTTTATGTTCCACAACATATACTTTAGTTCTCGATAGGAAAAGGAGTATACTAGATTCCAAGAAAACTAAATATTTATTTGCTAGCTATAGTGACCAATATAACACCTACAAACATATTGATATTTCCACTAAAAAGATAATCATTAGTCAAGATGTTGATGTGAAGGAGATGCAATCCTTATTTTTTTGTAACTAGGAAACAATTTGTGAGGTTTGAATCTAGTGTTGTGGCTATTTTGAAAGATGAGGAATCTAGTTGTTCTATTACTCCTTCACACACTTCAGTGTAGTAGCCCATGGTTAATATTTAAAATACTCCACTACTATATCAATGATGTCAATATACATTAGTCAACTATCCAATTGATATTCAACCAACATAAGATTGTTTGGTGCAACAGAGGCCTAAGTTGTTCTACTCCACCATATAGGATGCAAAGGAGGATGAAATGCCTCAATCAGATGCACATCCCCAAAATACTAGAAATAAAGTTGTTGATTCGACTGAGCATGTTAATTTTTATCTTGGTTATGATTATTTTACAATACCTGAACTGTAGATATATTCCAAAGAAAAATTTAACCTTGAATGGGAGATTTCTATGCATGCTGAATATGATGCATCAATTCAGAACCATACCTATAAATTGGTGAAATTACCTTGAGGTAAACAAACCATTGGATGAAAATGGGTGTACAAAGTCAAATGCAAATCTAATGGTACTTTAGAAAAGAACAAGGCTCATCTTGTTGCAAAATAATTTTCCCAACATAAAGGAAAAGACAATGAGTATAATTTAGATCCTACTACAAAGATGGTCACATTTCGATTACTTCTCTCCATGGCTTCTCAATTTGGTTACAAGGTGTTTAAGATGGATTGGAAGAGTGCCTTCCTAAATGAAAGACTTAGATGAGGAGGTTTGCATGGTATAGCTTGAAGGTTTTCAAGTACCTATTAGTGATCATCTAGTTTGCAAGTTGATCGAGTCAATATATGTGACTAAATAGGCTCCATGAGGCTGGTATATTAAGATGGGTTGGTATGTATAAGATTTTAGATTCTAAGGAGCCTTTTTTATATGAATATTTATGTTAAAAGTGATGGCAATGACATTGTGATAAATATTGTCTGTGTTGATGATCTTGCCATCATAGGTAGTGGGGCCACTATAATACATGTAAAATTAGATTTGTTTATTGATTTTGACATGATAAATTCAGACCTCTTGCACTATTGATTAGGTGTAGAATTATGGCAACATGACTATCTCACTTTTATAGCTTAGGTCAAATATGCCATGAATCTCTTGAATTTTTTGGGATGATAGATCAAAATCCCTCTTCTACACTTATGAACGTCGTGCTGAAGTTGTTAGCCCATGATTATTCATCATCAGTCAATGAAGCATTATACATGAAATTGGTGGGAAACCCAATATATCTTATGTCCACATGATTGGATATATGTTTTGCTATTACCTATCTTTCTCTATTTTTGTCTCAACTGAAGCTCATACATTAGACAACAAAAAGATGAGTTATGAGATATGTCAAAGAAACTCTTGATTTTGGCATCCTATATTAGAGGACACAAAAATTTAGATGATAGTATATATAAACTATGATAGGGGAGGCTCAATAGATACTCAAAAGTCTAAATTCGAGTAAATTTTTATCTTTGGTTCAAGATTTGTTTTGTGGCAAAGCAAAATTTAGTAAACTATGGATATATCTTCCATTACAACAACATATAAAATATCAATCAGTGTCAATTGTGAATCAGTTTGGTTACATCGGATTTCAATTAATCTTTAGCTTTCTCAAACTACACCTACTCCATTTTTCATTTTCTGTGACAATCAAGGTATATTGAAGATGATGAATAATCTGATATATCATGCTTTACCAAACAAATTGACATTCAACATCACTACAAATAAAAATTGGTTGATTTTAGTGATATCTCTCTTCACCTCTGTCCTTTCAAAGAGCAACCTGTAGATGTAATGATTAAATCTCCTGATCCCATTGTATTTGTAAAAAATAGAAAAAAAACTTAGAGTTGTGTCCACTTCAACAATTAAAAAAAGATATTAAAAATATTAATTAACTATTAATTATATATTAATTAACGATTTAATTTTAAGCCTCTTCAATTTTATGTAACTTCTTTTTTATTAATAAAACACAAACTAAACGAATATATCAATGTGACTTCAATTTCTATTTATTATTTATTTCATCCTTACCAACAAAATAACTGTAATAATACTCCACAAAGTTGTCACCGATTTTGCCCTTAAATATTTTCAATGAACGACATGATTTTGTGTTTCCCCATATGCATGAAGTTTTGAAACTATTATTGGAATACCAAATTAATCCTAAGCTCTCTAAATGTGATTTTCAATAAGGGAACTTGAATATTTTAGGCATATTGTATCCTTTTAGGGTGTCCATGTGATCCAAAAAAATATCAAAGCAATTGTGGAATGTCTACTTCCAATGACTATTAAGGGGTTTAGGGAATTATTTGGCCTTACATGATACTGGGGGAAGTTTATGAATACTCAAACCCCACATTTTATATCCTCTTAAATTCTCCTAAAAAGGATGGCTTTGTGTAGATTTATGAGGAAAACATTTGAAGCCCTAAAGCCAGCCATGTGTAATACTTAACTTTGACCTTAAAAAAAAAAAATCATTGTGCTATGTGCTACTTTTTATATTATAATTGTAAATTTTTAATGCAAGATGGTTAACCATAAGCATTTTAAAGTTGGAAATTGAAATCAAGGTATGTGTCCACATACAACTAAGAAAAATAAATGGTGATCGTACTTCATGTTGTTAAGCAATGGCATCCTTACCACATGGGAAAACACTTCAAACTTAAATTGATGGTGATAGATTAAAGTAATTCTTAGAGAATAATTTATCTGTAAGATTACATGAATGGGTTACAAAAATGGAAAGGTCATTAGTAGATTTTGAGGAAAACACATTAGAATTAGTTTCACTTTTTTTTTAAATTTTATTTGAAACTTGTCACACTTTGTGTCATAAGAATTTGATGATGTAATTAATATTACTTACGATACATTAATAGTAGATAAGGTTATAAAAACTTATAATTTGGTAAATATTTTATTGTAGTATAATGTAAATCAATGTTTATAATGTAAATCAGTGTTTGTATCAATAATATATTTTTTTCATGGCATTAAATATTTTGAAGGAGGATTCAGGGATAAAATCTGATATAATTGTATCACACCATCTAATGTTAAAGGATTGGTCTTAATTGTACCTCAAATATCAAAATTTATTTTTAATACCTCTCGTGGCATAAAAATTAGATAATCATAAATAAATCATCCTCTCAAGTAATAAATTATCCATCATTTCACTAATTCTATATATATTCTATTTTACAACATACTTCAAAATAGCCAAAATCAGATTCTAATATCGAAAAAAGTGAATCTTAATATCTTAATATCGAGGAAATCAAATTTTAATGTGGAGCAAATTGAATTCATATATAAAACAAATTAGATTCCAATATATAAGAAATTATATTTCAATATTGAAAAAAATAAAATTTAATATCGAAGAAATTAAATTCCAATAACAACGTTATTATTTTTCGTTGATAGAGTTTTTAAGTTTATTATCATTATTTAATTAAAATGTTTGTATTAATTGTATTCTAAAAATTCGAGTCTAATAAATTGAAATATATTTTATTAATTGAAACTTAAGATTAATAATAAGACATGTGAAACTCATATATATACTTATATTATTTTGTAACATAAAATAAAACTATTTATATTTTGATTAGTTGCAAAGAGGAACAATTGTATATTATACAATGTAAAGAAAAAATCTCATAGTATTCAAATATCAATATTGGAAACCTCATGACCGCCAGGCTCCTAACAAACTTATATATACTATTAATAATATACGTGCCACTAGGTTCATAACAAACTTATCTATATCTTATTAATAATATATGTTATAATTAGGAAGTATGAAATATAAAGAAAAATGTTTGGAACTTGTTAGTCGTTAGGATTTTAACAACTCTTACATCTATATAACAATGTGTAAAATTTGGCAGCCATTAGGTTTACAACTTATATGCAAATTTTGTGGAAATTTATGCAATATATTTAATTTAATATAAATTATATTAATTATAAATTAATGAAAGGTTAACAGTGTTTAATAATAATAATACCTTCTTTTAATGATGGGTTATGGTATATAAGTGAGTCCTACTTAGTGGTCAAGTGCATTTAAACTTGAAAAAAAAATTGAGGTTCATTTGAATCCCTTTTGTTCGAATTTTCATGTGTACTTTTTGAAGGGGGTTCGAACGTTCAAAGGAGGTCAAAGGTTTATTTTGGCATTTGATTAATTTAAATGATATTTAGGGGGGTTTGAATGAACCTCCTTCGTTCGAACTCCATGTGGCATCAAATTCTTACCCATTGAAGTGGAATTCTATTATTGGCTTAAAATTACCACTTCGCATGTCACGTATTAGGATGAAAAAATAAAATTAAAACATGTGGCTCTACATATAAATAGGTCTTTTTTATGAGCTTTCTAATAATATATATATATTTTTTTAATTTTAATAATATTTATTTTGATTTATTTGTAAAATATACTTTTTATAAAATTAAATACTATGTGTTTGAGGCACTTGGAAAAATAGGAGACTATGACCAAAAAAATTATAAAATATCAATGCACTCAACTTTAATGTTTTTTGTTCTAATGGTGGAAAAATTAGTCTATTTCAACAAACACACACACACACACACACACACATATATCATGAGGAGAAGACATAAACATTGATATTCTTTACTTTAATCATTAAACAATTAATAAAAAATATTTTTTGATCAAAACTCGTGAAGACATAAGCATTGATATTCTTTACTTTAATTATTAAAAAATTAATAAAAAATATTTTTTGATCAAAAAATTATAGAAAATTAATTTTGCACTACATCCATGATATATATATATATATATATATATATATATATATATATATATATATATATATATATATATATATATATATATATCACGAGGAGAATACATAAGCATTGATATTCTTTACTTTAATCATTAAAAAATTAATAAAAAAATATTTTTTGATCAAAAAATTATAGAAAATTAATTTTGCACTACATCCATGTTACTAAGACCTCTTTGCAAAAAATCTTGAGAAAATATTATGTTTTGAGAAAATTATGAGGAGAAATCAAGTATTCACTAAAACTTTTTGTACATGAAACATACACAATGTGTATTTAGGTATTAAAAAATCTATTTTTTATTTTTTTGAAAAAATAATAAATGTAATCTATACTTAAAATGAAACATTTTATTAGTTTACACCATTTTCACATTTTATACAATTAAGTCACTATTGTCTATACAAATTAAGTAATATTTACATTTTCATTTTTTGTTGTCCCCTTTCTACCAAAAAATGGGACACAGTATTATGCTTCAACCCTGATATATTTTAAAAATATCTAAATACATATTGGAGATCATAGCACATGTTAAGTTTCCAACAACGATTATTTTTATCGAAATATATTTGGAACTTAGTCATTGTTGCACACTTGATGCAATTTATGTCAGGGTCCAAACGAATGGAAATCAAACCATAGTGGCTAAAACATAATTTATTCATTATTTTCCAACCCAATTCATTCAATCCAACCCTTTTTGTTGTCCATTTTTTTGATGACCAAAATTTGCTTCTTTTAATGGAAATTTTAAACTGGTAAGCATGTAATTGCATTAAACTCAAAATATATTTGAATGAGAGAAGAGATAGGGGGTATGAGTAGTCAAAATAAATATCTCAACCTATTATAATATATACTCAATGTATAATAAACCTTACATAGAACTTGAATTGCTATTTTTGTTGAAATATATTTTTTAGGCCTTTCAAAGGCAGAGACACATACACACAAAACACCACAAAATTATATGAAATAAATAAAATTTTATTATTAAATGAATTCTAGGTTATAATCACCTCAAAATGACCTAATATAGGTTCTCAAAGACACTTTTATTGAAGTATAATTGTTTTAAGGTGCTTTTTGGGATTTTAACAAAAAAATTATATATATTCAAAGCTTAATTTCTCTTTATTGAAGGGGAATGATCCCTGAACATTTTTGTGTTCGCTTTGTACATGGAAAATCCATATAAAATATTGTTTCATATTCTAGAACGACTATCCTAAATGTTACTGCCTACACACTAAAAAAACACCTATTTTCCTTTTGATTTTCACTCTTTTTTCTATTTTCTTATTGTTCCCCAAATTACTCCGCTATATTTTTTTATATCAACTTTGTTATTTAAACTTAAATATTTACAAATTAAATAATATAGAAAAAATGAATGAAAATAAAACCTATGAGTTCAATGAATAATTTCAATAACATAATGCAATCATTCATTTGAATAATATATTGAATTAAAAAACATAGATTTAAAGTTTTTATAATATAAAAAAGATTGAATTTAAATTTTGAAAAGAAAAGAGACTAAGTAATAACCTTTTTGAATAATAAATTGAACACATATTTTGGTTAAAAAACAAATGATTTAAATTTTAACAAGTGTGGTAGTGTGGCTTTAGTACCTACCGGTACTCCAATTTGCAAATTGATCCATATAATATCTAATATTAAATATATGAAAAAAAAAAAAAAACACAAGCAATAGCTTTTTTAACCCCAATACTAAGCTTTGTTGTCATGTTAATAAGTTGTCTTAAAAATTCACTTTTGTGGAATTAGGAAATAGCTGAATGACAGTATTTGAGTAGTTGTTTCTAGAAGGTTGGAGACCATGAGCTTCTTCATCAAATGACGATCACTTGCATAATCAGACATGGTCACGATAGCTTGCAACCCACATTTACATTTTAAAAGTTTTATATTTATAATGATCCTCAGTAAAAATAAGCATTTGGGTTGTGTAGAAACTTGCTTGTCTGCAAGCTTTGGCTGAATTTAGCACCATAACAATGGAAGAAAATAGTAGCTCACAATTATTTTTTACCAAGTCACGTTCAGAAAGGAAGCCCTTAACTAGCTGTTATGTTCCAGCAATCACTGACATGGCAATAGGTCCCACCAATTTGCTCAAAAAACTAAAATGTAAGATTTTAAATGTCCTTCAGTTAAAAGCTATGGTTTTTCACTACTGTGACCTGCATTCACAGTTTTTTCACTCTCTAAAACTCCCTACATATCAACCCAAAAAAATATGAAAAAACACATTCAGAAAGCCAAGGCTAACCTGGTGGATATTTGTTCCTAGTTGATGATCTGGGTTTCATGGTAATTACTATTAGGATAGGTTCTGCAAACAAATATTGAATTGTAATTTGTAGTAGAAACAAATCCTGTGACAAAGATGTCCTATCATGGTGGACTTCGTAATTGCCATATAAACCACTACATACATTGCTAAACATGCACCATGTGAATTGTCTAGATAAACTTCACCTTGTCTACCAAATGACATGCAATTAATCCAAATGGCATTCATTTTTATCATCACGTGCACGTTCCAAATGGCATTCTGTTCTACCATTAGGTGTTACAAAATATTTCAATTTCGCACCATAGTTTGTAACCATCCAGCATTCAATCATTTTGCACAAAAAAAGTGCAGTACCAAGTCCGTAGACTTTAGGAAAATAAATATCATGAAAAATCAAAATGATTTGGTTGGACAAGTTTGGGCAATTTAATTGGCAATTACTATTAACTGAGAAATTGATTAAAAATTGTTATGTCATCCGTGAAACATTAGGAAATTGTAAAACATGAAAATTCAAACCATTTTTTTTGGGGTAGCAGGCAACGTTGACTGAAGTAAAAGTCGGATGCAAATACAATATCACCTCCGACAGGTACTAATAACACAACAGAGATTGAAATAAAATTTTAATTACAATACTCAATTACATTAAATCGTTTAATATAAATAATAATTAGTTACTAGTTATTTATTAATTATTGATTCATTTTTAAACCTCTTCAATTGTTTGTAACTTATTTTTGTTTAATAAAACACATACTACATGAATATGTTAGGGTGACTTTCATTTATCTTCATTGTTTCTTTGATCCTTACCAACATTGGTATCAGAGCAAAGTTCGTGAAAAGACTAGGAAAATTGTTAGGGCATGAATAACGAGGAGGCATTTGTGTATGTTGTTGATTTTTCCAGGGCATGAGATAACTAAAAATAAAGATTAGCAAGAGGAAGGAAACCAAATGATTTTTAGAGTCATGGTCGGTTGAAGTGAATGATTCATGAGGATGATTAACACATAAATAACAAAAGATGAGATGATCATGAGGATAATTCACGAGTAGGAGAAATAATGGTCTAGGGAAAATCATGTCAAATTTATAGTGGGATGTGAAGATTGGGAGACACATAAATCATCTTATTATTAAAATCATATTTTAGAAAGAAAAGACTAGTATAGACTAGAATGCCAAAGCTATGACACAACAAGTTATAGGAAAGCTCTGCAGGCTCAAATTCATAATTTCTAGAGATGAAAAAGTGTAGTTTATATTTTCAAATTGATTCATGATTTACAAAGCTAGGGCACACATCTAGGGTTTCACTATGCAAAACATTATGGATGTGATTTATAGATTATTGACAAAAGTTATAGACTAGAATGAATTTGTGTAATTTTTTGTAGACATGTAGAATATTTCGCAGATATATTTGCAAACATCTCTATGTAGACCTTTGTATGAAACAAAGTTTATTGGGTGATTGCCATAATTTATACAAAATTTTTAGACTAGAATGATCTGTTGAAGACCAAGTACATGTTAGAGTATATTTCTCATGCTTGCTAGGTTCTAGCTAAGATTTTCGTCCTTTTGCTAGTTTTCTCCTATGTGAGGATTTATCCCACATTGGATAGTTAGGATTGAGTCTTGTTTTCCCTTGTTTACTTAAGCAAGGGATCTACATTGTATTATACATGATTTTTTCATATGCTTATTATGAATAACAATTGGTTTTGTTCACAACCACTTTATTCTTTGTGTATATTGAAGCACTCATGACTATGGTAATGGTGTGTTGGAGAGATATTGGTTGAAGAGTGTTGTGATCTCTTTCATGGTATCAGAGCCTTATATTATTTAACAATTTGGACTTGTGATAGCTAGAAAATCTATCACTAAATGTGTAGATCTTGCACCCAACAACACCTTCCAAATTTTCCTTAGTGAAAGGCATTGAGAAAGAATCCATTACACATACTCCATTGAGTAGCCTCTAGTCCACACAAATGTGAATGCGACCGTCCTTATTGATTTTGATCACCATGGGACTAATCTATTTAGATTATTTAATGGTAGTAATAACTATATCACATAACATGCTATCGATTTCCTCTTTAACCTGAGTGCACAAATTTGTGTTCATTCGATATGGTCATTTCCTCACTAATCGAGTGCCTTTAACTAACTTGATGTGAATTTTTCCCAATAATGGATGAAATCATCTCATTTATCTGTAGTTGTGTGGGAAAATTTCCTAATACTCATGTAAAAGTTCAAAAATCTTGGTTATCTCAACATCAGACCAATAATTTCTGACTGTGGCTAGTTTAAGAGCTTATCTATTCTAATGTTCTGTTGAACCATTTGGAGTGGTGTGGAATACAATTTTTTATTTGACTGCATCATATCTCTAATATCATGTGCCCCACACTACATATGTAGATTTAAGTGGTTAAATGATGGCTTTGGTTGATCAAAACTATTACCCTCATCAACTTGGTATATAACATTTTGCTTGCCCTTTTAGATCTATTCCTAATGGTCATATTCAGAGTGGAAGTCCAGTTCCAACTGAACCATGGTAGGAGTATCAAGTTCTTAGAAGATGGGGAAATTATCCTTAGTTTCACCATACTTGTGTTGTATCTGATCTTCAACTGGTTCCTGATCACCCATAACTACTTGGTGGATCACTTGTAGAGATAAATTAAAATCTATCCTTGGTGAAGAAAATGCAAAGGTGGAAAGTAGACCATGTTTGATGCACTTCAAGGTATCTGTATCTCTGCATGTTTCTTAGTGAATGTACCATGCCCTATCCTAGGTGAGTAAGGTACCATAGAATGTATATACCCATAAGAATTCAAGTTAATTTTTTTATCAACACTCCAAAATCTTTCACATTGTGTTATACATTATTCTGAAGAAGTAATACCACTATAACTTAGGGTGGCATGAACATGGTTTTCATGGTGGAAATGATTAAGCATGGTTCCATGTACTTTTTCCCATGTATCCAATTGGTACCAATGAGTATACTACCATAGAGAAACTATCCCTTGAAATAAAAAGGTGATCATTCAGAACCTTTCATCCTCATTAACATAGTAAGCCTCTAATTATTGCAAGTATTCCTAGACCTCCATCTATCCATGAAACCTAGGTACCTGGTCTAATTATAAGGGCAGTCCAGCCATCAGGTATCCACCAATGAGGTGAACAATTTTTTGGCACTAAATAAGCTTTTAGTGGGAACTTAGGCAACTTTATGAAACACCAAAAACACACCTTGATAGATCATATGCACCTTGAACCTAGTGGTCACAAGTGATACTCATAGTGTCAGAAATAGTTTAAGTGTCTTCCCATCGCAAGCTGCCATCAAGAGTAGGATCCACATTTTCATGTCCTTGAGTACTAATGTTCTAGACTATATTAACATCTTCATCAACATCAATAAGTTCCACAAATGGAGGTCCTTGGTCATTATTTATAAGATGACTATGTGTTGAGAGTCATAATCAAACCTAATATACCTCTTCTTGAAATGCAAGTTAGCATTGCTTGCATAGCACCAAGGTCAACCCAAAAGAGTAGGGAAATCATTAGCTTCAACAAGCTCAATTACCTTGAAATCACCCTTGAATTTAACTCCTCAGATGTTGACAATGGCATCCTTAAGAATGCCTATGGGTAGTACACAAGTCTTGTTGGCCATAAATAAGACATGCGAGGAGGGTTGTAAAGTGGGGATCCCCATATTTTTTTAGGTGTCTTTGGTTAGAAGATTAATTTATAATCTAATGTCTACCAGGATGTCATATTGATAAGGACCTCTTTGTCACACTCGAGGTTTGGTTGAATATGATTATCTTATCATTGTGTATGGTTCAAATGATGGTCCTATGAAGGCTTTACCATTTTATATCATATCCAAATTTTGAAGAGAGTAATGATGTCTTAATTAAGGAAGAATTTGCACATCTCCTGAAACTCATCATGCCCTAAGTTCGTGGGTACCATATCTTGTTGCATCTTGGCCCACATTTTAGCATCCTATCCTTTAAAAACTCAATTTTGACTTATAGGTCCTGGAATAAGGCCATTATCTCATGAAACACTTTTTTCTATTATTGATCATCAAGATAGTGTTGCACATGAGGTTTTTCATGTTAAACCTTTTTAGCAGGTGTATTTGAAACTAGTTGGGAACGAGCACAACTCTTGTTGGAAGAATAAACATTGAGAGGGGGGGGGGGGGTAAATCAGTGTGAAAAAAATTAATACCAATTCCATTCACTATTCATTATCCATTCAATCATACATCACTTAATCTAACAACTTCATGAAAGCACATACATAGAAAGCATGAATCAAAAGAACACATCACATGAACACAAATTATATGTGGGAAACCCTCATGGGGGAGAAAACAAGCTTTGAAATATTATCATATAAAGGATTACATCAATTTAGAATAGCACCAACTGATCAAGGAGCATCCACCCCTTAAATTAGACAAGCACCCACTTGCCCTTTAGCTAGCACCAACTAGCAAGGCGGCTACAACCCCCTAGGTGATCAAGCACCAACTTAACCACCTCATATTTGATTTACACTTTTGAACTGATGTATTCAACACTTGATTATGGATCTTTTGATATTATAAACTCCCTTCACTTCTGGATACTTATACAAACCCTCAACACCAAGCTTTGCACTTAATACATGCAAAAACAACCCTTCACCAAAATTTGCCTACCATCACAAGGAAGCCTCCAAAAATTATGAAACCACTTGCATTCACATCAAAAAATATACTGATATAATTGGTACCTTTCTCAGATTCAAAACCCATACAAAAATCTCTCACCAAACCCTCTTTTATTTCATCCCAAATCTGTGGTTAATTCACATATGCAACCTTATACAAAATAATTCATATACACATGCATATAAGCTTGAATCAACTCAGAAGACACTCATTACCTTCAGTATGAATTTAGGTACTGAAACAAAAAATTTATTCTCTAATTATAATCCTTTTCATTCCATTTTTCATATCTTCAAATCACTCTTTAATTCATCCCCATATTCAATTGCACACACACACCAACATAGGCCTAAATTGCCTTTTTATAAGCTTGTCACAAGCTTACACTCAAGCTATTTCAGTCAATACCTCTTATTTACATGAATAAAATAAAAATATCATTATGGACATGAGAAATACTATCCATAATCATTCATAAGGTTGTCCATGCTTCCAATGGCACAAATCCCACTCACAAGGCTTAAGGAAATGGCCCCCAATTAAGCACAAGTTACATTAAAACACTTTTACAATACAATAACTCTTCTTCATGATACACAACCTTTCATGGATGACCAAAAAAATTTCCCCCACACATGGAAAATATCAAAAACACCTACATAGGTCAGCCATATCATCCATAGGTCTCACTTAAGCCATCTCCCATTTCTCTTTAAGCTTAAGTGCCCTTTATAGGCTCCATAGAGATCCACTTCACCTTTTAGCACTCCACCAAGTAAATTAAAAACACAAAACCACTATTATGATTATTTAATTTAACCACATAACCTATATTACCTTATAAATACCTAAAAAATATTACAAAACCTCTTTTAACCTTGCTTACACTTGAAACACATCATTTGGCCTTAAAGGCCCGTTAGGCTTAAATAACCAGAAAACATTGCCTTCACTAAAAAGACCATAACTCAATGAATATAGAATTTATATGAAATATACACATATGGATGGAAATATTAATACCTAATAACATCATCCAATCAATTATACACCTTCATTTAGCTTCATATGGCTCATAAAAACCTCTGAAAGAAGCTCACTCAGATCTACAATAAATATAGTCAACAATAGTCAACTTTTACCTAAAATATATTCACTTGTATGAACATTAAAGACACCAAACCACTTTTAGGGTGATAAATATGGTGTATAATTCATATATTTTTTTAATACCAACAATATTTTATCAATACCTTGTCTTCTACAATCAATTCTTTGCACTCTGCTTTATTCAAAAAAGGCACAGTCAACCATAGTCAACTTGCTCAAGTAATAAATGCAACTATAATAACTATAAATGACTATAAAAAATTTTTTTTAATCAAAATTTAATTCCTCTAACACTTTTATTTTTAATTCACCTTCAAATTCAACCTTCATAAAAAGATATGATCAAAACACTGCTGACTGGTTCACTAGAAACAATACAGTCAACCATAGTCAACTTGATCAAGCAATAAATGCAAATTTAATGAATATAAAGACCTATACAAAAAAATTTTGAATTAATTAATATACCAATTTTAGTTTTAATTCAAATTAAAATTCAACCTTCATCAAAACACTGCTGACTGGTTCACTAGATCATGCAAATTTGGCTAAGTATAAAAACAACAAAATCTGCTCGAGAGACCAACTTTGCACTGCCATATATTTTGACTCACACATCCTCAATATATGAAACCTGACACATATAAACTAGGTAAAATTATTAACACATCCATATTACCAACTTTCTCTTAATCATCCACATGTGCCAATATTGATGCCACCAAGACCACTTATGGCTAAATGAACACAATGAAGCACCATATGAGTTCCACCCATGCACACTATGATCCAAATAATGGAATACCTCTGATATGACCCCTAACACATTATAAATACCTCATATTCATCCATAAACAACTATAATCATGCCAAAATCGAGCCACAAGAAGGCACACTCCAAACACCCTAAAGCACACATATTGCACACTTTGTCATTGACTCAGTTTGACCCTTGGGCACACAAGACACCTTGTCCACTTCACATGGAAAATTACATAAAATCATTGAAAATTATAAAAAAAAATATCCCCATTTTTCATTGATGTCAACACCTTAACAAACAACTCAAACTTCTTCTTTCTCCTCAAGAACCTTCTCACAACTAGAACCTTCTCCCCCTTTGACACAATGACAAAGTGGGCAAAACTGATCTTGAGGAACTGAAAACAAAAACACATGGATAAGACCATCTGAAAAATATGATACAAACTCCCCCTTATCTTTAAATCACCTCTTCTTGTCTTGCCAATATACCTTTGAACCAAACTAGCACTTTGCTTCAACCAAGCATGCAACCATTGAAGCAAAGATACCCCATAGCACAAAAAACTCATGGAATTCACCTAGAATCATCTAAGAACGACTCCCCCTAAGATCATGCTCATATATTATCTGAACCTTTACTCAATCTTACCTTCTCCTTGGAATGAAAACATTTCACATATGCTCCCCCTCACTTTATGCATACCTTGCATTCTATCAATTGAAGAGAACATACCTCAACCTGAATGGCTCCTTGAAGCTTAGCATATATAAAGCATGCCCAAACTTCACATAATTATAAATACACCTAATTTATCTCCCCCTAACTCCAAATTATATTTTAATAAAGACAAAATATTGCAAACATATGCAAGCAAACACTCTTACAAGAACATACCAATAATGAATACCCAACTCATAGCACAACTTCAAGATACACCATGATAATTCTTCTTTCACTAGGACCCTTCATGCAAACCAAGGACTCTTAAAAAGATAACTTCTTCAACAAAAAACTATAGGAATTCAAGTCACTTACCATATATTTTGAAATATTATATACATATTTTATATGCTTTAAATCAAATTAAAGAATCCATACTAAAAAATATGCATCTCAAAACAAAGAATATACCTTGGCCCAAAGAACTAGTCTTCACTTCTCAAACTTAAAACATCACACCATATGACGCTTAAAAAGAATGAGTAATGCCTCTATGAATATTAATAGAGACACATAAAATTCCAAGGCACTAAAACACCCAAAAATTAGGAGATTCCCAAATCTCCATACTCTCACTAGATTTCTTTTCTTTCCCAAGCTTCCTCATAGGTTTGATTGGCCCATCCATCTCTACATCTATGAAAGCGTTTACACACATCTCTTCCTTATATATCTCTTCCATACTTGAAACCTATTAAACCATATAAAACACATTATCTTGACTGATATTCTCATCAATCGAATCAGCCTTGGTCTCACTTTGATCTTTCTTAATAGTCTTAGGTCTCCATAGCCATGTATGACCTCTTTCTTGCACACTAGAAGCTCCATACACCTTGTTTTGCCTTAATAACTATTCAACTTATTTATAAAATATGACCAACTCTATGACATATAAAACAAACAACGTCATTCTTACCTTTTACTTGATGATGGTGATGACGATCTCCTTTTGATAAGTTACCTCTCCTTTTGTAATCCCTTGCCATGTGACCAAAAATATGACACACATAATAATGACCATGAAATAATCTAGCATACCTTGTATCATTTGGTGGTCTAACTAATTTTATTTTTTATACATTCATGTTATCATCCTCTTGGACTATTTCTGATTTATTTTGACCTTCTTCAAGCTCACCTATCTTGAAAGTGACATTTTATTGGTCAACCTTGCTCATTTTGACCACTAACTTCTCATGCTCAACCTTTAAGGAATCTAGATCAATTTTCAATTAATCATACCCATCCTCCTTTGTCTTCAAACTTGAATTTACAACCTCTATCTTTTTTTTTTAAATTGTGAGCCAAAACCTCATATTCTACAATCACCATGGATTCACATTCTTCAAGCTTAGACTTATACATATTGCACTCTTCTTACTTTAACCTTTGATTTTTACATGAAACCTCTTGCTTATCCTTTAGATTCTAAATAACCACTTTTTCTTCCTTTATTTTATCAACTATCTTAAGATTCAAATCACATACCTTTTTCTCAAGAGATTTGACCATAGCCTTCAAATGTTGATTCTCTCTTTTCAACTATATATCCATTTTGTGCTTCTTAGGACCACCTTCAAGCTATCAAGCCTTCACAAAAGGACCCACTCTGATACCAAATGTTGTAAGCACAAAAACTGAGAGAGGGGGGGGTGAATTAGTTTGCAAACATTTACTTAAATTACATTCACTATTAATTATCCATTAAATCATACATAACTTGATCTAAAAACAACTTCATGAAAGCACATGCATAGAAAGCATGAATCAAAAGAACACATCACTTGAACATAAGATCTATGCAGAAAACCCTCATGGGGGAGAAAACCCACTAAAATAAGCTTTGGAATACTGTCATATAAATTATTAATTCAATTTATACTAGCACCAACTTATCAAGTAGCACCCACACCTAAATTAGACAAGCACCCACTTGCCCTTTAGCTAGCACCAACTAGCAAGGAGGCTACAACCCCCTAGGTGATCAAGCACCAACTTAACCACCTCAGATTTGATGTCCACCTTTGAACTAATGTCTTCAACACCTAATTATGGATATTATAATATTATAAACCCCCTTAACTTGTGCATACTCATACAAACCCTCAACACCAAGCTTTGCACTTAATACATGCAAAAACAACCCTTCACCAAAATTCAACTACCCTCACAAGGAAGCCTCCAAAAATTATGAAACCAATTGCAATCACATCGTACAAATATAATTATCTAATTGGTACATTTCTTAGATCCAAAACCCATACAAAAATCTCACACCAAACCCTCTTCTACTTTGTCCCAAATCTGCAATTAATTCACATATGCAATCCGATACAAGATAATTCATATACACATGCATATAAGCTTGAATCAACTCAAAATACACTCATTAAATTCAGTATGATTGTAAGAACTAAAAAAAAAAAAATCATTCTCTGATTCTGATATTTTTCATTCCCTTTTTCATCTCTTCAAATCACTCTTTAATTCATCTCCATCTTCAATTTCACACACACACCAACATGGGCCTAAATTGCCTTTTTATAAGCTTGTCACAAGCTTACACTCAAGCTATGTCGGTCACTACCTCTTTTATTTACAGGAAAAAACTCAAAATATCATTATGAAAATTAAAAATAAAATCCATAATCATTCATAATGTTGGCCATGCTTCCAATGGCACAAATCCCACTCATAAGGCTTAAGGAAATAACCCCCATTTAAGCACAAGTTACATTAAAACACTTTTACAATACAATAACTATTCTTAATGATAAACAACCTTTCATGGACAACCAAAAAAATTTCCCCCACACATTTAAAATATCAAAAATACATATATAGGTTGGCCATATCATCCATAGGTATCACTTAATCCATCTCACATTTCTCTTTAAGCTTAAGTGCCCTTTATAGGCCCCATAGAGATCCACTTCACCTTTTAACACTCCACCAAGCAAATTAAAAACACAACACCACTATTAGGATTATGTAATTAAACCACATAACCTATATTACATTATAAATACATAAAAAATATTTCAAAACCTCTTTTAACCTTGCTTACACTCGCAACACTTCATTTGGCCTTAAAGGCCCATTAGGCTTAAATAATCAAAAAACACTGTTTTCACTAAAAAGACCATAAATCACTGAATATAGACTTTATATGAAATATCCAAATACATATTTAAATATTAATACCTTAGGAACATCATCCAATCAATGAGACACCTTCATTCAGCTTCATATGGCTCATAAACACCTCTGCAAGAAGCTCACTCAGATCTGCAATAAATACAATCAACAACAGTCAACTTTTACATAAAATATCTTCACTTGTATGAACTTTCAAGACAAAAAACCAATTTTAGGGTCATATATATGGATTATAATTCATATTTTTTTTATACCAACAATATTTTATCAATACCTTGTCTTCTAAAATCAATTATTTGCACTTTGCTTTATTCAGAAAAGGCAAAGTCAACCATAGTCAACTTGATCAAGTAAGAAATGAAACTTTAATGACTATAAATACATATAAAAAAATTTATTGGGTTAAAATTTAATTCCTATACCACTTTTATTTTTACTTAACATTCAAATTCAATCTTCATAAAAAGATATGATCAAAACATTGCTGATTGGTTCACTAGAAAAAATATAGTCAACCACAGTCAAGTTTCTCAAGTAATAAATGAAAATTTACTAATTATAAAGACATATAATTTTTTTTAATATATTAAAAATGAAGTAATATACCAATTTATTTTTACTTCACCTTCAAATTCAACCTTCATCAAAAGATATGATCAAAACACTGTTGACTGGTTCACTAGATCATGCAAATTTGGCTAAGTATAAAAACAACAAAATCTGTGTGAGAGACCAACTTTGCACTGCCATATATTTTGACTCACATATATTAAATATATTAAACCTGTACCATATAAACTAGGTAAAATTTTGAACACACCCATATTATCACTCATCCACATGTGCCAATATTGATGTCACCAATATGCCCACTCAGATTTTTCTGCCACAAGACCACTTATGCCTAGATGAACACAATGAAGCACCATATGAATTCCACCCATGCACACTCTAATAAAAATCATGTAATAAATTTTATAGGACCCATAACACATTCTAAATACCTCATAGTCATCCCTAAACATCCATAAGTATGCCAAAACTGAACCACAAGAAGGCACACTCCAAGCATGCTAAGGCACACATATTGCACACTTTGTCATTGACTCACTTTGACCCTTGGGCACACAATACACATTTTAAACTTCACACTAACACTTCCATGACATCACTTATAATTCTCTAATAACTTTGTGTAGTGATATTGACCTTGGGTCTAAATGGAGTGTTAAGGCACAACCTCCACTGAGTATTAGGAGTTTTGGCAACACGTATCATCCTGGATCCCTTATCATTTCATTATTTAGTAATGAAAACATAAAATTTGGGAAATTAATCCAAGTGATGTTTATTTTTATAAAAGGCACAAGTTGGATAAATTGTGTATTCATGCTAGTAGTGGTCTAGAGAACCACATTTATAACATGTCCTTAGTAGGAAATAACCACCTCTACATTCTTTTTCACGCCTTTGACATCTATAAGATTGAACTCCACTAGTCTCTTGGTTGTTAGATATGTAATTTTGGCACATACCTCACATACATGCTTCATGAATTTCATTAATGACTTAATTATCATTAGTATCATGTATATATGCATCACATATTTTAAAATATAGCGACACTTTAGATTGGGTCACATGCTGAAGAAAGAAATAACTCCTTACATCATGATCTTGATTTAAAATATCAAAGTACTATTTTAGTACAACATGAACATTCATTTATGGATATTTTTTCATGTTATGGCCTTCCACTTTATAGTCAACACACCACAAGCCATTGAAGTGTCATGAGCATTATTATCCATAAGCTTCTCCAAATAAGAATCCATCATAACAATCTAAGCCTCCATAAAGGGCATGATCCACGTATCTATACTTCCCATTACTTTGATGCAGAGGGTAAATTTTAGTGCCTCACATGGTTCAATGAATGTCTTAAGAGATAATGCTCATTAGAACAAAAGTATTAAATCTCTTAAAAACCACTAAGCATGTTGTGTTGTGTTTATCTCCAATGATAGATTCAAAAGAAACATTTTGAAACATGCATCATACATTCACACACTCTTCATGAGATCTTTCTTGATATATTTTAAGGCAATAATACTTTGTTTCTCAAATTAAGGGATATCAAATTCTTGGAGAAAGTAGTCTTTAATAATTCATAATTCACAACTGCTTGTTGGGGATCAAATTTTTGATACCATTTGTGCATGTGATCCAATAAAGTAGTGTCAAACTAAGTTGCCTTTCACTCTAAAGAGGTAATACCCTATGCTTGCTAAATGAGCTCACACTTGTGAACATGTTCTATTGCATTTTTAAAACCTCAATATTTAGGTAAGTGAAGTGTCATCTCGTAGAAGATTGTATGTGCACAGGATGGGGCCAGTGGACCTTTTTGTGGCATTCCTCTAGATCCTCCTAAACCTTGAGATGGTGGTCTACCAATGCCTCTTATGTTGCCCCCTAATCCTCAAGCTCTAGTAGAAACACCACTAGTACTGCCTCCCAAGCCTCCTGTAGTAATAGGTGCACTAGAGATAATGGGTGTTGGGGAGGTTGATTAGTTATTATTGGTCATGTAGTCTTCCCACTAGTTATATTTGGTTCATCGAGAATTCCAAGGTGATCCATAGGTCATTTTTAAAATATAAAGGTATAAATAAATGGTAAATTATTATCTTGATCTTACACTTTTAAAGACCATGGTTTTGATTTCATATTCAGATTCACATTCCATGCTGCTAGTATCCCAATTTCTAACAAGAATTATGTCAAACTCAAATGCATGAGCATGCACTATGGTGGGGGAATTAAATCTATCTGGATTAGGTTCCTCTATTAGTGTTTTTACTACTTCTTTCATGCATACATGTGATAGCGAAGGGAATGAATCCATGGTTAGGGATTACTCACCATGCCTTTTTGCCCTTCTAAAGATTCTCATGACACTTCCAATATCCTCCCATTTACCTTTAGGATCATTTCCTCTCATAGCCTTATGCCTGACTTCATCATACTTACGCTTCTATAGTTCTCATTGTTCAACTTTCATGTTTAACTACCAATCTTATGCCAATGCATACCCTTCCATTTCCCCACCATTCATGTTTGAGAGATTTTAACCATCCATGGAGAATTTTTCAATCCCATAATTAACCATAAGCATCTTAATCTCCAAATAAAATTACTTGAGATACCTCCAACATAATTCCCTTAAAACATTTAACTATGATTCCTCCAAATAGGAGTATATATAGATAGCGCATTAAAAAATGTAGCTATTGAGAACTCCTTTCCATCACACGTCCACTACATGTGTTTGAATAGTTTTAAAATTTACTAAGGCCATTTATTGCTCTACTGACCAAGGTGCCTTCCATCCATAATTTTTTAAGCGATCTTGTGCATATGCTAAAATCCAAGCATGTAAGTGAACATGTAATTATACAAAGAACATTTCATATAGAGAAACATATAAGTGTTGCTCTACCCATGTACATATAGAAAATCTTAGTTCAATATACTAAAACGTAACCTCATACACTTATTCTATATAATATAGAGAAACATATAAGTGTTGCTCTACCCAACCCTCTATGTTTTCCAAATATAACCAATTTAGCATATTTATACCATTGTGCTAACAAATACAATGGTTATCGATAATGGAACCAAAAATGTTGTGTATTTTCCTTAACTTCACATAACTAACTTTTAATTATATGCCCAATAGAAATAAAATGCCAATAAGCTTGTGCACCAACATATCATGTGAGTAACCTCATACACTCACCCAATGTGATTGGCCTAGACTAGTCCACATCGATTCTACTAAATGATGGTGGTTAGATAACTCTATCTTACTTAGGCACTTGATTTACTATGTTTAGTCATTGTTACCACCAACATTAATCTAGAGTTAGTCATTTGATGAATTCTTACAATGCATATAACTAATATCATAAAAGTAAAGTTAACACTATAGATTTCATGTTAGGTTGTGGAGCTAAAAGCTTCACTGATGCAAACATGGAGGAGGTGTTGAGTGTCATAGTAACCGGCGTCGGTCAGGCCAACCGACGTCGGTCAGGGGTAGATCAGAAGCTGTTGACATCGGTCATGGATCAGCCGACGTCGATCAACTACAAACAAACATCGACTGACTTTGATTGCCTGTGCATTCCAGAACTGTTAGTTACACGAACAATTCGTTTGTTGAATGACTAGTTTGCATGTAAAAACTAATTTTAGTCTTGAGTCTGCATTTCTAATTATTGTAATTAAGAAGTCTAATTATTGTTTGTATGGGATATATATAATAGAATCATGGGGCTGTATTGTAATTTAGAGAATCATAAGGACTTGGTAAGGCAAGGACAAGGGTTCTTCCCAAGTGTAAGATCTAGGTTTGCAAGTGTGCAAGACTAGGTTGATCTGCAGATTGTGCAAGATCAGGTAGAAGATCTACATGGTAAGTAAGGTCAGTTAATCTGTAGGTGTGTGTGTATGCAAGGTCAAAGGAGATATACGGGATAACAAGGTCAAGGGAGATCTGCAACACAACAAGGAGCAAGATCAGGGAAATCTACTTGGAGTATGTGTGTGTACTCAGTTGGTACTGAAAGTAGGCAACAACAGTTGAGTTGATTGTCACTTACTGGTTGGTGTACTGGCAGTATTGTTACTGACTGGTTGAAACAAAAACTCTATGTTTGAGTTGATTTTGTTTTTAATTGAGAGAGAGAACTCTTGAGGGAGAATTACTGGTACGCCCTAGAGGTGTGGAAAGAGTGTGATTTCTTCATTGTATTTCCTTCTGGAAGAGTGTTAATACAAGATTGTATTGTCTCTCATATTCTATGTTATTTTTAAATTCTAGTTACTTATCATTCTGGTTAAATTCTATGTTTAGTTGCTTATACAAAGGTAATCAAGTGTGCTCTTAATCCTGACAATTGGTGTCAGAGCTTTGTGAGCATAGGTCCTATCAAGTGGTATCAGAGCCAAGTTCATTAACAACCTGTTTCAGAGCAGGTTAGTGTTTGTTGATTACAGGTCACTCTCAGGGGTTTTTGATTGAGTGGGAGTAAAGCAATGGTAGAATAAAGTAAACTAAGAATGGAAGAATTCAATGGCAAGAATTCTCAATTACTGAATTATGGAAAGAAAGAGCAGGTAAAGAAAGATTGTTGGTTGGTAGAAGATCAGCATGAAGGAAATAAAGAAGCAAATGATGCAAGGATTGTTGCACGAGTTACTCTTATATGTTCCTTGGATAAAGTAGAATCTTGGATTATAGATTCTGTTGCCTCTTTCCATGCAACCCAAAATAGAGTATTTTTCCATGATTATGTCTATGGAGACTTTGGAAAGATTTATTTAGGGGTTGGTGAGCCTTGTCAAATTGTTGGCAAAGGGGAAGTGCGGCTGAAATTACAGATGAGAAACACATGGGTGTTGAATAAGGTCATGCAGGTCCCAGTCCTGAAGAGGAGTCTAATTTCTTAAGGAAATTTGGGTGTTGAAGAATGCAAGTAACTCTCACAGTGGATGCACTTGAATTAGCATGTGGTAAGAAAGTAGGTACTCTTTATCTATCTACTTGTATTACTGATTCTCCTTCTATTACAAAGATGTGGCTTTGTAGGCTTGGTCACATGAGTGAGAAGGGGATGCATGTTCTTAATAGGAAGTCAGATGTCTTTGACAAAATTAAGAACTAGAAAGCCTTGGTTTTCTTGGAGGAGATGATGGACAGAGATCAACTGAAGGGGCTGAATAATTTTGAGCAAGGAAGTTTGGATAGGGTTTTGATCCAAAGTGAGCTCGCGGGTAAAAATTTATCACTCACAGGAAAACAAAGTTACCGACGTCGGTCAGGTGAAACTGATGTCAAACAGGCAAGTACCAACGTCGGTCATGTGTAGACCAGAGTCGGTGGTGTCAGGCAAGTGGATATCGATGTCAGTCAGGGAACTGATGTCGATGACCAAGAGGACACCAACATCAATTAGAGAACTGGCATTGGTGATAAGGTGAAATCGACATCGGTCGAGTACAGACCAGGGTCGACCAGAGAATAGATTTTGGGTTGACAACAAGCTATCAAGGAGTCTCAAATGCCCATGTGGAGGACTAAAAGTGTAAGCCTCAAATTCATTATTCACCTTCTTTATACTACCTGAACATGTTGCTCACTAATGGTCAAGAACCAAAAAGTTTTGAAGAGGCAATGCAGGTAGAATCCAGGAAATAGTGGGAGCATGGCATGAATGAAGAAATTGATTCCTTGGGAAAGAACCAAATGGGAGATTTGGTAGAGTTGCCAGCTGGGATGAAAGCACTGAAAGATGAATGGATTCCTAGGTTAAAAAAAGGAGAGAATGAACACATGAGATAGAAGGCCAAGTTATATGGTCTTGAGCAAGCTCAAGGACAGTGGTACAGGTTTGACAGGTGTATGATAAAGCATGGCTTTAGTCAATGTCAATGTAATCACTATGTTTATTTTACCAAGTTGGATAATGGTCGTGACATTATCCTGTTACTATATGTGGATGATATGCTTGTTTTAGGTTCATACATGCAAGGATTTGCTGAGTTAAGGGTAAAATTAGTTCAGTGGTGTGCAAGAAGGATTCAGGAGTGAAATTCTTTGGCATGAGTATTCCTAGAGACAGGAAAGATCACAGGTTGATGTTGTCTCAAGATGATTGTGTGAATAAGGTAGTGGTGAGGTTCAATATGCAAGATGCAGAACTGGTTAGCACACCTATGAATGGATAGTTCTTAGAACAATGTCCCAAATCACATGATGAGGTTGAGTACATGTGTACTAGACCTGATATTACCCAAGCAGTGGGTGTTGTCAGCAAGTTTGTGGCCAATCCGGGAAAGAAGCACTGGAAAGCAGTTTAGTGGATTCTCAAGTATCTGAGAGGGACCAGTAGCAGGTTAACATGCTATGCAGGGTCAAGCACTTCTCTACATGGGTATGTAGATTCAGATATGGCAGGTTACTTAGATGATAGGGGAAGTACCACAAGATTTGTGGTGGTTGGTCTTCAAGAATGAACTTGAAGAGGGATACAAGCCAGAAAACAAAATTAGATGATGTACAGGTACATGTGCAGCTATTTATCTCCAAGTGGGAGATTGTTAGGTTATGGAGCTAAAAGCTTCACTGATGCAAATATGGAGGAGGTGTTGAGTGTCACAATAACCGACGTCGGTCAAGGCAACCAACGTCGGTCAGGGGTAGACTGGAAGCTGCCGACATCGGTCATGGATCGGTCGACATCGATCATCTCTAGACAGATAGTGACTGACATTGGTCGCCTATGCGTTCTATAACTATTAGTTACACAAACAGTTAGTTTGTTAAACAAATAGTTAGTTTGTTAAACGGCTAGTTTGCATGTAAAGACTAATTTTAGTCTTGAGTCTGTGTTTCTAATTATTGTAATTAGGAAGTCTAATTATTGTTTGTATGGGATCTATATAATAGAATCATGGGGCTATATTATAATTTATAGAATCATAAGGACTTGGTAAGGCAAGGACAAGGGTTCTTCCCGAGTGTAAGATCTAGGTTTGCAAGTGTGCAAGACCAGGTTGATCTGTAGGTTGTGCAAGATCAGGTAGAAGATCTATATGGTGAGTAAGTTTAGTTGATCTACAGGTGTGTGTGTGTGTGTGTGTGTGTGTGTGTGTGTGTGTGTGTGTGTGTGTGTGTGCAAGGTCAAAGGAGATCTGCAGGATGACAAGGTCAAAGGAGATCTGCAACACAACAAGGAGCAAGATCAGGGAGATCTACTTGGAGTATGTGTGTGTACTCGATTGGTACTGGAAGTAGGCAATAACAGTTGAGTTGATTGTCACTTACTGGTTGGTGTACTGGAAGTATTGTTACTGACTAGTTGAAAAAACAACTCTATGTTTGAGTTGATTTTGTTTGTAATTGAGAGAGAGAACTCTTGAGGGAGAATTACTGGTACGCCCTAGAGGTGTGGGAAGAGTGTGATTTCTTCATTGTATTTCTTTCTGGAAGAGTGTTAATACAAGATTGTATTGTCTCTCATATTCTGTGCTATTTTTGAATTTTAGTTACTTATTATTTTGGTTAAATTCTGTGTTTAGTTGCCTATACAAAGGTAATCAAGTCTGCTCTTAATCTTGACAATTGGTGTCAGAGCTTTGTAAGCCTAGGTCCTATCATTTCAACACATCACGATTTAAAGGCAAAAAATTTTATTATTTTCATTGAATAAGATTACAAGATACTTCCTTAATTATGATGAGCATTCCATATAGCTCATTATATCTAATATAAATTATTTATAAATTTTGCATTTTGGTTATATATTGAAATCCATTTAATAGTTAAGGTCTTATCTAAGTAAGAAATGATTGCAATTGTCCTTTGTTTGTATGTGATACATTTTTGATTCTTTATCTTATTATTTGTGTCTAACTTGGATTGAATGAGCACAATTATATATATATATATATATATATATATATATATATATATATATATATATATATATACTTATGGTGGGATCATTTTGATAAGACATTAAATAGTTTTGGCAATCATTTTTGGAAACAATTTTGAATAATCAATGAAGAACAAATTGAAATCCAAAGATCTACAGCTTTGAAGATGCTCCGAAGATGATCTAAAGATGCCCAAAAGACTTATACAATAGTGCTCCAAAGACACCCATGTGTGCTCTGAAGATGTCCAGATAGTAAACTTTCCATATTTAGATATCTTCTTTGAGACATTACTATTCATAGTAATGGTTGAAAATGATCCAGATATAAATATATTTTTGTTTTGTAAAACCAAACATAATCTCTTCGAATCTATGTTAGTTATTTCCCATCTATTGTTAGTTGAATCAGTTCCAATGCTTCCCTATAAGCGTGGGATCTGATTCATATATCTTCTATTTTGAATAAGTGGATTTAGCTATTTAGATGCCATATTTTGTATTCTATGAATAGTTGTTGAGATGTGCTTTAAATACATGTCTCCTTCTCATTCGAGATAGTGAAGGAATTAATCAATAGATAGTGATCAAAAAATAGAGAATAAGTATTCAAGTGTAATTTTTTGTATCTTTATATGTTCTTTTTATAATTAAATAAAGTTAAGCATTCATTTTCATTACTGAGTAAAATTTATTCCTGTTCTAAGGAAGGAGCAAGGGCCCACTTTTATCTAAAGATCAAGATAAACTGTTATTTTTAGTTTATAGTTTATAGTGTATTTATTTAATTTAGGTTTATTTTATTTTGTTGTAAGTGTGATTTCCATTTCAAATCAAAATATGAAATTTATTTTTATGCAAGTGTGTTTTCATTTAATGCAAAGGTGTTTTCAATTCAATGCAAGTGAGTTTTCTTTATGCAAAAGAGTGTCTTTCAATTTCATAAGTAAAGTTTATTAACTCATCTCTATATTCAGAGTTTTTTAGGAAGTGATTTAAGTGACAATAGACAACATTCTCACATTCTACAATATCACACTATCCTATCCAGTCGGGAAAGTCAAGTGAGGACATCATAATGTCTTATGCCAAATGTTTAAGTTTTGGATGTTGATGGTGTGAACTGAAGAATTCTTTAACAGGGAATGTCATAGGAGATCTTTAGTTAGTCAAACTTTTTAGATTTATTTTTTTGCAACATAAAATTATAATATTGTTTGCAATATAAAATTATAATATTGTTTGTTGTCCTTAGGATTTAGACATTACAACAGAGTAAAACCCCCAAATAGTGAACTATAAACTCAAATATCCAATGATGTCATTGCATATAGCTTTGGACACTAGCCCTAGTAGAAAATGACACTAATATATTGATTGGTTAAATGAGAAGTATAATGATAGCCTATAATTTGTGGCACCATTGTCAGGAACTTCATCAATAAGTATTAGTGAGATCCTATATTAGAGTTATATAGGAAAAATTCAAAAATATTTGTATACCCCAAAAACACAAAAATAATCCAGGATTCCTTAGATTTATGAACCACCCAAAATATTCTCATGGATGATTTACTCTAAATATTCCCAAATAAAACAAGAAGAAAAGGGGATCCTATCCTTTCTAGAAAGATCCTAAAGTGAAATAAAGTCAATTGAAAGCCATATACAATTTTTTTTATTACTCTCGTGAACAAAGTTCATCCTCACAAATAGATCCTAGAAGAAGAATGCTATTTAGGACATCTTCCCCTATAAGAAGAATTGATCCTAAGAATCCCCTTTTTGGAATAGTTGGATTTGATCCACAAGCTCTTCAAGAAGAAGATCTAATCACCAACAAAGATCCTCCTCTTGAGGTAGACCATAGATTGAGTACCTAAAAAGATAAACATGATTCGATTGATAAACAAAGTTGGGAAGAAAATATGGGAGATGAACATGCACATGTAGAAAACCTTGATCGAAAACCTTAACAGGATAGAATTTTTTCCTATCCAGTTAGCTTAGGTCCTAATGATAGAACTTCCATGAAAAATATGTCACCATCCATATTACCTACTTTTAGAGGTAAATCTTAAAAGGATCTAGATCAATTCCTCTTTTAATTTTAGGTTCTTTTCCAAATATATGATTATGTCACAGACAATCAAAATTTGAAGTTATTCTCATCTACATTTAAGGATGCAACCATGAGATGATTCATGGGTTGTGAGGGTAATTCTATAAGCACTTGGGATGAATTAAAAACTTTATTTCTTGACAAATATCAAGATTATTTTAGAGTTTGAGAATGAAATAATTTTTTTTCAAGATCAAACAAAATGAAGATGAAACCTTAGAAGATTACCTTGAGATGTTTATATTTATCCATAAACAAAGTGGTTATCAACTCACTGAGGAGGTCGTCAAGACAGTCTTTCTTGAAGGTTTAGATGATGATGCATGTGATGATTTGAACCTAATGAAAAAGGGTGACATTGATTATTTAATACTCTTGATATTGCATAAGTTAAATATTTGTTGTTATTATATTTTAAAGAGAAGAAATTATAGGCTAGACTATTTAAGACCTAAAGGATATTTGATAAAAGTTAGAAGAATTGGTTGGAGACTATACTCGTAGATATTTTAATGTCATGAATAAGATTGATTTTATCTTGGAAGATAAGTATAAGGTTTACTATTTCATATAAGGGTTGCGACCAAGAATTAGATTTTAACCTTTCATTAGATTTCAACATTATGTTCTAATTATTCTAGAACAACACCTATCATAAGAAAATCAAGGTTAGGAAAATCACTTGAAGTTGGCCAATTAATGGAATAATTTGCTAAATTCAAGACATATATTCTAGTACAATTGACATACACATTATATGGTCTCAAAAAAAAAATCCAATGCCACCAACATTGAATAGTTGTCAATATATTGTCCTAGATATAGACTCAAACATGAGATAAAAGATTGTCTTTTAGATAAAACAGAGATATGTGGTATTTGTGATCTAGACTGTGACACCAAGAATTGCAAACATTTTCCTACCATGAGAAACCAAGTAAAACAAGTAGAACATGTAGTTGTTGAAGTGACCTTTATTCTAAGATAAGGAAACCAATACTTCCAACCTCAAACTCAAATTGGTCCAAGATTTTCTCACAATCCATGGATGACACCATGGGCTGGACAAGTCACACCACCAATGTGGGGACCACCACCATAACTACAACCATGGGGTACTCAAGAATGGATGTCGTAGATGTGGGGAATGTGTTAAAATCCTTCACAACCCTAAGCACAATAACAAAATCAAAAAGCACCCTAGATACAGTAGTCACCACCTCAATGGCCAATGAACAATATCAAACATAGAGAAGGTTTCCTCCACAACAGGTTTTGATGCCTTCACAACATCAACCAACACCAATTGAGCAATAAGTTAAAAACCATAGTTACCTACCCAACCAGTGATAAATCCTAAGAAAAAACAAAATACACTTGTTTATGGAGTTGATCAAGAAAGTAATGTTGCAAGTGGTTTCATTGAGTGTAATAATGTTCAGCTCAGATCAGGAGAGGTAGTAGGAGATTCACCCATTAACATAACTAGAATTCATAATGATGAAAAAACTCCTAAGTCACATTTAGTCTAAGAACCAAATGAAGATAAGGTAGAATCCATAACTACACCAACCACAATTCAAGATCTCCTTATTGTTCCATTTTCTGTGAGACTTAAGGAAGAAAAACCTAGGGAAGATTCTGAATTGGTGTATGAATTAAAAGAGATGATGATATAAATTCCATTGTTAAGAGTCATTAAGGATATTACCAAGTTAAATTAAATCATTAAAGGATTGTGCATCAAATCACCAATAAGGAAGAAGCAATATCCTAAAATAATTTAGGTAATTGGTAAAATTATTGATTTACTAGCAGAAAACATACTTGTTTCTAATGTTTCACTACATTTTATGCTTATTTTATATTCAAAGAGAGAGATAAATAGAAAATAAAGAGAGTTAGGGATAAGTGATTAAAAACCTGAATAAGTGCACACCATTCCAGACTTTGTAGATTCTCCTCTTTGGCTATGGAGGAAGACACCAGTAGATAAGAAAACACTACATAAAATAGTTTTTAGTGGAGATATGTGCAGAATGCCAAGCTACGCACTTATTTTGGGAAGTGTGAAACTCCCTTGAGATGACAGTCCACTATTTTAAAACAAAGTTTAAAATAAATGCAAGTAGAGAGAAAGAGAGTTCTATTTACCATGTTATAGGTCTAAGTGTAGCAAAAGATAATATAGTGTAGGCTGATAAGTCAGGTCTGTGTTTTAAGAAGTTTTTTTAGGTGATTTTGAGGTTGCCAGTTAAAAAACACAATAACCAATGTCAGTTAAAGGATTGATGGCAGTTGGGGTCACTAATATCAGCTTGGTCACCGATGTCAGTTGGGGTAGAAGTGTTAGAAAGAGTTAGAACAAGCTTTTTTGAGAAGGAGAATGGGAGTATGGTTAGGTTGTGAGGTTGGGAAGAGTCATAAGGAGGTGGATAAGACTCAAGGGAGTCTAGATAAAGGGTTGGTGTGCTAGGATAGAGAGAAGTGAGTTGGGAGATTTACAACTTGTCTACAGGAGGAGTTGGGGTTTGTTAAACAATAAATAGTATAATGTAAAGCAATTATGAAATTATTGTTTAAAGACTTACAAAACACCAAGATATACTTCGCTGGTGAAATGGGTGAATTGTGATTGCCAGATAGATGACTCCAATTAGTCTTGATGAATCGATGGGTGAGCAGACAAGACAAGCATGTGTTGTTGATCCTCAAGAGTTCAAGCTTTATGTAGTGTATCCAATTCCTAATCTGGATCAATTTATATAGAGTAATAATAAGCCTGGATGTCGAAATTGAATGTAGGATGCTTTGATTGCCAAAACCCTATGCATGAATTCTTGATTTTTGTGATCCGAATACCAACTTGGAATTTTGCTTAAGTAACCAACGTTGGTGATCCCATCGACATCAGTCGAGGGTTGACCAATGTTAGTGGCATGCGAATAGGTAAAAGGGCTATTTTTAGCCCATTTTCTATTTCTTCTCTTGCCTAGTGTGGTGTCTATTAGAAAATGATAAAAATGTGAGGCTATGAGGAATGTAGTTAGTTAAGAATTTATCTTAAAGGTGAGAACAAGTCATAAGTAGTTAGTATTAGGAGACTAAGTCTCAAGGTGACTAAGAGTGTAAAAATTAGTCTTAGGATGAGGTGGCATAGGTGGGTTTTAATTAACTTAATTAAATATTTTAAGGTGAAAGCATGGGTTAGGAAGGTTAATTATTAAAACGGGATCAAGGGGGTTTCGACACGTGGAGTCATGCAAGTGTGTGACATAATTATGGTGTCTACACATAAATATGGAGATCATGGTAGTCCCGTGATGACTATGATAATTGGAAACAAGTCTATCCCAAATATGCTTGTAGATTTAGGTGCTACCATCAACATAATGACTATCAACACAGTAGAATATTTATCCCTCATAGGGCTTCAACCTACGACTACAATTTTAAAAATGGTAGATCAATCCACTACTACCTCTGAAGGAACCATGAAAAATATGCTAGTCACCATAGAATCTTGGGAATATCCTATGGATTTCATGATACTACAACCTAAACCAAAGAGGGTAGGATATCCAATAATTCTTAAAAGACCTTGGTTAGCTATAATTACAGCATGAATTGACTGTAGATTTGTAAAAATGACCATTTCTAATGGAATTCATGCTAAATAGATATCTCTTTATCCCCCTGATAAATGGGTCTTTCTAAACAGATATGGGTGGATCATCCTGAACAAAACTAGACTAGTGTGCCTTCCTTAGCTATGGTTACCATAAAAGAACATGTCCAAGAGTTTGAATAATAAATAATAAAAATTTGATCAAGACAACCTAGCTCTTATGTCTGATAGCCTAGCTCTAAAGTTCAATAGTTTAGCTTCAAAGTTTGAAAGCCTAGATCTGAAGATTGATATCTTAGCTCTAAAGACTAAAATCTTAGATCTAAAGATGAATAATCATGAATGGGAGGAATTCAAATCCATTATTGAGAATTAATACAATGTGATAAGTTCTCCAAACATGTTATCTGGTCGGCAAGACATCTAACAAGTCATAGTTGATTGGGCTCAAAATGGGCATAATTCATTTTTACATTATTTTCATTGTCCATTGACAAATATGCTCTCCATAAGTGAAACATATTATAAGGATGTAGCTACACTTCACATGTTACTACCACATACATGTCCATTAAATGCCTTGATGAGTGAATACAAACAATAAACTATTCTAGGTACTAATCAGATTGCAATCCAACCCGGTAAACTATTAAATATCAACAACTGCTTAACTAACCAATAAGAAAAAAAAGTGTTTGATGTATTGGTACAACAAACAAAAGGTTTTTCTTGAGATTATAGTGATATGAACGGAATACATCCCAGTGTCTGTACACATAATATCTACACCAAAGATGTTAGACCAATTAGACAACCACAACAGAGAATTAACCCAGCCTTGAAAGAAATTATAAAGAAAGAATTAGAAAAACTATTCAAAGTTGGTTTCATTTATCTCATATTTGATAGTCAATGGGTTTCACCTCTGATCATTGTAACTAAAAATAATGGAAGATAGAGAGTTTGTGTAGACTACAGAGAACTGAATAAAGCCACTATGAGAGACTACTTTCCTTTGCCTTTTATTGATCAAGTTTTGGATAATTTGGCAGGAAAATAGTATTTTTTTTCTTAGATGGGTTCAATGGATAAAATAAAATCATAAAATTTCCTGAAGATCAAGATAAAACTATATTTACCTACCCCTAGGGAACATTTGCTTATATAGTCCTTCATTTTGGATTGTGTAATGCACCTACTACCTTTTAAAGAGTAGTGTTAGCCATCTTTTTTGATGTTAAAAATGATTGTGTGGAAGTGTACATAGATGATTTCACTGTCCATGGCACTACATTTGTTGAAGATTTTAACAATTTGGATAAAGTGCTTACCGGATGTGAGTAACACCAAGTATCTTTGAGTCATGATAAGTGTATCATAATGGCTAATGAAGGGATAGTCTTAGAACATCATCTCTCTTCTCAAGGAATAAAATTAGATCCCAAAAATATTGAGGTAATTTCTAATCTTCCCATTCCTTAAAGACAAATAGATGTTAACAATTTTCTCGATCATGCAAAATATTACAAAAGATTTATTAAAGACTTTAGCAAAATAGTTGCACCTATATTTTCTTTTCTAACAAAAGACAATGAATTTATATGGACTGATAAGTGTTAAGAATTTTTTAAAACTTTAAAGAATAAACTCATGACTTCTCTAGTATTGAAAGGACCTAATTGGGAAAATCCTTTTCATATCTATACTGATGCTTCCAATAATGCATTAGGAGTAATTCTAGGACAAAGAGATGAGGATAGAGAAATGTATGCCATTTATTATATCAATAAGAATTGTACTTCCATAGAAAAAAATACACTACCATAGAAAAGGAGTTTCTTCTTGTTGTTGTTTATGCTGTAAACAAGATTATGCATTACATTACTAGTTATCAAGTGTTTATATATATAGATCATTCAACTATTAAGTACTTAATGAATAATCTAGTAGTAGGTGGGAGAATTATTAGATGGCTATTGTTGTTTCAATAATTTGACATTACCATCATAGACAAACCTGGGAAGTTTAATGTTATTAATAACTTCTTATCTAGATTGATCACTATAGGTGAAGATGAACCTATGGAAGATTATTTTCTATATAAACAACTATTTTATATATCTACATACTCCCCATGATTTTTAGACATGGAAAATTACTTGGGAACAAGAATGTTTCCTCATTCCTTTACTTCTAAAGAAAGAAAACATTTGGTTAGAGCTAGTTCTCATTTCAAATGGTTTAAAGGCATGTTTATTAAAATTGGACCTGATCATGTACTTCATAAGTGTGTAAGAGAAGGTGAAGAATTTGACATCATAAGAGCATGTCATAGATAACTAGGAGGAGGACATTATTAAAAAAAAAGGATAATTCATAAGACCTTTGGTGTAGATTATTACTGGCCATCTCTTTACAAGACTGTAAAAATGTTTATATGATAATGGGATCTTTGCCAAAGGATAGGTAAGCCTAATCTATCCTAAAAAATGCCTCTCCATCCTCAAATACATTTAGAACTATTTGATAAATGGGGTTTGGATTTTGTTAGAACAATCAATCCACCATATTAAAGAAAAAAGTATTTAATAGTGTGTAATGATTATGTTACTAAGTGGGCTAAAGTGCAGGGACTCACCTTTACTAGGGAAGAAATGGTTACTAATTTCCTGAATCATATGATCATGTTAAGATTTGGAGCTCATAAATCTACCATTTTTTATTAAGGCCCCCAATTCATGTCTAACATGATCAAGACTTTTATATAACTATACCAAATCAATCACCAAAAATCCTTACCATATCATCCTCAAGATAATGGGTAAGTGGAGATCAATAACCAAGAGTTGGAAAACATTATGACAAAAATAGTGAACAACAACAAAAAAGATTGGGCAGATAGAGTATCTAAAGCAGTTTGGGCATATAACACAACATGGAAGACTACCACAGAATTCTCTCCATATGAACTTGTTTTTGAAAATAAACCTTTGTTACCAATAAAATTTGAACTACAAACATTGAAGACATCAACTGGTATGGAAATTGATCTTGATGAAGCACATAAAGAAATAATCATGCAACTAAATAGGCCGAATGAACTGTGAATGGATGCACTCACTCAAACTAGCATGATCTAGAAATAGAAAAAGTAGTGACATGATACTCACATTAAATAAAGATAGTTTCAATAAGGTGATTGGGAACTTCTATTTGATTCTAAATTCTAGCATTTCAAAGGCAATCTCAGAACAAGATAGTTGGGGCCATAATTGATCAAAACTATTTACGGTAATGGTTCTATCCAACTTCAACCAATTGATGGTGACCAAAGGATACTTTTGGTTAATGGTCACAGGTTTAAAGTGTATAGAATACCTCTCAGCATGGAAGATTTCATTGAGTAGAATCGAGACCAATTTGACCTTGTGAAAGAACCTGGTTCTTCCACCAAGGCCAAATGATCTTTGTAGTAAATGTTCAATAAAGGAAAAGTGCTAAAAATCAACAAATGGATGTTCTCCTCCCTTAAAAATTATATATATATATATATATATATATATATATATATATATATATATATCTTATGAAAAATGTCATTTTTGGTGTTCACCTTTCAATAGTTTTTGATAGTTTTTTATTTTTATTTATTATATATATATATATATATAAAATAAATAATAATAATAATAATAATAATAATAATAATAAATAAAAAACTATTGAAAAGTGAGCAGCAAAAATGACATTTTTCATAAGAAACTTCTATAATAAATATGAATTGTTGTCTTGTCAGCTAACCTATCTTCTCAAAATGTTTATCCTTGAAAGACACATGTAAAATTTAGGAGATAAGCATGTTTTTGTATAATAGAGGTACAATTGTACTTCTTTCCCAAAAGGTTAGGGATTTTTTGTTTTATGTTTTGCATATATGACCATTAGGCGGACAACACTTTTTATAATGGTTAAGTTCTTTTAATTCCACATGGATGAGATTAAAGTCGGTACCATCTTTGAAGTTCAATATTTAATGTGAAGTTATTCTATAATATATTTTCAAAAAGATATGACTTGATGTGAAAATCACTGCAGATATTCTTTTAAGTGTTGTCAATTATATCCTCTCACACCATGTCATTGATATTGACCTAAAAAGTGATTTCTCATTAAACCGTGCATTCTCCAAAGTGTTTAGCCATAATTTTGTGATACACCCTTTATTTGGTATTCATTATTTCATTAGATGCCCATTTCCTAGCCTTCCTTTATAGTCTATAATTTTAAGCTTAGTTTTTCGTTGTGCAAGCATGTTTATGAGATTATTATGAATAGTTTTGAAGATGGGAGGCAAGAAGAAGAAAAGTGAACCAGAGTTAGTAGAAGCATTACTACAAGATGAATAAGTTAGGGATAATTTTGAGGTGGCAGGGTGACTAAATTTCTTGAAAACATTTTAGGGTTTTTAGGAAAATATTGTTCAAGAATATTTTGAAAATTTTGGTCAGGATCATTCTATTTTCAAAGGTGATTATATTCCAATGGATTCCTCTATGATCATTGCAATTTCTAGAATTCCTAAAGAGGGTATGGTTGTCACTGATAAATTAAGTTTTATCGATCTAATTCAACTATTCAGTCATGGAAATGAACACTATTCGAAGCTAGCCAAAACCCCACAAGGTGTGGCCAGAGGAATCATGTGAGACAATCTTCCACAACCTTGGAACAATATTGCATATTGGGTCATGAAGTATCTCATTTGTGATGGCAAATTCACTATGGTTAGTGGGGATACCATGAGGCTTCTCATTCATTTAAATAAAGGAACCACTAGACTAGAATACTAGGTAAACCTACCATCCTTTCTTCACTATGCTATAATTAATATACCTTAGATGTTAAAAAGGGTAACTGGGTTAGTCAGACATCATGGTTTGATAAATATCATCTATCGTATCATTTTATGAAGAAACCTAAAGGTGAAAAATCTTGGTCCTCATTTTTGTGAAAATCATCTCAAATTTCTGGTAAGAAATCATCATGTCCTATTTCTCCTCATCTCACAAAAACACAAATATAAGAAATCCCATGTTAGACACCCTCAACTCTGAAGATGTTATTCTAAAGGTCAAAAAGACAAATGGGGGTTTCATCAGAAAACCCTACTCCTCCAGTCAAAATCTGATGAAGTCATTAGCTAATTCTCTAGGAGGAAGAAGGAGATGTACATGCAGCTAAAATTTTGGGAAGTTTAAGCTCTATGATAGAATTTATGGATGTCGTAGTCATATAAAATACAAAAATTGGTAACTTGAGCATGGCTAATGACATCCAACCTATAGGTCCCTTTTTCTTGCTCTCTAAACCCTCTTAGGCTTATTTTCACTGATTCTCAATCATCTATAGCCTTCCAGACTTGGTATCAGCTCACGCAAACTGCTCTTTCCAAGACAAATCCACCCCCAGTTTCCATCTACTCAGGATAGTAATGCCATGCTTGGACTATAACACCGGTACCACTTCTATCTACTTTTGATGCTCTTATCCAAGTGCAATTTTGGCCCCAACAGTTAATTCCTTTTAGTTCCCCAACTTTTTCCTTATCAGCCCAATGCGAGCACATTCAACCCATAACTAATGGATCCCTATAAAATCCCATTCAAATATCATTCGGAAAGAGGGTTGGTAATTATCACTAAGCAATCAAGAATACAAGCAAGACCACTCAAGCAATCTTCCCTATTCTCTGCATACAACAAACCAATATATGTAGTGGCTTATTTAAATACTTACACCAGTCCCTAGCCATCTCAAAGACATCTAGTTTAGCATTTTTCATCTTCATACACACTATTGCAAAAAGCACATCAAGTGGGAGAACTAGATGTGGCTTGATCCCTCTTTAAATTAATGGTATGTAGGTAGTATGCCCACATAAGGGGTGTGGATCCACATTCAGTGAATCTTACACACACTAACCCCCCCTCTTTCTCAAAATTGGTTAAAGTACAATGGAAGATAAGGTTTGAAGATAAAATTTGCTCTATAGAGATCTCCATAGATTTCCAGTTGTCAAAACTTCATAGATAGGGTCACACAGATCTGGTGAACAAAACCTAAAAAGTTTAGATCCTCAAGATAATAGTGGTAGAGGCGGACTAAAACATCGGTACCACTCTGGTCTACTTTTGGCACTCCTATCCAATCATAAAATAAAATTTAGTTCTTAGTTTGTGATAGTATCTTAGTCCTACATAGTGATTTCCATCCTTTGTCTCAATCAGATCAGTTAGTTTCTAGCTAAGTCTTATTTTCTTTCCTTTATTACTATTTTTAGAATGGTTAGAATTTCAATCTAATTTACACAAATTAGTAGCTTAATTATTGCATATTTATTTATTGATTTTACTACTCAGACCCTTTAACTAAATTAGGAATAACACTCCAATATTCTCAAAACTATTAAATCATTTAGTGAACCTAAATTACTTTGTTTGAGCATAAAAACCTGAAAAACCCTAGGGTAAAATTTTTACTTATTTTTCCTATATTTTTTTGATTTTTTACCTGCATAATAAAATAAAAAATTAGCATTAAATTTTAAAATTTCATAGTAATTTTAAAATAATTTTATTTCAAACCCTAGTTGGCCATACTAGGTCTCAGTATTTTCCCAATAATTTTCCAATCATTTTATGAATTTTTACTCGCATATTTAAATCAAAAAATCCCTTCAAATTTCAAAATTCAATAGTAATTCTTAGAAATATTTATTTTTTCCAAACCCTAGTTGCATATACTAGGTCCCTTTAAATCAATATTTTTTCAAAAAAAAAATTGATTTTTTTTGCATACCTAACTCAAAAATTCATTTTAAATTTCACAATTTCATATTAATTTTAAAAATAAATCATCTTTCAAACCCTAGTTGCATACACTAGGTCCTATTACTTTTGAGATATCAGTTTACATTCTAACATTATATTTTAAAAAAGGATCTCACTTATCTACAAATTTTTCTTACATTTTTTACAAAAAATAAGGAGACCCTCATTGGTCCTATAATTTACATGAATGATGAAGTTTACCATATGTTAGTACAAAGCTTCATTCTTTACATTTCATGTTTATGTTTCATAATATGGGATGATGTTAAGAAAGTTATTATTAACTTTGCTAAGAGATATTTTACATCACCTCCCTTGGAGCCTCTATCCCATGTTGAGTCATGTTGCATGGTCCATTTTACCCTTCCCCAGGTCACTACCCATCGCTAGATAGCCCAGTTGACACCCTTTGTCCCTCCACCACCTTGACCTATTGATTATCTTCACTCTCCTCCCATAGATACTACTAGTCCTATATGAATAGTAGATAATGTGGTTAGAGTTTTTACTCGATGTTCCACCATGCCTCTTCCACCTAGTCAGGAGCCCTGACACCATCCTATTCCCTCCCATCCTAGGCCCAACCCACCTGCATAGGCAGATACGCACAAGGCATATGATATTTTTGATCACTTGAGACACACTCCAGCTAAAATTTCCATGTTAGAACTACTTTAGAAAGCTAATGTGTTCAAGGACATTCTTTATCAGGAACTCACTCAGACTTATATGCCCATTGATTTAGAGCCTTCTTATTTTGTATCAATGGTCAACACTCTAAAAAATATAAAAGATGTTATTACTTTGAATAATGATGACATGCCATCTAAGATAGTTATTGATCAAAATTTACCTCTATTCATACAAGCTCAAGTCAAAACCAACATAGTTAAGAGAGTTATAGTTGATACTAGTTCCAAACTTAATATATGTAATATTACATTCTTACAGACCATGGGTGTGGATACGACATCCATGCAAAAGTCATATAAGAACATTAGAGGGTTTGATGATATATGAAAAAATACATTGGGCACCATTACTTTAGATATCATGGTAGGACCCAAAACCCTCTCTACACAATTCTAGGTCATGATGGGTCTTCTTCATTATAATCTTTTATTTGGATGACCCTAGATACACTCTATGGGAATAATTCCTTCTACTCTTTATTGATGTGTTAAGTTTCTTCATGAAGGATACCTATACACATGTCTATAAGATAACCAAACATTTAGTTGTTGTCAAACTACAAAGTCATCTTCAACTATTTCACTAAATGAGACACCTCATATCATAGTTCAGCCACCACCTCATTGCATTTCTCTTGTTCAGATACATACATACTAGGTTGGAGATATTAGCACTTCTCACACTCCACTTATAAACATGTTCTTAGCTCCAGATATTCATCCAGTCACAATAGCTTTAGCCATTTCATCTACTCCATCAGTCACAATCCTTACACTTGTTACAATTACACAATCACTGATAACATTTCCAATAGTAGTAGTTGATTCTACCATTCTAACTACTCCATTAGTTACATATAATTTCATATCACTGCTATCTTCTACTACTATAGATGATGAGATTATTATACCATAGCTACCCCTCATGGTAAATTATGAGTTACCATATGTACATGATGTTGATATAGATTCCCAAGATTCTTCAAATGATGATACGACACCCACACTTATAGATGACTATTCATGTGGATTGAGCTTTACACCAGTAGGCCCGGGTGAGTATCGATATAACTCTATAGCTAAAATTACACATCCTACATCACTCTTAGCATCTCACACTACACTCACAGGATATAATTCACATTCATTGCCACAAAAAGATCACTCAACACATATAGTTCACATGGTTACCTCTATGGATATAGAGCTAGTGATTCAAATTTAGGCAGGCAACACACAATATCAAACAAAAATTATGATACAAATGTTGATCATGGATTAATCACATTGCCTACAGTGCAACACAGATCCATTAGTAGATTATCACAATAGGATGGTCACCCATTTTGTCTCTTTCATAGGATCACAGGCCATAATACAAACTCATGTATAGCTTTACAATAGAGATTGGATAAACTACAGGTTCAAGGTATTATTCAGATTACAACACCATTAGCACCAACTCTACCACTTCCACTAAATAAATTTACTACCAGAGCTAAATGTCCTAGAGGACAATCAACATCTCCACCACCAAAAAAACCTTCAGTTCACCTGTAAAGGAATGAAACCATGAACACAACATCTACAACATATGATGATACCTATGATGATGATCTTGAGGCATTTGATGATTGTCATGATGCTTTCTTCCATCTCCCTCCCTAGTAAGCTCCATCCTTGGAACCTTTACCCCCTCTAGCCTAGTCTTTAATGTCATTGTGTATATATTGCTTTATTGATTTGATTTTATATAGCTTCATTTCATTTACTTGTACATAATTTTTCAAAATTACTTGTACATAGTTTCTTAGTATTTATTGTACATAGCCTTCTCATGCTTGATTGTACATAGTTTATATCAAAAAACACAAAAACACTACAAAATTTCAAAATACAAAAACATTCAAATATGTCAAAACACCAAAAATATTTTGATTATATGCATCATCCATGATTTACATTTCTACTACAATGTTAGACTTACATTTACTGTTCTATGCTATTATTTGTCAATTTATCTACATTACTATGCTTTACTTGATCTTATTTGAGTGTGTGTAGTGACATCCAGGTCTTTGATTACTTCACTTGACCCATTGAGGGGGAATCCTACTTATACATTCGAAACACACATTGATATACATACCCAATAGGGGCATCTTCTACATGACCACACCATCCAAATTATGTTATTCATACACCACATACTCTAGTTATCATGTTGATGTACATTACTTACTAGATTACATAGATTACTCTATCGACACTCACTAGTATAAAGCACTTGTGTATTTATTAGCATATACCTAGTCTTGTAATACACATGTTTTGCATACATTCACTTCTTGATTTGATTAGTTAGATAGGATTATAGTTCTAGTTATCACATGCTTTCTTTTTTTGCTTAGCATAGATAGATGTGATTGCATTTCTTAGTTCCTATTTGTCTCCTATATGTGCCTTAGGACATTTTTCTTTTGCTTCTATTCATGTGTGTGCCTTAGGATATTTTCCAATGTCCTTTGTTTTTACTCTTCTATGTGATTGTATCTTTCACACCAACCTTATTTATTTCAATTGTATGTGTATGTGACATTTGAACATGCTTGTATGTTTTCTTTTTAGTTTGAGTGACATGTACCCATGTCCCTTGTTTGCTTATCCCCTTGGCCACTTTTATATGCTTATTGCTTCTTGCCTTGTGTGCTTGATTGCTTGATTGATTCTCATTTTGCAATGCCATGAGCCATTTCATGCATTATCTTGCTTTCTTCGATGGCATGATGGACATCATGCTCTATCCCTCTAACTAACAATAAATAACTAACCAGAATTTCAATTCTAGTTCAGTACATTGCACATGATATTAAATTTTATATCTATCTAGACATACCCTTGTTGATCTAAAAATATCTTGATAAAACCTATGCTATATCTTGAGATATATCATGGCTATATCATGTATCTTTACAGCATAACACACTTGTAGGGATCTTTATGCTAAGGGCAATCATTGTAGGGTCTTCATTTCTAGCCTCATAAGAGGGGGAAAAAATAGGGGTCTTTGTCATAGAAATCAAAAATCTTAATGGTAAAAAAATTAGTTTTAGAACACCTAAAATAGTAACCAAACATCAAACCAGACTTAACAGACCAAGTAGACAGTCAAAAATCTAGAATAGTCATCAAATTTAACCCAAGACAACAATGGTCAACTTGGACTACAATGTCGATGACATTAGTGTCCACTTTCGACACTCCTATCCAAATAAAAATAAATAAACTTTCTATAAGTAGGCAACAAAGTAGGTTCAACTATAGTTTTACACAGCTAGAACAGTTCAAAATTAGAAATTTTTAGTACACTTTCACTCAAAGAATCTAGATATAGGGGGCATCATGCATGACATTATGGATCTCACTTCTGGTTTCAGATATGGTAGTTGATATAACTTTTAGATCAAAATCCATATTTTAAACACCAGTGATTAGGGGCAATATGCACGACACGTTTGTTTTCTTTTCTTTTTGAGTTCAACATTACCTAAGTATTCTCAACAATTGTGTGCCTTATTCCATCTGCAAGTGGTTGGCATCATTTTGAAATGGCTTTCATATAAGCCTAACTTCCACATTACTAAGTTCTTGAGTTCTCGAGTGGCTTTAATATAAGCCTAGTGCACCAGTTTTAGAGTGGCTTTCATACAAGCCTAATCTCCATCTTTCAGAGTGGCAAAGAGTGGCCTAGTTTTCAGCATACATTTAGTTATACATGCCATTATTTTCATACTATAGATCATTCATGGGCTTAGGAACCATCTCATATGACACATATTTTATATCGGTATCAGTTCATAGCTTCACTTTATGGGACAATGATGGAGCCAAAGGACTAGCTAGCCTTTGTAATATTGAGCCACCTACTTAAATGGATTGGACACATAGTCCAAACATTGATTAACATATGCATGACCATATAAATTCACTTAGTGGGTGATGATGGAGCCAAAGGGCTAACCTTTGCATTTTTGAGCCACTTCTAGGGAATTGAGCACTCAACTCTGTTCATGATATTATTCTTGGTTCATCACACACTCAACATCATTCAACATCACTCAGCATCACAACAAATTTACCCTTCATAGCATGCTCTCTCTATACACATCCAAAATCACATAGATTTATGTTCTTCACCCTTATAGGTAAGTTTAGGTATGCTTTCTATTTTTTATTTATCCAAGTATTTTGCTTCACTACATCACTAGAATAAAGGTGGGGGGGAGGAAATGTAGTCATATAAAATGCAAAAAATGGTAACTTGAGCATGGATAATGACATCCAACCCATAGGTCCCTCTTGCTTTCTCTCAGAACCCTCTTAGACTTATTTTCATTGATTTCTAGTCATTTGTAGCCTTCCAGACTTGGTTTTAGCTTACCCAAATTGCTCTTTCCAAGACAAATCCATTCCCCCAAGTCCCATCTACTTAGGATAGTAGTGCCACACTTGGACTATAACATTGGTGCCACTCCTGTCCACTTTTAGCACTCTTGTCCAAGTGTAATTTTGGCCCTAATGGTCAATTCCTTTTGGTTCTCCATCCTTATCCTTATCGACCTAATGCGAGCACATTCAACCCATGACCAATAGATCCGTATAAAATCCCATTCAAAGATCATTTGAAAAGAGGGTTGTTAATTATCACTAGGCAAACAAGAATACAAGAAAGACCACTCAAGCAATCTTTCATATTCTTTGTATATAGCCAACCAATATATTTACAAGCTTATTCAAATCCTTACATCAGTCTCTAACCATCTTAAGCACATCTAGTTTATAATTTTTCATCTTCATACACACTATTATACAAAGCACATCAAGTGGGAGAAATACATGTGGCTTGATCCCTCTTTGAAGTATTGGTATGTAGGCAGTGTGCCCACACAAGGGGTATGGATCCATGTCTAGTGAACCTTACACACACTAATTCCCCCTCATTTTTAAAATTGGTCAAATTACAATGGAAGATGGGGTTTGAAGAGAAAATATGTTCTATAAGGAGCTCTATAGACTTCTAATTACTGAAACTTCATGGACAAGGTCACATAGACCTAGCAAACAAAACCTAGAAAGCTCAGATCCTTAGGGCAACAATGGTAGAGGTGGACTATAGCATCGATTCCACTCCTATCCACTTTTGACACTCCTATTTAATCATATAATGAAATTTAAATCTTATTTTATGATAGTGTCCCAATCCTACATAGTGAATTCTAGTCTTTATATCAATTGGATTAATCAATTTCTAGCTAAGTCTTATATTCTTTCCTTTATTACTATTTTTATAAAGGTTCAAATTGAAATCTAATTTACACAAATTAGTAACTTAATTATTGCATATTTATTTATTGATTTTACTAATCAGACCCTTCAACTAAATTAGGAATAACACTCCAATATTACCAAAACTATTAAATTAGATGCTGAATAAATAGTTGAAGAAGAAACCCTTGTACAAGAAATTGTATTTGAAGAAGAAACCTTTGCATAGAAAATTGCAAATGAAGAAGAATAAAGACCTTTACCCTCTATAGCTAATAAGGGTAAATCTACACTTATAAAATAAGTCTCATATTCTCCCTATCTTGATCATAAAGATGATGAGTTGCAACATGTCATGACTCTGTCCCGACATGAGGAAACCATTCAGCAACAACATACAGAGTTGGATTTTCTCCATTTGACACTACAAGGTAAGAATCAAATTTTTTTTAGTTTAGAAAGAAGATATGAAGATTCTATTTCTCAAGTCAGGGCACAAATTGCAATCTAATTTACACAAATTAGTAACTTAATTATTGCATATTTATTTATTGATTTTACTAATCAGACCCTTTAACTAAATTAGGAATAACACTCCAATATTACCATAACTATTAAATTAGATGCTGAATAAATAGTTGAAGAAGAAACCTTTGCATAGAAAATTGCAAATGAAGAAGAATAAAGACCTTTACCCTCTATAGCTAATAAGGGTAAATCTACACTTATAAAATAAGTCTCATATTCTCCCTATCTTGATCATAAAGATGATGAGTTGCAACATGTCATGACTCTGTCCCGGCATGAGGAAACCATTCAGCAACAACATACAGAGTTGGATTTTCTCCATTTGACACTACAAGGTAAGAATCAAATTTTTTTTAGTTTAGAAAGAAGATATGAAGATTCTATTTCTCAAGTCAGGGCACAAATTGTAATCTAATTTACACAAATTAGTAACTTAATTATTGCATATTTATTTATTGATTTTACTAATCAGACCCTTTAACTAAATTAGGAATAACACTCCAATATTACCAAAACTATTAAATTAGATGCTGAATAAATAGTTGAAGAAGAAACCCTTGTACAAGAAATTGTATTTGAAGAAGAAACCTTTGCATATAAAATTGCAAATGAAGAAGAATAAAGACCTTTACCCTCTATAGCTAATAAGGGTAAATCTACACTTATAAAATAAGTCTCATATTCTCCCTATCTTGATCATAAAGATGATGAGTTGCAACATGTCATGACTCTGTCCCGGCATGAGGAAACCATTTAGCAACAACATACAGAGTTGGATTTTCTCCATTTGACACTACAAGGTAAGAATCAAATTTTTTTTAGTTTAGAAAGAAGATATGAAGATTCTATTTCTCAAGTCAGGGCACAAATTGCAATCTAATTTACACAAATTAGTAACTTAATTATTGCATATTTATTTATTGATTTTACTAATCAGACCCTTTAACTAAATTAGGAATAACACTCCAATATTACCAAAACTATTAAATTAGATGCTGAATAAATAGTTGAAGAAGAAACCTTTGCATAGAAAATTGCAAATGAAGAAGAATAAAGACCTTTACCCTCTATAGCTAATAAGGGTAAATCTACACTTATAAAATAAGTCTCATATTCTCCCTATCTTGATCATAAAGATGATGAGTTGCAACATGTCATGACTCTATCCCGGCATGAGGAAACCATTCAGCAACAACATACAGAGTTGGATTTTCTCCATTTGAAACTACAAGGTAAGAATCAATTTTTTTTTAGTTTAGAAAGAAGATATGAAGATTTTATTGCTCAAGTCAAGGCACAACAAGTAATCATCATATTAGTTAATTTTGAGTAGACCAGAATACATAAGTAATTATTTTCCCAGTGTCATGAATTGAGCACCTTACATAATTCCCTTGTAAATAAGGATGCCCAAATTGCTAGTTTATAAAATTCTATTGCTGGTAAAGATACTCATATTAATAATTTTTAACATTCTATTACTGGTAAAAATGCATTGCTTACTCAAGAAACTACTCACATACAAGAGCTAATCACTCATACTGCTAAGTTGCAAGCTTTTTTACAAGCTATGCAGAGAGAAACTAGGGAAATAGTTATACAAACTGAAGGACCTACACCGGCTATTCATTCCTTCCCTCTACCACTTCATGACATGATTTTAGTTTTAGAATAAATATCAACATAAGATTCAAAATCTGTAAGAAAATAATGCCAAGATCAAAGAAGAGTCTCAATAGCTGATGTAGAAAGCTCAGACTTCCATTCAAAATATTTGTGAAATTGCTAAAAAATTATTGTCTTGCAGACAACCTTATTATTTTTATGTTATATTTCTTTAGAAATAATTTTATAAATATAAAATGCAGTTGATTTCTCTTGGTTTTCCCCATGTTATTGAGGATGAGCATATGTTTATGGATGCCTTTCTAAAAAGTACCACATAAAGATAGGATGAAATTTTTGAATTCTATCTTTGTAACATGTTTTTGGGTTACCAGTCTAAATTTTTAGTGAATTTATTTATATGGGAAACATAATTATGTGATTTTATTTCTACCATGAGAAATTAGAAATATTTTTTTTAAATGCAGGGAAGTTATGAGTCCCACTACCATCAAGTGGAGTCTTAGAAGAGCTCGAGCGGTTGCTCAAATTATCACATAGCTCTTGGAAAAAGGAGGATTAAATGTGTAGATTGGAATGAGATTTAGGCCTACCTTCTTCTTTGTCTTATGTTTCCCTGGCAAAACTGGCATAATTAGGTAGAAATTGAATTTCAGACATGGTTGCATATAGTGGTAAGAGATTTGGGATTCCTGCCTAAAAATCATTGTGATTAGGAACACCACTTTAAAATATATGATCTCAATCAAATGTTAAAATCCAAACTCCTAGATTTGAGAATAGTTTTCCCACTGATTTGCAAGAGGAATTGGAAAAGTTAAAGTGTTGAGGGGGGGGAAATGATGAGCATTCTATATAGCTCGTTATATCTAATATAAACTATCCATAAGTGTTGCCTTTTGTTATATATTGTATTATATTCAATCGTTAAGGTCTTATATAAGTAGGAAATGAGTGCAACTTTCCTTTGTTTGTATGTGATACATTATTGATTTTTATCTTATTATTTGTGTCTAACTTGGATGAAATGAACACAATTTTGTGTACAAAAATACATTTCTATGGCAGGATCATTTTGAGAAGACATCAAACAATTTTGGTAATAGTTTTGAAGAATCGACAAAGAACATGTCGAGCTCTAAATATCTATAGCTATAAAGATGCTCTGAATACGCTCTAAATATGCCTCAAGGATGCGTCATAGACCTTTACAATAGTGCTTCAAAGATGCCTAGGTGTGCTTTGAAGATGTCTAGTTAGATCCTGCAGATCAAGATAGTAACTCCAAAGATATATATTATATATATATAGACTTTCCATATTTTGATATCTTTTTTTAGAAATTACTATTCATAGTAATGGTCTAATATGATCTGAATATAAGTATATTTCTATTTTGTAAAACCAGACATAATCTCTTCGAATCTATGTTAGTTTTTTTCCATCTATTATTATTTAAATCAATTATAATGCTTCCCTATAAGTGCGGGATCTAATTTATAGATCTTCTATTTTGAATAAGTGTATTTGGTTGTTTATATCTTTAGATCTTGTATTATGTGACTAGTTGTTGAGATGTGATTTAAATACATGTCTCCTCATTCCAAATAATGAAGGAATAAATCAATAGATAGTGATCTAAAAATAGAGAAGTATTCAAGTGTAATTTCACGTATCTGTATATGTTCTTTTGATAATGAAATAAATTTCAACATTTCTTTTCATTACTAAGTAAAATTTGTTCCTATTCTAAGAAGCAAGGGCCCACTTCTCTCTGAAGATCACGATAAATTAGTATTTTTTGTTTATAGTTTAAAGTGTATTTCTTTAATTCAGGTTTATTTCATTTTGATGCAAGTGTGATTTCCCTTTTCAATGCAAGTGTGATTTCCATTTCAAAGAAAAGTGTGAATTTCATTTTAATGCAATTATGTTTATATTTAATGCAAATTTTGTTTCAATTCAATGCAAGTGAGATTTATTTATGCAAAAGAGTATCTTTCAATTTATAGGAAGTATTAAAGTTTGTTAACTCATCTCTATATTCAGAATTTGTTAGGAAGCGATTTGAGTGACAACAAACATCATTCTCACATTTTGAAATATCACACTATCCTACCTAGTCAGACAAGTCAAATGAGGACATCATAACGTATTATGCCAGATGTTTAAGTTCTAGATGTTGATGGTGTGAATTGAAGAATCCCTTAACAAGGAATGCCATAGGATATCTTCAGTTAGTCAAACTTTCTAGATTTACTTTTTTGCAATATAGAATTAGAATCTTATTTACTATCCTTAGGATTTAGACATTATAATAAAGTAAACCCCCCAAATATCAAACTATAAAATTAAATATCCAATGATCTCATTACATATAGCCTTGGACACTGGCCCTAGTAGAAAATGACACCAATCCATTTATTGTTTAAATGAGAGGTATAACAACAACCTATCACATTACACTATTTATTCAATTATATATTGATAACCACTTCATAATTACATCTAATAACATCAATATCAAATCCAAAAATGAATCTATCAGCTCAAACCACGGTAACAACACTTTATAATTCAAGCTAAGGGGTATTTATACACAAGTAGAACCCTCCTATTCAATTACATCAATAATAAAAAAATGATGACTAACCAATGACCATTAACAATGATGAGTTGTGGAGAGCCATTACAATTATTTTCTATTGATTCATGCCTAACCACCCATATATATCCTCTCTATACTAGTTATTTCATGTTCATGTTCCTCTTATTTTGTGGACTGATGTTAGATTTGTGCTCTCATTAATATTCGTTTCTTCCATGAACCACTTTATAACTATCTCCACTCCCTATGCTCTTATCCTAGTCTTGGAATTTTTCGAGTGCTATGTCTTTTGCTCATTCTCTTTTTCCTTGTCTTTCATGACTCGCCCTTACACACCAAGGTCTTTCTAATTATTTTTTAATATCTCTCTCTCTCTCTCTCTCACCATTCTTTTCTATGCCATCCTTTCTTGTGCCATGGTACCAAAATACTTGGAGTGTTTTACTACAAAATATGGGATCCAATAAAAGTATAATAGAATATGTTATGTACTAAAACAAAAGACAAATGACATATGCGGAGATGTAATTTAGCAACATGAAAGTATGCCTACAAGTCCTAGTTTTTTTTGCAAATAGTTTGATTTTTTATGTACTTTTTAGCATATATGAATGTTTTTTATATTTTTTGTCATACTTATAAAATTAAAGCATGCATAAGTGAAATTTGAAAAAGCTTGGAAAGACACATTAAACAATAGAGTTGTAAAATGGATGGATGAGGGGGAGAGTAGAAAAAACCTCAAGAAAATGCAAAAAAAAATCAAGGCAAGGATGAAGACAAGTGAAATTACCCCACAATGAAAATAGATCCAAGAGCTAGATGAAGGAATGGAGTGGGTGAAAAGGAATAAGAATAAAAATAAGGTACAAAGAAGCTATGTATAATTTTTCACTATGCAAGGAAGCTAATCAAGATCCTCAACCCAGCCATGGGTCCAACAAATGATCTCATTTATAGGGTGATCATATGTATATCCAAGTATTTGATAGGAAGGATCAATATCTTGTGCAGAAGATGTGCCAAATTTTGAAGTTTCTGAATCTGAATGCTATAAAATAACTCTCTAAATCTGAATAAGGTCTATGTGATATAATATAACCCTATGAATCACTGACCATATATTTGTATAAAAATTTATCTTCATACATAGGAGGAGATGATGAAATAACCTTTACCTGTGTAGGAACCTTCTAAATGCCCTATGATGTAGTTTTAGATAAAAACCTTGTATTATGTGTCAATTTGTGCTTAAGAGTAGCTAGCTTTCTCTTTCTAGCCAAATCATCATGTTCATTTGTAATGATATTATGCTCAAGAATATATGGATAAATTATAATATATTCATGTTCATAACTAGTTGAAGAAACTTAAATATGTTCATGCTCATAAGTAGGTGAAAATTTTGATTTTTAAATATGCTTCTTTGAATTTAAATCTTGATCTTAAATAGTTGTATAAATTAATTCATTAAAAATTGTATTAGTAACTATGCCAACAACCTATTTTGGAGTAGGATTAGGTACCCATTATTCCATAGGATATCCATACTAAATGCCTAAAATTTTAACTACTTGATTATCATGAATATATAGTATGCGCTTGTGAATTATAAAAGGAATTGCTACGATTTTTCGTAACCAAGGTTTCCAAAATAACATATCAAAGACATGTGCTTGGTAATACTAACAAAGGAGTGGTCAATATTATAATTCCCACTTGTAGAGGTGATAATATATGTCCAAGAGTATCTAGTGTATGACCATCAAATGCTTTCATAACTCTAGATATATGTTATATATCTTTCTCCTTATAACCAAGAGAATGTATAAGTGTTATGGGGTACACATTTTCACTTGATCCATTATCTATCATGACACTTAGATTAGTTGTACACCAACATATGCTCTAATGAATAATGCATGTCTATCATAATCATAATGAATAATTTCATAATTATCAAATGTAATAGATGGGGTGATGTTAGTTTTGTTGTAACTGTACCAATCATACTATCAAGGGGATGTCCATATGAAGATGGAAGAGGATGAGAATTGTATGCATAATGTACTTCATAATTTTTCTTGTTAGCTTGTGCTTTATGATTTGGAAATGGATATTTATACATTTGTAGCTTTCCATTATCATTTTCTTGTGGCCTAGACTCTTCATTAAGTGTACCAATGTCGATAATATTCTAATCAATAAGGTCTTAAATTTCATTCTTGAGCTTCATACATCTATTAGTAGAATGTCCAACACATCTATGATAATAAAATCATGACTTATAGATATAGATCTAGATAGATCTATTTTTAATGGTGGAGGAAGTGTAATAACATGTCATTCAATAATATTTTGTAGTAGCACATGAGGAGGTGAAGATAGCCTTGAGAATTACCTCCTTTGTGGAGATTATAGTTAAAGTTTAGGTGGTGGTTATGATATAGCATTTACTATAACTTTAGCCTCATTTTTGTTATCGTTATATTTTATCTTACAATTAGGCTTGCCTTGAAATTTGATTGTTGAAGTAGGAGTATTGGAGCTATAATTGAGCTTATTCAATATAATCAATTTGACCTCATGCTCTTTAAATGCATGACATAGTTTATCAAATAATTTATAATTATAAAACATGATAGACTATTGAAAAGGAGGAAGCAATATTTGAGTAAAAATGTATTGAAGTTAATTATCAACCTTTTGATTTGTTATGTTGGCATAGGCTTGTATCTTAGAACATACAAACTAAGTATCTCATTTGGAGCTTGTTTGATCTTTGAAATTAGAGAATAGGATAATTTATCACCAATATTGATATAAAAATGTGACAAAAAATGATTTGATAAAGGATTTAAAGTTTAAATTGATCAAAGAGTAAGATCATAGAACCATATGAGAGCATAATCTTCAATAATGCATAGAAAGAGTTTAGTTAAAAATCTATCAAAATCTGCATAGTCTAGCCAAGTTGTATGGAAGGAATGCAAATGTTTTTCAAGATCACCTTTTCCTTCATAAATTAAAATATTATAAACCACAAAGCCATTTGGGAGATATAGGATGCAATTTAAGGAGACAAGGTGGTATGCAATAAGGTACCAGAATATAACGAAGGGCTAGCATGATAAATGGTTTGCTCAATGGTAACTATCTTGGATTGCAAGAGAAAAAGGGATTTCTCAAGGGAAACATTAGTTGTCATAATGGGAGGGGTGTAGGTAGTATGAGTAGGCATAGGCATGGATAATCAAGGTAAAGCAAGAGATAATTCTACGTCATAGGATAAAGGTGTAGAAGTGACTAAGGGTGTATAAATAGATATAGGGTTAATGGTAGGAGTAAGAACATTAGAAGTATGGGATTTTAGAATATGAAATGTTAAAAATTTTGCAGGGAAGATAAATTAGTTTGATGCTCATTTTAGATTCAATAAGTGTTTGGATGATGTTTTCTTTTGATAAATTTAGGGTTGATAGCACCATTACCCAACTTTAATGAAACTAGAAAAGGAAAAACAAACCATGAACCTAGAACCATAAGTCAAACAAGCCTAGGTAAAAAAATGATCATTCGAGACAAAAATAAACACCCCAAAACCACCATAGAATATGGGGAAGGAAACAATAAGAACAAAATAAATAAACAAACAAAGCTACCAACCAGCCACCAACAATATAAAAAAATAATATAAATATCCACAACATCATTCATCGATTTGTGGGAAAATAATCCATAAGATTATTCATCCTACCCTTTTCCCTTTCTTATTTTTTACATCCTATCAAAATCTGTGATCAAAGTCCACCATAACAATCTGCTTGTTTGGATTTCAAATTTTTGAGATTAAGTTTAAAACTAACTCTTTATCTGAGTCTAAATTCTTAAATTCGTTCCCTCTCTTAACTCCCCTTGCTTTGTTTTTAAAATATGTATTATGGATCATTTATATGTCCTCCTCAAAAGGCCCACATCTTTCATCAAGTAAAACTTTCTCACCTTTGTTTTCCGCCTCAACTCAATGTTTTCCTTGAAATCTATATTTTGAAAAATATATTTAGCCACCGACACTGGATTTGGAACACTCCATCTGTTAGAATTTGGATCCACCCCCTTTTTATTAGTCACTTGAGATCATCTGTGAGGGTAAGAAGCATGAATATAACCTGTTAATTTACAATTATAACATCTAAGAGTGGTATTTTCATAATCTAGAATTTGAATATGTTAAGATTGACCATATTTGAAGATAATTTTGTACAGTAATCATTTACTAAAATCAATATCTAAAAAAATGAGTGCATAGGTGCATAAGCCTACTACAACTCTCTCTTTATCATTTTCCATTAATGTTCCCAAAGTAATTCTTATATCCTTGGATGCATGCCAATAATGCAGGGGCAAATTTTGAAGCTAAACTCACACTGTCATCTTTGTAACTGAGAGAGAGTTACGGTCAAACTTTGTAAACCAAGGAGTAATGAATAATCCCACATTACCCCAAAACCAATGACCTTATGATAGACATTTATGATAATATGATTGATCATGGAAATGAACAACAAAAAATTCTTTAGAACAAAGTGATATCTTGTATTATTTTATTTGTGTCTAGAAATTCTATTGATATAGTACCTTGGTTGAAGGACATATACCATTAAATATAAAAATTATTGCATCTTATAATAAATAAAGATGATATTCATCCACTCCCTTAATTTGAATCTTCATTGACGGTACCTCATTCACTTATTCTATAATGTAGGTGTGAGAGAGAAATAAACTTCTTAAATTTTGATTTGGAAGTAGCATTTTTAAATACTTCCTTAAAAGTCACTAGTTTGGAGGATGACACTTGCTTTGGCCCTTCAACACCTCCCCACATCTTTGAAGGCCTTAAAGCCATAACAATGGTTTAATCCTTGCCTAAATTATAGATTGACAGTTGAAAAAGGTTCTAGATTTCTTTACCCCGATACACCATACACTGTGAAACCGTTGGGAAGCTTAAGGAAATCTCTAAGATGTACTTTAAATACATCACTAAAACTTTTATCTCCACCCACACACATTCAATTTTCCCTGTTAGAGATTGCACCATGTTATAGTATTTTGGATTTTTCACCATTGTACTCTTGTTTAACAAAGGATCATGAGAACTAATGTGTGTTGAATTTTTGTCAAATAGTTTTTTAGCATTCTATAGATGTTAGATTTGGTGATGGAGGCTCAATCCCCCTCTTTTTATGTTCCCATCATGACAAATATGTGAGGCTTTGTCCACATTTCCATTCTATAACTATGCATTGATCATTGTAATCCAAGAGAAGTCTTAGTGAATAGACAAATCCTAAAAAAGTATGAATATTTAATTTACATGGCCACTAAATGCATACACAGTGATCATAGTATTCCTAGGGACATTGATTATTTGGGGCATTTTATCAAATAGATGGAGAGCATGTTCCATGTGACCACTATGAGCATACACCATTAGCATTGTATCCCTTGATAGCATGATATATTAAGGTTATCTTATGTGTCGAGTGATATGGATATCTTTGGGCATGTTGGTAACCCTCTTAGCATGGATGTCACAAATCTTGATGTCCTCAAAAAACCCCATAAAATATGCCTCGGTGGCCTCCTATAGGGCCAGTATGATAGAGCTCTAGAACCGCAAGTCCATATTAAAGTCCTATGCAATTTCCTTGATGAGGTGTCAGAAGAATAGATTCTTTATTAGAAACTCAATGTCTTTATGGTACTTTTGAATCTCTCGAAGGGAAGTCATGTTGGGCCTGAACCTATGAGGATTCTTCACTCTGCCTATTATAGGGGAAGACTTGAGAGCATCCTTGATTTCTAGATGCTCTGTGAGGGGCTTTCCCTCATGTAAAATTCCTTGTGGTTTGTTTGATCCTTTCCATATCCCCCAAATCAATCCTCATATTCATAATCATTTCTTCTTTGAAATATATTTTACCAAAATTCTTTCAATATGTGGATGATGTTATTCACCTCTTGAGGGTATGTTTGGACACCTTGACAAAATCTAGATAATTATTTCACTTGCTCTTGATCTACTTCACTAAACTCATTTGTATCAAGGTGTGTTTATTAGTCATTATCATGTTGCTCATTGGTATTATCATTATCAATTTCAATCCAAATTTCATTTTCATCATGACTTTTCATTGCAAAAGAAATCAACGGGAGCTCCATATATGAAAAAGGAATACCACTTAATTGATCACTACGCCTTAGAGGCATACAATAGAATTCAAATTAAAATAATGAGACAATTAAAACTACTAGTTAAGAAGATAATGCAAGTAAAAAATAAGGATAAATGGTAATCTAGGTAAGGGTTTGAATGATTTATAGGATTTTATTCATACTTTCTCATTTATTGATTAGTGGTGGTGCAATATTTCAGAGCATTAACTGCATAGTTAGAACCATGCATGTATCCCACTAAACATGGTTTCTAAGTCAAGTTGAGAGTAACTTCCCTGGATGATATGTTCCTCTCAGGTGCACCATAAATTATATGAATAAAAGAGGCTTCCTATTAGTGTAAACAAGGGATCCTAGATGTTTCTAATATATTTTGAGGCATGTGGAAACAAAATTTTGTGTTTAGTTGTATATTATGGATATGAACATTGAAGTAAAACCCTCGTGCCAATATGTTCATAAATGGAACACCATGCATCCCTTCATGATAATAGCTAAGTAGTTTTAAAAATATCGAAGCATGGTTACTAAAACAATAAAAATAAAGTGTGATCACCCAAATTCACTTTTAAATCAAGCCAAAGTGGTATGATTAGGGAAACATATGTCACATTAGTGACTTGCACATATCTAACCACCCCTTTATGTTGTTTTTACTTGAGATTATGAGGATTATATGACAAAAACAATGTAACAACACTATATACATATGCGACCAACAAAATTCATACACAGGCACATTAATAAATTCTCATTAGTCGCACAAGCACATTCATCCATTTTTAATTGAGATGGTGTACCAACAACACTATCTCTATAAATTATATAAATTTCATTCTAATTGCTACTAAGGACATTGATGATATGGTTTGTGCACCATTTTTGGAGCTCGACTATTCTACCTTGACCCCCTCCTTTCAATATAAATCAATAAATACCCTCCCTTTTTATATAGAGGCATGGAGAAACTCAGTTATGATCTGTGCACTCCATAATTGAATAAATGATATGTGCATTGTTCCCTTTTTCTTCCCAATAATCATTAGTGTTTTTCACAAAATATAATAAAGTGATTGATATAATTTATTAAATTTATATAATATAATAAAATACAACCTAAAAAATCCTTGAGTCCTCGATATGGGTATGGGTGGCCATCAATCATTTATCAATCACACAGTCACCCTTCTCTATCGATTGTCATCCCTCAATTCAGGGTATCAATCGAGTGTGGTCTCACTCCTCAATTCATTGATATATTATCTATGCACTATGTAAATAGAAGGGAAACTTTCTACATTACTCACTAGAGTGTGGGGCCCTTGATTTCCTCTATATATAGATATGTCAATCAATCCCCTTCTCTATGTGGCGCCCTCTCTAGATAGATATATAAGGTCAATCATAAATAGAGTTCCCCCAATCTATTAAGGGACCTGTCTCTCTCAAACTCAATTATATATATGGTCAGTCTACATATATAGGGGTACCCCATATATATATAAAGGGGATATCAACCACCCACCAATGTTCCCACTGTATTATATATGCCTTATCCATATCCTAAATATTTTATATCAATAAGTGTGTAGGGGTAGGGGCACCATTATATATATAGGGTCAATCAAACACTCAATTTGTAAACCAATATAGGGTCCCTATCTACATATGGGCACTCTTACACCCTTATCTATATCTGGGGAGGATGAGGCCCCCTTATCTACATATAAAGTCTCAATTAATCTATTATATTAATAGAGACCCCTTATCTATATATGAGCACTCGCTTATCCCTATCTCTATATGAGGAGGGTGAGGGGTGCATAGGGTTTGAACCTATAGCCTTCAGGTCATGGGCCTAATGAGTTGACCAATTATGCCACTTTGATTCATTAAATATGAGTATGGCCAAAATGAATCAATGTCATACGCATATCCCATATCTATATAGGACAAGTCACTGCCAAGTGAATGAATAAATGTGAATTATATTACATACATAATATGATCAAATCATTCGATTGTAACAAATAAGAATGAATGATATGGCGACACCATCTTTCATTAATGAATAATGAAACGATCACACAAAAACTCTTCCACACCCCCCTCCCCATTTTATAGATACATATTTTCATTGGTATTAGCACATTATATAGTTTAATTGGCACAACATATATTGGTACCCCAACCTACATATGGATTTAGAGTGAATAGAGATAGGGTCCAAAGTCTATCAATTCTATCAGCTATAACTAGTTCACTCTATCTATTTAATGAGTCTATCAATGATTGGATAATTTTATCAATAATCAATGAGACTACATTACATACACAATATGTATGGTATGACCAAAGTGACCCAATGTGCACAATACTCGACATGTCATGAATGATTTGTGTGATGCAATACATATCCATATCATAGAATAGGCTAATGTCATCTCTATATGTAACATGATGTTGATGTGACATATAATTTAACGGGTGTGGGTAACATGATGTGATAGTCAATGTTTTCCCTATTGATACAATAGATGGTTTTGAGTACTTGACATCATTGAATGGGATTCGTTATGTATGGGTTGCATTAGTGCATTGGTGTAGTGGACCCATTGAATATTGTGATGCCATTAACTAGATCTATTTAGCCTAACCCTTATCTTGTCTCAAAAAAATAACCATGTCTCATGACTCAAATATGACTCATCTCATATGCATGTATCTCATATGTACACATGACATGGTAAAGGCTACACATAGAATGATAGATTCATATTGTGTACAATATAGGGCTATATAGATATAGGGGGGTTAATGTCTCATACTAATGTTTTTAGGCACACTTTGGAAAATCATGCCTCCATAGTTTAGATAAGAATAAATATAGTGTTGTTGTGTTGTTTTTGACCTATACTCCACATAATCTTAAGTAAAAATTACATAAAAGGGTGGTTGGATATGAATAGGTCACCAATATAACCCATGTTGCCTAATCATGCCACTTCGATTTATTTTTAAAGTGAATTTAGGTTATCACACATATATGTGCTCCAAATGATCTGTATTTATCTTGGTCATAAGTGGATATGTTGATGTTGTGTGGATTTTATCATGATAGACTTAATCACATTGGTGACCCACACACACAAAACCAAAACCTATGTTACCCCATTCACACCACTTTGGCCTAAATTTGAAGTGAATTAGGGTGATCATGCATAAATTTGTCCAAAATTTACCTTATTTTCCTTAGTCACAAGTGGATATATTGTTGTTGTGTCACTTTTGACCTATAAGGGACCTAATCAAAAGTAAAATTAGCATAAATAGACAGTTAGGTGTGCAAAGGTCACCAAAAAAGCCTACATTTTTATAATTACACCATGTTGGTCTCGATTCAAAGTGGATTAGGGTGATCATACACAAATGTGTCCAAAATTATCTACATTTTCCTTGGCCATATGGATATGGTGTTGTTATGTTACTTTTAGTTTATAAGGAACCTAATTGTGAGTAAAATCAACATAAAGGAGTCGTTAGGTGCATGCCAACTACCAATGGGGCTTACATTATCCCAATCACATCAATTTGACATCAATTCTAATTAAATTAAGTTGATCATGCATGAATGTGTCTCAAATTATTTATATTTTCCCTCATCGCAAGTGGATATGGTGTTGTTATGTTTATTTTGTCTTATAAACCTTCAAATCGTAAGTAAAAATAATATAAAGTGGTGGTTTGGTGTGTGGGTCATCAATGTGACCTATGTTTCTCCAATCACACTACTTTAGGTTTAATTCAAAATGAATTAGAGTGATCACACATACATGTGCCATAAACTATTTGCATTTTTATGGTCATAAGTGGATATGGTGTTGTGTCACTTTTGGTAATAATGGAGCTAATCACAAGTAAAATCAACATAAATTGGTGGTTGGATGTGCAAGGGTCACAAAGTGACTTACTTTACCATAATCATATAATTTTTGTTTGAATTTGAAGAGAAATGGGGTGTTCGTGCACAAATGTGCCTAATATTATTTTCATTTAATTTGGTCATAAGTAGATATGATATTTTTATGTCACTTTTGGCCTATAAGGGACCTAATCACAAGTAAAATCTGCACGATGAGGTGGTTGTGTGTGCATGGGTCACTAATACAACTTATGTTTCTCCATGCACACCACTTTTGCATAGATTCAAATTCATTTTGGGTGACCACGCCTAAATGTGCCCTAAACTATCCCTATTTACCTTAGTCATAGATTATTATGGTATTTTGTGTCATTTTTAAGCCTATAATGGACCTAATCGTAAGTAGAATCGGTATAAAGTAGTGGTTGAGTATGTGTTGGTTTTTAAACTTAAGTTTTGACAAATTGAGAACTCCTAGAAATGCTAATAAGTAATTCCAAAACCTAAAAATGACTATATATTTACCCAAAATAAACATTAATTGTAAAATTTATGCTCTAAAATTTCTAAGTTCAATACTAAAATCATAAAAATGACTAAGTAATAACCATATTGGATTTTGAAAAACTATCTCCTAAATAGTAAGTGGTGCAACTATGAGACCAATTCTAGAAAATGCAGAGTGGCCCTAATTTCTTATAATCACTAAACTAAATTTAAATTATAAGGAAAATAAATATAACAATGTAAATTTCAACTTATACTTTCTTATGTGTAATTTCAAAAATATGTATTTTGGCTTAGAAATGGCTTGGATTTTCGAGTATACAACCTGGACCTACAAATTCATAGTCGAATATATTTTTTGAGTAAAAAATAATAAATTTCATCCTCCACTATCATAAACACTATGAATTTCATTGAAACATTTCCTAAAATTAATGCTATGATTCGAGCACACTCTCTTCTTTCCAAAAATATGTTTTTTTTTTTTTTTTTTTACTATTATAAGGTTTACATCCATGTTGATTTTTAACTTTGTCTTTTGTACGCCACTATATGTCGCAACTATACATGGTTATATATGTAAATATTTTTTTTTCTATTGATCCAAATGCAAGAAACATGATATGGTCACAAATTATGCCTAATTATATACACATTATTTTTTTTTTAAATCATTTTTTTTTAGATAGTTAGGGGGGCTGCATGGTTGACTATCCATTTTTTAGTTTTCAAGATCTATTTAATTATAAAATTAATATAAAAATATATATTTAAAAAAATTAAAAAAATATAGGTCACGAACTAGATGATCGTATCTAAATTTTCACCAAAGGGTTTCAAATAATACTAAACGACACTCAAAAAATGAGGGACCGCAGGACTGGATATCTACTCTTTGTTTCTAAAAAAAGAGGCGTTCCTCTTCAAATTTTAGATGTTTGACTTACTTTACTTGATCATTTTAAAAAAACATGTTTTACAAACTAGACTCGAAATGCTACAATTCATATTTTTATATCATCTTCAAATTTTGAGTGTAGTTATCTCAAACAGTGTTTAGAAATTATGATTTTTCATTTTTCAGAAAAAATATATATATAAGTGGACCCCTTTTTATCCCCCAACTTTATGTACTGACCTTAATAAAAAAAGTGGGATATGACCGAGCTATCCTCAGAAAATCCTTTGTTAAGTGAGTGCTACCTACATAGCCTAAATAGGCTTCAGGGTGATATAATTATCCCTATAAGAAAGATCATGCAAATGCAACTAACAAGATTTGATTAAAATGTTTGACAAATGATGCCTTTAACCTATAATAAAACCCTGTTAAAGTTCACTAGGGTCTATGATATTGCGTCAAAATTGTAATAAGCATCTTTACTTAGAAGATAATGCTTTTGAAATCATAGAATAGATGCTTTGTCAGTAAGTGTTAGTAAGAGAGTTGAGGGGGTTTCAAGTGTGAACCTTGATGTGCTTTTATAGGTAAATCTTTAGAATATTTTCAATAACCGACCAAATAGTTTGCATAGAAGAGTCGTTATCATTTTGAAAAGATGATTGTTAGAGACTTCTAGTGTGCAGTGCATCCTTGTTTGATAGTGTGCTTTTGTCTAGGAGGGACAGAGACTTTTGAAACCAAAGTGATAGTGAAGTATATGTTAAATAGGGATAAATAGAGATAGAATAGGAAGTCTTAGAGATATGCATAGTAATTGTGAGACTTTGAAGGCTTCCTTAGATATTGTTGGTTATCGAAATGGCAAATTGATCAAGCAAGGTAAAGATGTCAAGGACATGTATTGTCAAACACTTTTGATTAAATTTCAGTGTTTATAGAGACATAGTAACACTACACATTATGGAGTGCTTATTTTATGACAGGGGTAGTAAAGATAGAAAGAAACTACATCATGGAATGTGTGGTCTATGATGACATTCGTATCAAATATGATGACATTCGTATCAAATATGATGACATTATAAAAACATAAAACTTAACCCACTTATTTGAAAAAACAAATCTAGACAAAACAACGAATATTTTAATAAATCTATCAAAATATATATTTAAATATAGATTGAAAAGTAATAAGAAAACCATATATCAAATAGTTATGTTGGTGCAAATCAACATTATTACATAACACTATGTCATAAATTGCTTGGTGTCATGGACGCTCTTGGTTTGCAACAATGTGAACAAGTAACACACTTTTTAAGCCGTCCTTTTCGTATACGTGGAGATATATTTAAATGCATTAAATCACAAGTTGACCCGACAACAACTTCCACGTTGAAATCGACATCAATTATAACACGGTTTCTAATCTGCACGTGTTTAAATACTATCAACGCGGTCGTTCGCAGGAAAAAAATAAATATAAATAATTCGTTATATTTGCGAGGATTGATATATCTTAACCTCTGGATCTTTTCTTCAAATATATTCATGAAATGGGGAGACTGATGCCTCAAACAAACCAGGAAACGGCACCAGGTATGCTCCTCTCCTGTTTTTTTAATTGATCTGACAGCCTGACTGTAAAATTATTATTAATTGTGAAAACCTGTAATTAAAAGCTTGATTGTGTATAGGCAAGGCTGGCTCCTCTCTGTCATGTTCTGATGGGGCTTATGGTTCAAGAAATCTGTTTAGCCAACAATCTGGTTTTGGTTCACCCATACCTGTACTGCCTGCTGGATCTGCCGTTCCGGGCAAGAATTCCGGCGGTACGGTCCAGTTGACAATTTTCTATGGTGGAATGGTGAATGTATATGATGATATTCCTGCACATAAGGTACGCCTGTTTTTAATGTTTTCAGGAATTTATTTATTTAAGGTGTGATAAATTAGTTTTAATAATGGCGGTTGGTTTTCAGGCACAGGCCATTATGTTACTTGCCATGAGCAGTGGGAAAGCAGCCCAGAATAACACTGGTTATTCTTATGCGCCACAGCCTCGACTGACAAAATCAGGTAAGCAGCATAAGCATAACCCTATATATTTGATGTATGGAGATTATGATACAGCTGAGAAAGAAAAAAAAGAGAGTTTAATGATACATAGGTTGAAATGAATGGCAGATCTACCGATTGCCAGAAAGCATTCGCTGCAACGATTTTTGGAGAAGCGCAAGGAAAGGTCTGCCACTGCGCTTAAAAAATTAACCACTTTTGAAATTTATAATATCAGGTGGGATTTATGCTTACTAAACTTATTTTTCTGGTTCTGCAGGCTGATTGCAAAAGCTCCCTATAATGCCGTCATGGAAGAAAAGCCAAAGCGTAGCTGATGCCCTTTAACTTGATAATAATAATAATAAACATTTTAACGTCCACGAGACTAAAAATAGCCTATGAGACAGCAAGACAACTCAAGCAAATTTAAGTAGCACTGTTCGCTTCTTGTGTAGGCTGATGATGAGCTCCCTTAATTGCTCAATGTACTCTTTGTTTAATAGGTTATGCCAAGAACTGTCACATATAGTATCCGCAAATTTATCTCTGCTATCTTTGTAGGCCTCAAATTGATTGCAAATAGAATTTATTTTTTATTTTTTAGTTAGTAACCGATTCTTCTAGATCTATGAAAATAATGCAGTTTGGGGAGCCAACTATCAATAACCCAAAAAAAAACTACCAATAACCCTTTAAAAAAAAAAAAAAATGGGACTGAATCCCAAAATTTATTGTACAAATAAAAATTATTATTAAATAGTGAAATAATTTATTGTAGATTCTCAAACATTAGAGTAGACGATTACTTCTTAGAATAATATAGTTGAAATGTAATAAAAAAAAATCTCTTCTTAGTAGTCATAATCTCTTTAATGGGATTGTATATTTATCCAATAGAATTTATCTTTATCATAATAAATATTATCTTTGTTAATTAGTTTGTGGAGTTTTTTAATAGAAATTTATCATTGTGTCCGTTTTGTAATCAGTATTCATAAATAATTGTATTTTATTTGTATAATTAATTATATGTTTTTATATGATTCATATAATTGATAAGAGAGGAATCTCCCAGATTATAATATTGATTATGTAGAATAATATAATTGTATATTGTAATTTTTTAAAAAAAAAAAAATTATATAATTTTTTTTTAAAATTTAATATATAAATTTTAAAAAACTTTTAATTTAAATGTATATATGAAATATTGGTGGATAATGAATAAAACAAATGACCAATATATTTTAAAATGTTTACACAAATAAGTTGAAAAATTGATATTAGGAGATCAAAATGAATTAATAATATTTACAATTAATTATATATTTTTTAACATTTTTTAATATAATTTATAAAGAGATTAGAACCCACCAATTAAGTACAGCAATGTAATTATATGTTCTATTTTCTTGCCATATAAAATTTTCCAAACTTTTAATTTGTATGTATATATACGAAATTCAAATTTATATAATTTCCTTATAAAAGTAAGGTACAACGTAGGATTGGACGAGATTGTTTCCTATAATCTTGGAGCAAATCGTGTTCGTCAACGTCAAAAAAAATTGTATTGGTGCATTTACTTGCCCAATCATCCGAATAAGACGTGTAACAGGTCATCATTAGATAAGTACGTATTGAAGGAGAAATACGTAAGTTTCCAAGCCCTTTACTCCATTGTAATGTCGTGCAAGTAATTTACTTTTCTTTTTTAATAATTCCCACCTAGATGGGAATAGGCAAGAATGGTGGTAATTTGATTAATTATGGCACTCATTTTTTTATTACAAATGTATTGGCATACTGATAAAATAATTTATAATAAAAAAAATGGTTTGTTATAAATTAAAAATTGAAAGTCTCAAAATATGTACTTAATATTTTGTATATGTAGTGACAATGGATGGAAGTAAGCATTTTAATAAGAGTATCTTCTTGACAATAGATTTAATTTTATTTAATTATTTTAAGTATTGTTTTGTATAATTAAATGTACAAGCATTTACCACTTAAGCGACAAAGGAATGAACAACCTTAACATCTTCACCATTATGCATAGAGAAAATATAACAACATAACTTGACAACATATTTTATTCTACACTAAGGATGCCAACCTCTCTATTGAAGGGGAGGGGTGGATAAACAACAATGTAAACAACTCCATCATCACTTAGATGTCTCGATAAAAAATGACCCTGTGGTGGGATATTAGGAGGGAACTACTTATGGTGTAAGGAGTATTTCACCAATGGTCAAGCAATTTCTACAAATGCTAAATTTCCAAGGTCACTTTCTCTACTTGCATTTGAATTTCAAGAAATGAAAAGTTGAGAATTTAAACTTTATTGTTAGTGAAAAACTATTTTGAACCAATCTCATTAGTGAAAATAATAAGAATGGAAACTATGAATTTTTCTAAATAAATGCAATGTATGTCCACCATTGAGCATAGTCTCCAAAAATAACTATCTTCCAAGTGATGGGTTATAGGTGAAAATGCATGAAAATTATATGGATCAATTGCCAAACTTCACAACCTTGTATGCATGTTAAAAAGAATTATTATGCCCTCAATATTTACCATGTATTGGGATATGTATATTCGACCTGTGGCTAGCATAACCTTTTACTTAGTCATACAATAATTTCAATATCTTCATTTGAGTAGTAGTGTCATCTTATAGACTATCTATAGCCTTGAGTATAGAAAAAACATAGTAGTAATTATTATATTATCATATTACTAATTTTGGTTTTATTATAATATTGTTGAGTCTCACCCTCAAAGTGGTGCATAATACATTCAAACCTTTCTTTATTCTTTCAATCATATTATGATTCTACTTTATGTTATAGTAATTTCATACAAGTGGAATCAAAGCTTTAATTTTGGCAAGATTTTTTTCATTGTGGTTTTTCGGGTTGAGACCAGTGTCTATTCAGTGTGGTTGAAGGATAAGAAAAACTTAACCTTTAATCTGGAAGAAATTTAAAAAAATTGTTGTTGCAATATTATTTTAGGTTTCTAAAAAAAGTTGGGAAGTTATTTACACCTTAGTGCAATATAGTATTCATTTGAATTATCTCGACAAAGTGATCATAACAACATATATTTTTGTCAACCTTATTTTTGGGTTTTTAAGAATTTTCAAGATTTTATACCCTTGCACATTATACCAATCATTAAATTCCTCTCAACAAGACAATCATAATGGTTTATTTCTCTAGTAAACCTAGTGTTGTGAACCTTAAATTATTTATATGTTTGGTCTTCACATTAGGGACTAAGACAAGGGTTTTTACACTTTACAAAAAATGCCTAACAAATAATAGGAGTAAAAAATTGATGGATGTTTTATTATAGGATTTTATAGGATAGATCACAAGTGAACCAAATTGGTTATAATATGCAAATCGTAGAGTCTAAAATGGCCAACAAATGGATGAGATTGGGTAGAGATTCAATCAACAGTTTTTCTCATAACAAAATCCATAAAACTAGCCTCAACTCACCAATGCACAACCAAAATAGGGTGGATATTCTGCCTAACCCTTTCCAAATCCAATATAACATAACCCTTATCCTCAACCAATTCTAATTTAGTTACTCAAAACATGTTTTTCAAAGTGGATAAGTGTAAGATTGATGGAAAATATTTTGTCACCTAGATCAACCAAATGGATAATTTTTATAGTACAACATATTCCATGTAGATAGAAGGTCATGATGATAACTTTGTATTTATAACATTAGCAATTCGTATGCTATCAATGATTGTGTACTAAAAAAAATAAGAATATTTTTAGTATCACCTACTCAATTTATATTAAAAATAATAAGAATATTCATAGTATCACCTACTTAGTTTCTATTGAAAAATTGTAGATGCACAATCAAATTAATGTGATAAATAATTATTTCAACTAGGTAGCAAAATTGCATCAAATAGTATCACTCAGGGAGTATATGCACAATTTCAAAATCTATCATTGCATTTGGAGATGATAATATATTAGAATGTGAATGACCTATTTATTTGAGGAGTTAAAGATCACATACAATATGATGTATGCACATTTAATCTACTTACTATATGTAATTATATTATCATGGCCCTTAGGGTGGAGGAAAGAGTATTGGCCAATAAAGATAGATCTTCACAAGTATCCAATATTAGAGCATTCCATCACCATCATTCCATCAACACACTAAATTGACTCCTCAACAAGTTGAAGAAAAAGGGAAAAAAGAGTTACGTTTTACCTATAATTTAAAAAATATATTCACAAAAAAGATACATGTGTTGAAAAGAAATTATTCTACATTGAAGGTGCTAATAAATAAGAATACAAAGAAGAAGTTAAATTAGAAGGTGTTGATGATCCAAATGAAGATACAATAGATATTTGACTAACTATTTATTTTTAGGCATTAGCACCCAAAAAACCCTCAAGGTAATGGGTTTCCTAAAAGATAGAATTTAATAGTAGTGATTGAGTTGGAAAGTACACAGAACTTCATCAATAATAAGTTGGTTTCCTGTTTGAAATATCTCATTATCTAGCTCCATAAATTTTGGTCACAATTGCATATGGTGGTACAATCAGTTGTATATATAAATTTCCTAGTATTAAAAATACCATGGGAGAGTTCCTACAAAATTTCCTTACATTCATTATTCGCATGGGATTATAAACATTATATTAGGAGTCTAATGGCTCACAAACTTGAGAATGATTGAGTTAATTTCTAGGAGTTCTTCATGCATTTTCATTCGAAAGGAAGGGCATTTGAACTATGTAGGCTATGTATGAAGTCCCCACATTTAGTTATCTCTCATCATATGTAGAATATTATTAAAAAAGGAATGTATGTGTTAGTGGCTCAATTTTTTTCATTAGAAGCACTAATAGCAAAATGCCTACACTGTTAGATCTACAGGCAAATGTAGAGGAGCACTCAATAGTTTTTGGAGCTATATGAAAAGGACTACCACCCAAAAGGGATCATGATCATGACATTTAGCTATAACTAAGGATCCAACTACCTAATGTCTAACCTTATAGGTACTCATATATACAAATAAGTGATATTGAGTATATGTTATAAGAAATGCTTGAGGTAGGAATTATCTAAAATGGCTATAGTGCTTATTCCTCTCAAGTGGTGATGATGCATAATAAGGATGACATCTAGGACATGTATCCAAACTACATGGAACTCAACAAGTACACCATCAAAGTTAAGTTTCTAATTCGTATAATTGGTGATTTGATAGATGAGTTACATGTTGTATACTTTATAAAACCTGATCTTTATTCAAGTTATCATGTTAGAATAAAAGATGAGGATATACATAAGTTAAATTTTGAAACCCATGAGGGGCATTATGAATTTATAGTGATTCCCTTTGGTCTCACAAATACACCATCTACATTTTAGATTTTGACGAATTCTATCTTTCGGCCATTTTTTAAGATTTTGTCCTCTTTTTTATGACATCTTAATATACAATAAAACATAAGAAAAACATTAGCATCATGTGAAACATTTTTTGGATATTTCAATACAACATCAGTTATACGCTAACCATTTCAAGTGTGTTTTTGAGTGAGGGAGGTGGAGTGTTTGGGTTATATTATTTCCATGACGGCATAAAGATGGACCCTCACAAGATCAAGATCATTTTCAAATGGAAAATACCTAAAACCCTCAAACACCTACAAGGATTCTTAGTGCTAAGAAATTACTATCATTGATTTAAAAAAATGGTAGAAGAACATCACCATTCACAACTTTATTAAATAAAGACTTCTTTCATTAGAATGAGGTAGCCTCCAAGATATCTAAGAAGTTAAAGGAGGCCATGTGCACCCCTCTGGTTCTATCTACCTTATATTTTTCCAAAAAATCATTGTTAAGTGTGATGCTTCGAGTTATGGTATAGGGATAATACTCATGCAAGAAAAATGACTTATTAATTTTGAGAATCACCAACTCAAGGGAGAAAATTTTATGAATCTCATTTATGATAAATAATGATGGTTATCCTTCACATAGTCAAACATTAGAGACTTTATTTGATGGAAAAATAGTTTAAGGTAAAATATGTTGGGATATGACTTTAAGATCATATACAATAAAGGAAAGGAAAATATAGTGGTTGATGCACTATATAGGAATGATGAGTCCACAAAATCACTATTATGTGTCATATATATATATATATATATATATATATATATATATATATATATATATATATATATATATATATTATACAGGTGGATTGAGTAGAGAAGGAAAAATAGGAATGGGAAAATGACACAGATACATAAGCTCTCATTCTAAATCTCTAATAGGATTTGAGTGTGTTATAAAATTATATGGAAAGGGGATTCTTTATGGTACACAAATTGATAATAATTGTGAAATAACTCAACCGTTAAGCAAAAGGTTGTTACAAAGGTACATGCTACACCAATTAGTGGGAACTTAGGCTTATTGAAGACTTATCATATAAACAAGTGGGATTTAATTTTGTAAGGGATCAGAGGGGAAGTCCATAAATTTATGATACAATGCATGTTTTGCTATCAAAATGAGGATGAGACAATTAAGACATTGGGCCTTTTATAGCTATTGCCTATTCTTAGCTAGAGGTGTGAGGAGGTGTCCATGGATTTCATCACGTTACCTAAGTCTAAAGAGAAAATGTCATCATGGTTATCATGGATAGACTCACCATATTTTCAAATATATGTGTCATGTCATAATTTTTTATATACATTACAATAAAAGTAAAGCCTTTATGGATATAGTTCAAAAGCTACATGGGACTCCAAAGATCATAGTAAATGATCATGATCATATTTTTACTAATAATTTTAGACTTATTTATTTTATTACTTGGGTACTTAGTTAGCTCATAGCTCATCATATGTTCCCCAACTTGATGGAAAAATTGAGGTGGCCAACAAGTGCTTGGATTATTCTCTTTGATGTTTTTATTGGGATAAACATAAGAGATAGATTCAATGCCTACCATTATTATAATTTTGGAAAAACACTTTTTTCCATACTTCATCCAAAATGTCTCTACATTTTAGCATTTTATCTATAACAACCACCATCCATCACCTCATGTGTGAGATTTCAACTAAAGGTTCAGGAATTTTGAGACCAAATTCAACACCAACATGGGGTACTTTCTAATCCTAAAGAAAATTTTACAATGAAAAAGAACTAATTGAAGAAACAAGTTGAACAAAATTGTACAAAAAGTGATTTTGAAGTAATATATTGGGTTTTTGCATAATTAAATTCATATAATAAAATTTCATTGAAATAAAATAATAAGGATAATAAAATTTCACTTAAGTAATATATATGTCATTTCAGGTATTTTGAAATATTGACTGTGTAGCATATAAAATGGAGTTATGTCATTCAATGAAATAAATTTAGTCTTTCATGTTTTTTGCTTGAAGAATTTCATTTGACATAAAGTTTTAGCCCAAACATAATAAATGTTTTAGATCCATTCATTAATCCAAAGGGCATAACCAACCATTTTAAAAAATCTTACTTACCTTTAAAGGTTTTCTTCTAGACATTTGTAGTTTCAACATGAATCTGATGATATTAAGACTTAAGATCAACTTTGGTGAATAATTTGGCATCATGAAGCTAGTCCAGTAGGTCCTCAATCCTAGGAAATAGATAATGGTTCTTTGGTGTGATATTTTTGAGATCCATACAGTCATTGCATAACCTACATGTGCCATCTTCCATTATCACATGCAAAATTGGATTGTCATAAGGGAATGATTTGGGTGTAATATGTCCTTTATCCCTATTTCATTAATCTACTAGTTTATATTTTCATTCACTAGAAACTATTTTTAGTATAAATAAAAATTAGGTATGGGTAGTTCTATAATAAAATCAATAGTGTGCTTTGTCGATCAATGTACAATCACTTATTTAAGAGATTGAAAGATATAATTGCATTTATTAGAAATATTAAATTAATAACATGCACAGGGTAATAAATAGATATATAATGGAAATATCAAAATATATCTTAGATCATAGGAATAATATAATATTACAAAGTTTTCATACTTCAATTGTGGATCACACAGTTACATAAAAACTTTTGTAATTGGTTAAACACAAAAAATATTCATAGAGGCTGACCATATATTTATCAAATGGGCCCACAAGTATATACCTAGTGGTAAATAAGTTCCTAATAATACACTAAATCATAGATACTTATTAGTCATTAGGTTCCCAAGAATGATCCAAGTCATATATACCTAGTGGTCACTAGGTTCTAATAATGTTCCAAGTCACAAATACTAGCAGTTGTTAGGTTCTAAAGAATGCTCCAAGTCACAGGTACCTAAGAGTTTCTTGCTTCCCATGAATGCTTTAAGTCATAAATACATAGTGGTTTCTAGGATCCCTAAAATACAAAAAGTTAATTGATACGTAATGATCTCTATGTTTGCAAGAATTCTCATTAGGTTCTTAAGAATAATCTAGGTGGTTGATTCATAGTAGTCATCTAGTTCTCAAGAATATTCCATGTCAAAAATACCTAGTGGTTTCTAGGTTCCCAAGTGTAATCCATGTCAAAAATATATATCAGTCACTTGGTTCCTAATTATTATCCAAGTCAATAATACCTAATGTTCACTAGGTTCCCAATAATAACCTTAAGTTACAAATACCTAGTAGTTTCTAGGTTCCCAAGAATGCTCTAAGACACATACACCTAGCGTTCATTAGGTTCACAAGAATACTCCAAATCATTGATACCTAGTGGTCTCTATGTTCTTGAGAATACTCCAAGTCACTGATACCTACTGGTCATTATATTCTAAAGAATACATCATGTAGTTGATACTTAGTGGTTGCTAGAATCTGAAACATTTTGACAAGGTCATACCTAACAACCCCTAAGACCATACATCATGAAGGATTTTCCTTGCTAATAACATCTCCTAGAACATTATTGAGTTGTTTTGTGTTTTTTGCTACTGTAAGATATGTGATATGATTTTTTTCCACAAATATGTTATTATATTTAGGTACTACCATCAAGATATAAACTTCTTATTAGAATTAACTTTATTCTTGTGATTCTTGGTGCTAATGAGTGAAAGCTTAGGAACTGAATATGGTATGTGGTATTGGCATCTCCAAAGCACTTTCCAGATAAGATGCCTTTTTAATCCAATATCCGAAGATGACCTTGTAGACGAAGCGGAAGACATGTTGGGCCCACAACCCATAATTCCTTCATCACCCTCATCATCATGTGGGTCTAATGCGTCCAATAGCATATCACTGTAGCCATCTTTACAGCTGTAAAGCATGATGGGATTGACACCGCCTTGCCAGTAAAGCAGGCAGGACCGCCCAAATATTGCTATAAATAAGCCATTTCTCTAGGAGTAGATCATCGAAAAATTTTCAGTGTGAAAATCTAGTAGCTTTGTAAAGAGTATGCTCTTCACTTGCCCTTTTCGAAGGATCCTGTGAATCAGAAATTTTACAAAGATATTTGTAATTTTTATTAGTAATAGAGTGAAGCCGTAGCCATTCGGCCCCTGCCTACTATCGCAGGTTTCTTCTATAAGAAAGGAGTAGTCATCTACTGACGTGAAAAAGGCCACTATGGGATAAATTATTACCTGCAGAAGAACCAGCTACAGAACCACAGTGGGACGAAGAGAATGAAGAAGATGAAGTCAGAAGCATGTTCTACTCCGACCAAGATTATTGCCCTGGTGAATGCAGTAATCCTCAAGAGGAAGCAGAACCAGAAGAAGAAGTCTACCCTGAACCAACAATCGTTCAGGATCCAGGAAGACAAAAACTGGTATGTACCAGTATTCCTTCTCTAGAGCTTCCACAGCCTGCCTATCTAAACCATTTGATTAATGGCAGATTTGCCCAATTTTTTACATTAGAAATAAATGGCAGACTGGTAGACGCCCAAGTAGATACTGGTGCTTCCCTCTCATTTGCTAAACCACAGCTCATCAGTGATTGGAAGACACTTGATGACAATCTTGCTTATAAGAGCATTGATATTCAGGGGAATAGTTTTATGTGTAAAGATTATAAACATCAGCAACCCCTGCGTATACAAAATAAAATCTTCCATGCAGATTTCTTCGCCCTTGAGAAGATGCCAATAGATATCCTCCTAGGAGGATCATTTATTGATAGATACTCTCCCTATGGTGCCACAACCAAAAGCATTATGTTCACCATAGAAAATGAAAGGCTTAGAATCCCCCATTTGATCTATGCCACTGAGCAATTCCCTAGCTCCATGACTCAAAAACCAAAAATAATCTCGGCTGAGATACAAGAATTAGGAAACCTGATCAAAACTAATATCTGTTCAGACAACCCACAGAAGTTTTGGTCTAAGTCAATGACTGAAATGGAAATCAAAATCCTTGAAGGCAAACAGATGAAAATTGGGAAGAAAATCCCAATTCTAGCCCAAGATTATGATGATATGGAACTCCAGATCAAAGAATTGGAGACTAATGGGTTTATTGAAAAATCAACCTCTCCTTTTTGCTGTTACGCCTTTATGGTAAACAAACATTCTAAGCAGAAACGAGGTAAGAAAAGAATGGTCATCAATTACAGGCCATTAAATGCTATTACCCAACCATTTCCATATCTAATACCTGACAAGAGCTACCTCTTAGAGAAAGTAGCAGACTGTAAATACTTTTCTCAATTTGATTGTAAGTCAGGTTTCTACCAGATCAGAGTCAAGGAAGCAGACAGAGAAAAGACAGCCTTAACAGCAGGATTTTTACAGGAGCAATTGGGAGCAATATGGCCGGGTTTGCGGCAAATATAGCAAATCCGCTGCTTGGAAGGAGGACATGCGGTTCTGCATTTCTTGAGGAAACGGTGAGGAGGTGCATAAGAATGCTTTCGGGGAAAAGAATGGCACTTATAGGAGATATGCTTGCGGCGCTGCTTCTGCTGTCGGTGAGGTTGGACAAACGGTCTACAGCCAAAAGGGGCTATTTCTGGAAAGACAGGAGCTATTTGGGATGCTTGGTGCTTGCTGAGTTTTTGCATAGACTTAGTTTCAGAGACTAAAGTCATTACTTGTTGCTTAGCAAAATTAATGACATCTGAAAGGGCTAGATCTTCGATCGTTAGTCCTTTGAGATCAATATAGGAAATGACTCTGTCAATTAAATTGTACGGTAGAGCATGCAAGAATTTAAGCTTGATCTCAGTAGAAGCAAAACTCTTACTATCATATGCAAGCTGCCGAAATTGCTTGGCAAAAGCATCAAATTGCTTTAGATCACAAAGCTCCATTTTGAGTAACCATTTCTTTGACTCTAATTCTCTATTGCCGACTGGAGGTGCAAACTCAGTAATTAACAAAAGAAATAATGCTGCTAAAGAATCAGGTTGGTTATGTACTTGCTCATATTGTTGAGCTTCAGTCATAGACTGCCACCATTGGCTTACAATACCCTAGAAAAATTTGGATGCAAAGCAAGTGCTACCAACTTGGTCAAGATGGGCCTGAATAGTAAGAACTCGCATGGTATTACACCAGGCAATGATTTCATTCAGAGGGTTTAACAGGTCATCTATATTTAAATACCAAGGTTGCAGATGTACATGGGTTCTTTGCATGAGGGTATGACTAGGTGATTTCTTTATAGTTTTGAAGGTGGAGCCAAAAGAGACTGAACAAAGAGGCTTTTGGGAGGAAGACATACCAATCTTTTTCACGTCAATAGACGACTACTCCTTTCTTATAGAAGAAACCTGCGATAGTAGGCAGGGGCCGAATGGCTACGGCTTCACTCTATTACTTCAAACTTAAATATTACACACTATTACAATTGCTTATATCAATTTCTGATTCTCAGGATCCATCAAAACGGGCAAGAGAAGAGCATACTCTTTCAATAAGCTACTAGTTTTCTATGCCTAGAAAATTTTTGATGCTAAGACTAAGGCAGAGAAGCTTATTTATAGCAATATTTGGGCAGTCCTGCCTGCTTGCTGGCAAGGCGGTGTCAATCCCATCATGCTTTACAGCTCAAAAGTAGGTCTACAGTGAGATGCTATTCGATGCATTGGATCCACATGATGATGATGGAGAAATTGATGGTTGTTGTGGGCCCAACATGTCTTTCGCTTCGTCTACAAGGTCATCTTCAGATATTGGATTAAAAAGGCATCTTATCTGGAAAGTGCTTTGGAGATGCCATTGGCAAAAATTAGGTGGTCCCGCTTCACATGGAGTATGTCATGGGGTACAGTGGAAATAAGATTCCCACTCAAGCTGTCGTCTGATGATTGTGTGGATGACAGTGTCTTGGTCGTGATTCTCTTCTTCGTGAATGCGGTGCAGACCATGCCGAGCAATCCATCGATACAGGTGTTCATTGAAAGAAGACCTGATCCTTATCCACCATGTCCATAATGGACACTTTAGGAGCTCAGTGAATTGATGATACAGAAATTCACTATTGAGCTGTTGAATGATGATGACTCCTGAACTTTGTTGGCAGTTGGCTTGAATTGTTGCTGCTGTAGACATTTGCAGGTCTTGCCCTGCTGCATAAGAAATCCTAGTAAATCTGGGATGCAAGCCTTCTCACAGGATTTGTTCTTACACAAGGATATTCATAGAATCAAATCCTTGGTTCAGAATCCTGGTCAGATTGAAACCAGGTACTGGCTGATGCATCATTGTTGCAGGAGGATTTTGACTGAGCCAGTCTGCAATTATATTATCAGTGCCCTTAATGTGTTCTATAGAAAACTTAAACTAATTGAAAAATGCCTGCCACCGAACATATTTTTCGCGACCATATTTCCTGCCATGATCTTTTTCATTAAAGGTCAGGAATCTGGTGCAATCGGTTACAATTACAAAATGTGGCAAATGTAGAAGTTTCAACATGAACTTCTCAAGACATTTTTTAACAGCATAGATCTCTTTATCAGAGGAGATCCATTTTAACACATCGGGGCTAAACACACCACTTGCAAACTCACATACAAACTCTATATTATTGTACAAGCAAACAAGTACTCCTCCCCATGCTATATCGGAGGCATCAGTGTAAACCTTCATTTGTTTCGATTTTGGGATATGCAGTTCTGGTAAAGATGCGACTGTGGCTTTAATCTTCTGAACTGCTGCAGTATGTTGTTTTTCCCAACAGAAAGCTTTCTTTTTCTGGAGAAGTGTTTGAAGAATATACCTATCTTCACCAGCATTAGGATAGAAACTATTCAGATAATTTAGTAATCCCAAAAATGCTTGTAACTTTGGTTTATCTAATCTTTCAGGAAAGCTGAGAACTTTCTCCTTGATATGCGACTAGATTTGTAACTTTGATTCTTTGACCACCATGTCGAGAAAGTTACATTCAGTCTGACATAACTGAATCTTTGTCTCTGAAAGAACAATGCCTGCTTCTTGTGCTAACTGATAGAATTTGGAAAGATGTACAAAATGGTCAGAGAGACTATTGCTAAAAATTAGTATGTCATCTATATATACACAAAGAAACTGAGAAGTGCCTTCAAAAATCTTATCCATATAGGCCTGGTAATATGCAGGAGCATTCATGAGGCTGAAAGGCATGACTGTCCACTGGTAGTGACCGAAAGGGCAGCTGAAGTATCTCTTTTCTGTCTGCTTCCTTGACTCTGATCTGGTAGAAACTTGACTTACAATCAAATTGAGAAAAGTATTTACAATCTGCTACTTTCTCTAAGAGGTAGCTCTTGTTAGGTATTGGATATGGAAATGGTTGGGTAATAGCATTTAATGGCCTGTAATTGATGACCATTCTTTTCTTACCTCATTTCTACTCAGAATGTTTGTTTACCATAAAGGCGTAACAGCAGAAAGGAGAGGTTGATTTTTCAATAAACCCATTAGTCTCTAGTTCTTTGATCTGGAGTTCCATATCTTCATAATCTTGGGCTGGAATTGGGATTTTCTTCCCAATTTTCTTGTTTGCCTTCAAGGATTTTGATTTCCATTTCAGGCATTGACTTAGACCAAAACTTCTGTGGGTTGTCTGAACAGATATTAGTTTTGATCAGGTTTCCTAATTCTTGTATCTCAGCCGAGATTATTTCTGGTTTTTGAGTCATGGAGCTAGGGAATTGCTCAGTGACGTAGATCAAGCGGGGGATTCTAAGCCTTTCATTTTCTATGGTGAACATAATGCTTTTGGTTGTGGCACCATATGGAGAGTATCTATCAATAAATGATCCTCCTAGGAGGATATTTATTGGCATCTTCTCAAGGGCGAAGAAATCTGCATGGAAGATTTTATTTTGTATACGCAGGGGTTGCTGATGTTTATAATCTTTACACATAAAACTATTCCCCTGAATATCAATGCTCTTATAAGCAAGATTGTCATCAAGTGTCTTCCAATCACTGATGAGCTGTGGTTTAGCAAATGAGAGGGAAGCACCAGTATCTACTTGGGCGTCTACCAGTCTGCCATTTATTTCTAATGTAAAAAATTGGGCAAATCTGCCATTAATCAAATGGTTTAGATAGGCAGGCTGTGGAAGTTCTAGAGAAGGAATACTGGTACATACCAATTTCTGTCTTCCTGGATCCTAAACGATTGTTGGTTCATGGTAGACTTCTTCTTCTGGTTCTGCTTCCTCTTGAGGATTACTACATTCACCAAGGCAGTAATCTTGGTCGGAGTAGAACATGCTTCCGACTTCATCTTCTTCATTCTCTTCGTCCCACTGTGGTTCTGCAGCTGGTTCTTCTACAGGTAATAATTTATCCCATAGTGGCTCTCTGATTTCTTTTGGCGGCTCTCTGCTGGTGAACTTGTTCTTTATCTAGGAGTCGCTTGGCTTGAACGAGCTAGGATATTGCACAGGAAAATGTTGATCTCTGTGCATCGTGGGAGGCTGTCTTGGCATAGAGAGCTGTCTCCCTCTAGATGATTCTCCTCTGGAGTATCCTCTTCCTCTCGATTTCTCTGGTCGCTCAGGAACTTCATGATGATGGCGTGACCAGGCTCCATATGCTTCATTAGACAGAATAGACCAGTCATGTTCTCTTGGCCTGTAATGTCTTGCACCATGTTGCATGTTTGTCATGGGTTGTTCTAGCTCATCTGCAAGTGATTCGAGTGCTGTTGCATCTTCTTCATCATCAGATACATCTTCAGGAAGATCTTCAAGCGTTGGTTCATAAATTTTTTCTTGAAGATAGAGATCTTCATCTGCGTCTACTATATCCCACCACGCGGCTGCGTTGGAGGAAAAGATGGCTTTAATAGCAGGATTTTTACAGGAGCAATTGGGAGCAATATGGCTAGGTTTGCGGCAAATATAGCAAATCAGCTGCTTGGAAGGAGGACATGTGGTTCTATGTTTCTTGAGGAAACGGTGAGGAGGTGCATAGGAATGCTTTTGGGGAAAAGAGCGGCGCTTATAGGAGATATGCTTGCGGCGTTGCTTCTGCTGTCGGCGAGGTTGGACAAATGGTCTACAGCCAAAAGGGGTTGTTTCTGGAAAGACAGGAGCTATTTGGGATGCTTGGTGCTTGCTGAGTTTTTGCATAGACTTAGTCTCAGAGACTAAAGTCATTACTTGTTGCTTAGCAAAATCAATGACATCTGAAAGGGCTAGATCTTTGATCGTTAGTCCTTTGAGATCAATATAGGAAATGACTCTGTCAATTAAATTGTACGGTAGAGCATGCAGGAATTTAAGCTTGATCTCAGTAGAATCAAAACTCTTACTGTCATATGCAAGCTGCCGGAATTGCTTGGCAAAAGCATCAAATTGCTTTAGATCACAAAGCTCCATTTTGAGTAACCATTTCTTTGACTCTAATTCTCTATTGCCGACTGGAGGTACAAAATCAGTAATTAACAAAATAAATAATGTTGCTAAAGAATCAGGTTGGTTATGTACACGCTCATATTGTTGAGCTTCAGTCATAGACTGCCACCATTGGCTTACAATACCTCAAAAAAATTTGGATGCAAAGCAAGTGCTACCAACTTGGTCAAGATGGGCCTGAATAGTAAGAACTCGCATGGTATTACACCAGGCAGTGATTTCATTCAGAGGGTTTAACAGGTCATCTATATTTAAATACCAAGGTTGCAGATGTACATGGGTTCTTTGCATGAGGGTATGACTAGGTGATTTCTTTATAGTTTTGAAGGTGGAGCCAAAAGAGAATGTCATATCACCAACATCAATGAAACATATTCTAGGATTTTAATCATAGACTACATGTTGATGGTAAATATATGGTTGACCAATTAAAATATCACCTGCCTCTAATGGCATGACGTCCTAAAGGACTACAACTCTAAAAGGGTTGATTTTGTATATTAGGTGACACTGCCAAGTGATGAATTTCATAAATCCCACACTAAACCATCCAATAGAGTATTATTATTGGTGATATACCAATTTAAAGTTAAATCTAAAATCTACTTCATGAGAAATCAAGTTCTTGTTACTTTCGTTTTCAACTATGATGTATAGTAGTTGTCCATTGATCTATAGTTGGACACCCTCTTCTAGGGTATAATATTTGGAGATAAAAACAACATCTTGATCTCACTAAGCCTAAGCCATTTGGGTATAAATCTAATCAATATTATGCATATCATCGAACCTAGAGGCATACCATTAATTGATGTCATGATTTCCAATATTATGTCCAAGACCTCATCGATTGTGGTGACATAGTAATCGAGGATGAATCAGATGAGTCTATATCCCTGGGTAAACAAGAAGAGGTGTGTCAATATTCTATTCCAAATCATAGTCAATACCTTCACCTTCCAAGACATGGTCAAGACATCCCATCCATCTTCCATGATCCCTCCATCTTTGGAAAATCATCCATAAAAAATAAGTCTATTTCCCATACACCAAGTTCTCCCATATCTCATGAGACCTTCCATGGGACTATTTTTTCCAAATACATTCCTCTTCCGTCACCCCCCCATGTTGAGGGATCACTTGCAGACAATCATTCTTCTACTAGTAGCATAATGTCATGTACACCAAAGTCAACATCAGATCCGATACAAGTTTTCTCTACATTGAGATCATGTTTAACACCACTATCTGAATTAGGTTCCTCATCGGCAACATCATCCCTCATAGATATTGTAGAAAATGATGATAATGCCTACCTTTTAAACACACCCATAATTTGGATGATAACCAGTCACTAGGCATATCTTTTGATCCCAATCTGGATGATGAAGTCATAACCGAGTTTTTACAAGCTCTATCTATTGAAGATGTTCAGAAAGGATCTGATCCTACCTTAGACACATGTCCTATAGAAAGTCTTAGTGATCTTTTTGATATTATTGAGGACACTTTATCCAATGTTAAGGTTAGGGCTCCTAGTAATCTTTATGAGGACTATGCTGCCAATTGTCCCCTTAATCCACCACACAACATTGATCATCCACCTTGCCTCCATAATTCCTATATTCCACTCCATAAAGGGAATAAATATGATCATGCATCATTGGTTTCCACTTTGTATCCAACATCATGTGCCACAAAAATAAAGGTCCAATACCATATTTCAAAAGTCATAAATCATGATCAAATCATATTTGATCCCATATGTCAAAATCAAGAAAATTCAAATCATCGACCTGATCAAGAAAAGTCTTCTCCTAGTGAAGCCCAAAATCAGGCACTAGGGGAATTTCAAAGTCAAAATAATCATCATCTATTAAATCAAAAATAAATTTCCTATGGTGAAGCCCATAATCAAGCACCCAAGGGTAGTTAAAATCAAACCCAATCAATAAATCAAAATAATGTCATAAGTAATAATCACATGGCCGACCATCCTCTTAATGTTTAGATCAAAGTATCAACAAATCAAAAGGTCTTGGATCCATTATTATCATGGCACCAATCTAAAATATCCCCTCCACCATATCCAATGGTGTATGCAACTATTGAACTCCATTTTTTCTCCCCATGTCATCATATCATCCGTCATGATTATATCCCCCATTCACACCATATTCCCATTATCACAATCATGGCATACTCCTATCCACACCATATCCCACATCCCTGGGCACCATTATCCATCATAGTGTCTACAAAGACACCTAGTTAAGATGTTTAGAGGATGTTAAATCAAGAGTCAATAAAGGCCACCAAGAATTTAATACATCCAGCAACAATGACATGATCCTAGCATCATATATCTCCAAAACAGGTGTTAGTTGAAGATCCAAAAAATATCAACAATCTTGCATCTTGCCATTGTCTAATAAATTGAGATGCCATCACAAAAGTTAAAAATAAAAATAAAAATAAATAATAATAATAATAATAATAATAATAATTTGTCCAATGGTGAAAACTAGTCTTCTGGCACGTTGGGCAAGTACCATGATGAAAACTAGTTTCTGACGTTATGGTAAAATAATTTATTGTCAGCATTGTACCTCAACACTTGGGGACAAAATCCATCCATTTCATATTCCTTGTCAATCCATCCCTTATCCATCCCCTCCATCCATATTGTTCTGTCCATTATTGTTTACCCATCATCCATCATCATATCATGCATCTTATTATGTCCCTCCTTTCTTCCCGTGTTTACCTTCGTAAGGAAGTGAAAGTTATCTTGAGAAATGTTTTGGAATCATCTTGGCATATTCTCCAATAGACACTTAGGCAACTAAACATCTAGTTCCTTCATGATGTGGTCATTATCAATCTGTAGTCCATTCTTCCTTGGTCTTCATCCCCTTTTCCACCTCACCCTCATCTTCTTGTCACTCATCCATCATTCCATATATTCTTATCTTGGTTGTTAGGTTTTGTATTCCCTTTTATAGTGACCCTCAATGTAGAGTGTACATACATATTCCAAGAAACCCTAAAAATTATAAAATTTGAAAAAGACAAAAATAATCTAGGGTGTCTTATCTTATGCCTAAACCCCTAGTCGCATTCATCTCTGTCATATCATAAACCACCTCTAATACCCATCCCATCTATCCCATTGTCTCTATCCCCATCCCAAACAAACATATAATATCCATCTCTTATTTTCCCATTCCTCATCTTTGGATACTGTATTTCATCTTGAAACCAAATCCTAGTGGTCACCCATCCCTCCATATCTTCTTCATCTTTTGATTGGGAATTATCAACATGCATAACCTTGTCAAAGAATTTAGTCTAGCACCCATCACTTCCCTATCATTACCTCTCCATACCTAACACCCATCCAATCATTATTTTTCTAGTATATACGGTATTTGATCCCATCATCTCTTAATCTTCTTGTTAGATTGGACTCTTGCAAGGTTTTGTCTTTTGGTGATCCTTGGTGATCTTAATATTCTCACCACATTTATAAATCATCCTCTTTTGACCCCTTTTAGATATGATTTCTAGGGTACACTAGTATTCAAACCCTATCCCTAATCATCACACCTCATCATTTTCTTTTCACTCTCCCTATCCAAGTCTTAATCCTAATCATTAGTCATCCTACCCAACTCCAAGTCTATCCTAAGTCCACAATCACATCATGCTCATTATATCCATCATCTAATCACCTATCCCATCATTATACAATACACAATGACATTGCATGTAAATACTTGTGTGTGTTGCTTGTTTGAATTGTTTGCATCATGTATATATTGGGTTTGTCTTATGTTTTATTTGCATCATGTCTCTTTTTATCTCTTTGCAAATTAATGAGGATGATATGAGGTCACCAAAGCTATAATAATGCATATAAATTCCCTCAATGATGCAGAGTTCACTATTTTCTTAGACACTTTGGCACAATGCCCTCTTGGGCATGCTTATATCATGGGGCAAACTGCCAAGTGCCATATTTATCGCATTGATTAGAATATGATGAACCTTATGATAGTTATGGCGGCTTAATAATCTACACCCTCATCATTTGACTGATCATCTCATCTTCCTTATTCCCACCACTAATTTAATCCTCTCGGCCCATTCGACTAACACCCAATCTTTTATCCTCATTATCCTCATCTCATCATCTAAGTCACATTCTATAATCACTAACATTATCCTCTAACATGTTTAATCATCTTCCTACTCACTAACTTATGATCAATCATTGTCGGTTATCTTTTAGTCATAACTACATCACCTTGAGGTCTTTTCATACTATTTAGGTAGCACTTGGACACTTTTCAGTGCCCAAGGATAGCTCAGCCACTTTTACCTCTTTCCCCATCATTTGTCATCAAATATATCTTGTCCATCATCATTATTCCTTAGTTTTTCATCAGTCAAATACTTGAGCTATATTATAAATCATTCTATTGATCAATCCCTATCCTCACAATCATCCACTTAATCTTTTCGTCAATCACCAATACCTATCGATTGGGCCTAACAAGTCACAACATTCATATTTTCTTTATTTCTCATCTATTATTCCTGATTGGTCAATTTATCATCTATTACTCCCTTACATGTGTCTTCGCTAGAGGCATCATTACTATTAATCACATTATGGCTCATTGATTTGCATTATAGTCTAATTCTTCTCCTTTGTCTTTTGGTCACTTGATCATATCAATTATTCCCTCTCATCACTTTTATCATATCAATCAACTTTAGTTTTGAGCTACGCCCATCATTAATATTATCCAATATTTATCTATCCTGGCCTATATCTCTCCTTTACATAAATTCTTACTTGGGATACGTCCAAAGCTTGCGGCCTTTTATCCTATCATCATCATCTTACAGTTGATTCCCCCTTGGGATGTGTCAACAACCGTGACAAAATCATCTCTACTCCTTGTGCATGTGTATTTGTCAAGGGAATTATCAATTTGTAGCTCACTTCTCAAGTCAAATTCATCTTCTTCATCTTCTATCTCATATTCAGCATCCCATCCCCTTATTTATCCATCTCATCCCACCCATCATTTCTTCTTTCGAGTGGCCATCTGTCTCATTCTTCCCTGCATGTCCCCTCAAGGAGGCATCGTATCCACTAACATCATCTATTAACACTCATATATGACAGCATTTTTATTTGAAATACCATTACTCCTTCCACTTTGCTTCACTCATAATTCCCTTTCAAAGAAGGGCAAATTGTATGCATCTAAATTTTCTCACTTCCTTCATCGTCACTAATATTCCTATTAGTCGACACTAATTTCATTTATCCTATCTAATATAATTTATCCCCTTTTATCTAATATTCCTCTTGATTATTCTTCATTCACTAGCATTAGTCCTACCCTACTTCATTAATTTTTCTAAATCCTCATTATCTTATCATAATCCCCACTTATCTATTATTTGGGAATTTTAAATTCCCATGGTCCACCTACTAGCCTATTCCTGGGCTCTCCTACACCCCTAGTCCCTAATCACCCACCTAATCCCTATCTAATCACCCATTTAATAATCATTAACCCCTGAGAAGGATTATATAATTCTCTAATTCTAGAATCCTCTCTATTCTTACCCTCCGTCTCTAAAAGCCTCTAAATCTAAAGGCTTCAAAGGAATTTTAAATTCCTTTTAATTCTCCACCCTAGATCTCCATGACTTGACTTTGAATTTCAACCATTTATTTCTCCCTCCTCCTATTTAAACAACCCAAACCTCCATTAAAACTAACTTATGAATCTATGAATTAGTAATCTCTTAGTAATCTAGCAAATCCATGTCCAACTCATGAAGCATTGAATCCATAACATCTCCATGTCAATCTAATCCTTCAATCCATTCATCCAACATCCTTGATCAAACAATCATGATGTAAATTTTTTGAGTTTAAGGTAATTAATCCCAATCTCCTTGTTTTGATCTGTTTAATCTTGGTTTAGAGAAATTAGCTTTAGGATTAGAATGTTGGTTTGAATTGTGCATTCATCTAATTGCATTTTGATTCTAATGGCTCTAGATCTTACCTAGGTAGTTGGACATTTTGGGTTTTTGATTTAATTGTGTATCAAATACTTTGTGCTTAAATTTCCATCTACAAAAATATATTTTTCTCTGATAGCATATAATAATTTATTCTCTTAAGGACCCTATCATCATCTACGCAACAGTTGGACCACGTAAACCAAGAATTGGAAGCTACTATGTGTAGTTGGAATAGAGGGTAGGCCCCACCGATTTTAAAAAAATACCATGCCTCATGTTTTCTCATGTGCCATCTCATCGGTAGTGTACCAAATTTTTCCTCTAGACTCTCCACTATATTAAAAAACCCACACATAAGCCTCATAAAGAGGGGTAGGTTACTAGCTAAATATTACCATAAAGCTATTTTCTAAGGTCATCATTGGGGAAGTATATGTTGATAACCCCTAATTAATGTCCATTAACATCAAGAAGAATCCAAATACTTTGGTGTGATGGATCACCCCCTATGGCAACAATTAAGGAAGAGAACTTCAGGGAAACCAAGATATTGGTGCCGCCACATCTATCCTCATGTGAGGTGGAGATTTGAGTAGCATCAAACTAAATGCATTTTAAAGCAGTATGTAAAAGAAACTTTGATATTTTAACTTCTTGCAAATAAAAAAATCTAAAGATCCCAATTGTTGACAAATAGTTCGCATAAATAATTTTCAAGAGAACTTTGTGAGGCCTCAAACATTCCAAGATAAGACATTCATTGGGAAACATAATCCATAAGGAGCTCCCCCTATCCATCTTCAATATCTTCAAGGGTTGCAAAACTATGCGCTGGTTTGGCAAAACAAAATCTCCAAGTGAAATGGCATGGTGTTTAGTCCCGTTATCCTCTCATGGAGAGTTATCACCACCATGGGGTGGGTTGCACAATTGCCTAGAGAAGGAACCACTTGTAGAGGATATATCAGAGGGAAAAAATCTCACTCGAGGCTGCAAAACTTTTGAAACATGGCTTTGTGGGGCCTTTAGCATGTTAAGATTATTAGGAGGTGAGCTAACATTACATGCCTCAAAAGAGGGTTTGGTTATAGGCAGATTAGTGGTTGGATGGGTAGGTTTAATACTAGTTGATGACTTTTTATTAGTTACTATCGTCCAAACATGCTTTTTCCACCACCTTGGGCTTCTCGGCTTGCGGTTGTTCAAATGAGGGTTTCAACTGACCCATGAGGGGGCAATATTTGATCTAACAGTTAGGGGACTGGCAATGATAGCAAGTGTTGGGAAGATTAAAATAGACAACTTTCTGTGACCAATACTCAGTGTTGACTTTTATGTCAATGGATTCCTTTAAATCCTTGGTCAAGTCAACTTCAATGCATACCCCCTATCAGGGCATGCTGAGTATAATTTGAATGACTTGTGGCATAAAACACTCTCAATGGATTGGAAAATCTCCTTAAGAAATGACCATGGAAGAATTGGGAGGCAAGGGAATTCAATCTAGACTAGTACTCGAAGGGAAGATTGGTCAGTGACATTGAAGTCACGGGGTCATTTAGACATAATCAAAAGTGTGTTTCTCAGAAACCAACAATTTAATTTAACCAAAATGACTTGGTCCTAAGATGACTTCTTAAAGGAGAAGAGGAAAAAACCTTTTGTAAGGTTTAGAACACGACTGAGATGGATGCCTAAGGGCTCCCAAGTTTGTCAAAACTAGGCATTGAGGGAATCCTCTAAGCTGATATGGCCAACAAAGTAAGTAATAAGTGAATAATTTTCATACCATTCGCAAACATTATCCATGGCCTCAGGGTTTAAATATACTTTAGGCTACGAGGGAGAGCCAAAACTTTTACTTCCTTGTAGACTTTCGGCTTGGGTGCCATCATTTTGACATAATGTTCTTCCTTCTAACCATAACTTTACCATCATCTCTTTCTACAAACCCTACACTACTTCACAATAAGCGAAGATATATCGTCCATTTTAAAATGCACTAAGAAAATCCTCACATCTACTACCTCTACTGTGTATCGAAAAAGCTTGTGTTCAACCCCAACCTCATCTGCTACAAAGAAATAATTGTAGATCAATAAGAAACAATAGATATGCTTTACTTTGATTTTATGGGTCCAATATGACAATTCATGGAATCTTCTTTTTTCACCTCTCTTTTTAGAGTGCAAAATTATCTTGGACCAATGATTTTTGGATTTGGTAAATGTTTATCTCTACCGACTTGGTTTGTTTCGTTTATTTTCTTTGAATTTTTTCAATACCCACTTTGTGCGTTTTCCATTTCATCTGTTCAAATTTTCCCTGTTTTCAATTTTACCAATGCCCTTTTTTTTTTCCAAGTTTTTAATCATACCAACGCTCACTTTCTTTGTTTTAAATTATATAAATGGTCACTTTATTTATTCCTTTTATTTTATCTTTTTTAAATTGAAGGTTCATATTGTTTTGGTCTATTATAGATTTTGGGGAAAGGCATAAACTAATATGTATTAATTATTGAACATTCAATTTTTTATTTATTGATAGGTGATGTCTATTGATGGAATATATTTATTGACAGGTTATTGATGGAATATATTTATATAGATATATAATTTTTTATATATAAATTAAATATGTATTATAAAATATTTAATATATTATGTTAATATTTATTTAATATATTTTATATTTATTATTTTAAATGTTCATTTAAAAAAAAAAGGAAATGAAATTAATTCATATATATTAAATATATGTTGAGTCAATTTTAAAAAAAAATTTAAGCGTTGATGTGATGTTATTTAGATATTATGTGGATACCAAGTTAGGGTGCTTAATGTCCGGTACTTTTTCTTAGTGCAAAATAACAAGATTTAAAATTGGTTATTATCGAAAAGGTTGTAGTTCGATTCGTGAAGATGATGGTTAATTATATCCATCCATCAAAGTACAAATCCCTATAGATACCTAACATAGAGACTCAAGCGATTAAGGTCAAGATCATGACCTGGATGATTTTGATAACGTAGATGCCCTTTACTTGTCGCTCCTTAACTAAAGGAGCTCACTAATTTAGATGTACCCTTACTCAACAATGTAAATCCGCTATATGTTTATTTCCGAAATATAAGCAAAGATGTTGTCATTCTATACAATTTAGTGATTCCATGTAATACCTTCAACAATATAAAAAAAAATTGGCCATTAAATTGAATCAAATGTAGTTTTATTTGTTTATGACTTTACTATTGGAATGCTTTAGGATATCTTTATTATTAAAAAATAATAAATAAAAGGTTACATAGAAAAGCGACCAATTGAAAAATGTGATCCCAGCGCTCAGAACCCCCTTGTTGGTCGGGTAGAGCCAAACAAGTGAACAACCTGCGTATCACAGTGCTCTTGTCGACCGAGTAAATTCAGAAGAAAAAATAAATCCTAACCAAACCCTAGATCAAGAATAGAGAGGGAGAAGCATAGAGTAGTCACAATCGTACTACCAAAAGCCAACACATGAAGGAGAGTCACAGAAGAAAAACTGTCGCCGCCATCTAACATCATAAAACCCTTTGTTGCAAATGACCACAGAGCACAAGGAACACAAAGCAAACAAGAAATAATGGAGCCGAACAAACTCCAATAGTCACACGACCCCATAGCAGAAGAATAGAAATTATCACCATAGCCAAATTATTGATGCCAAAAATTGTGCACACAACTGCAACACACATCCAACTACCTCACTTCAATCATCAAAAAACTATATTAAAAAAATAAAACTATTAACCAAAAGAGTCGTGACTCCCTAACCCTTCCTCCCTAACACGCAGTACTCTCATAATCATGCTCCTCAAAATAAACTCTAAAATTAAAATTTCAATGACAAGAGGGATGGAGAGAGCGAGCCTCCTCCACCTTTCCATCTGATCTTTTTCCTTTCCTTTCCTTTTCTTCTTTCTCTTTTAAAAAAAAAGAAAGATATTTATGTAAAGATTCCTTCCACATTTCGCATAATTTATTACAAAACACAAAGTCTTCGTACAAAGTGTTATTAGGTAGATGGATCTTTCAAACCTGCCTCCACAAATTTCATAAAACCACTTTATTAATTTTTTTGGCGTATGCAATGGGGGAGCGTGGTCCACGTGGAATTTATTAATGATATCTCAGTTTCTAATATGCACATGCTAAAATAGTAGAAACGTGGTGGTTGGCTATGGATGTGGATTTTATTAAAATTATCCTCAGACATACTTCACAATTATTTCTTCATGGTATAATTGTCAAAACCTTTAAAGTTTTATGTTGAGTTTAGTGTCCCCGGGTTGGATCTGTTTTCTTCTAATGTTTGATAGAAGTTGTAGTTTAAAAGATTTATTGAATTGATGTAATGTATTAGTTTAGTTGATGTAATTACACTTAAGGTGTCAAATTAACAATAATTTTTCAATTTAAGTTTAAATTCTCACAAATATACAAACATACATTTTATATAAAAGAAACAAACAAACATCATTTTCATTGTTTCACCAAAGAAAATCACATTGCGCCAACAAATAATTGCAATGTTATTCATACTAGAACTATATGTATGGTTACAATCTCAATCCAATCAAACAATCTGGTGGGTACTATGTAGTTGACTATTGAATATATTGAAATGGTGAATGTATATGATAATATTCTTGGTTTAATATTTGTAAGTTTTTTTGGTTTGAATTATGTTTAGAGTTTTTGTCTTTTAAGTTTTTGAATGCAATTTTTATTACGGTTTTAAGTTTTTGCATGCAATTTTTATTAAGGTTTTAGTTTTTTATATTTTCCTACAATGTTATTTAGAATGTTTATTTAAAGTTATGTTAAGGTTTTATTTATAATTTTTGTTAAATATATTTATTATTATTATTTTTTGTTAACATATTACTTTGTTTGGATATATGTAATTGTTGTTTCCATTTTTCCCTTTTTGAAAATTCATTTGTATTTTTTATAAATGACTTTCACATTTCCCCTCTTGCTAATTAGTTATTCCTTCTAAATTTTGTACGAATTTTGCCTCTTTCTATCATTTTTCTTGTCTCTTTATCAATTTTTGTGTTGCATTTTCCTCTTCTCTACTCTTATTCCGAAAATAATAATAATGGGCATTTTCTTTTTTTTTTAATTTTAATTTTTTTTTACAGTACAAAGCTACTACAACTTGCTTTAGGATTTCATCTCATTTTTTAAAAATGATATTAAAAATATATTAATAATGCTACTATTGAAGATAGTTTATTACAATGAGACATTAAAATTTTACTTAGGTTAATATAGGACCAAGGTGGAATTTATATAGACTTAGGTTAGGGATATTAGTAAAAGACTTAAGTTATTTGGAGAAATTAGGAAGGAGTTTAGGTTAATGTAGGGACAATGGAGAAACTACTAATAAATTTGGGTTAATTTGGGGACAAGGGGAAAATTAGCAAGGGGTTGGATAAATTTGAGGAATTGGAAGAAATTAATAAGGGACTTAGATTAATTTGATGATAAGAGAAAAATTAGTAAAGGAATTAGATTAGTTTGGGGACAAGTGAACATTACTTAGTTAATATAATACAGGATCAAAGCATAATAGTGTGTTTCATTGGAATTTTTAAAATAATTAAAAATTAAATCCCAAAAACTACTTAACAAACTTTAATTTCTTTTGGAAAAATAAAGGTATATTACATCTTTGTATATATAAGCTATATATGTATCATATTACATCCTTGCATGTCCCGTCAAGGGGGCATCATATCCACTAACATCATCTATGAACACTCATATATGACATGGTTTTTCTTTGAAAGACCATTACTCCTTCCACTTCATTTCACTTGCATTGCCCTTTCAAAGAGGAATAAAATATATGCATCTAAATCCGCTTGCTTCCTTCATCATCACTAATATTCTTATCAATTGACACTAATTTCATTTATCCTGTCTAATCTAATTTATCCCCGTTTATCTAATATCCCCTTCATTATTCTTCATTCACTAACATTATTCCTACCCCACTTCATTAATTTTCCTAAATACCATTATCTTATCATAATCCCCACTTATATATTATTTGAGAATTTTAAATTCCCATGGTCCACCTACTAGCCTATTCTTAGGCTCTCCTCCACCCCTAGTCCCTAATCACCCACCTAATCCCTGTCTAGTCACCTATCTAATCATCATTAACCCCTAAGGAGGATTATAAAATTCTCCAATTCTAGAATCCTCTCTATTCTTACCCTTCCTCTTTAGAAGCCTCTAAATCTAGACGCTTCCAAGGATTTTTAAATTCCTTTTAATTCCCACCCTAGACCTCCATGACCTAACTTTAAATTTCAACCATTGATTTCTCCCTCCTTCTATTTAAACAACCCAAACTTCTTTTGAATCTAACTTATGAATCTATGAATTAGCAATCTAGGAAATCCATGCCCAACTCATGAAGCATTGAATCCATAACATCTCCATGCCAATCTAATCCTTTAGTCTATGCATCCAACATCCTTGATCAAGAAATCATGATGTCAAAATTTTGAGTCTAAGGTAATCAATCCCAATCCTCTTATTTCGATTCGTTTAATCTTGGTTTAGATCAATTAGATTTAGGATTAGAATGTTGGTTTGAATTATGTATTCATCTAATTGCATTTTGACTCTAATGGCTCTAGATATTACCTAGGTAGTTGAACATTTTATGTTTTTGATTTAATTATGTATCAAATACTTTGTGCTCAATTTTTAATCTACAAAAATATATTTTCTCTGATAACATATTATAATTTAATCTCTTAAGGACCTTATCAACATCTGTGCAATAGTTGGACCATGTAACCGAAGAATTGGAAGTTATTGTGTGTCTTTGGAATAGATGGTAGGCCCCACCAATTTTAAAATAATACCATGCCTCACGTTCTCTCACGTGCCATCTCATTGGTAGTGCACCAACGTTTTCCTCTAGAATCTCCACCATATTAAAAAACCCACACATAAGCCTTGTAAAGAGGGGTAGGTTATTAGCTAAATATTGCCATAAATCTATTTTTTAAGGTCATCATTTGGGAAGCAGATGTTGAGAACCCCTAATTAATGTCCATTAACATCGAGGAAAATCCAAATAGCTTGGTGTGATGGATTACACCCTGTGGCAATAATTAAGGAAGAGAACTTCAGGGAAACCAAGATATTAGTGTTGTCACATCCATCCTCGTGTGAGGTGGAGAATTGAGTAGCATCAAACTAAATGCATTTCAAAGTAGTATGTAAAAGAAACTCTAATATTTTAACTTCTTGCAAATAAAAAAATCTAAAGATCCCAACTATTGACAAATAGTTCGCATAAAGAATTTTCAAGAGGAGTTTGTGAGGCCTCAAACATTCCAAGATAGGACATTCATTGTGAAACATCATCCATAAGGAGCTCCCCCTATCCATCTTCAATATCTTCAAGTTTTGCAAAACTATGTGCTGGTTTGGCAAAACAAAATCTCCAAGCGAAATGGCATGGTGTTTAGCCCCATTATCCTCTCATGGATAGTCGTCACCACCATGGGGTGGGTTGCACAACCGCCTAGAGAAGGAACCGCTTATAGAGGATATATCAGAGTGATTAAGCTCATTTAAGGCTAAGACTCTTAAGAGGTGAGCTAACATTACACGCCTCAAAAGAGGGTTTGGTTGTAGGTGGATTAGCAATTGGAGGGGTAGGTTTAATACTAGTTGATAACTTTTTACTAGTTTTTATCATCCAAACTTGCTTTTTCCACCACCTTGGGCATCTCAGCTTGCAATTGTTCAAATGAGGGTTTTGATTGACCCATGAGGGGGCAATATTTGATGTTACAGTTAGAGGATTGGCAATGATAGCAAGTGTTGGGAAGATTAAAATAGACAACTTTCTATGACCAATACTTAGTGTTGATGTTTATGTCAATGGATTCCTTTAAATCCTTGGTCAAGTCAACTTCAACAAATACCCCATGTCAGGGTATGTTGAGTATAATTTGAATGGCTCGTGGCATAAAACACTCTCAATGGGTTGGAAAATCTCCTTAAGAAATGACCATGGAGGAATTGGGATGTAAGGGAGTTCAATCTAGACTGACGCCCAAAGGGAAGCTTGGTCAGTGACATTGAAGTCACGGGTTCATTTAGACATAATCAAAAGTGTGTTTCTCAGAAACCAACAATTTGATTTAGCTAGAACGACTTGGTCCTAGGATGAATTCTTAAAGGAGAAGAGGAAAAAACCCTTTGTAAGGTTTTGAACACCATTGAGATGGATGCCCAAGGGCTCCCAAATTTGTCAAAACTAGGCATTGAGGGAATCTTTTGAGGGGATATGGCCAACAAAGTAAGTAATAAGTGAATAATTTTCATACCATTTGTAAACATTATTTATGGCCTCAAGGTTTAAATATACCTTAGGCTAAAAGGGAGAACTTGAAGTTTTACCTCCTTGTAGACCTTCAGTGTAGATGCCATCCTTTTTGCACCATCATTTTGACATAATATTCTTCCTTTCAATCATAATATTTTTGCACCATCATCTCCTTCTACAAGCCTTCTACTACTTCGCAATAAGCTAAGATATATCGTCCATTTTAAAATGCACTGAGGAAATCATCATATCCACTACTTCCACTATCTATCGAAAAAACTTGTGTTCAACCTCATCTACTACAAGGAAGTAATTGTAGATCAATGAGAAAGAGCAGATATGCAGAGAGATTTTAAAGTTACTTTGATTTTATGAGTCCAATATGACATTTCTTCAAATCTTCTTTTTTCACATCTCTTTTTAAAGTACAAAATTATTTTGGACTAATGATTTTTTGCTTTGCTTTGGCAAATGTTTATCTCTACCTACTTAGTTTGTTTCTTTTATTTTCTTTGAATTTTTTCAATACCCACTTTGTGTGTTTTCCCTTTCATATGTTAAAATTTTGACTGTTTTCAATTTTATCAATGCCCTTTTTTAATCCTAAGTTTTTAATCATACCAACGCTCACTTTCTTTGTTTTTAATTATATAAATGGTCACTTTATTTATTCCTTTTACTTTTCCTTTTTTAAATTGAAGGTTCATATTGTTTTGGTCTATTACAGATTTTGGGGAAAGGCATAAGCTAGTATGTATTAATTATTGAACATTCAATTTATTATTTATTGACAGGGGATGTGTATTGATGGAATATATTAATATAGATATATAATTTTTTATATATGAATTAAATATGTATTATACAATATTTAATATATTATATATATTTATGTATAAATATTGGATTAACAATTATTTAATATATTTTATATTTACTTTTTTAAATGTTCAATTTTTTTCTTTTAATTAATGAAATGATTTATATATATATGTGTGTGTGTGTGTGTGTGTGTTGAGTCAAATTTAAACGTTGATGTGACGTTATTTAGGTGTCACGTGGATATCAAATTAGGGTGTTTAATGTCCGGTACTTTCTTCTAGTGTCAAACAATAAGATTTAAAATTGGACATTATCGAAAAGGTTGTAGTCCGATTGTTGAGGATGATGGTTGTTTATATCCATCTATCAAGGTACAAATCTCTATAGATAATTGACATGGAGAGTCAAGCATTAAGGTCAGGTTCATGGCCTAGATGATTTTGATGACGTAGATGCCTCTTACTCATGGCAACTTAGCTAAAGGAGCTCACTGATTTAGATGTATCCTTACTTAACAATGTAAATTCGCTATATGTTTATTTATGAAATATAGGCAAAGATGTTGCCATTCTATACAATTAAGTGATTCCATGTAATGCCTTCAATAATGTTATCACAGATTTTATGAGACATACAATTTTATTTAATATTTGGAAGAATAGATGTTTGTCAATCTTTGCTAAACATAATATTCATTAGGACGCTGAATTGTTAAAGTTTTAATCTGATATCATTTTCCAAATTGTTTTTTTATGTTCTCAATTGCGAGGAGTGCCCAAAGAAAAAGTGAAGACCAGCAATCATCTTGATAAGATTAAGTATTAAATGCTACAATTACATGAAAAAGACACATTATGTTCCAAACAGTTACAAAGTATGTTGAAATTCAGAATGTAATGTTGTTGTTTTGTATTGTTTTGGTAAATTTTGTAAGAGGCTATTGTCCTCAGAGCAACATTGAGTTGTTTTGTACTGTTGTAGCTTTATGACTGTCTATTTTTTAGCAACCTTTTGGTTGCCTTTTATTTGTAATTTTTTATTTGCTTGGTTTCAATAAAAAAAAATGTAGTTTTATTTTTTTTATGACTTCACTATTGGAATGCTTTAGGTTATCTTTATTATTAAAAAATAATAAATAGAAGGTTACATAGAAAAGCGACCAGTTGAAAAATGCAACATTAGCCCTTAGAACCTCCTTGTTGGTCGGGTAGAACCAAACAAGTGAACAACCCGCGCATCACAGTGCTCTTGTCGACCGAGTAAATTCAGAAGAAAAATTAAATCCTAACCAAACCCTAGATCAAGAATGGAGAGGGAGAAGCATAGAGTAGTCACAATCGTACTACCAAAAGCCAACACATGAAGGAGAGTCGCAGAAGAAAAACCGTCGCCGCCATCTAACACCATAAAACCCTTTGTTGTAAATGACAAGAGAGCGCAAGGAATACAAAGCAAACAAGAAATAATGGAGCCGAACAAACTCCAATAGTCACACGACCCCATAGCAGAAGAACGGCAATTATCACCATAGCCGAGTTGTTGATGCCAAAAATTGTGCACACAACCGCAACACACACCCAACCACCTCACTTCAATCATCAAAAAACTATATTAAAAAAATCAAACTATTAACCAAAAGAGTCGTGACTCTCTAACCCTTCCTCCCTAACACGCAGTACCCTCATAATCATGCTCCTCAAAATAAACTCTAAAATTAAAATTTCAATGGAAAGAGGGATGGAGAGAGCGAGCCTCTCCATCTTTCCATCTGATCTTTTTCCTTTCCTTTTCTTTTCTTCTTTCTCTTTAAAAAAAAAAGAAAGATATTTATGTAAAGATTCCTTCCACATTTCGCATATTTTATTACAAAACACAAAGTCTTCGTACAAAGTGTTATTAGGTAGATGGATCTTTCAAACCTGCCTCCACACATTTCATAAAACCACTTTATTAATTTTTTTGGCGTATGCAATGGGGGAGCGTGGTCCACGTGGAATTTATTAATGATATCTCAGTTTCTAATATGCACATGCTAAAATAGTAGCAATGTGGGAGTTGGCTATGGATGTGGATTTTATTAAAATTATCCTCAGACATACTTCACAATTATTTCTTCATGGTATAATTGTCAAAACCTTTAAAGTTTTATGTTGAGTTTAGTGTCCTCGGGTTGGATCTGTTTTCTTCTAATGTTTGATAGAAGTTGTAGTTTAAAAGATTTATTGAATTGATGTAATGTATTAGTTTAGTTGATGTAATTACAATTAAGGTGTCAAATTAACAATAGAAACAAACAAACATCATTTTCATTGTTTCAACAAAGAACATCACATTACACCAACAAATAATTGTAATGTTATTCATACTACAAATAGATGTATGGTTACAATCTCAGTCCAATCAAATAATTTGGAGGGTACTATGTAGTTGACTATATTGAAATGGTGAATGTATATGATAATATTCTTAGTTTAATATTTGTAAGTTTTTTTTGGTTTGAATTATATTTAGAGTTGTCTTTTAAGTTTTTCATACAATTTTTATTTGGGTTTTAGTTTTTTATGTTTTCTTACAATGTCATTTAGAATGTTTATCTAAAATTATGTTAAGGTTTTATTTATAATTTTTGTTAAACATATTTATCATCTTCTTCTTTTGTTAATACATTAGTCTATTTAGATATATGTAATTGTTGTCTCCATAACTTTTTTTTTGAAAACTCATCTCTATTTTTATAAATGACTTTCACCTTTCCCCTCTTGCTAAATGGTTATCCCCTCTAAATTTTATATAAATTTTGCCTCTTCTTATTATTTGTTTTGCTTCCTTATCAATTTTTCTATTGCATTTTCCTTTTCTCTACTCCTTATTCCGAAAATAATAAAATAATAATAATAATGGGTATTTCTCTTTTTTTTAATTTTAAACCTTTTTTTACAGCGCAATGTCTTAGGATTTCATCTCATTTTTCTAAAATGCTATTAAAATTTATTAATAATGTTACTACTGAAGATAATTTATTACAATGAGACATTAAAAATTTACTTAGGTTAATTTAGGAGCAAGTTGGAATTTATATAGACTTAGGTTAGGGATTAGTAAAAGACTTAAGTTATTTGGAGAAATTAAGAAGGGGTTTAGGTTAATGTAGGGACAATGGAGAAATTACTAATAAATTTAGGTTAATTTGGGGACAAGGGGGAAATTAGCAAGGGGTTGGATAAATTTGAAGAGTTGGAAGAAATTAATAAGGGACCTAGATTAATTTGATGACAAGAGAAAAATTAGTAAGGGAATTAGATTAATTTGGGGACAAGTGAACATTACCTAGTTAATATAATACAGGATCAAAGCATAATAGTGTGTTTCATTGAAAATTTTAAAATAGTTAAAAATTAAATCCCAAAAACTACTTAACAAACTTTAATTTCTTTCGGAAAAATAGAAGTATATTAAATCTTTGTATATATAAGCTAAACACATATATTTTGAGAGAGATTTGAATGTTTGTTTCCTTATAATGTCAAAATATGGGACACACTATTATATTTTCACCTTGTAATATATTTAAAAAAAAAATGATTGTTATAATTAAATATGAATATATATGAATACAAACACTTTTACAATATTTTACGATATCAAATAATATATTTTTATTTTTTTCATACAACGTTACAAATAGTATTTTCATTCAATTGATGTTGAGGTAATTTTATTCCTTTTTGTTGATTTTAAAGGGAATACTCCATGATTTATCTGGTCTATAGCAATAATTAATTATAAGATCACCAATATAAATTAACGAAGGATGTGATGTCGATGGCCCTAAATAAGAATGTATTGGAGGGGATTGGACATTTTAGTAAGATCATATATTGTTCTTGTTGATCTTCTATGTGGTTTTTGTCACATTATAGGTTTAAATATTTGATCATATCCTTTGTGTGGTAGCGATAATCAAGGTGATGGTGTAGGCCATGAAGAGGAAGTGATGATTTAAAAAAAAATATTGTGTTCACCCATTGTACAATAAATTATTATATTAGGAAATGAATTATATTTCACATATAAGTAAATTTAATTGTAATATCCATATATTTTAAAACTAAAATTAAATAATAATTAATTGTATTTGATAAAATGTTTTAAATAAATATTTTTTTTACAAAATACATCATTACTAATCAATGTTGAGTAATTTTTTTTCCTAAAAAATTCTAAACTTCTTCCTTTGAACTGATAATCAATAACGATTTTCTCATCAACACTTGTATTGACAATTGCTTCTACCATGGCATAACGAGGTGAAATTCTAAGCATTTTGTCCTCTTATATTATAACATTCTATGTTTGACGATTGGGAGATGATAAATGTTTGCATCCATTTGGTATTGAAAATTTTCAAAATGCTAATATGTTATATCCATTTTCACTATTAATGAAACTAAAAATATTTTTAAATACATAGGGATGACCATTAATGTATGTATAATTATGCATCTTATAGGTATTTTGTGGGTTAGTGCATATTCATTGTTCAATAGTCATTATATTAGAACAAATACCATATACTGACATAATAAAGTTAAACCTAGCTAAGGAGTTCTAATCTTAAAGTTATAGCTTGTTTGGCTTGTCTTCTCTAATTTAGATCACCTTTGGAGTAAGGCCATTAGGGTCAAATATATAGATTCACCTATCCATGATTGCATCTTCATTGCTAAAATTCTTCCCAATGAATCACACAATTAGAAATTCATGTGTTTTTATAGATGCATCATTTATGAGCAACTCACTTGGGAGATTGGCTTTAGTGTTCTTATTGATTTCTTGAATGACTCATGGTCAAGATGCCCTCATCTCAAAAATTTGATTTCCTAGTTAGTTATTCTACTCATTTTATTTGTAGCTTGGGGGCATAACCTCAACCATTATACCATCCCTAAATGAACTCCTTTGTCTATTGGTAGAGCTAGAAATATATTAATGATCCTTTTAAATAAGTGGCACTTATCACATCTATTCTAGAAGGTAGATCTCTAGCACCTAAATATGGGGTGGATATTCTATGTGAGAGTGGTTCACCTATTGGTTCTTATACATTTAGCCTTAGCTATAATCTTGTATCAAGCATGGAATCATCTTGTGTTAGTCTTGACAATCCCAACCAAAAAATATAGTTACAATGAGCTCTTTTAAAAATTGTGGCCTTTTCCTGATTCATTTTATACAATAAAATTATCACCTATGAAAAATTTCGCAAATAGAGCTTTTGATGTTTGAGTAGATGTGTCATTTTAAAATAAAATACAAAAATAAATTGATCACCTTCTCCTTTTTCACCCAATCACTAGGACAAAAATGTTTTGGCTCCTACAGAAGCTCTCTTTGGGTTGGGTCTTTCACTCTTTTTTAAAAGGCCTCATAAGACTATGTTCAAGTTTGCCTTCAAGCTTCCTAATGTCACTTTAGGACACTTACCTAAATTTAGTTATATGGAATATTTGGCTAGAACAAATTCCCCTTTTTATGACAAAGTCATCTATAAAAAAGAAGTTGCAATCTTAAAATGGGATTCAACTCACCTTAAAATTATTTATTGCCCCCAAAAATTAGGTGACTACTTTCTCCTTCAAAAGAAGCATCTCATTTATGTTCCCTCTTAAAAAATCAATAACTTAACACCCTTTAAGAGGTGTGCTTCTCATTGCAATCCACCAAAGCTTGGACTACTTAAGATAAACTTTGATGGATCCTCTCATAACTATCTTGAGTTTGTATGTTTTAGTTGTATTTTATAATTAGTATCTAAAATAATTTTTTGTAGTGTCCTCTTTTCTCACCTTTGCAAAATATAATGAAGTAGAAGTCCAAGCCTTGTTTGAAGGCCTCCACCTCACAAATTTTCATGGGGCAATGGACCTTGAGGTTGAAATCAATTCGATGCTTATGATAAATGCTCTAAATTAGGGAAACACTCTTAATTAGAAAACCAACTCTCTTATTTTCCCTAGTTTTGATATTCAACATATTTTTGTATCAATTTTCCTTCTCTCATTGTTATAGAGAAGAAAATAAAACTTATGATCTCCTAACGAATCTAGGGATGGACATTGGTATCTTCTCAAAATTTAGAAGCCTCCAGCTTTCGAACTATGATGGTCTTTAAGATATCCTTGGTAAAGATAGTTTGAATTAAGGGAAAAATGAAAATAAATAATTTAAAAATTCAAACTTAAAGAAGGTAAACTTTGAAATGGAATTTTCACACTTAAAAATGTTAAAAAATAAATTGATATCAATGACATAAATTTCACATAAGCGTCCTCTACCAAGCTCGAGTGGTCTTACATGTCTAAAGAAGATAGTGTCATAATTTAATAAATGATTATTTAAATGATATACCTATAAAACATGCATGAAAAACAAAATTTTATATGGTGGAAGAATGGATTTTAGACTTTGGATTGGAAGGTCCAAATTCTAATCAACATCCTCGTCTCTAGGCCTGCCCATACCTTCCTTGAGCCCCAAGACATGAATATGAATCTAGATTTTTCCCACTACATTGATTTCATCTTAGAAATAATTTGAAAATGTGAAAATGGATTTCCAATACATATTTATATAGTACTTTCTTTAGTTTTTAGGTATAAAAATATCAATGAAAATTTGATGCTATTTGTGTTGGGTTTGCATCAATTTAATTTTGGCATTAGGTTTTATCACAATAAAAATAAATGTTATTAACAGTAACCCATCCTAATAAGTATTTTTATTTACATGAAATGTAATACTACATATATGTAAACCCAAACCTAAACCTCATTGATGAAACTTGTGATGATTAAAATCGCTCTCAACCAAACCCTCCATCAATTCTCAATGATATTACAAATAATTTACAAAAATCAGTGAGATGATTTCAGATTTTAGGGTTGTAGTATATGTTTCCCCTAATGTCATGAACCTAACCCAAACCTTAAAGGAATTTTTAAAAAATATTTATACCCTTGGTAACCAAATTTATTTGGATTCAAGTCATGATGAATTGCTAAAAATAGAGAAACTACAAACTATTTATCCTATGAATAAGTTATAGAAGTAAATGTCACAAAAGAGATGTTAGTGCAACATTTTTATCACCCCATCATAAGACAACCTGTATGTCTCAATTAGATGTTTTTTTCATCAAGTGGTGCACACATCCATAAATTTATGCAAACTTTTGGGATCAATGGTGGATAGTTTTATATAAACCACCCAATAATAATGTGTTCCTTGATTTATTGTTATAATTTTTATGCAAAATATACATAGATTTTGTGTTTAAAAAAGAGGTGAATTATTTCAACATGAGGGAATTTTAGTGGGTCTAGGAAGACATGAGGTGCAACATAGACCTAGGTGTTGTTAGAGTTGTCTAGCACCCATTTGTAACTCACCTATTGTTGATATTATTCCTCCTATTCTGAACCCTAATGTCACCTTTAAGGTAAAAAAATGATGTCTTATTGTTATTAGATAACTCATAAAGAGTCCAATAGAGTAGGTATCGTAGATGGTTTTTGAATTTGCAAGTGGAGATGGAACGGGCATTTTTTATTCCACTCTTAGTGATGGGTCTTTGAGGTTCCCTCAACATCATGTTTGCACACTCATTAATGCAGTTCATGCCATAATATCTAACCTATTCCTAGATCTCCCACATACAATCTTGGATCAATGGATTTTGAGTGCCTTACAGTTACATGAATTCAATAGGAAAAAAAAGGTACAAAAGAGATAAGATTCTTGTACTTCGGTAAATTTATTAGTTCAATATATATTAACATGAAATTTTAGATTTGATTTTTTTTTAAATTTTGGCATTTATTTGAAAAATTTAATGGTCAAATTGTTATCATAGCATGATAAAAAATCAATCAAGGAAGACACATTGACTATAATTTAATTAAAACACAATTTTAGTGGTATGGAGTTTAATTTCAATTTCAATTTTTTTAGTTTTTTGTAAATTTGCAATATTTAATGTTTTATGAAAAACTTTTCAATAAAATGCCTAGTATTAACAACCTTTTTTTAATTTTAATTTTGTTTAAAATTTTCCAGTTAAAATAATACATCATTAGCCCAACTAATGATGTGAGCCAAATAGGGACATTACAAGACATCCTTGGTTGGATTGATGACATCATATCACCTAATGACTTCTAATAGATGTGCACAAAGAGAAAACAAGAGTTAAATGAGGAACATGGACCTCGAGGGACAAGCTAGGCTTATGTCATGGTGATTTAAAGGTGGTAGTAAAAATGATAAAACATGAGATATTACTTCACAATGTGCCACGATTCAACCCACCCTAATCCCAATGTAATCCATAGGATGTAATATGAGGGAGATTAAAGCATTTATGAGCCTTGGAAATAAAAATAATAATGTAAGATAAAATAAAGTGTGTACACCATCATACTTGTTATGTTCTTGAATTTAATGTTGATATGCTTAGTTATATAGGTATTTTGATTGTCCCATGTTTATATACATAATTGCATTGATAGATCCATGTTTGATGCATTTTCATTACTTGTCTCTATATACTCTAAGCATGACATTACTTTCTCTATGTTTTATGCATGTTTCTAGCCTGAATTTGTTTACTTTATGTGGCTTCCTTACTAACTTATGTATAATTTGTGTGTGACATTTCTTGAAATCTATTTTTATGTGTTTTATTTTTTTACTTGATGTGCCTCCTTTGCTTTCTATGTTTACTCTATGTGTGATGTATTTTCCTCACTTTTTATTTATACTTTTTTTATGATGTGTTTATTCTATGATTAATGTGGCTTTCCTTGTTTACTATGTGTTATTATGTATTTGGATAAGTATGATCTATATTTTATAAAATTATTTTATTTTCCATGATTCATATCATGCGTATTTTATATGTTAACTACCTATGTTTCCATGATTCTTGTAGAAGGATTTTTGGGCACAATATGGATTTAACTGTGAAAATTTTAACCCAAATACCAAACTACCTAGTCAAAGTCTAGAGCCATTACAACCAAAATGCAAATGGATGAACATAATTCAAAACCAACACTATGATCCTAAAGATAAATGCTCTACACCATCATTAAATGGAGGTAAAATTAAAGGATTATATTTAACTTAGACTCAAATTGGACGTTATGATGGCATGATTCAAGGATTATTGATGAAGACTTAGATGATTCAATGACTAGTTGGACATGGATTCCTCACTTGATTTCTTGTTTTTTCTTCAATGGAGGATGGAGGTTGTTTAGATATAAAATGGAGGGAGAGATCAATGGATGAGATTCAAATTTAGATGAGGGATATCAAGGGTGGATAATTAAAAGGAATTTAAAATTCCTTGGAAGGCTCTTGATTTAGAGGCTTCTAGAGAGGAGGGGTGAGAATAGAGAAGGTTCTAGATTTGGAGGGTTTTAGAATCCTTCTTAGGATTAATGATGATTAGATGGGGGATTATATAGGGATTAGGTAGGAATTAAGAACTATGGGTGTAGGACAGCCTAGGCATAGGCTAATAGGTGGGTCATTGGGAATTTAAAATTCCTAAATAATAGGTAAATGACATTAGGATGGGATAATAGGGATTTACGATAAATTAATTAGTTGGTGGGATGAATAAGGTTAGTGTATGAATAAATATTGAGGGGAATGTAAGATAAATGGATAGGAAGGAGGGATAAATTAATGGAATTAATTATAATAAATGAGATGAGTAGAATTAGTGTCAACTAATAGGAATATTAGTGACATTAAATGAAGGGAGAAGATTTAAGTGCATATATTTTTCCCCTCTTTGAAAGGAAATTATGAGTAGAGTGAAGTGGAAGGAGTAATTGTCTTTCAAATAAAATACATGTCATAGATGAATGTTAGTAGATGATGTGACATTAGTGGATATGATGCCCCCTCGAGGGGCTATGCAGGGAAGAATGAGGTAGATGGCCACTCAAAAGAAGAAATAATGGGTGGGATGAGATAGATAGACAAGGGGATGAGATGACAAATGTAAAATAAAAGATGAGTTTAAATTTGAGTAATGAGATACAAATTGATGATGCCCCTAGTAAAAACACATGCATAGGGAGTAGAGATGACATTGTCATGGTTGTCAACACATCCTAAGGGGGAATCAATCACAATATGATGATGATAAGATTAAAAGGCCATAAGATTTAGATATATCCCAAGAAAAGATGCATGCAAGGGAGATATAAAGGCCTAAATAAGATGATGATTAGATAAAATTAATGATGGGTGTAGCTCAAAGCTAAATCGATCAATATGATGTATGTGATAATAGAGAAGAAATGATATGATCAAGTGACCAAGGCAGAAAAATTGGACTGCATTGCATCAAATCAATGAGGCATAATGTGATTAATAATGATGATACCCCTAACAAGGACACATGTAAGGGAATGATAATTTATTGACCAATTAATGATGGATGGAAGAAAAAATGGATGTTTTGACATTTTATTAGGCCTAAGTGACAAGTATATGTGATTGATGAAAAGATTAAAGAGGTGATGGTAGGGATGATGATTGATCAATAGATAAATTGATGAATGATTGATAGTATATCTCAAAGATATGAATGATGTAGGACTTGAGGATGATGATGGATGATGTAGAAAGAAAATACAGTGTCACCAAGCTATCTTTGGGCACTAAAAAGTGGCCAAGTGTTGCCTACATAGTTTGAAAAGACCTCAAGTTGATGTATTTTTGACTAAAGGATAGGGGATGATGACAATGGAATATAAGATGATGATGATGATGATGATGATTAGAGGATGATGTTAGTGCTTGGATGTTAAGAAGATGGGTTGAGAGGATTATATTAGTGATGGGGATAAGGATGATTAGACGAAGGATGAGGGTGTAGATGTTCAAGCCATCACAAGTGTCATAAGGCTCATCATAGTCTAAGAAATCTGATACATATATATCATATGAAAAGATGCCCCATGATATAATCAAGATCAAGGGGACATTGTGCCAAAGTGCATGAAAAAATAGTGAACTCTACATCATCAAGGGCATGAATAAGCATTATTGTAGCTTTGATGACCTCATAACATCCCTATTCATTACACAATAGAGAAAAAGAGACATGACAAACATAATTCAAACAATATATATACATGATAAAAGACATACAAACAAGATAAATAAAACAAACATGTAACACACATAAGTATCTACATGTAGTGTCATAGTGCCTTGTCTAATGATGGGATGAATGATTAGGTGATGGGTTGGACTAGGATGATTGTGATGTGATGATAGACTAAGGATAAACTTGGATTTGGGATAGACTAATGATGATGATGGGGATTGAAAATTTATTTGGATAAGGAATGGATTTGGATGAGGGACCAGGATTAAGATAAGGATGCGGATGAGGATGAGGATATGAAGGTGACCAAGGATTACCAAAAGATAAAACCCTATAAGAGTATAAGCTAGAAAGAAAGATTATGAGGTGATGGGATTAAAGACCATCCATACTAGAAAAATAGTGATTGGATGGGTGCTAGGTATGGAGAGGTATTGATAAAGAACTGATGAAATCATATACCTACCATATTAGCAAAATAATGATTGGGTGGGTGCTAGATATGAGTAGGTAATGATAGAGAAGTGATGGGTGCTAGATTAAATTCTTTGACAAGGTTGTGTATGTTGATAATACCTAGTCAAAAGGGATGATGATGAAAATATGGAGGGATGGGTGACCACTAAGATCTAATTCCAAGATGAAATATAATATCAAAGATGAATGGGAGAATAAGAGATGGATATCAGATGGTTGGTTGGGATGGGGATAAGGAAAATAGGGTATATGGGATGAGTATTAAAGGTGGTTTAAAATGATGAGGTGGATGCAACTAGGGGGATAAGACCAGACACAATGGACTATTTTTGTCTTTTTCATCTTTTATAATTTTAGGGTTTTTAGTATATTTTAATTTTAAGGTCTTTTTTTAAGTATATGTATGTATATACATTATACAAATGGGGTTACTATAAAAGGGAATACCAAGTCTAACAACTAAGACAAAGATGGATGGAATGATGGATGTAAGGACAAAAAGGATGATGATGATGTGCAAAATGGTATGAGGGCCATAGAAGAAGGAACTAGGTATTGTCAATGACCACATCATAAAGGAACCAGATGTTTAGTTGCCTGTGTTCATTAGGGGATATGCCAAGATGATTCTAAAACATTTCTCAAGACACCTTCCTCATCCTTACAAAGGTCAAAACTAGAAGAAAGGATGGACATAATAGGATGTAGAATATGATATGGATTGGATTTGGCAAGGGATGGGTGTTATGTTTAAAAGGGATTGATTTTTCCCCCAAGTGCTAAGGTCAAATGCAAACAATAGATTATTTTACCATGATGCTGGAGACTGATTTTCATCATGGTACTTTCCCAAAACACTAGAAAACTAGTTTTCACCATTGGATGAATGCTTTTTTTACTTATTTGATTTTATTAGGCATATGAATTTATGGAAAATGTAGGCATTGTTGTGATCTTCAACCAACACCTATTCTATAGATATGTGATGTTGGGATCATGTTGTCACCACTACTAGATATATGAAGGTTTGTGTGTCCTTTGATGATTCTTGATTTTGACCCCTCCAAATATCTAGACCAGGTGTCTTCATCACCTCTAGGAGAGATAATGCTACCCAGGAAGGTGATGAGAGGTATGGGTGGGTTTGGATTTTGATGGGGGTTTATGAGACTTGGATGGAGGATAAGATCACGATAGGGTGATGGTGGATTAGGACTAGAAATCACATATATCATTGAAGATTTTGGACATTCTTCATTTGATTGATGCCAATTTACAGAGGACTATAGGAGATTCAAGACATTTTGACTTTGTCATTCATCTTTGATTTGATTATTTGATGGATGATCAACCATTTAGATACTACTTGTGACATTATTTTGATTTTAAAATGAAAATTAAATTTAGATACCCCTAGTATCTTATTTATGACTTCACAAGGGGAAATTTAATTTTTGACTTGATATACAATGATTATTTTGAATATGAGAGTCCCCTAGTGCCAGATATTGGGCTTCACTTGGAGAAGACATTTTTGTATTAGTTTGAGAAGATAGGCACATGGAAGGACTCATGAGGGAAGGAAGGAATAGAATGATGAGGAATAGACTTGGATTTGATGGAGGATTTGTTATAAGTGTGTTAACCTTTTTTTGGAAGGGGATGGGCTTGATCTTGATGGGGAATGGAGTCTTAACACACCTCTTCTTATTCACCCAGGGATATAGGCTCATCTAGTTCATCCTCGATCACTATGCCACCATGGTTGATGAGGTTTTGAACATAGTCTTAGAAATTACAACATCAATTAACGATATTCCCCTTGGTTCGGTGATATACATAGTATTGATTAGCTTTATACCTAGATGATTTAGGATTAGTGGGATCAAGATGTCATATGGGGGATGGACCATCATGTTAGCAATGACTAGTTGTTGGAAGAGGGCTTCCAAAGTCATAGGAAAGGGAGTACACAGACCCAATTTATTTTATGACTTAGGTATGGAAGCATTAGATATTAGATTAGATGGCTAGTGACGTGACTGGGTGGATGGACTAGTAGTAGATGAGGTGGCCAAGATTAGATTCACTTTGATAGTATAGGAATAAGTAGTTGATGGTTTATGACTAATAGATGGAGGATTTATACAAGAATCACATGAAGGGGTTTAGATGGGGGGGGGAGATGAGTTGAAGGGGATCAACACCTTTGGGAAGTAAAACATCCATCATAATAAATTGCATGATTATATCATCCTTGTGGGTAGATATGTATTGGTCGATGAAGGTGGGGTCTAGCTTCATGGTGATGGATGATGAAGAGGGATTATGAAAATAGGTATCTTGAATGAAAATAGGTTCAATGACCAAGCTATTATGATTAGGTGATGATGGATGGATTAAAGATTAGGATCATATTTTAGGCCAATAGTGCAATAGGTACTAATGACTTATCAACAATGTCTAGCTTACAAAATAGTAAAAGGAGTGGGGATTTGATGCATGTTTGAATTAAATTTATCAAGATGATGATTGGATGGATGCTAGTTATGAATAAGCAAGATGAGTTAAATAGAGATGATTAGATTGATGATTTATGGATTTGATAGATTGATATTGTCAAAGTGATAAGATACGAGCAAAATATTAACTAGGTATGAGACCTAGCCAAGTGATAAGTGATAGTGGACTTAGGATGATAGGATACTATTGCTCTAGCCTTGGATGAATTTTGCTCAAGATGGGATAAGGTAGGATTATGTGATGAAGGTGATAGGATAATATAAAAGGATGAGTATGATAGGTGATGATGAAGTGATGAGGGGTAATGTAAGTGAGAGGGAGATGGTTTGGACACGGATGTGACCTAAAAATCTAACTAGGACAAGATAGGATAAGATTAGAGTAGATGGGTGATGAGGTGACTAGGCTAAGGCAAGGTCAAGATAAAAGTTTTATTAGTACAAGATGTGGACTTAGGATAATATGTGGATGACAAGACGAAATGTGATTAGGATATGTAGGTGATGGGGGGATGGGAGTGAGGCAAGGACAATATGTATAAGATGATGTCAAGGATGTACAAGATAAGATGTTGGTGATGGGGGTGTGACTAATGATGAGTGGTTCTAGTGATAGGAGGGGATAAAAGGATGTAAAAAAAAAGTAAAAGAGGGAAAGACAAGGATATACAAGATAATGGTTAGGATATGCAAGTGATGGGATAATGATGATTCAAGATAAGATGAGATGGGATACGATAAAGACAATATATACAAAGATAATATGTATCATATGATGATGATAAAGATGATATGTACAAAAATATGATGATGATTTACAAATATACAAGATGAGTTATGCAAAAACCTAGATAGGTGTGTACAGGTTTGGGTGAAATGTTGACTTGGCTCACAAACAACACTAGTTTAGTACAACACACACCAAATCAAACAAGATACAAAACTATGATTAGAAAATTGAAGGGAGTCTAAATAAATTATTTCACCATCAAATGACTTCACAGGTGAGGCTATAGATCAGTGACCTATTATGGAATTGACTACACCATCTCAACCCCATCTGCACACAATGGCTACTTAAGAGCTGATACCAACTCTGGTAGTATTATGCATATTATGACCAAAGGATCATATGATAGGTTTGTATAAGGCTCTCTAGGTATGTCCCCTATATACATGAAGGTATATTAGGGCCCAAGTTCATATAGGATGCTATCTAACCACCTTGTATCTTGAAGCTTAAATACCCATCACTCCATATAACCTTTTATGGGGAATTCTGCTTTGGCACTAACTGATAACTCTCTTGATTTTTAGACTTTATTAAAACATGGAGTTTGGACTAGTGCATGGTGGTGAAAGCCATGGTCACTAGCCCCCTAAAAAATTAAAAAAGGTTGGAGGGTTTATAGGTGGTTTTTAATCCTCTAGGAATTATCATAAGGATGCAAGGGGGAGAACATACACCAACTGTAGCTCTTAGGATACAAATAGGTAGACCAAAAGATTAATTAACTAATTAAATTAAGATGTGATTATATTTACAAGAAAGGATAAGAATATACAAGATAAATGATGACAATGATATATACAAGATAAAATGATCAAAATGATTTAAATATGATTTTTAAAGTGCCAAATGAGTCTTTGATAGGCATCCTACAAGCACATAGATTAGTAGTTTGATTTTGGCACTCAAGAGAGGGGTCCTATAAAACAAGGATTAGTAGTTTTTGATTGATAATATTGAATGAAACTTGCAAGACAAGATGTTAGAACAAAATATGACCTTCAAAAGATGATGTTAGAAAGATAAAATAGCCTCTAGATTTACCCATGCAAGAAGCAATATGTGAGTCCAATAGGCCTTAATAAAAACACTAAAAAAATTATGATTTGGCTCTATAATTCCTTTGAGATGAGTGGGTCACGATGCAGGGGTTTGGGGGTAGCATCCCCTAGTGGGGTCAAGGGGTAGTGCCCCTTATGGGGTCTGGGGTTAGTGCCCTGAGCGTGCTCCCTATTGTGGTATAGGGCAGGGTTGAGGGGTGGAGCCCCCAATGCAAAAGGTAATATGGGCCTTAAATAAGGCCAGAAATGACTCAAAAATAATAAAAAAACGACTCTAAAAATTCACTTAAAAGGGATGAAATTGAATGTAAAATCATAACTACACAGTGCAAAACCATTACCAAAAAGTGCAAAACCACAATTTTAAGACAAAATCATAGATCATGAGTTGTGATTTTGGAGAAATTAGCTTAACCATGATGATCAGACTATAAAATTGTAATAATTAGATAAGATCATGACTTGACAAGATAAACTCATTATTGGAATAAAATCATGATTAACACTTTTATGATAAAGTACAAAACCTCAAGATTTTGAATTTTAACTAAAAAAAAATGCCTACATAGGTTATGATCAAGTTACTTAGGTGTCTATAAAATGCTTATTTATAGATGATAGATAACAAAATTGATTATGTCTAATCAAAATTTTACAAAATGGATATTTGAGATATTTATCAAAAATGGACAAAAATCCTGATTAATTTAAATTACAAAAGTTGTTTTAGTTAAATAGTTTTCCTAAATTTTCCTTATATGATCTAATGATGATAACCAATAGACAAAATTATGACAAAAATATGGAAATTACAAAATTTCTATTGAGTCATGCAATACCGTGACTTGTCAGGACAATGTCAAAACTTATCGAATTTCATAATCTATGATTTTATTGATGATGAAAAAGGGCAAGGGTAATGTGTTTGGTTTTAAATTTGAATGGTCCTCCCTGCCTTTGGCCTCTTCCCTATTGAACCTACCAACCAGACAACAAAAACTTATAGAGACAAAATCTTTGTTATGAGAATTTGGTTAGCCTATAATTTCTTCTTTTAGACCTAAATGATGTAAACATAATGTAAAAGAGGGGTTATTTAAGGATCAAAAGGATTTTATATATCCTATAAAATAGACAAAATTAAGACTAAGCATGCAAGTTAGAGAGCAATGATCAACTATTTAGTGATTTTATGAAATTTATAAAATCGTGACTCTCGACCACAATACCGTAATTTACAGGATAAAGTTGTGACTTTTGAACTCATAATTTTACCTAAAAATTGAAACCTATAAAATTCAAAAACTATTATTAGTTAGATAAAATCGCTACTACATACACAAAATTATAACTCTCTATACAAAGTCATGATTCACAAGTTACTGTATTGTTAGAAGGCAAGAAACCTATCAAGGTCAGAGCAAACGGTTAGCGGTCAAATCAAATAATTAGTGAAAAGTTGTAAATTTTGAGACAAAACCACAAATACAAGGTCATGAATACTAGTTTAAAATAACAACTTCCACCTATGCATGCAAAACATAAAAAATCCAAGATTTTTTGTATCCAATCAGACCTGCAGGCTAGCAAAATCACCAATAACAAGAAATTTTATTAAATTGGGAGTGATTCTCCCACCATGGTCACCAAAATTTAGAAGGATTTTTGGGTAAAATATGGATTTAACTATGAAAATTCAAACTCAAATACCAAACTACCTAGTTAATGTGTAGAGCCATTAGAGCCAGAATGCAAATGAAAGAACATAATTCAAAACTAGCACTATGATCCTAAAGCTAAATGCTCTACACTATGATTCAATAGATGTAAAATGAAAGGATTAGATTTACCTTAGACTCAGATTGGATATTATGATGGTATGATTCAAGGATTGTTGATGAAGGATTGGATGATTCAATGACTAGTTGGAGATGGATTCCTCACTTGATTTCTTGTTTTTTCTTCAATGGAGGATGGATGTTGTTTAAATAGAAAATGGAGGGAGAGATCAATGGATGAGATTCAAAGTTATATGAGGGAGATCAAGGGTGGAGAAATAAAAGGAATTTAAAATTCTTTGGAAGCTTCTAGATTTAGAGGCTTCTACAGCGGAGGAGTGAGAATAGAGAAGGTTCTAGATTTGGAGGGTTCTAGAATCTTTCTTAGGATTAATGATGATTAGATGGGGGATTGGATAAGGATCAGGTAGGGATTAGTAACTAGTAGTATAGGAGAGCCTAGGCATATGATATTAGGTGTGCCATCAGGAATTTAAAATTCCCAAATAATAAGTAAATGGGATTAAGATGGGATAATAGGGTTTTAGAACAAATTAATTGGTTGGTGGGGATGAATAAGGTTAATGCATGGATAAATATTGAGGGGAATATCAAATAAATGGATAGGAAGGGGGGATAAATTAATGGAATTAATTATAATAAACGAGATGAATAGAGTTAGTGTTGACTAATAGGAATATTAGTGACATTAAATGAAGTGAGTGGATTTAAGTGCATACAATTCCTATGGGTAAAGGTTCCATATCTATATTATACATTAATATATCTATTGCTAAATTGATTTTATTATGGCATATTATCTTTATGTTTTATGGATTGCATTTTTCCCATGTGGGGCATATTATTCATGTGATTCCATAACTCAAATATATTTCCCACATGGGGCATATTATTTGTAAAGTTACATTGATTACATTTTTTCACATTATGGGCATGTTACTCCTATGATTACATTACTTACATGTTGCCTACTTTGGTCACAAACTACACTATGTCTTATATATATTACATCATAAACATGTATAATTTTTAAAAAAAAAAACATACATGCTTTCAAGAAGATATATTTCTATTCTAGAAATTAATTATTTTGTTTCCTATCTTACACATGATGTGCACAATCCTCTTATTTTAAGATATGTAAAGTTTGTCCCACATCTCAAAAGGGGAGCATATATACCACCTATTTTTATTTTGAGACTCTAAAACCCAAGACATTTCAAACCATTAAGGCTCCTCTAGACAAGGACAATTACATGTTTATTTTACAAGACATACCCAACACACAACAATTTGTTCCCACCACAATGTATATTTAGAACATTTCATAATTGTACTTTCTTTGATATTACATCATATTTATTTAGACTTATTTTTTATCACTAAACATTTCAACCAAAAATGTGTGTAGGATTTAGTAAAAGTTCTAATGGTTGAAACTATACATAAGCATTCTCAATCGACACAAATTTAGAGGCATATGAAACTTAGACAAGGATTGCTACCGAACCTCCAACTAAATTAGGTGTATTAATTTTAGTGTTTCCTTTCTAGATATCATCACATTATGGATTGATTGGTAATTTATCAATTTGCACGTGTTAGCTGCAACTTTTTTAGGTATATTGGAACTGATGCAAAAGCTTATAGAATTCATGATTTAGTAGCCACCCTATCCTTATATTACACACACACACAAATAAAATTAGGGAATTATGTAGACACGTAATTTTTCTATGGGTTATTTATTAGTCAGAAAATTACATTATCTAAAGTATGTATGTATTTATCGATCATTGGTCCAAATTAGGTTCTTATTGGTGTATTTCCCTTATGTTTTTTGTTTTTTCCAACCTTTTTTTCCTCATTTAATTTTTCTCTCTCTTCCCCTCATTTTTACCTAGAATTTTAAGACTTTCCCTAAAAATGTACACCACATTTTTTAGGACAAAAAATGTACAGTCTAGATTTTAGGATGGATCTTTCTAACATTTATTTTAGGTCTCCTATGGATTGTGGGATTTCTCCCCCATTATATGTTAGCTTGAACATTAACAAGGTTCTAATTTTAATTTGATAATTTTATGAATGCATTGGTGTATTAGTGCATTTAAGAAACACCACACATATTAGATAAATATTATGAATGTGTCAAAGCAATCAATCTAAGCATTTAGAACATAGATTCAAGATTCTAAGGAAATTTAAATCATTTATTACTACATCAAACATTCTTTTTAGCATGCAAATCCATATAGAGTAGACATTTCATCATTACGAAATTGTCTCATTGACAATACATTATACTTAGTGTGTTTATTATGAAACTATTATTTGTTGAGGGCCCTGATAAGTAGTCGATGCTTAAAAATACTACTAATCTTGAACATATACCCCAGAACAACCAATTTGATAATTTATTTGTAGTCTTAGGTTCCCCATTAGGATTTTGAAAGAAGAGATCATTTTCTTAGAGATAAATTCAAAATTTCAAGAAAGAAAACAATATTTTTGGATCCTAAACCCTGACGAGTAGAGTCATCAAATTAGTTTTTGTTTGCGTAGATTTTACTAGGAGCATGCAGTGTATGAACCTAGTTTACAAGAAATGTCAAGTATATATTTCTAGTGAGGTACTTAGGGAATTATGAGTTTTTTGAGTTCTTATTGTCTTTCCATAAAATTCTTGGTTCTATTATCACCTTATGACCATTTTTTCCAAATTTATATGAAATCATATATTATTCTAAACTCATCTTTTATCATTTATACAATAAAAAAATTATTTATAGAATTATTATTTTTGATTAAATTTATTTACAATGTTTATAAATAGATGTGATAAAAAATTTACTTAGATTTATTTATTTATAAAATATAAAGGAGAAACATAGATATGAAAAATCAACCACCTCCAAAAGTGGGTTTGCCATTACGACATTGCATCTTTTTGAGCCTGCCTAAGGGCAAGAAACCTTGGAAAAGGCTTAGCTTCTCCAATTTGATTATCATCAAATCTCCCATTCAAATCATAGGGTCCTTTGTTGTAAAAATAATTTTGAAGGCATGGGAAAAGATCAAACCATGGCTTATCTATAATGGATCAAGGTTCCAAGATGGGTTATCTATTAACACCCACTCGCTATGGTGGTCACCTGTTATCAATTTCAATGAAGTTACTATGGTTGAGGTCCCTTAAATAAATGCTCTCAAGTTGTTTTGTAGAGGAATTAATACTATTTAAGATATTTTTTGTAGGTGATCTTGCTCTTGGCTATCTTGGGAATAGGTGACAACAAAATTTTGGTTAGCCAATTTTGATTAAGAATTTTACTAGGAAATAATTAACATTGTGATGCCCTCCATGTTTCACAAAATTTATGTTCACTCCACTCATCCTTGGTGGAAGGACTAGAAGTGGTATGTTAAAACTCCATTTCACAACTACACCCCCCAACTTGGTTATGGATGGCTTACTCCCAAATTACCTATGGTGGATAAGCTTAATTCCTACTGGGGTCTACATTCTTCTATTAGTACATGGGGCTTCCATTTTAGAACTATCTAGGGGACTTGCATGGAGCCCAAGCTAGCTCATTTTGCTTAGTTTATTTTATATAAGGGCTCACCTATTGGTAGAAGGCTTATTTAATTAGGAGTTTCCCTCCCCACTTGCCCTTTCTGTGGCCACCTAGAAATACTTCCTCATCTTTTCTGGTATTATTCCAAAAATCAAAGGGTCTAGACTTGGATTGATGACCTCTTCAAACCTTTTCAGCCTAAATTATTTCATTGACAACATATCCTCCTTGGAGATAAACCCGTGTTGCCTTTTAAATATACCCAAGTTTGGCATACTTTTAGAGTAGAGATTCTCTTTTGGCTATGGAAAGAGAGAAATAAAGTTGTATTTAATAATGCTTATTCATATTATAATGTTTATGATTTGAGAAAGTCTTCTATCATTTCTAATGTTTTCTTATAGATTCAAGTTCAAGCCAACATATTTTCCATAGTGCTTGGTCACCTTCAGGATCTTCTCAACCATTGGGGAGATATTCCTTGTGCCATAACATGAGTTCTACCATCTTTGCCCTAGGATCATAGAATGGAGGAAAAAATTACCTTACCACCTCATAGTGGACACTGATGTAATGTATCTCTGTGTCACTCTCATAGCATTACCCCTCCTAGACAACAATGATGGTGGAAGCCTCTACCTCCTTCCCCTACTGGACAAGATGGTTGGGATGCTCTTCCTCCTCCTCTATGCTTCTATGCTTGGGGGGTACCACTTGGAGGTCGATCAGATGTGATGAACAAGTTCCCTAGGCTGTCTCTGGCCATTTTACCCACTCGAACATAGGAAGAAGATGACAAGGACACTACTCAAATGATTGGTTGGGAGCTAATTTCAGATGGCAATGACTTGCTAAGCTCAAGATGGGGTCCTGATGATATAGATCCTCCACCTTCTAGACTTAATTTAGCTACTTAATAATTTTATTTATGATGACATTATGACTTATTCCTAGGTGAGGCCCAATTATTTTTGATGTTTTTATTTCCAATTTTCTAGGCTATGCCTAGTTGACTTCATGGCATGCTTCCATACTACCTATTTATTTTGTGAATTATTTGTATATTTATTTTGGTAAATTTATATATAGATATATTTCATCAAAAAAAAATTGGTTTGTCATTATTTTGTATGCATGTGGAAATACCAATCATCTATCCCTTTAATCCTGGGTGGGCCCCATTCATGCAATTCACATGCTAATGGAATGGGGAGCATAGTCGATGGGAAATGAAGGATAACATGTTCTCTAATATGCACATGTTCTTCCAATGGGCTAGTTGGCTGTGGGCCTTTTATTCTCTTAAACTAAAAGAAAAAGGAAAAAAATTGCTACAAACACACAATTTTCACATTGTGGTTTTTCTTCATGGTGAAAATGTTATGGAAAATAATTGAAGCAAAGGAGATAAGGCCATCAATGCAAGGTATGCCTATTAAAGTAGTAATGTGACCCCTAGTCTAAGATTGGGGTGTTAGATCTAGCTATATATTTTATGTAAATACTAACAACAAAGTTTTTAAATGGTGGTAGACAGATGATAAATAGGATGGTGGATGACGAATGACAAATGATGAATTATAAACCACTAATGGGTGGTAAATGGGCAAGGATGGACATTCCAGACACATCACTAAATATATTGCTAAGAAAACATCCTTATATATTAATCCCAATATCATTTTTATAGAATGTTCTAACACGTACTATAATTAATGTAGAAAGTGGTCGGGCTCCATCATTCTAATTATGAATTCTCCATTTGAAATAATTCTTTCAAGGTCTAAATGCCATCATGAGTGGTGGCTACTAAAACATAGAGAAGCTCATGACTTCCTCTGATCTATAATCAGAGCATAGCATTCAAAGTAAGAGGAAAATGACCTAAAAGGAAAGCAATATAAAAGAGAAAGGAATAAATTCTAGCGATACGTGGAACTTTCATTACTCAAACTCACCTCTCAATAATTTTATCTCCTACATTTTGAAGGAAGAATAGTGGGTTTTAAAAATAATAAAGAATAACCTTATTTATTTATTTCATAAATGTATCCAAATTGATAAAGTTTGTCATGAGGTGGTTTTTGAATGGCAAAATGCTTGCATAGAGTAACCTTACACTTACAAATATTTTTTTATATTAATAAAACCCTTAGTTTTTCATGGCTTATTTTGTTTTAAATGTTATGGGAACTCCATAATTCAAAACCTATGGCCTATATTTTACACATTTCTCAAAACCCATATGCATTATATATATCCATAGAAGGTGGTCAAGCTCTATAATTTCATTTATGAATTAGCCATTCAAAAAATAATTGTAAGGCTCAATGCTATCATGACCCACAACAACTATAACATAGATAAACTCATGGCTTCTTCCCCTTTATTTTAAAACTCTTGGTTCATTGTAACTTATTTTGTTTTAGATGTTATGGGGAACCCATTATTGGAAACCCCACAGCTTGATTTTTAATTATCCCTCAAAACCCTCGTTGCACGTCATGAATACCCCTCAAAATATTAAGGGTTTCACAATGTAGAGCATTAGGAGGAAAATGCCATGATAAAGCAAGGGTTTTTGTGAATGCAAGGAAATAGGCTCAGGTGTTTTGAAAACATACACCCTAAGTGTTTCATAATATTATGGGTTTCCCATAACATCTTAAAACCACCACATAAATTTTACTTGAATTTTCTTTCTAGAATCTACTATAAACATAAATTTTGACACATCAGACATTTGCCCTATGAAATTGACAAGAAGCATTGTCTCAAACTCACCTCTTAACACAATGCACTAAATTTTTAAGGCAATAAATGTAAAAAATACAATTCATATATGCACAAGAAAATCAGTTCTTCACACTTGAAACTCAACCTCAATTCATCATGGCTTATTATATTTTAGTTGTCATGATAATAATGAAGGTGAAAACAATCCCCATAATATATCCCACATGTTTTAAGGTACATCTTAAGATGTGTCTTACTCATTAAAATTTTAAAGAAGGATATTAGTGTCCTAAATATCTATATATAATTTTAGAAAAGAGAGTGAGTTTTTTGAAGCCTTGAAGTTGACGAACATGATCATCAAAATATATTTTACATTGTGATAGTATACATAAATAGAACTTAATGGTACTATAAAAATGATTATAATTGTACCAAAAGAGTGACTTGACAACTGTGGGGATTAGTCTTTGTTCACTCACATTTTTTTTATTTTGTTGACCTCATTGTCTAAACTTGCTATGTGTTATCTATTTTTGTCGATTATTTCTAGATTCATGAAAAATTAGTTATTATTCTTAAACCCTCTTGTCATTTATTTCAATTAGATATTATTTTATATAATTAAGTCTATTTTTCCTATTTTAAATATTATTTTACTATTTTAAATTTAATTAGGCTTATTTGCAATGTGTTATGGGTAAATGTATTACATGATAATGTAAAACTAATTCCCCATAATTTGTTTTGGTGAACCCATGCTCTTTTACACTGATTAGGGTTAGATCTTATTTTATTTGTTGTTTTAGGTCTCGTTTCATCAGTTTTTCCCAATCATTAGCTCTAGCTCTTGTGTGTTACATTCAAAACCTAGATTATTTTGTATGCATATTGTTCAAACCACAAGTATTTTCATGTTATGTATGTTATCTTATTATTCCACCTAAAATAACTATATATAAGACCTCAATTAAGAGGACTGCTAGTAAAAATTATAACCCTATAAATTTTATTGAAATTCCTTTGGGTAATCGAGAGCTTACTTGAAAAATAAAATGGTCTCACTAAATGATGTTAGTGTTGCATCTACAATTTAAATTTATATTAAAAATTATGTTAAAACTTATTTGAATGATAATGGTGTGAACAGATCCCAAATTGATAATACCTATGATAGTGACCACTAAGATAAAGCTGAAAGAGTAGAAAGACTTACACAGTATAAGAAACACATTAGGACTTGCCCTAATGAGATCGCAAAGTTCTTATATGTGTTGAACTTTGCTCAATGCCAAACCTTAGGCCAAGATGCTCTAAATGAAGCTACAATACAATATATACCTATAAGGTGAACATTGTATATTTGAATGCTAATAGTGTAGATAAAACACTTAAGGGATCACATTCTATACTTAACAATATAGTCATTTCCCATCTTCTAAAATGATTCCTCCTGCTTCTCTTGATTATATTATTTTTAACACGACTCTTACTTATTAAAATGTTTTGATTTCTTCCCAAGTTCTTCAAAATCCTCCACTTTATACTTCTAAATTTATTTAAAATTATCAATATGTTTCTCATATATTGTTCTTGTACAACACTTTTCAACTTGATTTTTTGTTCAATTTTTCTATTCCAACTTATTCCACTATTACCTCTCTTTCAAAGGTTGAATTGACTAACATGATGCATGTGTTATGTGATCTCCAAATTTAAATGAAAGTGTTATCTCAAGGGTCTCAAAATCAAATTAATTAGGTCCCTTCCATTGACAATTTTCTTAATCCCTTGGCTACCCTTTTCCAATACGATATTGTAGATTAAAAGATTAAATTATTCAATAGAAATGGATACCTTTCTCACAATATCAAATCATTTTAAGGCCCTTGCTTATATTTTTATCATAATAATAAGTTATTAACTAACCTATTTATATGGATTTTTAAAGGACTTTCTGCTTGATTGGTTTTATGTTTTACCAAGTGGAACTTTACATGCCTTTAAAACATTAGTTGATAATTTGGTCACTCATTTTTAGATCAACATTAGTATAAAAGTTACATCTGCATGATTTTTTCAATTTAAACAAAGAGCTAATGAGATTGTTAGTATGTGTTTAGATTCAAGACTATGCTTACAAAAATGACTCATTAATCCCCTGATAGTGAGATTTAAAGTATGTTTATTTAAAAATCATTTTTTCTTATTAAAAATAAAATGTCCTTTAACACTTACTAATATTTCTATAAACAATTTTATGTAGTTAGCAAGTTTGAGATCAATATTTGATTAAATACGGTTCTTATTACCTTACCTCTAGGAGAACCAAGTTTTAAGGTAAAAAACAATTAAAGGTAAAAATTAATGAAAGTAATCTCCTTCATAATAGTGAGGCAAAAAATGAAGTGAATTTTATGGAGAAACAATCCAACAAACTAGTGTTATCCCACCAAAAGAATCTATAAAATTTATAAGGTTTAGAGAAAAACCCTCAAATTTTTATTAAACAAATGCTTAAATGAAATATGATTACTTTACCTCTTATTAGAAAATTTGATCCATCTAAGAAAATTCTTAAGAACTACAATGCCAATGTTTTTTACAATTATCAAAGTCATTGGACATTATAAAAATAGATGTATTATAATAAACAATAACATCTAAGATGTCGTTAACAACCACAAAATTTATACAAATGAAAATAACTAAAATTTGAGTGAAATAGTGGTTCCACCTTGTTGGGTGAATATTTTGTCATCAACTGACTGACAGCAAAATGGTTACATTAACCACAACATAAGGAGATTTATACAAAAAAATGGGTGTGGTGACCATAGCTAGAATGAGACAAATCTCTCCTCTCAACAAGGGGAGGTTCCCTATAAACTATAGTATATATATATATATATATATATATATATATATATATATATATATATATATATATATATAAGCTAAAAATAGATGCATGGGTGAAATCATACCATCCATCTCTCTTTTTTCAGAGATGATGTTCACAGAATAGAGGAGAATTTTGGTGTAATTACTGAAGGCATTTCTCTTCTTTCAGAAATGGTATTCAACAAATAGTAGGAATATTTTGTTGTTTCTCCTACTGATTAGGACAAAGAACACCATAGAATGAAGTGTAGCCCAAAGTCTCCACCGCATACTACAACAGAGTGAAAGATTACAAAGGATAAGGAGAGCTCAAAGTCTCTCCAGTATCCTTTACACAAAACACAGGCTGAAGACAATTATGGTAGCACAAAGTCTCCCACAGTTTGATTTAGGACATCTTCCAGCTTATTTCTACTTGTTATACTTATTTAATTAAATGGAGAAGACTGTATTTAGGAAAAATACATAAGAATGATTTCCTAGACAACACAAGCTATTTCAACACAAAGTCTGAAAGGTCATTTGCTTTCTCATTCACTTAACAAAATATGATTAATAGTCTGAGCTCAAAGTCTCAGGAATGCCTTTCAATTTGGCTAGAGCTTCACTTCTAATAATAGAGAGATCTCCCTCTTATACAAAATGAGAGATTCCAATATATAGCATCCAAAGAAAGACTTGGGTGCTTGTTTTCATGAAAATGGCCCATGCTGTATTGAATGCATTGAATATTCTATGAAAAGGCCATGTTGGAACAGGTCATCAGCCTTAACTTTGGAATTATAAATCATCTCAAATGTCTCCTCCTAAGCATGGGTTGCCTGGTCTTCTTTTTGATGCTTACATGGCTATCCATTCACCTTTACTTAATGAATAAAAATAGGCCGCACCATTGAATGTTTGTGTTCTCTGAGATCCACCTGCTGGACTGTTCCACCTACTAGATTAACTCTTCTACAGATATTTTTTGATTTTCTATAGTCATTCCCTCTTTCCTTGCCACATTTTGTCTCTTCCTGGTGATTTGAGCTCTCAAGGCTATCTTCTTGCTTTCAATTGGCACGTTTGGCTCCTTTCTTGGCTGGTCGCTGAGTTTGTTCTCATGTCTTTTGATAATCAATGATTATTCCATTACCCTAAATTTGACATCTATGGGGAAGTCATCAGTTGTTTAAACCTCTTTGAACCTTGAACCTTGAACTCTTTTGGTTCAATGGTTCAATGGTTTGATGATTCAATATTTTGTAAAGGGCCGCATTCACTTAGTTTTCTTTTGTGTGCTCAAGGTGTCATTGAACCAATTCTTTGAACCATTTGGTTGAACCTTTTTCTATAATCTTCCACTTCATCCATTCACTCGAAGCTTCCGCTCAAACTTTAAACTTTTGAACCTTTGAACTCGTTGAACCTTTGAACCTTTTAGAGGTGGGGTTCAATGGTTTATTCTTACTATTTGAATCCTTTTATTCTTGAAGTCTGTCGAAGTCGTTGAGCCTTTAAACTCATTGAACCTTTGAACCTTGCAGAGGCGGGGTTCAATGGTTCAACGATTCAATGGTTCATTCTAATTCTTTGAAACCCACCGTTGAGTCTTTTGATTGAACCTCAGTGTTGAACCATCCTCAAAACACTTAGGAAATGCCTTAAGTGTTTTGAAATTCCCTTTGAGAAAGCCCACTTGTTGAACCTGTGATTTCCTTAGCTAAAAAGGATTGAGTGTTTGAAAAACTTAACTGCTCAGATCATTTTTTGATAAAGAAAGAGAGCATTTTGGCCTGCAAGACCAAAATGATCGACATGTTGTCCACAAAAACAAGTGATGGATTTCGGGAACAACACACCTAATAAAAAATTATAGTTATATTTACTAATTCTGTTCCAAACCATGTAATTCAATTGAAAGATCAAGGTATTTCTAAAATGATGTATAAAATAAAACCATCACACACTCCTAATGTTCACTAATCGATATATTCATATATAATTAGTTTTAGTGTTTCTACAAAAAAGATGAAGCTTCATCTCATTATATTTTATTATCATTAAATTCCAAATGATAGTGCTTACAATGTACCACTAATCATATGAGCATTCATAGGTTAGCATCTAACCAAAGATTTTTTTTATGATTGGTAATAGATCAAGTATAAATGTATCCACAAACAAATTTATTAATTTAGCCTTGGGATATATAAAAAAATTTAGTACATACCATAATGATTATTATGGGATATAATTGGATCATTAGGTGTAAACATCTAATTTTGGTATAAAACTCTTTTTCATTGCATCTTTGTCCACTTTATCACTCTTCACATTTTTGTATACATTTGCTCTTTTTAAACATTTTCCCTCCATATTGGACCCCTCATATCCTTATTTCATCCATATTTCCAAATAAATATCTCAAATCTCTAAGTTGTCTACATCAAAATCCATCCAGTTTCTCTTAGGTCATCTTGATGAGATAAATCTTTCCTTTGATTTGACGTCTTTCCCATGAAATAAATTTTAAAAAGAATGTGATGGAATTTAAAAGTAATATTCAGCATAGGATTGCACAATATTATTTCTAAAACGGTCTCAGTGGGGCACTTAAGCACGTATGTTTTCAAGCCCTTCGTCCATTGTAATGCCATGCAAGTCATTTACTATTCTTCTAATGACTATAAGAATTACCAGCTTAAGGCAAGAATAGTATCAATAATAGAAATTGGATTTGTTATGGATGTCTTTTTTTATTGGAAATGTATTTATTAATAAAAAATAAAAATATAAAATATAAGATGGTTTATAATAAAATGATAGATAATTAATATTCATGGTTTAAAATAAATTATAGTTGAATAAAATTATGATTGAAAATCAAGTGTCTTGAAACATATAATTAATAATTGTCAAAATGTATAATAATTAACAAAAAATATCATGCACATATAATGACACTGGATGGAGGTGGTGGCGGATCATTCTAGGTATTATCTTACACACCCAGAAGTACAAGAATTCACCACCTAAGTGATAGAGGAATAAACAACTCCAGTATCCACACCATCACACATATGAGAAGTCTAACAAGATAACCTAATGATACTTTTTTGATAATGCTGAGTCTAACCTTTCAACCAAGGAAAAGGGACATGGAGAAACAACTATGCAAGCAACTTCATCATCACTTAGGTGTCGATAGAAGAGAGCTCTACGGTGAGATATTAAGGAGGACTTAATCATGGTGTAATGAGTACTTCCCTAATGGTTGATGAATTCTTACAAATGCTAAAATTCCAAGGTCACTTTCTTGGTCTGCATCTGAGTCTAAAATAATGTAAAGGTAAGCACATAAACTTTATTTTTAGGTGAAAAATTGTTGTGAAGTATTCTCATTACTAAAAAAATAAAATTATTATTTTTATAAAGCTGAAAAAGAATGGAATCTATGAAAAAATTCTTAATAAATGTAATGTATGTCGACCATTAAGCATATTCTAAAAAAGCCCATCCTCTAACTGATGGGTTGTAAGTGAAAAATCATGAAAATGATATGGATCTATTGTCAAGCCTCACAAGCTCATGGGCAAGTCAAAAATAAGTTGTTACACCTTTAACTACTAACATGTATTGGGATATGTATAGTCAACTTGTGGCTCACATAACCTTTATTTAGTCAAATGATAGTTTATATATCTTCATATTGGTAGTAGTATCAGTCTATAGACTATCCATAATATTATCAAAGTATATAAAGGACGTAGTGGTTAGTATTATATTATCATATTACTAATTTTATTTTTATTGTAAGGTTATGGAGGTTTCACCCTCAAAGTGACTCATCATATATTCAAATATTCATTTCCTCTTTCAAAAATATTATGATTATAATTTAGTGTTATAGTGATTTCATTACAATTAGAATCAAAGATTCAATTTTGCTAAGGATTTTTTCATTATGTTTTTCAAGTTGAGATCAATATCTATTCAATGTAATTTAAGGATTGAAAAAACATAACCTTCGATTTGAAAGGAATTAAAAAAATGGCAGCACAATATTTTTTTAATTTTTTTTGAAAAAATAGAGTTTTTTAACACCTTAATAAAATATAGAATCATTGGAATCGTCTCAACGAGGTGATTGTAACAACATATATTTTTTTCAACCTTACTTTTGGGTTTTTTTTAGTTTTTTCAATATTTTCTACCCTTGTACATTATACCAATCATTGAATTCCTCTCAGTGAGATGATCACAATGGTATAATTCTCCAAAAACTCTATTTTTGAGCATTGAACCTTAAAAAAATTCTATACGCAAACCACACACTAGGTTATTAAGCAAGGGTTCTGACACTATTAAAAAAATGTAATAAAGAAGTGATGAAGTATGAAATTGATGGATCTTTCATTATAGGGTTTTCTATGATAGATCATAGAACAAACCAAATTGATTATAGTATGCTAATATTATAGTCTAAAATGGCTCAGATTTTATAATCTCCTGCCTATTTAATGTAATAAGGATCATATTAAATAATTGACTAATTTGATGAGTTATTTCATCAAGATGGATGAGAGCTCTAAGGGAAGTAAAACTATGAGGGCTTATGTTATCATCAACTTGTCCAAGCCTATTGTTCAGTTGATCAAGGTGGAATATTCTCAAGGCTCTTGGTCTCAATTCATCAACTATAAAGGCCTTCCTTTCCTATGTTTTTAGTATAACTAGATTGGAAACCATGCTACTTCATGTCCTTATCAAGATCCATCCAATCATTAGAGGCTTTAAAAAAAAGGAGGGTCCTTCCAATGATGATTTTTTATGGCACAACCATGGAATTTTTTTTGCCTAATGAGTTGTCCCTTCCCCTCATCTCTCTTCGGATCTTATGGTTTCTTCTCATGAGAAGGTGGTGACATAGGAGAAATATAGCCACAAGGAGGAATTAGCCTCTCTACTTTCGGATTCTAGTGGTTAGAAATATGGAACTCCAGTTGATAGTTTTTTGGATGATTAGTTTGCTTCTCCATGTTTTTGTATATGTATTCCTAGCTCAAAAAGTGGGAAACTTAAGGCTAATTTGGATGAGACAATAAAACATAGTGGTTGAAGATTAGAGGTATATAAGCTAAGACAAGAAACTAAAGAATTAATTAGAGGTGGATACTGGAAGATGTTGGAGGTTTTCCCTTCAAAGAGAAGGCTCATTTCCACCTATGGATGTCTCTTTTTCTCTTTATTTTGTGGTTTTATAGATTGTATTTTGGTGAGATGTGTCATCTTGAATTTTCAAGGGGTGTTCCCTATGATCCGTTGTATTAATGATTTCCTTTTTCTGACTGTTTACAACATTTTTAGTAGACTTGTCTTCTTTTGTATTTTTTTGGTGTTTGTTCCCTCTATTTATCTCTTGGTGGGAATTTTGTTCACTTTTGTGTTTAACTAGTTCTTTGTTAGAGTTGTATTTTCTTGGATTGGGCCCTCTATTGTATCCCAATAGTAGTTTGGAGCTCCAATATATGTAAAATCTTCCCTTGGAGGTTCATAGCTATGCTAAAAAGTGTTTACCCTTATAAAAAAAAATTTATAACTATCATATGTAATTTTATGTCTTTTTTTTTTGTAATATACGTTTTAAAAAATAATTCTCTGTGTGTGTGTAATTAGCTCATGCCAATTGTAAGAGTATATCTGTTTGTTTCCAACTACAATTCAAGTGAAAGTGGATTAATAATTTTAAGTAGATGATCTCTTGAAAGTTATATTTACATTGATTCACATAGAATGTTTGGTTTACAAAAATGTTAACTATTCATCTATTGAAAACCAAGTTCAATTATTTTTCCTTAAAGGCTAGGTGAAGTGATAATTTGGGGCACTCACTATATAGAGACCAAGATTATAATCCCATGGATATGACTCAACTATTATTTATAATAATTTGGGTGATAATTCTAAATCGATTAATTACATAATCCCTTCTTTCCCTCACTATTAATTGCAACAAACATCTAAAATAATACCGTAAATGATTAGATTCCAAAATTTTCATACCTAAAGAGACAAAATATAACAAGCTTGTAGCAAAATAAATTTGCCTTTCAAATCATAATTTGAAAATATAATCAATTAAAAATAAAAAATGAATTTATGAAATAAAATGGCACTAGTGGAGATAGAAGACACTGGTGGAGACAGAGTGACACTACATTATGGAGTGTTAATTTTGTGACAAGGGGGTAGTGGAGATAGATTGACACTACATCATGGAGTGTGAAGACTATGATGACCTATGTATCAATTAGAATGACATCCTAAGGGTAGACCCTAAATTTTTTGAAGAGGGGAGTCTAGACAAAAAAATAAGTTTTTCAATTAAGATTTATAGTATAAGATCCAACATCAAAAAGGGGTTGTAAATTTTACAAGACTAATAGGGCATCTTGGTGTCAAGTGCTTGGTACTATAGAGTACCCAGTCTCCTTGACATTATTAAAATATTTATTTAATTTATTCATAAATTCAAGGATTATGTGTCAAACTCTATCAATTCACCCTTTCCACCATATACTTCAACATGTGTCAAAATATGCATGTACCGAAAATAAGAACTTTGGAATAGGGTATGGATGATCTTTAGACATAGTGGAACATTACCTAACCAAATGTAAGTAATAGGAATAAATATAAATGAGTTCACCTTGGATAGAATACTCCCATGGGATAAGCATGACTAGACACATAAACTTAGTGCATGTTGGCATTTGCAAAAATTTTCAACAAAAGTGTTGACTCCCTCCTTCAGCCCCACCAAAATTCACAGATACATAGTTCAATTTGATGAAACATTTATGAAAACTCACTATTCATTTTTTCGGGACCCACTACCATGAATGAATTACCATGTCATCCTAAAAATGTGTTGGCATCCACTACATGACAAGTCAACCCCTCTACCATCATTCAAAAATTAAATATGAAAAGTGTGAGTATTTCACTTATTACCTTCAAAGACCAATTCTAATTTCCCATATTACCCAAGCAAACACAAACTCAATGAGATCAGTACTAGGAACCAACTAGACAAGATGAGGAAGGAGTTCATAGAGATCGTGACACTTGAAAATGCTGAGTGTTCTACACAAATGGAGTTAATCTTGCTCCATTTGCTACAAATTAATTATTTTTCTTGTATGTTGACCCATACACTCTTATCTAAATAAACCCTCATTTCATCAAGAAGATCTACTTAGAATTCCATATTCTATTCTTTTATGCTAATTATGTAATCAAGATGCCATTAATATATTACAAATTTACATAAATGCTTCTTTGAATCGTATTAAATTATTATGTGGATTTTATTTAGTGTTCATGATTGTAATGTTTGTAAGGAGCTCTGATTTCCAATTTTTTTACATGGAGCTATCTAGTATGGATGTTATGAGGTTTATTAATTCATTTGGAAGGGGATCCTCATCTACTAGTAAGTTGGAAGATAGATTTCCCCCAAAGACTATCATTTTCTCAAAGACTACTATTTATTTTTATTTTTTCACTATCATTATTATTTCATCCATCTATTTTATAATCCTCATCTCCTTCATCTTATTTTTCAAAATGAACTTGATCATTATTTACATCTCATACTTAAATAATTTCAACCCAATATCTATCAACAAGATGATAACATTTTTTATATAAATACATTATCCTATATACCTTCAGAGGACAAAACTTCAAATTGGGACATGACCATAAACTATAACAATAATAATTTACTCAATATCATCATAATTTCAACCTACCAATTATCCATGCTCAAAAGGGCATATTTTTGTATTTGTTTGAGTTTTATTATTATGGATTGTAACAAGATCCATAGCCTAAAATAGAAAATCATATCATGAGAGCCAAACTCAAATTTTTTTACATATAATATAAAGACAGTTCCAAACAATCATAGGTTGTTATTTAATAGTTTACCATGATGACATATAAACAAGTTTTGGATTGTACAGTGTTTTAAAACATTCATTTAAGAATTATCAAAATATTAAATTGTATGCGTAAAGAGCCTACTTCATTAACCAAATATGTGTGGTGTAGATGAAGTATACAAAAACTATATATATACATATATATAAAATAAGAAATCCAAGAAAAATTTAAAGCATATTACACAATTGGATGTGTTAGACCATAACACAATTTTTAATTAGGTGTAATTGATATTATGAGGATGCCTAAAAATCCTCTATATTTTAATTTACTTACCAAAATAGATGTGCATTTCTCTTACTTTTTCATTTAATTCTGCTCCAATCTTGCTCCAACTTAGCCATAACTTCTTTACCTTGTGCATATTATACTTGTATAAATACTCAAATCTATTAAATTATTCATCGTTCCCTTGTTCTGTCCTACATGAATTCAAGAAAAGTTGATAATATAATATAAAACTGGGTAATATTAGAGACATCAATGCATAAGTAAGCATTAACTTCCATAATGATGCCAAAAATAGACTCCTGATAGTATGCTTCACCATAATAGAGGATGACCTATAATGACTAGTACATTATATTAGATCAATATCTAAAGTGATTAATTGTTTCTACAATCCTAAATATATTTCATAAAGTTTTTTGTTATCTCCAACCTCTCTCCTAACGCTTTTCCAAAACAAAGGATATCCAAGATGCAACCTATCCAAACTGCTTAAGTGTGTCTATAATCCTAAATACATGTCATATGGTTTTTGTTGAACCACATACTAAGCAAAGCAATGATAATATGTTTTAAAAACAAATATAGTGTTGTCAACATGAGATCTCCTAATAAAATAGTTTACCATAATAGAACATGAAAGGTATAATGACTGGTAAACTATATTAGACTTGCCTTTAAAGTGTTTTTAATCATGTCTACAATCCTAAATACATGTCTTACAATTTTTTTTGTACCACCTAACAAGAATTTCCTTTACAATACATTCATAAAGGTAAGCATGTAGTTAACCCATAATTACCTCACTTAATCTATTTAAAATTGCATGTCATACATATTTATTTTCTACCATATATTAACAATTTATTACTGCTTATGTTCATGAATAAAATCCTATCCTTAAGTAGTAGATTTTGGTACAAAATTCACCATGTAAAAAGTTTATAGCAACCACCTTACTTTCCCCACATATATTAAATTTGCTTCAACTAATTCTAATTGGAATAGTTCCTATACAACTTCCCATCTATTGTTTTTTGGTAGGATTGTCATGTATTTTCTTACTTTAAATTGTTCATATACCACTTTGCATCGAGCATTGCTATGGTATAATTTCCCCACTTCCAAGTTCCAACATTTCCACAGGTCTTTTATGTATCTATGCACATGTCCAATTGGATGTGACCATATATATAATATAAATGATCAATATCTAAAAGATCAAAAAAATAGTTGAAGTAGAATCACATTTACACTAGAACATAAAAGTGGAAAAAAGAAAATACAAGGTTTAACTATTTTAGATCCCACTCAAAGGATATGTACATTTACGGTATTTGGCTTGTAAATAGAAAGAAATTAATATGAATCGGGAACATAAATATCTATAAAAATGGAAGTATTACTAAAATTCTATGAACAAAGGGTTTAAATGGAATAGTACATGCAAAAAAATTATTTCAATGATAGATACAAAAAATGAAGCAAAGGGGGTGTTGTGATGTTTCTTGATTTTGATGTTTATGACTAAGTAATGAATCTATATAAATGTAGTTTATATTCTATTATTTTGATGTTTTTGTAGTGCATTTATAACATTTGCAGTATATGTAACCAAAAAATGCATTTATTGGTTAGTGTCTGGTGGAAAAGAAGGGATATTCAAATTGACATGTTATTAAGTCCCAAAAAATTTCATCATAATACAATATGGTAAATTGATAGTTGATGAGGGTTGTCTACATTATGCCCATTAAATTACATTGATAGATGGTCTTGGCTTATGATTCTAATTGTGCGAGGAAAAGTGTGTTTGTGTGGAGGTTGATTCACAAGTTGTTATTTCCAAGATGAAAGGGGAGATGGATGTTTTAGGAGGTCCCTTGAGTAAAGTACATGAGGATTACATTTTCATGTATGGTTTTTCTCATTATATTGAGATCTTTTGAGTATCACATAAGGAATGAAAGGAAATACAAGAAATGAGTATGGATGAGTTGGACATGTTTGCTTTAGAAGACACACCTGTAGAGTCTTTTGAAGTAAAACAATATTTTGATGTTGTGTCCACTTTTGAATTGTCTAACATTATTATTAATTTATGATATTGATATCAAGATTCAACTGTGTGATTTATGATATTGTTATCAGGATTCAACTGATATTGATATTTTGATGCCATGTCTGATTTTAGATTGTCTAACATTAACATTATCATTGATGTGAAACACTTTTCATTTTTTCATAGTATAATGTTCATGTTTGTTGTTATAGTCATACTCTGATTTATTTTTGGCGAGGTGATATAAAGTTTATTCAATGTCAAAATAATTATTGTGGTATACATGTTATATTGCATTAAAAGACACCAATCTTTTTTTTATTATGTAAAGATGACCATATTTTGTAACAATATTTTGATTACTATGAAATTATGTTAGGATGACTATATGTTATAATGTTTTATCTGTAACTATCGTGGTATACATACAACTTATACGACAATAAGTATATGTTGTAATGGTATTTTTATTCTATTTCCATTATGAATCTCTAGTATACTACTAATTATCAAGTATTCGATATGTAAATGTCATTTATAATAGTTAAACACAATTAGTGTTCAAAATTTTTATGCTATTATTAATTCATTGTTGTTCAAAAATTGCAATATTTGATCATTTATAATTTTTACTATGTATTGGTTAAATGAAATAATTTTATTGTACAATGGAATGAATGGAAAAAAGTTGGGATCAAATTGTATAGCTTCCACTATAGAATCCAAACAAGGGTCCATTTGAATGCAACAATGTCAAGTGGGAAAATTTACCTAACATTAATGAGGAAGACATGTGGTTCATTTGGGTGGACGGTGATAAAGTTGACAACTTCATGAAAGGAGAATAAAAAAGGAAGTCATTCCCTACAATTTTTGTGTGTCACATCACATGAAAAAACCATCACCTATTCCTTGTAAGTAGATTAGGATCAACTATACCTTAGAATAGGTCATGTAAATGACCTCCCATAAAGTGTGTTTATTCATAACTTACTATGTTATGTTTATATATAATTTTTGTATCAAATTTTCAATTTTCATATAATTGATATGTTTAACATATATATACAAATATTGGTGTTCATATGGGCCTAAAGATTTCTAGTAAATTGATGTTATGCCAAAAGACAAGCCCATATTGTTGAAGATGGGAAAAGGTAGTTGGTCAAGCTAAAAAATATAAGGTGTTACTATCAGCATCTTTTCAACATACACCAAATGGTCATCGGACCTGTTGACCATTTTTGGTCACCATGAGAGAACACCATCCAAATCTTAGTTTAAGGCTTCAAATTTAATAGAGAAGGGTTTTTGAAGTTCTATTGGAATTCAAAAAAAGTGGCTAAGTCTAAAAAGAAGAAAAGGTCTTAGTAGGTTTTCAAAAATTGGTCTTCACACTCAAGAATTGGTCTAAGTGTTTTACTATTTGGATTCTATGTGTCTCAACTAGTAGGAACTTGTGCAAATAAACATTTTTGCAATGGATTTGGGTCTTCAAAATAATTATCCTGAAATAACATAGAAAGGAAATCCTAAGGAATTATTTGTAAATAATTTTTCTAAGTCTTTTACTTGTCAAATATTCTGTGAAGGCTAGTCATAACTTTTATTCCAAATAAAAGTTTTAAAAGCACAAGTTTCAAATACCAAGTTATGTCTTGCTTTCTGTACAAATAGGAAACATTTCAAAACTTAGTTGACTATTTAAACTTTTCCTTGAGTCACATGTCACATTTTCATATAATAGGACTTAATAGTTTTTAATTCAAAAGTTACCTGATGGGTCAAGAAATCACTTTGAAACTTAACCATTTTAGGGTTTTTATCTCTCGATGGTGGATTTAAGAGGTGATGAGATAAAATTTGATGGGTGTTGATGATGTCTTAATGGCTTCCCAATTTTTTAGTCATAGTGGGACTCTAGTCTAATTAAATGACACCATGTGATAATAATTCACATATCTTAGTGTCTTATGCTTCTTTCAAAAGATTTTCAGCACTTCGCTAATTTTGTAATACTTATCTGGTGCCACATGTTGATCTCTTAGTGCTCTTTATCCCTTTAAAAATGATTTTTTACATAGTCAAATTTATTAAAAGTTTTCCAATGGATATCCACACCAATAAAGTAATAAATTAATGAGATGATTCCATGTGTTGTAATCCTGAACACCCAAAACTGTCTATATAGTTCAAAACTCTCAAAGATAATGATGAAGTGGGATGATGCCATGTGGCATAATATTGCTAATCCACTCTCTTAGATATTTCCCTATAATCCCAACAATGTGTCAAATTAATGGGTGAGTGAGATGATGCGACATGGTGAAATCCTAATTCACCATAGGAAGAACAATCAACACTACATTTGAAGCCTCAATCGAGCAATAAAAGAGTGAAAAAGAGCCATGTGGAGATGGCAAGCCCCGAGCACATAGTGGTAGGAACACCCAATGAATTAGAGAGTACCATCTAGCATGTGATAGAGCCCAACTGATAGATTTTGGGGAAAGGGTAGGAATATAAGAAGCTACCATGTGGCCTAGATGACATTTATAACATAAAGCTTGAAGTAATTAGGGAGATGCATGTGGAGCCCATAAACTATAGTCAGAGATCAATGGATTAAAGGGGTGACATGATCAAGTAAAAAATTAGGCAAGTAATAGAATAATTCCATGTCATTAATGTACTAGCCTAAAATTGATGGCCCATCTAGTTGTCAATATCATCATAAGTAAGATTTTTAGAATCAGAGTGTGGTGGCTTAAAAATCACATGATTTCAAGATGAATGACTTGGGAGGATGTTGTAATTGGAATAGTGAATTAAACTAAGCCAAAGTATACATAATTTAATGCTAAAATAGATAATAATATTAAATCATGAAAAATACTAGAATGATGAGATCCTAACCTGAGCATATAGGAAAAAAAAGTGTCTTAATGACAAACATGGCATGAAAGTCTTTAGGGAACAACATTGAAAGCAAAAGTGGTAGAATTAGGCCAAAATATTCTAAGGAAATAATTCCATGAGATCCATAATTGCATTATGACATGAAATATTTCAAAATTAGTTATAAATATTAAGTGATTAAATATTGGTTGTTGCACAACCAATTGAAGAAGGGTTTGAGCTAACATATTCAAATTTAGGGAAATCATCACCATGCCTCAAAGATTCAGTTAGAGTCCTGATTACCCTATTTGATTTGTAGAGAGATTATGTGTCTTGATTTATGATATTCAGTTTAATTCTCTCAACTATATTTTTTATTGTAATAAATGACTTATGGGCTTCTCGTTGCCTAAAAAAACCTAAGTCTTACATTGTAAAATGGTTGACATTTCTATCCACAATAATGCTACCAAAATTTTCCCTCCAAGAGTCCCTTTACTACATAAACCTTATATTTTAATGAGAATTAAGATCACCTCTCTCTATTTTTTTGCATCACATGTACATTATGTGGTTTGCCAATCTTTATTTGTGGATAATTTTCATCCCTCTCATTATTGTCCATTCCTAGCACCTTTTACAAAACTTGATATTTTCTTGAAGGTCATATTTTGTATGCATATAGGTCTATGCAGACACTATCTATGGATCATTTGTCATCCCTCTTAGGTATTTGGTCCTTCACCTCCATGTGAATCACTTATATAATTAAAGTGTTCATATTAGAGACAATGTGATATTTTCTTGTTCTCTGCAATATATAATGTGTTGTTTGAAGATTTTAGAGTTGCTCTATCTAATCTTGGTGCATCATCATTTAATTTTTATCATCCCTTCTCCCTTTTCTCAAAACAAATTTTACATTTAGGATTAATATTAGATTTTCTTTCAACTATTTTAGGCCTGCATGTTGATCCTAAATCAAATGAATTTAGATTAGAAAGAATTCATGCTTCTCTTGAGGTTCATCTCAAGGAGCACAAGAGTCCCACACCTTGGAGGATAATCCCTTTGTATTACTAAACTAATTATTCTAATTTAATGGGTGCATGGTTTGAGTGATAAAAGCTTTTGGCATGCCCTATGGGACCAAGATTTTGATGATCCTCACATCATTCATTGAATAATTTTGGTGTGTTCTTCAGTACATCTTACCTTTAAAAGTAGTTTATTCCACACCATGGTGACTCCAAGTATCAAATATACTAGTTTAAAGATTTTGAGGGATTTAAAATATTTTTTTTCACCCCCCATTTCATGAAAATGTTATTGATGTGCCTTTTTTGTTTCCCATATCAGGTTGAAATCACTCTTGGTTTGACCCAAAATTAGCTTGGACCATCAAATTACTAACATCCTCATAGTGTTTTCTTCCCTTCCACCCCAACTTGACCCTTTTGGCCACCTGTTCATGCTTTTAATCAATTTTATGAAATTAATTGATCTTAACTAGTCCCAACAAAGCATCAAAGATATTGTGATGTAATTCAACCAGCAAATGAAAGAGAATGATAGAGAGCTAGAGTATGGTAGATGACATGAGGAGGTGGATCAACAAGTTTATGTTCACCAGCAAGAGAGGGAGGTTCAAAAAAGGTATGAAGAGGAATGTTTGCCCAAATAAGTCACAACCAAATAGGATAATATACATCAAGTGCTTTCTTAAGTGTAAGAAATTAGACGTTAGTTAACCTCCTCTATTCCTAAATTTAGACAAGCTTCCCCTGCCATATATCAGGCTCAATCCACTCAAAAGGAGGATCCCACATTCAAGATCCTAAAGGTTAAAGAAGGTGAAACCTTATGAACTTATAAGTAAGTCTTCTTATTTTAAAATCCCAAGTTTTAGAGGTCTTCTTTATTTGACAAAGCCTATACCTATGTAAATTGAACCTACTATCCCTTAGGAACAATCCTCTCAAAAGACTATTATTCCTCAAGAGCCTCAAACTCAACCATGTCATACCTCTTGGTTAAAGCATCTTGATTTTGATATTCCCAACCTTGTTAAGGCCACTCCTACTTCATTAATTAAACCCTCTTGTCCTCCCTCCATCCCCATTTTCAAAAGAAGACCCATTATATGGAGAGAAAATAAAGACCATTTAGATGAAGAGGAGGAGATTTAAAGTGAAGATGATGAGGAAGTAACCATCATCATCCCTATTTATGCTACTAAACCAAAAAAATAGACCTATTTTAAGAAGAAGATGAATATGATCAGTTAGAGCAACAAAATAATGAGCAAATGGACAAAGACAAAGAGGAAAAAGAGAGTCTTGATGAGGAGAAGCCATTTTTATCTAGTCAAGATAACATTTAAGGGAAATATGATGAGGTTATATCTTAGATAAATGAGATTCTATTTATCATAGAATAAGAATAGGATTAGTCTAGTTGGCATGGGTTTGATCAAGACAAAGGATAAATACAGCTTGATATTGAGAACATCACTCCTCATGGCCAAGAAGAGTTAGAAGAATGTCTTGAATCAATGCAAAAGGTCAGACTTCAAGTTGAAGGATGTTTTAGTCCTTAAGGAATCTCAAATGTAAAACCAATTGTAAAATAAATCAATTTAGTCTCTTGAGGGAGACTTGCTCTCTAATTATTATTGGAGGCAAGAAACTAGCTTTGAAAGGAATAGATAAGAGTTGAAAGAAGACTTCTTTTGGGATGAGCTAGAGGACTTTTGATCAAGCCTTAACATTAAACCAATATGCCTTCAAGAAGAAACCCATGATCAACATGAACAATAGGTAGAAGTATATGTTCTTCCAAGTCAATCACATGTTCTTCAAGAAGAGCATCCTAATTAATAGGATGATATAGAAGTTGAATGTAAGTATGAGAGTAACCCTGACTACTCAAGCTTTATCTTGATAAGAGGATGCCATATCAAGTACCTAACCCAGTTGGGGGATGAGAAGGATAAGTCATCATAAGTTATGCTCAATCTAAAGCACAAAACTGAACATCAAGAAGGCCAAAAATAACCTACCTATCCACTTGAAGACAACTGCATTTCTAGTCAACTTAAGTGGGTAAGTTAGTTTATTTTTGTCCTCAGATAAGTATAACACTAGTACATTGAGAATCCAATCCTTATCCACATTTTTTGGGTTGTACTCAAACATGAAAAAATTCTAAGTTGATAATAAAGGGTAGCTATTTTATAGAACTAGTCAATGGCTTTGTTTAGACAACCTTATGATTGGTTAGTTTAGGGTAGGTTAGACATTTTGTTTTCCCTAAGTGCCTATGTGCACATTATAAATAGTTTTAAGTTATTTTTATCTTTTTCTAAGTGCTTATGACATGGTTTGTGTGTTTCCTTCTCTCTTTTATTATATACATTTTTAGTTTCATATATGTCTCAAGGAACAAGTCTAAAAGTAGGGTAGATGGAATGATGTTTGAAGGAGATCATGAATCTTTGAGAAATTTAGGGACTTTATCAAAGACAAACCTTGAGAATATTTTCAAATGCTTTTTAAGAAATTCAAAATTTAGTTATTCATATACAATACAAGTAGGTTACAATAGGTTTTTGTTTTCAAATACTTATATGACTTCATGCCCGATGGATTACTTTAGAAGGCTACTAGATCCATTCTTAGTAAGAAAAAAAGACACAAAGGTCACCAAGAATGTTGACCATTTTTGGTCACCATAGAAGAGTAGCATCCAAATGTTAGTTTAAGGATTTAGATTTAGTAGGGAAGGGTTTTTAAAGTTATATTGGAATTCAATAGAAGTGGCTAAGTCAAGAAGGAAGCAAAGGACTTATCAAGTTTAAAAAAATGGTATTTGCACTCAAGAATTGGTTTGTGTTTTACTCTTTGGATTCAAAGTGTTATGACTAGTCAGAACTTGTGCAAATGAAATTTTATATGAAGGCTTTGGGTCTTCTAAAAAATTATCTTGATGAAACACAGAAAGGAAATCCCAAGTATTTGCAAAGAATTTTTTTATATTTTCTTTGTCAGAGATTCTATGAAGGCTAGTTGAAATTTTCTTTTGAATAAAAGTTATGAAAGCACAAGTTTTGAACACCAAACTATATCATGCTTTCTATGTGAAGAGGAAAAATTTCAATACTTAGTTAATTTTTGAACTTTACTTGGAGCCACATATCATGTTTTTGATCAATGAGACTTATCTTTTTTATTCAAAAATTTCCCAAGGGGTTAAGAAAGTGCTTCAACACTTAGCCATTTTAGAGTTATTTTATCTCCTAATGATAGTTTTAGGAGGTAATGAGATAAAATTTGATGAGCCTAAATGACATCTTGATGTCCTCTTAGTTTTTTAGTCATAACAAGACTCTAGTCCAATTGACTGTAGCCATGTAATAATCATTCAAATCTCCCGACAACCTGTGCCTCTTTCAAAAGACTTTCAACACTTAGCCAATTTTGTAAAAGTTGTTTGATACCACATATCAATCTCTTAACAATATTGAGCCATTTAAAAATATGTGTTGATACTTTATAAAATTTATTCAAAGTTTTATAATGGATCTCTATGTTAGTAAAGTAGTGGGTTAGTGGGATGTTTCCACATGTCATAATCTTGACAACTTGATGACCCAGAATCATTAGTATAATTCAAAACCCTCTGAGCTAGTGGTGAAGTGGGATGATGAAACATGGCATAATCCCACTACTCTAATTTTCCTAATGTTTTTATTCAATCCCAATAGTGTGTCAAACTAGTGGGATGATACCATGTGGCAAAATCCTACTTCAACACTACATTTGAAGCCTATGTCAAGAAATGGAAGATCAAGAAAGAGTCACATAGAGATGGTAGGACCTGATCACATAACATTAGGAGTACCCAAAAAATAGAAAAACACTAGATGGCAATTGATAAAGCCTAAGGAAAGGATATATAAATAATAAGATACCATATGGCCCAGCTGATAGATCTATATCATAAAGCCTGAAGTAATCAAATAGATGCACATAGAAAGAATAGACTATAGTTGAAGATCAATGGATTAAATGGGTAATGTGGTCAAGTAAAAAAGAAGGTGATGAACAAAATAATGCCATACCATCAATGTATTAGCCTAAAATCAACAACCCATCCAACTGTCAAGATTGTCATAAGTAATATTTGAATAATACGAGCATGGTGGTTTAAAGATCACAAAATTATGAGATGAATGACTCAGGAGGACATTATAGTTGGCATAGTGAATTGAACTTAGCCTAAGTCTTCAAAATTTAATGTTAACATAGCTAATAGTATTAAAGCATGAGCGAGACTAGTATGATGAGATTATGACTAGAGCATACATGTCAAAGAAGTGTCTTAATGACAATCATGGTGTGAAAGTATCCAAGGAGCAACATTGAAAGTATAAGTGGTGGAATTAGGCAAAAATAATCTAAGGTAGTAATTCCATGAGATCTATAACTACATTCCTTCACACAAAACATTTCAAACTAAGTTGAGACTATTGAGAGATTAAATATTGGTTATTGCACAACCAATATGAGAAGGGACTAAGCTGGCATATTCAAATTTATGGTAATCATCACCATGCCTCAAATTTGTAGTCAGATTCCTAATTACCTTTGGCCATCCCTCTCTGATTTATAGATTATGTATCTCAATCTATGATATTCAATTTAATTCTCTGAGCTATATTTTTGATTGTAATCAGTGACCCATGGACTTCCCATTACCTATAAAATCTTATGTCTTACATTATAAAATGGTTTATGCATTGTTTTTCATCCCTCTTAGTGTTATATTATAATCTACACCTCGATGTCAATCACTTATTCAATTAAAGTTTTCATATCAGAGCTTATGTGATATTTTCTTGCCCTCTACAATTTGTATTATGTTCTTTGAATATTGTAGAGTTGATTTATCTAATATTAGTGCATCATCATTTTATTTTTAGCATCCATTTTCCCTTTTCCCATAATAAATTTTAGATTTAGGATTAATATTAGATTTCCTTTCAATTTTATAGGCCTGCATATCGATCCTAAATCAAATGCATTTGGATTAATAAGAATTTGACCTTCTCTAGAGTTTTATCCCAAGGAGTATAAGAATCCCACACCTTGGGGGATGATCCCATTATCTCATTGAACCAATTATTCTAATTAAGCAAGTGCTTAATTTGAGTGATAATAAGACCTGATCATGTGTTGATCACATATAATTACGTAGAACACACAGACAATCAAGGTAATCATTCTCATAGATATTAATACCAATAGTTCAAGGAGAAGAAATCTTATTTTACTCCTTGCAACATATTCCATATGAATGAATGGGTTCATAGGCTATTATTTTTTGGAATGTCTGTTGATGATATCCTTATTAAACACCATGATATGGTGCATGAGTAAAGTTGTAATGTTTAATGGTGAAATACAGTGGGAAGATATCCTAAGTAAGGATGATATATACAATAGAGAATGCCAAATCAAGGAGGCAAAATATGTCTATAGTCCTAATGATGCAGAATCTGTTTAGGACTGGATGCTAACAAATATTGACAAGTGGTTTGTCTGTCAAGGATATAATGGGGAAGGTATTGATGAGGATGAGGAAATCACCTCCATATTGGGCATCCAAATCCCACAAAATTTGTATTGGTTGTTGAGATTTTGGAAGGGAAATTTATTGGTGATGGATTCAATATTTGGCATAAATGCAATGAAGGTACACTTTTAATTATTGTAATAGTAGTTGATGATATAGATATTTTTTAACTTGCAAGCTCACTTATGTTTTATATTTTTGTATAGATTCAATTGTAAACATTGTTGGTGTTTTATTCCAAACACCAAGGAATACCCATTGCATGGGTGATTATGTCATGGTCATGCACTACTGACATCAGCCAATGGATAAAAATAATTTTATAGAGTAAATTTGAAAGACATTGTGTTGGACCCAAAATTTTGTATTTATATATTCTAAGGGTTTTGGAGCCATAGCACGAAAGAGAAAGGGTGTGAGAACAATAAAAAGGACCTTATAATGGAAGAGAAAGGTGCATAAGAGAGGCATGGAAGAGAGGTATAGAGGAACTTGGTGCAAAAGAGTGATTTATAAGAAACAAGGAGAAATAAAATATGTAGGACTCAGACAAAAGTGTGAGACTTTGACAAGGGCATATGAAGAAGATATGATTATGAAGTAGTTTGCTAAAGCTTCAGAGACTAATCATGCATGAATCTACCATTGGTTTGTGAGAGAGTAGGATCATGACCATAAATATATGTCATAGAGAGTAATAGGGTCTGTTAGGCCCTAGTCAAAAGGATCTTACTATAATGGACCACAATGATTTATTTTTATAAAATAGTCATTGGTTAGTCGTATTTATTGTATTAATGATGTACTATAAGGAGAGGGATTAGTTTATGTATAAATACCCCTTAGCTTTGTTTATAAAATAATGGATGTAGATGGACAAAGGGAGAATACTAGATGAAATACTATTGAAATATCTTTGTAATCTTCTTAAAATGAAATGAATGGAATCACTACTTTATCTACAAATTTTGATGTGTTAATCTATTTATATGGTATTAAATAGAATTACATGAAATTTGTGGAATGAATACAATGGTTAACTCTAATACGATATTTGTATTAACTATGACTTAATATAATTAACATAAGCACCTAAGTGTAGATAGTTAGGTTTATCCACCATCACATGATAGAATCAATGGGAATTGATCTTGGTTGCATGATTCAGGTGAGTGCAGAAGGTTATTAATCATTTGATATGATGATGCACTATATTATTAACATCCTCATTTATTTTGGGTGCATGACTAGTATTTAGTCAAGCAAAATTAAGGATAAAATACCTCATCACATTGAGTAAGAAATCAATGCCATTATGGTAGACGATGCCAGTGTAGAGATCAAAGGTATTAGGTGTGTTTTTGTTATTTCTTTACTCATAATAAATTTCATACATTGAATTTCATAGATATTTTTTTCACATTATATTATAAAGTCTTACAAAGCTACTGTGTTTTGTAGGGAAACTTTCAATTTTGAAGTTCATTATACAAATATCATGTGTATTGTGCATGGTTGAATAATTTGATAGCAAAGGTGAAACAAGATCATGTAAGACTACAATGTTTAGTGAAATTGGGTACATAATGAATCACTCCACATAATCCAATTTCAATATTGGGAACAACTTTAGCTTTATAGGGTTGGACTGTGGTCATGATGTTGTTATACCCTTCAACATATTGGGAAAGAAACAAATGCAACCATAGAATATTGGTGCACATCATAGGGTGGATTAGTTAGTTCACCAAATAACCACAACTATTTACATATACTATTGGTGGTTGCAAATATGCAAGGATAATGGATTTCGTAAGATCTTCAAAGTAGAGAAACTTAAAAATATTTCATGGGTCAAGGCTTTGCATGTTTTAGATTGCCATGTCAACTTCCACAATAGCAACCCTCTTGTAACATGGATGAAGATTTAGACATATGAGACATTGAATTATCATGTATATATTGCAATACCATCCATGTCAATGTGCAATTACATGTTTTCATTCTAAGGCTACACTTTTAAACATGTGATTAATGTGGAGCTAACTAGAGAGATAAGAAGTGAGGTAGTTTTATAGGATGCAGGGGATGGTGTGAGTGAGCGAATCAACAATAATGATATAGAGTATAATTTAAAATTTATTTTTGCTTTTTTTAATTTATTTACTAGTTTTTTGGGAGTCTCAATTGGCTAATATTTTTTTAATTCATAGTGCATAGATAGTAAAATAGGAAATGCAAATGAAGGTAAAATAGGTATGGACATTAAAAGATTGAAACCTCTAGATGAAGTTGAGTCTAATATTGATATTGGAGGATCAAACCCTGTAGATAAGGTGAAGCAATAAATTTGGTGGATGATTGTGAAAATCAATCAAGGGAACTAATAATGTAAGACATATCTCTACTCATACTCATCTAGTTTTATTTTTTTAAGGTGCATTTCTAACATGATGTTCTTAATTATATGAATAAATCCTTATCAGTGTTGAATTTGATGAAATTGAAGCCATGAGATCTGAATCTCAAGATATTTTTGAGAAATGTGTCACTTCAGTAAGCACCTTTGAATTAATATCATTCTTTTAAAATTATATGGTAGATGTTTATAATAAGGTCCAAAGTAGGGTAAGATAGAGCACATAACACCCAATGGGTCATCCATTCCAAAAAGTGCATGATGGCCACAAAAACACCCTTCATAGAGAGAGAGACTTCATAGAAATGATGAATAGGGGAAGAAATCATAGCATGTTGTAGGAGATAACCCTCTTTCTTGTTAGAAATCAAAGCTTCACAACCAAAGCTTTGATATGAGATGTTAGGAATAAAACTCTGATAATACATGTTAGATAAATGAGATATATCCTAAAATGCAAGTAATTAAATGTGGAATAAACAAGATAAAAAATGAGACAAAAAAGAGCACACATTACACAAGAGATTGTGTGAAAACCTTATAATGTGCAAGGAAAAACCATAGGCAAAAAGGAAGATTCTATACTTCATATTAACAAAAAATATCTCTTATACAACTCCTCTAGTAACTCCCTCACTAATAACATACTAAGCACTCAATGCTTCCACCTAAAGCATTCAGGTCGTGAATCAAGCTTAAACTAGCCTACAGGATACAACCTCCAAGCGTGCAAGCACAAGATTTCATGGATCCTCTAACATTATGAGTTACAATGGAGATCTCATGTTTATTAATGATATTTAAAACAAGAGAGAGTGAGGGGAGACAGAATGCAATAGTGGAAAAAAATGTGCTACACTTAGTGGGATGTCATGTGATCTATAGTGGTTGTAATGTCTTCATGTGCAAAAGTCTTCAAGGCATCTTCACTTTAGGTAAGAACATGTTCCACCTTCATGTGGCTCTAAAACCATTGTATCCCACTCACACATGTGAGAATAATATGTTATAATAGCCTTCTTGTATTCATTCTCCATGTGACCACATGAGTCTAAAAGGTGTTTGCAATCGCCTTTGGACTTTATCCACACATGGAAATCTTAGACACATCTATAAATACACCCCACACCAACCCTTTTGTATTTTACACCATGTGACTACCAAGGACAAACCCTTGTGCCTGGTGGAGTACTATGACCCAATCTCATCACATCAAATTGATCACTCACAAGAGCCCTTCATGGGCCTACACCACATCACTAATTAGCCACATCACCGATAAGCCATATCACTAAATAGCCACATCACTAGCATGACACATCACCATGAATAGTGATTTTGAATAATTTCTTCACATCCTAACATTCTCCCACTTGAAGTCAATATACAAATGATTTTATCACACTTGAGTATTTTTCAACTAATTATCCATCTATACCCACTACTACCCTGATACAAACCCAATAGAAGTTTTATTGCACTACTAAAACTTCTCTACCCTATCTGGATTTGTCAACATTTTCTCCTCCATAGTAGATTACAACACTTGAAATGACTCACACTTAAACATAGACCAATCCTCCAATTGGGATTCCACCATGAACTAATCATAACTCCCACTGCTTGGGAATATCTGATTTAGTTCTCACAATGACATCATGAGGATTCCTACTCCTGATGAATCTAATACACATGACACAACATGTCTTCTCCTCTATTATAAGATGCTTCTGAGAAGACAATCAATAATTCAATAAGTGGGGTAATTTCTTGATTTTCTATCTTTGTGCATCTCCATCCTTGGTTTGCTTCTTATACCACCTTCATCATGTCCTTGTCACTTGAGCCATCAATAATCATGTTTGGGTCTGCATCTAACATGTCATCAACACATATCAACAACATATGCTAACCACTTTATCTCTCCATGAAGATACTGAATATCATATACTACACGTGATACACCTACACAAACCTATACCATGACTTATTCAACATGAAAACTATAAACTCTTTGCCTTATAAATCTATCTATATCTCCCTTAGAGAGATCACCATGTAGGAATAATGCTTATACAACTCCTTGAATAACAACTAGATATAATACTCTTGATAGTAGTGAAGAGAAAATATCTCATAGAATTGAAAAAAAACTTCTCCACATAGCCTTCTAGCTATCAACATGGTACAAGTTCACTAGACCAATCAAAACTCTTGGGAAGTTGTCATGCTACTCAGAGCATTACTGCACCTACTGAGTTTTTGAGCCTGTATCTAAAATGCATTTTGTTTTATTGAATGCTGCCAAAACACCAACTCATGTGCCTCAAGTGTTAATCCATACATCAGTCTACCTAGCCAATGCCACAATAATATACATAAAACTCCAACACCCTGAGTTATTGTTGGCCACTTTGGCCTACATACCAAGCTTATGCCCAATTTAAATAGATGAGTAAGGTCTTAATCGATGAATGGATCAAGTGGCTTATAAGATGGTTCAAATTTGAAAATGAAGGGATCTAAGAAGGTTTTCATGGTGCTAAATAGTTGCAATAATAGGTCTAAAATTTGCCTAAGTTTACACTTTTTAAGCTTTTAGCCAAGTGTAGCATTTAGTTTTCTTTCAAAGGAAGTGTTCCACACAGAGACCACAACAAAAGTATAAGGCTTAATTCTTTTAGGATTTTTATCCCACCTTATTTGGACAAGTGTTTGAATTTTTTTGGGACTTTTGTCTTGGGGTTTTTATCTAAGTGTTAAGAATTATTTCAGACATTTTGTCCAAAATAATTTGCTCAAAGGGTCTTTTCTTTGAAGAGAGTCCTTTGCAATTTTCTTGAAGGGTACTTTTCTTAGGAAAATGGTCCAAAAAAAAATCTCAAAGGGTGTTTTTTCTCAAGGTGTCCTACACATTTTTCCTGAAGGGTTATTTATTTGACAAAGTGGACCTTTGCAAAAACCTTGAAGGATATCTTTTTCAAGGAAGGTGGCCAAGATAATTTTCCCAAAGGGTAAATTTCTTAGGAAAATGGTCTAGTTTAAGGTTTTTGAAGGGTTCTTTTCTTTCGGTAAATGGTCCAGTGTAGAGGTTTTGAAGGATATGTTCCTCAAGAAAATGGTCCACTTTTCAGAGTTTTGAAAGGCATTTTTTAAAAGGGCAATGGACCAAGACATCAATTCTTTCAGACATTTCTTCTTCAAGTATTTTTTAAGGTAAGGATAAGGCAAATGAATTCTTTTGGAAAAAGTGTTTTACCCAAAGCTTGAAGGAATTTATCCAACAAAAGGGTTTGAAAGAAATAGCTCATAAAGTTGTGATCCAGATAGGTGTGTAAACATCAAGTTTGGACCTTAAGAACTATCCATTTGGATTTGAAAATAAAAGGATGTTAAAACTAATGTCAATATAAAGCTCAGACACAAATCTATTTGTGATTAAATTTTATGATCTACAGGACATCAATCACATTCTACAAAATGTTGAATGATGGTTGATGGGACATCAACTTTAAGGATAAATCAAGATATATCTTATTGAGTTTAAATTTAATGGTTGTGAAATCATAAATGATGGTCATGTGAATGTAATTTGATAAGAGTGAGGATGTCATTTTTAGGATCGTTAACTAGCTGTTGGATTTCAAATGGTGGGTCCTAGCATATCAATGATGCACATTCAATCACAGATTCTAGATCAATAGCACATAAGTAGGGCAAAGAGTCAACAAATATCAAAATTAAAGGCACTATGGATAAGTGGCATAAGCACATGAGTTTGGGTAGAGGATCAATAGATTTCATTCATTTGCCTCAGGTAAATATGATGGTGTGAGCAAGAGTTAAAGGGTCAAGGATCTAAGTCAGTTTTTGATGACCAACCATAACAAAAGAGAGCCCAAATGTCTTAAATAAAGGTTAAAAGGTTGGTTTTTGACCAAGGTAAGCAAGTATGATGGATACAAGTTTGATCATGATTCAGTTTGAGCTAGGATGAGATATTTTAGGATCAGATGGTACTATTGGGGACCTACAGAGGAAGACACATAAACTTTAACGACCATCACCAAAGTCAGCTAAGTGAAAGTGACCTTTTTACCCACTTGGGAATTCATCAATAAACCAATTAGGAGAAGTTTCACATCAAGACAAAGTGAAAAAAACATGATCCCATCATTATAGCCACCATGGAGCATCATAGAGAAGATATTATAATGATGTAATGGATTGGAATGACATGGATCAATCAGGAGGGGTTTGAGTGAGCTTGATTCATGGTGGAAATTTTAAAAACTTTTCAAATGGATTTGAACTCATTTGATTCCTTTTTTAGAACAAAAATTACCCCTCTTTTACTTCCCTTATGCTATAAATATATCCTTCAAACTATTATTTTGGATCCCTCTATTGGGCACGACTAGACTCTACCAAGATTGAGCCTTGTAACCTCTTGAGATAAATAAAAGACTATTATTATATTTTATATTATTAGATTAGTGTGTTCATGTTAGTTTGATTGGGATAAGTGGCAGAGCCTTCTCCCTTGACCAAGTATTGATCTCACCTAGCTGGAAGATTATCTAGTTATGCAGGTTATGCTTAGTGTTCAATGCCATTTAATTAAAGCCAACAGTGGATAGATTAACTAGATTAGTGCCTTGAACTAGGCATCTACATCACCTCCCTTTAGTTTTTCTCATTTGATGAACCTACACATGAAATGTTGATGCATAACATGGCTTTAAAGTTATAGATCATGTTATTTATTTCTATCTCACTAGTGTTTTAGAGGCTCAAGTATGAGTAAATGGACAATATTCATGATCCATCACCACACTGAGAGTAGTTTTCCATTTATGCAAATCCTTCTCCCTTTTCATCCCAACTAGTCTTAGGTTTTAGAAGTAAAGGTCCAAAATGATGCATTAGAGGAGCTAGCCTCATTAAAAAACCCTAGAGGTTTAGTCTAGATATAGGTAAACCATGGCCTTAAACCATTCCCATGTTAGTCCAGGTTTGTAATTAGGACTTAAACATGCCTCCTTTCAACTAAGATGCAATATGGATAGCTAACAATTCTAGCATGCCTAGTGGAACCACTTTCAAGTGCCTTAAAAACATACTCTGAAGGCATTAGAGGGCATTTGGAAGTTGAAAACATTAACAACATCATCTACAATCATCTTGGGTAAAGTCAAGAATCTTTAGAAGGTTTACAATCAACTAAAATTTTAAATATACTATTGGTTTCATGGTTACAAAGTGAAGAAGGCTTTGTCATGGTTTTGGTTAAATTCACATATTGCATAATGAGCCATGGCATCTTATGAGGAAGAGTTCTACTCTCCACCCCCATACCCACATTATCATAACACATATGACCCATATAATACACATCCTCCATATTACCAATATCATCCACCATATATTAAACCCCCTCCACCTCCATGGAAATCTCCACTTCCTCATGACTAGTCCTATTATCAACTTTATACCCCTTGTAATCCACCTGCACCAAACACTGACTATCTGTATTAAAAAAATTGAGAGATTAAGAAAATAAAAAGATAGGTTGTAAGAGATCCTTTGATAGAAGAAAAGGGGAGAATGCCAAACTCTTATACCTCACCAAAATAATCCTGAAAACCGACCACAATCATCTAGTTTAGTTAGCCCATCTCCCTTGTTTGCCTCCTTGATTATAGGATATTTTTTGGTATATAATTATTCACTTAATGATAAGGTAGATCTCTCCATTATTTCTAAATCAGTACCAAACCACTTGAATATGAAGTATGAGCCTATACCTAACATAGATTTACAATGGAATGGGTCTCCCATGAAATTATTTAGTGTTGTTAAAAAAATCCAACTCACTTTTCATGCCTACCCCAAAATTTTAGTTGTATAAGAACTTATGGTAGCATATATGTTGCCTCATAATCCTTATTTTTGGGTATTGAAACCATGACTAAGGTTGAAGGATAATTTTTCAAAGACTTGTCTCATATGATGTGCAAAATTGAACATGGTGTGGAGGTGAAAATCAAGTTTTAGCCACAAATCAAGTTTGTGCCACTCTCTAAGTTTCACATTCAACATTTTCCCCAAAACACCCAAAAGGAAAATTGCCTTCACCTTCTTTCTCCAAAGTAATCTAATTTTTCTCAAGATCCTATACTTGCCAAAGAACTCAAGGCGATACCCACATGGAAGCCTTCAAGGGCCATGAATCCTAATTTCATCATGCCCACCCTTGACAAGGAGGATAAAAAAGAAAAATAATTTGTAAAGTCTATTATTGATCCTTTATCAATTGTTACTCAAATACTCATTTCCCCTTTTCACATTTCTCCTCAATCCCAAGAGGTTCCTAAAAGATCTTTCAAGAACCCTAGTTGGAAAAATGACCTTCCCAGTATCAAGTAGCTTGATTTTATCTACCACCCACCCACCTTTGCCTCTCTTCAAGAATAATCAAGTACACCAAAATTAGAATTGGATCATTCCAAAATGGTGAACAAGCCATCTAAGTTGGTAGAGGAAGGGTCGGTCATTCAAGAGATTGAAAATGATGCAATTGTAGTTGAGCCTCAAGATAATGTTGAAGAAGATACTTCTAGTGTCTATGAAGAAGAGATCCAAATTAGAACTCCTATGCACCCCAATGGATTAGAAGGTAAGCATGAGTAAGAGTTGAGTGATAAAGGACAATTGTAATGTCTTAATGATGTAACTAAGACAAATGAAATTCAAGCTGATATTTTCCTAGGAGATCAATTAGATGGCAGAATTTATAGTAATGATATTGATACAAAATTCAAGAATCCATTGGAAGATCAATGGCAACACTTATGCCTTGAATTTTTGGGTGAGATTGAGCAAATTAGTGTGGCAGATTTGAGTGATGAAATTAAACAATAGGTTAATGTTTTTGATGAGGAAGGTAGTGAAAATTTGAAGCTACCAATTAAAGAAGAGCTTCTACATGAGAGAATTGATTATTTATCATCCCTCTCTATTGATGAAGAAGACAAGCAAACCTTAGTTGACCAAGAGCCTTGTGATGACCTTGTTTAAGAGAAATAAGTGGGTAATCAGCCTAATGTCTTGTAAATAAATAATAGAAGTAGAAAAGAACCTTGTGGTTTGTATATCGACCAAGATGAGATGTCATTTTGGGAAGAATTACAAGAATTCTACCTAAATCTAGATGCCTCACCACTACATTAGCCAATGCCCAAAGAGAAAGAGATCATCAAGGATGTTGTGATAGTTGGCCACTTGAAGTCCAAGGAATAAAATTGGTTACATCCCTTGATTGAATAGAAGATGAAGGTCATGATGCAAGAAAAAAGAGTTTGGGAAGAAGATGATTAAGTATTGTAGTCATATATTCAATCCCCACACCTAAGAATAGAGATAAGAGGCTAAGTCACATCATCAAGAAAACATGAGTATCCATTTGCTCCCATCTGCTAGAAAAGGCCATCAAGGAGAAGCAATCATGTTTCAAAAATCCATGCTACATCAAATAAATTCCCATTTGACCCTAAAGGAAAGTTTGTTACTTCAGGTTAGTTATTCTAGGTTTGTCTTGTTTCAATAAGTAATTAGCATATGTAGCAACTTGATCCCCATTTCATTGTTATTCTGTAGGTTAGTGGTCCTTGTGTTGGTAGTTTAGGTTCCCATCCTTTTTTTTTTGCTCTTGTATTGTTATTATTTTTTTCAAGAGGTTATAACAAGATTGGCACATGGTCTAGGTTATCCAAGCATAGCAAACATGATTCCTTGTGAGTCACCAAAATTATTGGCCATTTTGGCCCACATACCAAGCTTCTACCTAGTTTAAACATATGATTAGGGTCCCAATCCATGAATGGATCAGGTGGCTTAGAAGAAGGTTTAACTTTGTAAGTGAAGGGATCCAAGTATGTTTTCATGGTGCTGAATAGTTTTAGGAATAGGTCCAAAATTTTCCTTAGTTTATACTTTTTTAGTTTTTAGCCAAGTGTAGCATTCAATTTTCCTTTAGAGGAAGTCTTCCACACAAAGACCACAATAAAAGTACAAGGCTTAATTCTTTTAAGATTTTTATCCCACCTTATTTGACCAAGTGTTTGAATTCTTTTAGGACTTTTTATTTGAGGTTTTTTATCTAAGTGTCGATAATTGTTTCAGACATTTTGTCCAAAATAATTTCCTCGAAGGGTCTTTAATTTGAAGAGGGTCCTTTTCAATTTTATGGAAGAGTAATTTTCTCAGGAAAATGGCCAAAAATAAAAATCCTAAAGGGTATTTTCTCTTGAGGTGTCTTACACATTTTTCTTGAAGGGTCAACTATTTGACAAAGTGGACATTTGCAAAAAGCTTGAAGGATATCTTCTTCAAGCAAGGTGGCCATGATAATTTTCCTGAAGGGTAAATTTATCAAGAAAATGGTCCATTTCAAGGTTTTTGAAGGGTCCTTTTATTTCAGGAAATGGTCCAGTGTAGAGGTTTTGAAGGATATGTTCCTTAAGAAAATGGTCCACTTTTCATAGTTCTGAAGAGCACTTTTCCAAAGGGAAAAAGACCAAGACATTAGTTATTTTGGAAATTTATTTTGCAATTATTATTCAAGGCAAGGATGAGGTAAATGAATTCATTAAAAAAAAGTGTTTTACATAAAGAACAAAGGAATTTATCCAAAAAAAGGGGCCAAAATAAATAGCCCATAAAGTTGTGATCTAGACAGGTGCATAAACATCAAGTTTGGACCTCAGGAAATAGCCATTTGGACTTGAAAATCCAAGGACATTTGCACCAACACTAATATAAAGCTTAGGAAAAAAATTATTTATGATTAAATTTTATGGTTCGTGGGAAATCAATCATGTTCTGCAGAACATTGAATGATGATCGGTGGGATGTTAACTTTAAGGGCAAAGAAAAATAAATCTTATTTACCTTAAATTTTATGATCATGCAATCATCAATAATGGTCACATAAATGTTATTTGATGGGAGTGAGGACATATTTTTTAGGATGATTAACTAACTGTTGGATTTCAAATATCAATGGCATGCATTCAATCATGAATTCTAGATCAATAGCATATAAACATGTCAATGAGTCAGTGAATCTCAAAAGCAAAGGTATGACGGACAAGTGGCACAAGAATGTGAGTCTAGATAGAGGATCAATAAATCACATTCATTTGCCTTAGGTAGTTCTAATGATGTAAGTAAGGTTTAAAGGGTCAAGGATCTGAGTTAGTTTTTGATGACCAATCTAAACAAAGGAGAGTCCAAATGTCTTAGATGGAGGTCAAAAGGTTGGTTTTTGACTAAGGAAAATAAACATGATGGATCTAAGATAGAGCACAATTTAGTTTGAACTAGGAGTGGATATTTTATGATCAAACAGTGACATTGGGGACTTATAGAGGAAGACATATAGACTTTAATGACCATCACCAAATATAGCTACGTGAAAGTGACCTTTCTCCGCCCTTGGGCATGCATCAATGAATCAATTGAGAGAAATTTTGCATTGGGACAAAGTGAAAATGACTTGATCCCACTATTGCAACCACCATGGAGCATCACATAGAAGATATTGTAATGATGCAATGGACTGAAGTGAATTAGATCAATTAAGAGGGGTTTTAGTGAGCTTGATTTGTGATGGCAGTTGTAAAAACTTTTAAAATGGATTTAAACTCATTGGTTCCTTTTTAAGCACCAAAATTTCCCTCTCTCTTACTCCCTTCTGCTATAAATATAGCCTTCAAGCTATTTTTTCGGATCCCTCTCTTGGGCATGACTAGACTCTACCAAGATTGAGCCTTGTAACCTCTTAAAATAAATAAAAGATTATTGTCATATTTCATATTATTAGACTAGTGTGTTCATGTCAGTTTTATTGGTATAAGTGGTAGATCCTTATCCCTTGACTAAGTCTTGATCTCACCTAGTTGGTATATTATCTGGTTATGCAGGTTATGTTTAGTGTTCAATGTCATTTGACTGAAGCCAATAATGGATAGATTGAATGGATTAATGCCTTGAACTAGGCCTCTCCATCAAATCCCTTAGGGTTTTCTCATTTGATGAACCTCTACATGAAATGTTGATATATATCAGACCTTTGGAGTCATATATGCCAATATTTGTTTCTATCTCACCAGTGTTTTAGAGGCTCAAGTATGAGTGGATGGATAATCTTCATGGTGCATCACCACACTTAGAGTAGTTTTTCATTTATGTGAATCTATCTCCCTTTTCATCCTAGCCAATCTTAGGTTTTATAAGCAAAGTTACAAAATGATACATAAGAAGAGCTAGCCTCATTAAAAAACCTAGAGGCCTGGTCTAGATATAGGCAACCCATGGCCTTAGACCATTCCCATATTAGTCCAAGTTTGAAAGAAAGTCTTGAACATTCCTCCTTTTAGATAGGGTGAAATATAGATAGCTAACAATTATATGGTCAATAATGGCCTTCTCCTTATGGGAAGACCATGTCTTAGTTTTTCTTATGTATGTAACCTTCAGCTACCAACCATGCAAAACATGACACAAGTGGACCAATCATAGTACCAAGGAATTCATCGCACTACTCAGTGCATCAATGGACCTATCAATGTTTAAGCCTAAAAAATGCATTTGAAATACAACATGTTCTACCACATGTACAAACACATGGGATTCTCCTTTTGGGAAGACTATGTCTCACTTGTTTATCTACTTCATCTTCTTCATCCTTAATTACTTCAAAATAGATATAGCTTTAGGTTTCTCTGTACCTCCTTATTTTACATGTTTTTTTCTTTATAATCTTAGATAACAACATATGGTCAATATGATACCACATAATACACCCCTTCTATTTGTTTCCAAGAACAACAACAAGGTTATGTATTTTATTCAACCTCCTCCAAAGGAGATTAGCTTGTTCCTCAAGTTGTAGAGTTACTTGTCCATTAAGAACATCGCGTAGGCTACTAAATTTTATGGAAAATATTATTATGACTTATCCTCCACTCATATGTGGGATTATCCTCAATAACATGAAGAGAATAAGATCTTCACCAAGATATCTTTCACCTTGCTCCTCAAAGAAATACCTGCTATAATTTTTTTTAATTATTTAATCTCTAACTTGGTCTCTCTCCTCCTATCATAGTAGTTTCAACCTGCACACAACCAGCCAACAATATAAAACACTCACATATGTAATTTTTCACCATGGATATGATACCAAATGTTATAAATAAAAATGTGATACTACATGTTAGATCAATGAGCTATATCCTACACTATAAGTAATTTAAATGCAAAATAATAAGCTATAAAAATGAGACAAGAAAGAGGACACATTACACAAGAGATTAATTGGAAACCCTATAATGTGTAAGGAAAAACCACAAGCAAAATGGTAGCTTCCAGACTTCATTAATTCATCATCAACTCTCTTTTATAACAACTCTTCCAATAACTCTTTCAGTGCTAACAATGAAGCACTCAATGCTTCCACCTAAGGCATTTAGGTTGTGAACTAAGCATAATAATACCTCTAGGATTTAACATCCAAGCATGAAATCACAAGCTTGTATGGATCCTCTAACAGGATGAGTTATAATGGATATCTCATGCTTATTAATAGCATTTACAATAGGAGAGAGAGAGAGAGGGGAGAGAAAACGTAATAGTGGCCAAAAATGTGCCACACTTAGTGGGATTTCATGTGATCCATAGTGGTTATGTTGTCTTCATATTCAAATGTCTTTAAGGCATATTCACTTTAGACAAGAACATGTGCCACCTCCATGTGGATCCAAAACCATTGTCTCCCACTCACACATGTGAGGACAATCTGCTAAAGTATCATTTTTGTCTTTATTCTCCATGTGACCACATGAGACTAAAATGAGCTTACAATCACCTTTATAATTTATTCACACATGAGAATCTTAGACACATCTATAAATTCAGCCCACACCAACCCTTTTGTCTTTTGAACCATGTTACAACAAACATACGACTACCAAGGACAAAGCCATGTACCTTGGTGGAGTGTTATGCCCTACTCCCATCACATCAACTTGATCACTCAAAAGGGACCTCCATGGGCCTACACCGTATTACCAATCAAACACATCACCCATAATCCACATCACTAACTAGACACATCACCAACATGACACATTACCATGAATAGTGATTCATGAATAGTGGCTTCACATCCTAACATTTCCAAACCCTCCTTATAATAATCATAAATGAGAAATTTGGAATGAGGATATAACTAGGGTATAAAAGTGAGATAGAGACAAACTTGAAGGTGATCATGCAAATTTATTGTGTCTTGTGTTGGTTAGAATGAGAAGTCATTATAATGTCATATATTTTGTATGTGATGTGATTAAAATTTATACCTAAGATTGCAAAATATTTCAATGGTTTAAATAGGTGTTTCATTTTTTATGAATATATTTACAATTGATACATCATTAAATTTGTCACTACCCCCTTCATATGTATATTAAACTTCTAAATGAAAAAAAATCTATGAATGTCATATATGTTTTACCCAATACAAGTTAGCTTTTTAATGGCTTCCTAATATTGCATTGTAATTTTTAAGAATGATTATCATTTTTATAATTACTTATTGATATACTTATAGACTCTTTTCATCATGTTGACAAGTGATTATGACTTTAAGGTCATGAAATTATGATGTTCTTGTTCACATCTAAAGGGCACTATTCTGGTTCTTTTAACGGGTCTTATAGGTTAGGTTTATGGTCATTGGACATGAGCATGTTCCTTGGATCTATATAGATTGTAAAAATATTTGGATATACCATATATCATGGGATATGAGTGTTAAAAAATATTATTTTAATTAATATTTATCCTCATATTTACTTTGAAATCTATGAACAAGTGAAGCATTTCATGTAAAACTGACATTATCATTAATGAAAATAGAAGTTCTACTTTTGGACATGTTTAATTTTATATCATTTATGTGATAAATACATTTATGTTACTTATTTTTGAATGTATTCCATATTTTCACACAACTATCTTAATATTTTTTGCATATGAGTTGTTCATTTTGTTATCCCAATAGAACAAGGCACCAATGTCGGTAGATTATATCAAAATTTAATCATAATCATTTCCTTTTAAGTTAATATAATTTTACATATTAAGTCATGAATCCCTTGTCTTGTAGATTGTAATAATATAGTAGATAATAGTTATTTATTTCTAGGTGTTTTTTGCCTCATTAGATAACTTTTGTCTTTTTCAATACGTTATTTTTCCTTTCCTATAGGAATAGGAAGTGTCACATTGGGAATGAGAAATGAATAACCATTTTTGCTTTTATATTGTAATGTTTTCTCTCTTTTGACTTGAATCACGAAATATAATTTCATTGTGATTCCAAATATGATCTGACTTGTGATTGGTATCAAATCAATATTTAATAAGTCATTTTTATTCTATCGCCTTCATTCTAGCTGTATGACCCATATAAGTTTGTGTCTTATGGCTAGATTTATTTTAGGGAGTTTTACATTGTTAGTGTGCACCAAGTGATGTGTTTTTAAAATTCCAAGGGCTACAGGGGAGGTTTTAGACTGATATTTAGAGCTTTTATTCCATGTTATGAGGTATTATAGTTATTTGAGAATATTAGTCTGACATTAGACAAGTTTCTATGAGGCATAGTAAGGTGTACATATAAGTGATTTTTTTTGCCATGTTTGGTATGAGTCAAACCTGTCAGTGACTTATTTTGTCAATTTATAACCTAGTTTTGAATTGAGTATAGATATATAAGAAGTCATGGAATAATTTATTTATTTTTACCAATTTTCAAGGCATATTTATAGCATATGAGTTGTTGAATTGCTATGGACTACGAATCTATTGTTGGGATCATTTCATTTCTGCAACATAAGGCATTTTTGCTAGGTGGTAGAAGACATTTTGTGGTTTAAATGTGTTTTTAACTACATAAGACCTCTTGGAGCATAGCATATGAAGGAATTTGTATGACAAAAAAAATTGAATAGTCGAAAGTGTATGCAATATGAATCCAAGGGAAAAATGCATTAGTCACATGTTAGTAGAATAAACATAAAAAAGAAGCTTAAGAAAAAGCATTCCAAAGCCTAGAAACTTGGAGGAGAAATATAAAAAATAAGATAAAATTGAAATAAAAAATAAAAAATGACATTTTCACCTTCCTTGATAATCTAGAATGTTTATTGGCATGAAATTTGGCTTATGCTCAGATTATGTCAAATGGAGTCTTCATCGATGCTCTTTATTTGTGGGTAACACATCCCCTTTGTTAAATTTGGTTTTGGATTTTGAATGTATTGGCAATAAAGTTCTCTCTTCAATAATTTGGCATTATATGTTTGGCTTTTAGAGCTCGTTAGAAGTGAGTGTGAGACCTTGTATTTATACGTTTTCAAACTAACACCAGCCTAGGTATGATTAGGTTTAGGCTAACCTTGGGTTAGGCTTGGGAGTCCAAATGAAATAATGATGCATTTAAATATGCATTTATGGAGGCATGGGTCAACATTTCTGATTTTTATGTCATTTATGTTGATATTTTACAATTCTTGACTTTGAAGATGATGACATCATCATGACCTCATTTGATATTTGTTGAATTTTGATTTTTGGAAATTATAAATTTGATAATTCCACATAGATGATTTAACTACACATTTAATTTGATTTACTTGGTTAACTAATTCTACTTAGGCTTTTGGTTATTTCAAGAATTTAGTTAAGTACCCAACTTAATTGATCAAAAATGTCAGTTTTCTTGGTTGCAAGTTGACTAGGGTCGAATCCATAATAGGTTATAATTGAATATAGGGTAATACCCAAATAGGGATGTATTAACACAATTATAGACATTTACATCTAATGTGTAGATGAATTTGGGATGTTTAATGATTTTTAGGCTTAATTTGCATAGTTTAGTAGAAATCAGTTTGAAGTTTACTTCGACATGGAATGGCCAAAAAGGAGTGTCTACATTTTACCCCTATTTGATTAGGTATTATAAGACATAGGCATTATAACATCTTCTCAAATAATGAAAAATTTATTATGTTGAAAATTTTAATACTTTAGAAAGAGTGGTGTGTTGACAACTATAGGTTATTATGAGCCAACAGTCATAGGCTAATGCCCTCGATTGCAGTTGATGAGCCTTGGATTCCCATTCAAGGGATCAGGTGATAAATAGTGTCATTAAATGAGCCCTCAAAAAGAGGAAATGACATGGTTTAGGTTCAATAACATAGGTAGGATCATTAAGAGGTTTCCCCTATGCTATAAAGAACAACGTCATATGTTGGATCAATAAGAGGTTTTCCCCTAGGCTCTAGGAAATAATGACATAGGTAGGATCGACAAGAGATTTCACCTAGGCTATAGGGAACAACAACACTATAATTATCATGAAGAATATAATAATAAGTAAGGGGTGGCCGTGCTATCTCTAAATACACTAGGCAATTTTATGATGCCTACATAGTCCCATGGACACAATTTCCAACATAGACTTCAAGACAAATGTAGTTCTCCCAAGACATGGGATAGAAGAAAATTGATGACAAGGAAAAATAATTAACTTGTAGAGGAAAATAGGAATGGTCTCACAAAATAGTGAGGGTGTGAGAGAGGTATATGGTTAATCAATGCATTAATTTCAAATGCATAAACACCCATAAAATTGACTCATAAAATGGTGAGAGCATGACTTAGGTTGCTTATAAAATAATGAGAGTATGGGAAAGGTGTAGGATTAATTAATGCATTAATTTTAAATACACAAACACCCATAAAAGTGACTTATAAAATGATGAGAGTGTGATTTATATTGCTCAAAAAATGGTGAGAGCATGGAAGAGGCCTAGGGAATGATCTATAAAACCCATAAATAGGCTAAATCAATTATACCAACCAAGCTAACCTAAGATGCCCCATGCATCTAAGTGCTTCCTACAAAGTCCATATAGATTTCAATCCAATGGAGTCCTCCAACAAATGGTAGGTAAACATAATTTGGAAAATGGTAAAGGAAAATAGAAATGATCACAACTAGATATGGGGTTCCCATTTGATAAATGTGGTACACTACATCACCTTGAATAGATTAAAAATCTACTAGTAAATAAGATGACAAAACCAATAGATGTTTTTAGGGATTTATATCTCCAATGGATATTGTAAGTCCTTTTTATGATTTTAAGCATTTTTTGGAGGTCTTTATAATGTTTTTGGGTATTTAAAGGTATCTCAAGTCAATTTAGGATTATGATATAAAAATAATGATGACTCTTAAAATGGAAAGAGCATAGGAATAAGGGTGGCTGAGCTGACCTCAAAAAATACTGAGCACTACCGACATAGTCCAAATGGACCTCAATCCATTATAGTTCACCCTATAATGAGGAATATAAAAAATCAATAGCATGCTATTGAATAGGAAAATGGTAGGGTATGAAATAATGGTAAGGCATGGTAAAAGGTTACTCCTAAGCTATAGGAAATAATGCCACAACTAGGTTACTCATAGTTTATAGGGAACATTGGCATAAGTAGGTTGCCTACAGGTTATAAGGAATAACATAGGTAGGTTTCCCATGGGATATAGGGAATAATGACATAGGTAAGTGATTTAGAAATTTTGGAAAAATGAAGGATGAAATTACCAAACCATTATCATACTACCCCAAGTTATTTCCCCTTTGTGAAATAATACAGTCAAAGAGTTGTAAGATTGAATCAACCATATGAACTGCACCCGAATCCAACCACTAAAGGTATTTAAAGTATCCATGAATTAAAATCATGGTTAAAATGGTAATATGGGAGGTAAAACAAAACCTCAGCCAATAGGGAAGGTATGGGAGGAAAGGTATATGGTATGGTAAAAGGAAGGTGATGTTATGACATAACTTAAATAATCCTCATAGATAATACTTTGGGTCACTCAAGAAAAAAATTGCTTGAGATGTATTATGTTCATTGGTTAATCAAGTTCATTTCTTTCTGATGTAGCCAACCTATATACTTTGAAACCATAGTTAACAATAATTAGATAGGGTCCCAACCAATTAAGCTTAAACTTTCCCTTTTTCTTGCATTCAGAATTGATGTTCTTCTAGTTTTCTTTGAGTAAAAGATCACCAAGATTAAATTATCTATATTTCACACACCTTCTATATTGACCATGCAACCTATTTTGGTATGCTTTAAGACTATTCATAACTACCATGCATTTTTCATCTAGTAGTTATAGCTCTTGTAGATGAGATACTATATAATCCTCATCATCAAAGATATGTATCAATGTAATGTACAAAGAAGGTAAATATCCCTTGATAGGAATAATGGCCTTAGTGACATAAACTATGGAATAAGATGTGGCTCCTATTGGAGTGTAGAAATTGGTTTAGTAATCCCATAGGGCATGAAAGTGTTATAAGTGCCAATCACAACCAACATCATTTACGATATTCTTAAGAATCTTGATAATGGTTTTTTTAGATGCTTCTACTTGGACATTACCTTGTAGGTAATATGTAATGGAAAAATGTTGAGTAATATTATATTGAACATAAGGGAATTTCACATCTTTATTTTTAAATGAATTACCATTATCAGATATAATGTTGGAGGGGATACCATAGTGACAGAGAAGGTGATTGAAAATGAATTTTTATATTTGATTTCCTATCATGTATGTGAGAGGAATGGATTCCACCCACTTACTGAATTACTCTGGGTAGTAAGGATATGTTTGTGGCCACATTGAAAATGGCCATGGCATAGTCATTAGATTAAGCGTTCAAGTTTGATCATGTATCAGATTAGAATGCTTGTGACATTGTTTACACCTTTCAACATAAGCAACTACTTCTACTTCAATGTTTGGCCAATAATAACTAGTACATAGTAAATTTTTGGAAAGAATGGCCCCACTGGTGTGGGCCCTAAAAACCCCTTCATGAACTTTCCTCAACTCTACTCTAGATTTTACCAAGGTTGAACAATGAAGTAGAGCTTCATCAAAGCTTCTGTGATACAATGTAGGTCTAAATAATGTATAATGAGAAGTTTGGTGGGTGAAGTCTTTTTTATTTTTTGAGATAGGTCAGGTGGGAGGACTTGGTAATGAAGGTAATTATATAATTTAGAATACCAAGTAGAACTGAGACCAACAATATCACAAATCATCTCAATGATAGAGGGTTCATGAGAAAGTGATAGAATATTATTCAATGAGGAACTGATAATATCTTGACTTATCTATTATGTGGATCATATAACCAATTATAGGCATGGCATCTATTTTTTTTATTGGACTAAGGTATTTGTTCAAATTTAAGGTGGGAAATATATTGTTTAAGAGTGTCCACCATGGATTTATGAGGTACAATCTTCTCATCATTGGTTTAAAATTAGTATGTGACCTGATTAATGATAATCTATGAATCTCCATAAAAAAATAAATGTTTAATGGTCCACTATATTACTAAATGAATCCCTATAACGAGCACTTCATAATCAATCATGTTATTGGTACAAGGAAATTTAATACAAAAGGACTTGGGAATGAGATCCTCCTATGGCATTATGAACAATATTCCTGATCCTGATCAATGAGACGTGAAATAAATGTCAAAATAAAGTTTTCATTGCTAATTTATAGGAGTTGTTTCTACTATGGTCATGATAGATTCATCTAGAAATATAAATATGAGTAGCTAAGTGTCGACAATGGGAGTATTAGTAAGATCATTTACAATTACCTATAAATTAATGGCCTTTTGGTTAGCATATTCAATCTTGAACTCACTTATAAGAATAATATATTTATCCATATGGCCCTATAAAATTATCTTTGAAATTAGATACTTAATTGGATCTACTTTGGAAATAACAATGGTCTTATTATTTAGCATGTAGTGTCACAAATTCTATGTTGCAAAGACCATAACTAAACATTATTTCCTGATCAACATATAATTGTGGTCATACAAAAACAATGTTCCACTTAGGTAATATACATGTTCCTTCCCCTACCCCTATTTATCATGTTGTACCAACAGTGCCCCTAGGGCATGTTTAGTTACAAATAGATAGATTAGAAACAATTTTTATGGCATAGGCAGTAATAGAATAAATGGATTAGCCAAGTATTCTTTCAAATAGTTAAAGTCCTTCTATAAAGCTGCATTCCATGAGAAAGGAGTACCCTTATTTAACAAATGGGTAAATAGATGACATTTGTTGGATATTTAGGATATGAAATGTCTGATTGATTATATCTTACCCTATAAATTTTGGAGCTAATTCAAAGTAGAAGGAAATGACATCTCAGTAATGGCCTTAACTTTAGTTGGATTGAATTCAATTCACCTATTAGATACAATAAAGCCTATCATTTTTATAGAAGTTAAACCAAAGATGCACTTTTTAGGATTGAGTCTAACCTTGTACTACCAAAGTCATTCAAAGATATTTTGAAGTATAGTTGAATGTTCAACATGGGTCTTGGACCTACCCAAGATGTCATTGCCATAGTCCTCAACTATATTGTGCATCATATCATGTAAAATCACTATCATGACCCATTGATACATTGTCCTTACATTCTTAAGGCTAAAATTCATGACTTGATAGTAAAACATTCCTTAAGGAGTAGTGAATGTTGTCTTATGTTGGTCTTCTAGTGCAATTATGATTTGATTGTATCCTAAAAAACCATCCATAAGAGAAAGCATTTCATACCTAGTTATGGAGTCAACAATCATGTCGATATTAAACAGAGGAAAGTTATTTTTTAGGTAGGCCTTAATAATGACATGGAAATAAGTGTACAATCTAATACCTTATAGTTTTTTTATGACTAACACAATATTGGATATCCATTTTGAGTAATTAATATGATGAATGCATCCTAAATCTAAGAGTTTATATAATTTTTTTGACTAAGATGGCAATACGAGGATGAATTTTCCTTAATTTGTACTTGGCTAGCTTGGCATCAAGATGTAAAACAAGATGATGTACAACCAAGGTAGGGTTTAAAATTGGCATGTCAGAATAATCCCATGTAAAAATGATGATGAAATCCCTTAGGAGGGATGTAAGGAATGCATGCTCCTCCTTAGTGAGGGACACACCTAGTTTGATCCAATTTGGATCATCTAGTGTTCTAATGTTGACTTCAAAAGTGTCTTCCATAAGGAGTGTAGAACCATCTTCAAAGAGAGTAGACAAATAAGTGAACTAGTTGGAAATATCAAATTACTTTGGTCAAAATGGTATATCAAGTTCCCCTAAATAGGATGAATTAGAATCTCCCACTGGTGACAAGGGCCATGTAAAAATACATCTGGACATTCTTGGATAATCTATCAAAGGCCCATAATTCTTCTTCATTGATTTTAGACAAAAATATGATTGTGGAATTGGTGGCATCCTAAGATTCATCTAAGGAAGGGTGAACATCCTCACTAATTGCACCTGAAATAGGTTTTCACTAAGAGATTGGCCTTTTTCTTTACTTTTACCATGGTCCAAAAGCGCCTTAAAGAGGTGTTTAGTTTTGGTCCTCAATATTTGATTTTAATTTTATTTTTGGAAAAGGAAGTTCACCCACTCTCTAAAATAGGTAGTAGGATCTAATCTAATAGAAAAAACCTTTTTAATGATCTCCAAGAGGAATATGGTCTCTTAGACCTAGAAATTTGCAAATAGCCTCATCATTTTTGAACTTGTCGAGTGACCCTATGGATTCTTGTTGGTCTCAGTTGATGAGTTATGGATGATGAAGTAAAAGTGGGGAAGGATGAATGATAGGTGTCATGGTACATATGATATGAGGGTTAAATAGGTTGGTATTGACTAAGTCCTTGTATACACTATAATTAGACTCTACATTACTACTAACATCATCATCACTATTCATTAGTGTAGGAACACAGATAAGGTATGTAGGGTCACCCCCAGGTGGTTTTAAATCTAATATAATGAGTTATCTTGTACTTGTTTATGGAAATTGGCTCATGAGTACCTTATTGATAAACCATCAGGACTTTACCTTCATAATCTTGATTATCCATGATCTAGTTATTAATGAGATACCTTTTACTTTGGTAATAATCAACCAAATTATAATTATAAAGTTATGAATCATCTTCGACAAGTGGGTCTTATTATTGACTAGTGGCCAATGGGAAAATAACAAGCCCTTGGGCATTAAACTTGCCTTTCTATCACCATTCCATGTGAATGGCCTTGGTTTTGGGTATTCCATTGAATTTAGGGGCTTCTAGAAGGTTGGATACATGGAAGGTGTTGTATGTGAGGTATTCTTTTGGACCTTTATTAGAGATGATAAAATGATTAGATATATTGGGAGGGGGTGAAAATGAAGTAGAATAGCATTAAAATTTCTGTATCCTTCTATTTACTAGTGTGTATTTAATATTAATGCTAATAATTCAACTATGCATTTAATATGTCCTATTTAACATGGTGTGTGTAGGGTTCTAGCCATTCCTCTATCATCCCCCAACATATCTATCTACATCACCCTCTCTGATGATTCTCTCCCTTTGTCATGATCTAAGGGATGAGTTTATCCTATGTCAAACTCACAACAAGTAGGTATTTAGACCATAACATCATGATTATATCATAAAATATTGCTAAAATAACAAGTTAACATGATCTTAATATAAATAATATTTACTAAAACTAACTCATAGCATTTAAATCATGAAACCAAAACAAAATACCACTACCCCATAACAACACATGAGTTACAATGTAGTCAGTGATAATCAAATCAAATTATCAACTATAAAAAATCCACAGATAATCAAACAAGTTTGCGTAGTGAGGAATTGGGATGCAACAAGGTTGGCTACATAGAAGGAATTATGTGTGAGGATTCTCGTGGACCTTTGTCAAAGATGATAAAATGATTATATATCTTAGGAGGGGGTGAAAATGAAGTAGAGGCATGGCTATTTGGGTCAATATAAATAGAATCTATAAATTCAACAGGTATGTCTTTGTCCTTCTTAAGTTTAGGGTCTAGGCTAAAATGGTAATTATAACTTTCATACTCAACCTCTAGATGTTTTTAGAATTAGTATGGTTGTAGGTCTATATGAATAGTTACCTCCATCCTAGAAAGGGTGAACTTGACACATTAGTGTAGTGTGGAAGCTATTGCCTAGATTTCATGTATCTATAGTCAGCCTAGAAGTAAATTGTACGATAAATCTAGTTATAGCACATGTTAAAGTTTGTCATGGGTCAAGGGCCCAATGATAACTAATAAACATATTATTATTTGTGATTCTTATTTTTCATTATCATAGGTCTTGATGGTAATGGTCTCCAGCTAAAGATTAGTTGTTGTGTATCCTAGATGCTTGATTAATCATAAAAACCCAATATTGAGGCTTGATCCATTATCTATGAGGACACACTTAACTTTATGTCATGCTATGAAAAATTTGATATATAATGGGTTCTTTTGTATAGGGCCTAGGGATGACATATCACTTTGGTTGAAGGTTAATTATTGGATATGAGCTAGGTGTTTGACTAAAGCTTAGAATTTATCTAGTGTAATGTCATTTGGTACTTGGGATTGGCTCAAGAGTTCTATAAGGATGTTATTACAGATAGTAGAGTTACACAAAAAATATAAAATAAATATTTATGTGGGCTTATTTTGTAGTTGCTCCATAATATCATATATTTTCTCCTTAGTAGTGGTAATTAGCTTACTCTTAATTGGTATGGTAGATTGAATGGGCTCTTTAGTAGAAGGTGACTGTAGGTCGAGAATGGTGAATTTAGTCTACCAAGTTATGATTGTATAATCCAAATTGGGTTAATGGCCATTATAACTAGAGGGAGAAGGATAAGGGCGTGGGATGGTAATCCTTTGTTGATGTTGCACTTGGATGCGATCACAAGTTAAAGGAGGATTATCAAAATAGGGAGGCTGGTAGGTATTATTAAGAAATGGTCGTGGTTGATGGTAATAGTGGCTATATGACTGCCTAAAATATGACCTATGACTTTATTATAGTCATATGTGATGGCATGATAGGCCTCTTAGTTAGATGGGTTGTTTTTACCCTAGTTTTGACCATTTTGTTGTTATTGTTGTTACTACTATTTTTTTGTTATATATGTTTTGTTTATTATGGATGTTTTTGTTTTTGTAGAGGTGGACTTCATGGATTTTGATTTTGATTGTTAGCATTATGTTGTATAAAAGGATCCTAGTAAATATTCAAGTTTTGATTAGAATTAGAAGCCCTATTATCCAACTCAATCTCTCCATTTTCTAACATGTTTTAAATGAGGTGACTTACATGCACACATCAACATGTGGAATATTATTTGAGTCATTTATAGTCACAAAATTCATGCTCTTTATACCAATTAGAGAAAGTAACACTTTCAAGGAGTGGCTTTAGAATGGGATAACTAATCATATTGGTAGTGGCTAATTTTTGGAATACCGACTTAATTGGTTCTCCAAGATCACTAAATATTTTATAATAATGTCTTCTTCTTGGAGGATGTGTTTGTAAAGGAGGAGTCAGGAGTGCTTGTATACATGGAATTGGATGCATTTATGGAGATGGCTATGCTTATAGAATTAACTACATATATGAAGCTGGTTGAGCATATAGTGTTTGCACTATTTGTACATGTCATGATTTAGTAACTCAATTACTGACAACATTGTTTTTGCAGTTATAAGCTTTGGGGTTTTTAAAATTATTGGCTTGAGGTGGCACAAGAGCCTACATTTGAATTGGGTGTTGGGTTTGGTTTTGGATTTGATTCTCGTTTTGGCTCTAGTTTTAATTTTGGTTTTGACTAAGAGAAGATAATTTGATTATCTCCTTATTAATAAAGGTCTTATTAATTTGTATACCGTTTTCAATAATCTCCTCAAATGTGTGAGAAAATTGAAGCTCAAGGTGATAAGATATCTCACTGTGCAAGTTCTTGGTAAACACAACTGTCAACTATTTATCAGGTAAATTATGTACGAAATAGATAGAAAACCCTCTCCACTATTGTAAGTAGCTTATAAATATCTCACCAATATTTTATCTAGCTTAACCATAATTAGCCATAGTAATGTTTTGTTTAAGATTATAGGAAAAATGTTGTACAATTTTTTTTGAAAGGTCATCAAAGTCAGATGCAAAATTCCTTGGTAGTTTGAGAATCCACTCTGAGACATGTCCAGCTAAACTTCTAGGAAAAAGGAGAAGCAAGTAGATATCGCTACAGGCCATTAGATGGCAAACAAAAAATAACTCCTTCAAATGCTCCTTAGGGTCACCTTTGACCTTGTATTTATCAAAATTTTGTGGCTCATAACCTGAAGGAAATGGTATTTGAAGGTTCTCCATATTGAATGGATATGAACATACCTAATCCAATTTAAACTTTTTTACTCGCTTCCCAATCAATATAGCTACAATTCCATCAATCATTTGTTGTCATTCTTGGGATAGAAATTTAGGTGGTACCTTTTGTTATATTTATGATTGGGTGGTGAAAGGTGGACTACCTTGACTAAAGTATAATGGATGAATGTAGTATTATGATCAACTAACTAGTAATACGTATCCTTTGGTTAGAATTGTATTGCTGATATGGTACACATTATTGGTAGATATTCTGGTTAGAATTAACAACAAGACATTGATTTGGAGGGAACTACAATTAGGATGGAGGTATTTATCTTTATGGAATGTACTATACATGATGGATTTTAATAGGAACTGTTAACTAGTCTAGCCTTATTGTATAAAAGGTATGTTATTGAAGCTGTTACATATTAGGCCCCTATTAAATGTGAGGTATTTTTTGAGCAAGATGTAATGGTTTCCTAGTAGGGTTTGTTAGAAGCAAAACCAATGAGAGGAGGGGTGAATTAGTGTCCTTAAAACAATTCATTTTCTTTAATCAGATTTAATCAATTAACCATCACATGCATATGAATATAAACCATCTAAGTAACAACACAAAGAGAGCATGCATAGAAAGCATAAACATGAGAACACATCACAAAACAACATATATGTGGGAAAACCTTAAGGGGGATAAAACCCATTGTCATATCCCGTTGACTACTATCCTATAGGGATGAAACAATATTTAATCAAACACCAACTTAACAAGGAACACCAACCCCTAATTCATCTATCACCAACTAGACTTTAGTAAGCTTCAACTTCTTAAGAGGCTCCAATCCCCTTTCTGATCAAGTACCCACTTAATAATCACTCTAAAACACTCCACATTGATTTTTTTGTCCTCTCACAACTGATGATGGTCTCTTTGATCTCTATCTCTCTCAAATTAGACTCAACATGCAAATAAGCTATCTTTTCAATCAATCAGGTGTATTTTTCTTCTTCCTTTCTCATCAAGCCTTCAAACACAACCAAATAGGTCTTCATAACTTAATAAAATTAATAAAATATCATTTAAATGTCATGATACTCTTCTCTAATTCATTCTTCATGTAACCCTCAATAATCTCTTCTTGCTTTCTCTCGTTTGCAAACTAGGTCACTATTTACTCTCTTTCATATGGGCACCTTAGGCAGTCGATGCATAAAATTGAGGCATGAATTCATAGAAATAATTTCATTTATTCCCTACCCTTAAATTTAATCTTATCTTCAATATATTTTATCTTATTCTCCATACACATATCTAGACAACTAGGCCTACAAGCCTTGCTTTTATACAAGTCATTTGCATACTATCAAACTTACTCTTCTTGGTTGGCCAAAAAGACAAGAAATTTAGGATAAAACCTCTATTATACCTTACCAAATGTTACATACAAAGATAAATAAAAATAATATCAATCATATGTCGGTCATACACCTTTTACAACTCAATTTCCCTTTAGGCCTAGTAAAGACCTATTACAATTAGGCTTCTTCCTCAACAAACCAATAATGAAACTTAATGGCCTATAATACCCTCATCAAGGTACCAAATCATGTCAAAAAATTGTAATAAAACCACCATAGGAATCTTCCATGCTTAAGCAATCTTAAACCATTCATTTTCATCTTAAGAGCACCATTAGGCTTCATATCATCATTAGGTCTCATGGAGACCTAATTCTCATAAGAGTACACATGTTCACACAAAAGAGATCCCTTAAGCCAAATTGATTATTCAAAAAAAGTATAAATACATCCTATAGGATCTCCATAACAACCAACAACTCCCCTTTTAACTCCACAAGCCATCATGCTCTAGCTCTTACAAACCTCCTTCTCGGCAACATAAAATCATATAGGACTATGAAAACAAGTATAAAAAACCTCTAACAAACCTTTTTTAATATTCATGATATAAAAATAAGTTTAAACAACCTATACACTTGACCATTCATGACCTAAAGTTCATCTTCAAGATCATAAATAACTCAACTCTTCATGAAACACTTTAAAGATCACTCAATGGATCAACTTATTCACACTCTATTTATACCCTGTTTATGAGAACTCAAAACTTATTCATCTTCAAAATATTTTGAACTCACTCATGACAAGATAAATATGAAAAAAAATACTTTCAAAACCTTAAGAGGTATTTTGACACCAAGGACCCATTACACTTCATGACACTACCTTAGAGATCAATCTAGAAACCTTCTTTATTCAAATTCACATATAATATGTCATGCTACAGAAAACATGCACCTAAAAAACATTGATGATCATATTCAAGTCATATATAACTTGTCATTCCATTCACATATAATCATACTACCTTGGGTATTCAAACAAAAACACTCTACCTTCAAAGGTATTGGTCTTAAAAGACCAATCTTCAACTCACACATATCATTAATTTAATCCTACCTATTAGACCTCATTATGAACACATACATACATTATAAACATGAAAACCACTGTAATACAATGTATACCATATTCCTTATGTCCACTTTACCTCCATAGGTCATAAAATAGTCATTTGATTCAAGAAGTACACCTTGGGGTTTGTTCTTACAAGAGTTCAAGGAACCCTTGCTCTCTACTAGTCTGCTCAAAGAGCTATTCTACTATCTAAACACTTGAAATCAAGATATATAACAACCTAAAAGGGAAATGATACCTTAATCACATTATTAAATTCTCATACAACTTCTAATTGATGATGAAAAATCATACTCAACTCTATAAATACACCTACTATGCCATTGTTAATACTGTTATGAAGCAATAATCTTGCAAGGAGCTTTTCTCACATCAAATGACACTACCAGATCATATACAAAGCATTGAAATGATATACATGGAGATATGAATAACCTATAATAGCTAACTCATCCTTTTACTTGGTCTAGATCAATCAAAGAACCTCTGTAATACAAACAACTCCTTATCTCTCAATACAAACCTACCACTTTGACTTTGACTTTGACTTGCCATAAATCACTTGTATGGGAACCTGGATCAAACCACCACTTGGATCACCTTCCTCTTAGATTCTACTACAAATTTTATTTTTATTTAATCTTCATTGGATCACTATATCTCATTCTACCACCATTTATTTTCAAGTTTCTCTCTATCCAATTTGAATTCCAATATTCACTATTCAAATTTTAATGGCTATTTCGTAAACATTAAATTTGACATCCTCTAGACTATCACCAGCCAATAAACCAACTTAGAATCCTTAAAAATTGATATTTATAACTAATAAAAACACCAAAATTTGAGTGATCCTTCATGACACTACTAACATCACATCCATTTACTTGTTTGACTAGAGTTGAACTCTAAAGACCTACAATAAATGTTCCAACTTGTTGACCTATCTTTATCTCTGTGATGTTTAATGACACTCTAGATTCTCTAGGCAATTCTAATGTAATTTTGTCTTTGAAAATGACACCTTGAGGTTTTATAACCTCCTCAATGTATCTAGGGATTCCTCATAACATTCTCAATGCTATCCAAGACTTGTGCTACTCTTGTATACTCACAAACCATCTAAATGATCTATTTCTCATGCAAGCATGCCTCTTCTCATTTTATTTCATTGAAAACTCATCTAGTTGTCTTCCAATTCACTCTCAAAATTAATACACTAACACTCCATGACCTCATGTGACTTTTATGCCAAACTAGTACATCTGACATCATCCTTTGACTAGGAAATCATACTTGACATCAACTAGTCATAACACCTATTCACTTATCATCAATGACATCACCACTTTATCATTACCTTTGAGATAAATGAAAACACTTCTGCCAACAATCTCCCCCTTTTTCATTAATGCTAACCTTATTTTCTCCTTCTCCCCATTTGACATTAATGAAAAAGTGGACGAAACAACAACTAATCTCCCTATTTGACATACACATCTTGATCATATTATTCATGTAAAAAACTTGTACCCTCTTATTATTTTACTGGGAAACTTGCCTTGGTTTCTCAATGATGTCCATCATTATGTATTCTGACCCATAGGATCACTCATACATCTAGGCTCATACTTGCAACTTGATCATTAGACTTGAAATAACAAACACAAGAAGAAATCTATCCATACCTCTCATTAATCATAAGAAAACCTAAACCAACTGTCATAGGATCCATTTATGATCATTCACAACTCCAACTAATTATCCTTTACATGATTGATATGAAATTTGATCAAACAACTCATCAACCAAACTGATATAGGAATTCATAATGATCAAACAAGAGTTTCTTCCTTTGACTTCACTTGATATTCCTCCTAGGCACTCAATACTTTACCTTTCACCTTCAAATCAAGAAGACACAAATCTCCCCATATCATCAAGAACATTTTAGACCTTTTGGCATTGTCATCTGTACATGGAGCTCATAACTAGCATCCTCACTTTGATTGAACTTTACTCACTATTTTTCTCTAAACCAAATTCATTCCTTCTTTAACTATATTTGTACCTATACAAAATGTCTACCTCAAGAACCTTTATGAAACACTTATATATCCTCATTTCATAACTATCTACCAATTTTCATATCCCAACTCATAGAATAACTCAAGATATACCAAATGAATGAATTATAGCATTAGAGCCCTTAAGACAACTAAGCACACTCAAATAAAAATCTTCTTCCATAAACAACTTTAGTCCTCCAAATCACTTCTCAGACCTCTAAATAGTTGAAATACATATTGAAAAAGATGATGACTAGCTAAAATAAACCAAACTCAACTATATGCATATAAGACTAAGAACATACCTTGACCAATTGACAAGCTTCTCACCTAGCAACATTACAACACCACTTCATGATGTTTCTTCTAACTGAGTAATGCCTCTATGAATCCTAATAGAAATAACTCACCTACCAAGGCACTTAGAACACCAAAAATTTAAGATATTCCCAAATCTCCATGCTCTCATTATATTGATTACCTTCTCTAAGCCTCCTCATAGGCTTGATTAGTTCATCCTTCTTTTCTTTTATATGTGCTGAAAGGCAAACTTCTTCAACCTCTTTGGTTCCCTTGTCAAGAAACCTTGATAATACATAATCATACCTTTTCTTCATCTCTATCACCAAAAATAAACTATCCTGAGACTTAACCTATTAACTCCTAACTACCTTAGGTCTCCAAATCCATGTTTGACCTCTTCCTTACATTCTAGTAGTTCCATACATCTTCTTGTGACTTAAGTGATTGTTTTTAAAATACCTTGCAATATGACCAAACTGATGACAACTAAAACAAACATCATCATTCATACCTTTTACTTGATGGTGATTATGAATTCCCTTTGACAAGATTCATTTCTTTTTTCACTATCTTGCTATGTGACCAAATTGATTGCAAGCATAACATTACCTATGAGGTGAATTGGCAAACCTCATTGCATTGGGATGCCTTATTGGTCTTCTTACCTTGATCTTCATATTATCCTCCTTTTTGACTTGGTTTGACTCTTCATGTTTTCTCTCAACCTTACTCATCTTGTCTACAACCTTCTCATGGTCATTCTTCAAGGACTCCATCTGATCCTTTAGTTGATTTCACTCATCTTCTCTTTCTTTCAAACTTGCATTAACTACCCCTAACTGATCCTTGAGATTTTTTATATGTTCTTCATCCTCTTTTTCTTTATTTGTCATGTCACTCTTTAATATACAGGGCTATTCTTCAAGAGACTTTACCATAGATATCAGCTTTTGATTCTTCTTCTCATCTTTCTTGGTCTTGCCACACAAACTCTCCTCAAGTACCTTGACTTGTTATTTAAGACCTTTGATCACATATCTCATCTTGTGATTCCTCTTAATTTTCTCCTTCAAATCACCAAGGGAACTCAATATGTCATCTTCTATATTCACATCAACTTCTTCTTCTTTGCTGTTATAGAATGCTTCTTCTTCACCAAAAGACATCTTGTGCTTTAAAGATCACCTCCTAGTTGTTAAGCTTTCGTGAAGGACCTCAATCTATTACTAATTTTTGGAAGAAAAAACACTGAGAGGGGGGGGGGTTGAATCAATGTACTTAAAATAATTCCTTTTATTTAATCAAACTCAATTAGTTATCCATCACATGTATATGAATATCAACCATCCAAGTAACAACACAAAGAGAGCATACATAGAAAGCATAAACATGAGAACACATCACAGCACAAAAACTATGTGGTAAAACCTCAAGGGGGATAAAACCCACTATCAAAACCCTTGGATACTATCCTATAATGATGAAATAAGATTTAAACAAGCACCAAATTGATAGGGAACACCAACCATTAATTCATCTAACACCCACTCAAATGTATTAAGCTTCCACTTACTAGGAGGCTACAACCCCCTCTTTGATCAAGTTCCCACTCAATCAACACTCTAAAAAAATCCACCTTGTTGTTATTATCCTCTCACAACTGATGATGGTCTCTTTTATCTCTATCTCTCTTATATTAGACTCAACATGCAAACAAGCTATCTCTTTAATCAATCAGGTCTTCCTTTCTCATCAGACCTTCAAACAAGGCTGACTAGGTCTTCATACCTCTAAAAAAATCAAGAAAATATCACTAACATGTTATGATAATCTACTATAATTCATTATTCATGCAACCCTCAAGAATCTCTTCTTGCATTCTCTCGCTTTGCAAACTAGGTCATTGTTTGATCTCTTTCATATGGGCACCTTAGACAGTTAATGAATGAACATGAGTCATTAATTCATATAAATTATTTCCTCTATTCCCTACCATTCAATGTAATTTTATATTTAATATATTTTCTCTTACTCTCCACACATAGATCTAGACAACTAGGCCTACAAGCCTTACTTTTATACAAGTCATTTGCATACTATCAAACTTAATCTTCTTGGTCAGATAAAAGGACAAGAAAATTAGGATAAAAATTCAATTAACCCTTACCACATGTTACATAAAAGGAAAAATTAAAATAATATCAATCATATGTTGGTCATACACCTTTTACAATTCAATTTCCCTTTAGGCCTAGTGAAGACTTATTATAATTAGGCTTCTTCCTCAATGAACCAACAATGAAAATTAATGACCCATACTACCCTCGCCAAGGTACCAAACCATGTAAAACACTTATAATATAACCAATATATTTATCCTCTATGCTTAAGCAAGCTCAAACCATTCACTTTCATCTTAAGAATACCATTATAATTAATACCATCACTAGGTCTCATGGAGACCTAATTATCATAAGACTAGACCACCTCGCACAACATATATATCTTAATCCTAATTGATAATTCAAAAAGATTATAAATACATCCTATATGATCCTCATAACAACCAATAACTCCCCTTTGAACTCCATAAGTCGTCATGGCTCTAGCTCTTACAAAGCTCCTTCTCAGTAACACACAGTCATATAAGACTGTGAGAATAACTATAAAAAACCTTTGATAAACATTTTTTCATCTTATTGATATCATAATAAGTATAGAAAACCTATAAACTTGACCATTAATTACCTAAATGTCATCTTAAAGCTCATACATCATTCAAGTCTTCATGAAACACTTCAAAGATCACTCAATGGGTCAACTTCTTCACACTCTACTATACATGCTTATGAGAACTAAGAACTTCTCTAGATTCAAAATATTGTGAGCTCACTCATGAAAATATCAATATTGAAAAAAATAATTTCAATATCTTAAGAGGTCACTTTGACACTAGGTATCAATTACACTTCATGACACTCCTTTGGAGATCAATCTAAAAACCTTCTTTAGTCAAGTTCACATGTAACATGTCATCTTACAAAAACACTCACCTATAGAACATTTATGATCATATTTAGGTCATATATAACTTATCATTCCATTATAAAATCATTATACTACCTTGGGTCTTCAAAAAACAACACTCTGCCTTCAAAGGTATTGGTCTTAAAAGACCAATCTCTAACTCACACATCATTAATTTGATCCTGCTTCTTAGACCTCATTGTGAGCACGTACATACATTAAAAACATGAAAACCACTATAATACATTTTATACCATATTCCTTATTTCCAATTGACCTCCATAGGTCATATAATAGTCATTTACTTCAATAAGTACACCCTAGGGTTTATTCTCATAAGACTGCAAGAAACCCTTACTCTCTGCCAATCAGCTCAAAGAGCTATTCTACTATCTAAAAAATTGCACTCAAGATAAGGAACACACATATAGGTGCAATGAGACCTTAATAACATTATCAAACACTTGTAAAATTAAACTTGATGATGAACAATCATACTCAACTCTACAAATACACCTACTCTACCATTCCTAATACCTTTATGAAACAATCATCTTGCAAGGAAATTTTCTCACATCAAATCACACTATCAAATTAGCAACAAATCATGGTAATTATATACATGGATATATGAACAACCTATAATATATAACTCATCATTTCACTTGTTTTATAATATATAAATAACCTTTATAATATAAATAGCTCCTTATCTCTAAATATAAACCTACCACTTTGCTTTGACTCACCATAAATTCATTTGTACAGAAACCTAGATTAAACCACCATTTAGAACACCTGCCTCTTAGAGTCTACTAAAACTTTATTTTTACTTCATCTTTATTGGATCACTAGATATCCTTCTATGACCATTTATTTTTAAGTTGTTCACTATCCAATTTGAATTTTGACCTTCACTATTCAAATTTTAATGGCTATTTCCTGAATGTTAAACTTGACGTCCTCTAGACTATCACCAGTCAATAAACCAACTTATAAGCCTTATAAGTTGAGCTAGATAACTATTCAAGACACCAAAATTTAAGGGCTCCTTCATGACACTAGTAACATCACATCCATGTACTTTTTTGACTAGAGGTGACTTTTAAAGACCTACAATAAATTCTCCAACTTGTTGACCTACCTTTACCTTTGTGATGTTCAATGACACTCTAGCTTCTCTAGGCTACTCTAATGTAGTTTTATCTTTCCAAAGGACACCTTGAGGTTTTATAACCTCCTCAATGCATCTAGGCATTCCTCATAGAATACTCCATGCTTTTCAAGATTTGTGCTACTCTCATACACTCACAAACTATACAAATGATATATTTCTCATGAAATCATGCCTATTCTCATTGTCTTGAAATTAAAACTCATCTATTTGTATTATAATTCACTCTCACAAGTAAGACACCAACAATCCATGACCTCATATAACTTTCATGGAAAACCAATACATCTAACATCATCCTTTAACTAGGACATCATAATTGACATCAACTAGTCACAACACTTATTCACTTGTCATCAATGACATCACCACTTTGTTAGTACCTTTGATATCAATGACAAAACTTCTACCAATAGGTTTAACCCTTTTTATTAGGTTAACACTTGTTACCTATTTGGTACTTATTGAATGTTTGACAATTGTTGCTTACTAATCATCAATGGTTGTTGACTAGGAAGGATACATTATTGATTAGACAATGTTTATAATGGATTTACCACTTGTTGTGGTTTCACATTAGTATATATCTATTATCATGGAATATTAGTTACCATATATTAGGGTGGAATAGTTTTCATCACCTATTAAGGTGGAATATTGGTCATCCATGTTGGGGTGAAATGTTGGTTTGTATTTTGTTACTTGCTACTTGTAGTGTAGTTGAGGAAGCAACCAATTATGGGGGAGTAGTCATTTGTTGTGTTTATGAAATAGGAATTCCTACCCTTTTTTTTTAAATATTATTTAAGGTGTTTGTAGTGGAAAATTATTGTGAGTTGCTCTATTGTAAATGTAACCCAACTTGGTGTAGATAAGTGTATACTTACATTTTATCTACCATGTATTGTAAAGGGTCTTATATAGGAGACACAACTTATTCCTCAATTATCAAGGTATTAAACATGTCCCAAACTTGGTATTTTATATGAATGGGTGGGTGTTTATATTGGTATATCCTGATGAGTCAATTTTCACCCTAGTTGATGGAGTTAACTCTATGAACAATATATTGGAAATGATCATGGGTTTAGATTCCTAGCCAAGTTAAGGTATGTTTGGTACATTTTTGTGTTTGTGTTACTTGGTTAACAATTTAACCCTTTCCTTTTGCAAGTGCAACAAGATCTTGGTTATGCATTAGTATGAGGGCCTGGCTATGGCTAGATGATGCCTGCTTGAATGATCTAACGAGAGGCATGCTATTAGGAGCTCTAACCAATCTAGGTAATTTTTTATATGTAAAGTCATCTAGGAATTTAACACCTACCTATACCACTCTAAAAAATATTTTATATCTATTCTCCAAGAGATGGTGATCAAACAAGTAAGGATAATAAGTGGTATGAGTTGGTGTGATCACATAGTAAGGATTATATTGTTAGACTTATTTCATGTTAGGTGGTATGATATTAAGGTATTGAGTAGGTTGGTCTTGGTATTTCCCTAGATAAGGAGGTATGTTTGAAATATAATGTGATAATGGATCTTGGCCTTGATTTTTATAATGGGTATTGTATGTGGACTACAAATTTGTCTCATATGCTATGTCATCTCCATAAAGTTCTTAAAAAAAGGGTCATTTGTGACAATGTTTCATACTCCATATTATACATGATTCTACTATGTCTATAGTGAGGCATGCTTGAATCAATGGTAAATGTATCATGAAATTATTGGTCTATCATTTCAAATGTTTAAAACTTGGCCTAAAAGGTAAACTTTGATAAACTTGGTCACGATCTAAAACAATCACAAAAAACATGCTTAGCTCTTGGAAAGAGGTCTAAAAGTGAAATATGAACATGGTATTAGAAAAGGTCTACACTAAGTTTAAGATAATTTTAGAATGAAAACATGAAACTAGTCTTTAACAAAGGTCTTGAATTATCTAAAGGTAAAACAAACTTGGTCTATGTCTAAGAGTGAAATTGTGCTAGGTGCTTGGCAAAAGTCACAAAGTTAGTCTTGGAAATGAACTTAATCTAAGCTAGAAGCTTAAATCTAAGGAAATTGGTTTGAAACAAAGAGTGTACTTGGTTGAGGTAAAATTAGAAACTAGGCCAAAATTGAACTTGGTCTAAAAAGAACTTACAATCAAAAAATGAAGGTTTGAAGTTGTTTTAGGAAAATGCCTAAAACCAATTAGAAATCCAAATCAAGTATAGAAAAAAGTGTAAAAAGTAAAACATTCAAGTCTAAGTGGTAATAAAGTCTCAAATGTAAACTATTTGTACTTAGATCTATATTTAGAAGTGGGTTTCATACTTAGTTTGAGAAGGCAACTTAATTCTTGGTAAAAGGGTCGTAAGTCTGTGAATGGCATAACCATGATAGATTTGAAATAAGATCCACACATTTAGTATGTTTAGAAAATTTTCAAGAATAACTCAAACTTATCTAGGCAAAAAGGACCAAAATAACAATGTTACTTAAAAACAAGGGAACAAATGGTTTGATCTTGTTTAAAATAAGGAAAATAGTCTAGGATAATTTTAGCAGTGTAACACTTCTTTGTGTAAAGTGGTGTGTGTAACATGTGTTTGTTTGACATTCTAATTCATTTAATTTATCAAAGTGACTTTAGACTCAAACAATACAAGTAAAATATAAAGTATCACCTAAGTGCATGATCCTACACTAAAACTGACATAATATGTGCATATTATCTACTGAAACTTTCACTGATATACTAGTATTACAAGGAATTAATTATTAAACCAAAAATAAAGAGTGCATGTAGATAGAGTTTTTAATCCCCTATCTATCTCTCAATAATTGATATGTGGTAAATAACTTAGAGAATTGAATAAACTCAACATTTGGGAGGATAATCCATGACAAGTGGGGTCAATTAATCTAATTTTTTTGAGTGGCTTATTTGGGTGGTCCAAAAGTGCCTAAAAATAATTGGGCACAATAAATATATGTCAATGGATTCAAACTACCTAGTTTGTTATGCAAGGTCTTATCTATTACACAATGAATTCAATCATGTAATAATTAGTGAAGTCTATTATTTAGACTGCTGCTTGACCTGAGTCCTCTTCTATCTAGTTAAGTTAATCACTCAACCACTGTCCCCTATATTTATCATGCTCAATTTATATACCCCACTAGATAAGTAGGGATGGAACAATGCTGGGAGATGAAACCCAAGTTCAAAGTCCACCTAAACAACCTATGAGGAGGCGATGAACTCCCACTCATAAACCATATAAAAGGAAAAATAAAAGAATAAATATGTCATTTCTAAGTCACCCAAGTCCCTAGGAAAAAGGAGAGAGCATGCATGACACTTTTTTGAGTTTAACTCAACAAAAAAGTAAAATAATGCATTTTTAGTCACCCAAATTCCCTAAAGGGGATAAGGGGAGAGTATACATACAAGGCTTTACTATATTTAAACTATTTTAATAAATGAAACTAAGTGATTTATAAAAGAACATAAAAGAAAATTAATCTTAGGAGCTTTAAATTTAAATGCGATTATATTTTTTAAACACTTATTTGAAGTGTGATTGGTGTTTTGGCCTATTTTGAAACTTTGAGATGACAAAAAAATGTTTATAAAAGTATTTCAAGGACCAAAAGACAAGTGAAATGACTTTGTTAGCATGTAAAATTTCTTCTCTTTTTTTACTTCCCTAAACAAAACATTAGAGGATTGATTTGTGCTTGTTTAGATTTCCTTAACAAAGGAAAATTTCAAACCTCTAAGGTCTTGAGTTTTTGTCTCTAGGTGAAGTCATCATTTACCAGACAGGGCAAAGTCATCATTCTTCTTGTAAACATAGAACATATAAAACTTGGTAAAGTCATAAATTATCAAGCAAAAAGTGACAAATTACAATTATCAAAGTCATTAATTTTCTTTAAAAAGTGGTAAAGTCATCGAATGCATAATAGACTGTTACCTGGCAAAGTTGTTGATTTCTTCTATCAAAGTTGTTTCTCAGAAGAATAAAGTTGCAAGTCAATGTCATCACTTGCACGAAAAGTCACTAATTTTTGTCAAAGTCACTGAACATAGTAATGAAGTCTTTTATTTCCTTTTAAAATGTAGTAACATATAGAATGCAAAAATTTGGCAAAGTCATCAATTAGTAGTCAATATAAACACATGATTTTGGATGAAAATTGATAAAACTATGGTCTAAAATGGGTTTTTATTGGCTCTTAGGAGGTCCAAAAGTTCTCATCTAATGAGTGTATTTTGTGTGATCCCACTGGGCATGCCATTATGTATGAGGGAAAAAATTCATTAGTCAATTTTTAGTAGAATAAACATAAAAAACAAGCTTAAGACAAAAAATTCCCAAGCCTAGATACTTTGGGAGCAATATAAAAAATAAGATAAAAGGGAAACAAGAAGACAAAATGACACTCTCACCTTCCTGGACAATCTAGAATGTTTGTTGGCATGAAAGTTAGCTTATGCTTAGATTATATCCAATGGAGTCTTTATTGATGCTCTTGCTTTGTGGGAAGCACCTCCCATTTGTTCACTCTGATTTTGGATTTTGCATGTATTGGAAATGAAGCTCTTTCTTCAACAATTTGGCATTATAATTTTGGATTTTAGATCTTGTTGGAAGTGAGTGTGAGACCTTGTATTTATAGTTTTTAAAACTAACTCTAGCCTATGTATGATTAGGTTTAGGCTAATATTGGGTTAGGTGTGGGAGAATAAATATAATAAATGATGTCTTAAATTAGGCATTTATGAAGGCATGGCTCAACATTTTTTATTTTTATGTCATTTATGTTGATATTTTATAATTTTTGACTTTGAGGATGATGACATCATCATGACCTCATTTCCCTTGACATTTTCTAAATTTTGATTTTTGGAAATTATAAATTCACTAATTCAACATTGATTATTTAACTAATCATTTAATTTGATTTACTTAATTAATTTTGCTTAGGATTTTGGGCATTTCAAGAATTTGGTAAGTGCCCCACTTAATTGGTCAAAAATGTTAGTTTTCTTAGTCATAAAATGACTCGAGATGAATCCATGAGAGATTATCATTAAATATAGGATAATACCCAAAATAGGGATGTCTTCACATAATTATGGGCATTTTCATCTAATATGTAGATGAATTTGTGGTGTTCAATGATTTCTAGGCTTAATTTGCATAATTTGGTAGAAATCAGTTTGAAGTCTGTTTACACACAAAAGTGGCCAAAAAGGAGTGTCTACAAAAAGGAGTCAATTTTTTTTTGATATTGGAATTTCTAAAAATACCATACATGGAGGAGGTAGGTACATATTTTATTATTTTTATATTCAAAAAGAATAATTTTCATTTCTATTAAATTCCTTTTTTCAAAATTTGAAAACATTTTAATGTGGAAGCATTTACCTTTGGAGCAATTTTTTCATTAAAATTGCCTTGAGCAACCTGCCCAAGAAATTTTGCAAAAAAAAACCAAATTTTGCAAATTTTAAGGAGAAATAAGGAGAATTAATCTTCTAGCCATTCATTACTATCAATAGGTGTCAATCAAAAAATTAAGAAAAAATAAGTATATTGTTGTGTGAGGTTTTCTTGTTAAGCTAATGCTAATGATAAAGCAAATCTTTTTCACATGCCATCTAGGTACCATGTACCACTCTTATGTCACATACCTTAAAATCTATTTCATGTATTGTTGAGTATATAGACAATGCTATATTATTCCATGTATCGATAGATATATAGGAAGGAAAATAATATAGAGAGGTTTGGTATATAGGTCTTGTGGTGTACAAAAAAGGGGATCATTTTTTAGTGATAAACAACCAATTTGGGGTTATCAAACATTAAAACAAAAAACTCAAAAAATGCATTTAATCAAATTTATCATTAGTAAAACATTGACCGATAAAGATAGCTGGTTAGAATGGTCTCGACAAGTAGAGAACACATTCATCTTCAATGATATATGGTTTGATATTTGTGAAGGGTAGAAAGAACCCGCTGATCCAAAAAGGAATGCAAAGGATATTTAGACATGGAAATAGAAAAAATAGAAAGTATTGGTCTTGATGACGGCCTCTATTAAAGGAAATATGTTTCATCATATTCAAGGGTGTAATAATCCATGGGAAGCATTTCATAAACTAAAGGAGCTATGATTCTCACTCAGAGTTGGAATTCATTCATTTTTAGTTGAAAATGTTCAACCTTGATTTGAAAGATGGTGATATGATGAGATTGGATTCATAAATATGTGCAATCAAGCATGATTTGGATGCCACTAGTGTCAAAATTGACATCTATGTGACCGTATTCATAAAATCCCTTCTTCCTAGCTATTCAACCTACTTAGAGTCTCTTCAAGTAAGAAATCAGTTAAAGACATTTGATTAATTGGTTGAAAACATGAAAAAATTAGAAAAGGCCTTTGGAATAAAAACAAAGTCCATAATAAGAGAAATTGTGTGCTATGTCAAAGCAAATTCTTCCAAAACATCTAACAGGGCCACATCTTCCAAAAAATAATTCAATAATTACACAAAGAAGTACAAGGAAAAGGTAGAAAAAATGAAAATCAAGGTGGTTAAAAATAGAATGATAAATAAAACCTCTACTTCACATGGTGCAATAAAAAATAATCCATGAGACACATGAAAGTAAAACTCCATGGGATAAAATTGAAGCTTATCATAATAAGAAAGAGGAAAATTCAAACAAAATAAAAGAGTCAAACTCTACCCAATTCACTAGTGAATGTGTGTTTTCTAGTACAAATTATGAAGCAAAAATTATCTCAGTCAGATCATCATGGTTTTTTTCTTGGGTTCTTGATATTGGTGCCACTCTACATATGACTTTCCAAAAAGACTTCTTTAAGGATTTTAGTGAAGAAAGTTGTGGTTCAATAGACCTCACTGATAGATTGAGTTTACAACCACAAGAAAGAGGTACAATATGAGTCAAGTATATAGGGATTCCATATTTTAAACTCCAAAATGTTCTATACCTTTCTCAATGTAAATGAAACTATTTATCCCTAGTAATCATAAGGAATCAAGGCCATTCTATTTTATTAGATAATGGTGATGCAATAATTAGGAGAGAAAGTGACAATGCACTTATCTTGATTGGATATGAGGAAGAGAAATTAATCAAAATTAAGGGTGATCCATGAAATTCAAGGAATTATGCTCATCTTGTAAAAGATAAAATGTCTCCAAACATGTTGTGGCATGATAGATTCAGGTATAATTACTATAATAACATTTGTGTATTACAAAGTAATGGTGTTGTTGGAATGCCTACATTGTTCACAAAATTAGATGAAAAATGTGAAGCATGCATCTTATTTAAAAATTAAAGAGAACCATTCCTAAATTCACAATGTAAATATGATATAAAATTGCAACTAGTTCACTCAAACTTGTGTTCTCTTCCAATCCTCTCCGTAGGTAGTAATAATTATTGTTGACAATTTTACCACCACTAGTCAAAATTGCTTATGTGCAAGTTTTCAATAAGATTAAATTTATGGATTGAAGATTAGAAAATGTCTCAAAAACATCATACAACTTTCATTAGACTAAAACTATGTTCAATAATCACTCACAAGTCCAAATTTTTATAGAGGTTTCTTTTATTCCTCTAATCAACTACTACTTCTAAGCTACTAAAGGTAGTTTTTAATGATCGGTACATGAAGTAAAGAAGATTTGGTTAAAATAATACTATATTTATTTTTGGGTCCATATGACATCAATATTATATGCATTATTTTTAGGTTATATTGGCTTAACTATATGAACAATCATTAAGTCAAATAGGCGCTCTAAAACCTTTTTAAACCCTAACGACTCAGTTTTAAGAGTTATAGTTGTATTTTTGAGTTATTTATTAAAAAATAATATTTTTGTGAGATATTATGTGGCATAAATTAATTTAATACATGTTAATCATCAAAATTTTAAGAAAAAATGAAAAAAATATAAAAATATAGGTATCAGGGTTTTAAGCAAGCAAGAGAGATAGTCAGAAAAGACAATTTTTTAGAGGTTTAAGGCATTGGTTGAGAACATAATATCATTGAAATGATGATATTGTTTACTAAAATTAATATTTAAAAAATAAATAAGTATTTAGGACTCATAAAACTCAATAAAATGACAAAACTCAAACCTATAGACATTCAAAAATAAAATTATGCAAGCTAGTCAACACTTAAAAGTCAATATTTTGAGTTTTATTTAATGAAATATCATGAAATTTTACATGGAAATATGTTTTGATGTATTTAAATGTTTAAAAATGGTTTAATATATTTATTATTCTTTATTAGATATAAAATTATAAAATATAAGTCACCCCCCTTTTGGCTAAATTTAGAAAAGGTCAAGTCAATAGTAAGAGTCTTCACTTAGCCTTAGAAAAGTGGAGTTCAAAACATGAAAAAGTGGAGTAGTTGAGTTCAAGTATTTGTTAATATTTTAGGCCCTATTTTATTTTAAGATACCTATTATAAGGTCAATATGCAATCTATCTCCTATTATGCCCCCTTTTGGGCTAAATTTAGAAAGTTGAGATGCATCCAATTGCAAGTCAAGATAAGTGAAGTCAAGCTCCAAGTTGTAAGTCAAGAATATCAAATAAAAATCCAAGATAAAAATTAAAAAAACTAAATTCAAACTTAAATATTAATTCAATATAAAAAATAATTAACTTAAGATTAAAAGGAGTTTAATACAAGTTACAAGTTTAAGAGGAGTTAACTGAAGATCTCTTCAAGATTGAAGACTTTAAAAGCATGCAAGAGACCTTTGAGTTTTAAAAAATTCAAAAAAGATTCTATACCTAATTACCACACCATATTATAAGATAAATAATTTTTATATTCTTAAATTTCTACATTAAATTTTGAGAAAGTGTGTTTGAAAATTTGAAGTTTTAGTTCAAGGTTGAGATGGTAGTGAGTTGAAGCAAGAGTGAACTAGGACTAGCAAGGACACATCTAGAGATTCTTATATTCTATATCTATTATTAATTTATATATGTACATTAATTTTTTAATAATTATGATGAAATTATAATTTATAATTATTGAAAATCTACCAATATTTGTACTACCTCACCTTTCAAGCAATAAAGAGTTGAATTTTCCTCCATCTTGAAGCTGGTCATGAAGTTTGTTATTAACATTCATTAATATAACTTAGTAAATGATTATTTTTCCTATATTTATGTATAAATATCTCACCTTTATGAAGAAAATGAGAATTTATTCAGGTCATATATACTATCTAAGTCTGATTTTTACCTAATCCGGAAGTGAATTCAACCATTATTCATTCCTTCCAAGCTAGTGTGAGTGTTTGTCAAGACATGTGTATGAAATACTAATGTAAGAGTCATTTTATGAATATTAAGTGAATGTGAGAAATTTATTTATTTTTTAAAGTGTGTCAAGTATAGGCATAATTGACTTTAACATTGGTGCATCACCCCAATTTTAAATTTTTATTTCCATTTTTCAGCTTTAGCATTGCTCCTTCTACCCTTCTCCTAGTCAACAAAGAACATAATTAGAGAGTTTAAATATAATTATGTGACTTTAAAAAATGAAAATATCCCTTAATCTAGATATTATATCCAAGTATAAGATTCTACACCTTGGAGAGTTTCCATTGTATCAAAAAGAGTGAGAACAAGTATACATTCTCAGTAAGATGCATTTCTGAGTGATAACAGTTTATAAAACACATATTAAAGTTGAAAAAAGACATTTAAAGTAGTAATAAGTATCATTTTCATTCTTAAAGTAACTAAAAATAAACATGTATGTCTCAAGGAATCAATTATTTGTTCCTTTTAATGATGAAAACCCTATCAATTTGCCCTAATATGATGATATTCCAGCCTCCACTCAAAATCCTACCATATTTCATAGGTGAAGATCAAACTACACCCATAAAACATGTCAAATATGTGGATAACTTGTGTTCCTTACACCATGTTACCCAAGAGAATGATTTCATCCATTTACTTGCTACCTCCTTCAAGTGAAAGGCATTGTAATGGTATAAGAACCTTCCATTTAACTCCATAGCTAGTTGGGATGATTTAGATTTAGTATTTTGTAGACAATTTGAAGATAAATTAGACCATCTATTCCTTGTTTAACAACTCACAACCATCAAGAGAGCACCATATGAATTTATGAATAATTTTAATCATAGATTTCATAGGACATGGAACAAAATACCTCTCATAATAAGGCCATCTCCTGAATATTCTTTCTTATACTTTTTGAGAGATCTGAATTATGATATTTAAATTATGATTCATACCATGGATTGTAGGACACTCCTAGATACTTATGAGGTTTCCATTAGTACTGAAAATAGTCTAATTTAAGTTGGTAAACTTGCTCCTAGGCCTCTAATGCCAAATTTTATAGAATTAAAACCTATTCTACCTCCTCAAGAACCATCAATAGCCCAAATTATATCCCCTCTAAGTCAAGTTCAAGTTCATCATAGTCAATCTAGTGAATTTGGTGAACTAAAATTTATGCTATAGTCTTTTGGTAATGAGGTAGTTCATATGAAAAGTCAACAATATAAAGCACCTAATCAGCCCACATATCATCCATATAAAGATCAAATACTTCCATACCAAGGATTTATAGATAATAGACCTTCATATCAAGCTCAAGGAGCCATTACACCAATCAAATCATATGTTGAAATTAATCCTTATGTTCCTTCCACAACCAAGGTCATTATTCTAGTATAAAATAAATTTATGCAAGATTCAAGTTGGTAGCCTTATAAAACCAATGATGTACATAATCAAAATTTAGTAGCATATAATATATAAATTTATAAAATAACACAAGAGGAATTGAATCATGGACAAGTACAATTTGATGTAATCTTGGTGAATTAACAAGTTGATGATTATGTGGTACTAAATCAGATTGGTGAGTCTAGAAATTCAAATAACTTTTTTTAAGCCATTGTAAGAGTCAAGAAAAGAGCTGTAAATGATCCCCAAGAGGTAATACATGCTTAATATGTTCCTAATATGGTTTCTAAAAGTACTAATTACCATATTGCTCCCCCTTTATTTTATAAAAATCAGTATGTTAAAGCAAACAAGCTTCACTAAGTGCCTCAAGTTTAAGAGAAGCTAATAATTACCTATATTCCTATTCCACCAAATGTAACCTCTTTACCTCCCACCAAATCCCTTTTTTAAGGAGGACCTATTGTATGGAAGATAAAATAAGAACATGCATGTGAAGAGGAGAATTTGTCAAAAAAAGATGATAAAGAGTTGTGTTGGTTAAATGAGCTTCAATTTGGCATAGATAAAGATCTTGTTACAGCTCTTGAGGAGAAATCCAAAAATTTAGAAGTTTAAATTAAAGACAATAAATATGAATATTCATTTGGGGTTGTAATCTCCCCAAACAAATTAGAGTTTGATAACCCTCAAGAAAAGGTAAATTAATGTTTTTAATTTCTTTTTTCCTTCAAATTGATGAGCCTCTCCCTTGTTAAAAAGAAGAATTTGATGAGACATAGGAAGACCTAATTAATTTAAAAGATAATGAAATTAAGTTTGAACACTTTTTTGAGGTAATTATATCATGTTTCAATCTTATGCAAGAATAATATGTGTTGTCAAATACAGAAAATGGCAGATTTAGCAAGCAAGACAACATGCAAGAAAGAGTTATTCCTCCAATTATAACATTCAAAGAGGTAATTACACTTAATTATGACTTATTTGATGTTATTAAGGAAGGTTATAAACCTCTCAATTAGTTTTCATAATTTTATTCACTCTTGTAATATGATAAGCAAGATGTATTTCCTCTTGAAGTCAATCTGACAAGTATGCCACAAAGTCCATCTCAGTTTGTTTAGTTTGAGTAGCTAACTAGTGAAGAGGTATAGGTTGGTTATAAATAATATATTGGTGAGATACATACTAAAATAATATCATGTCCTATCATCTATCTATCCTATTTATAGGATAACAAATAAAATCCACTACCTTTCATGTTCATTTTAGAACATGAAGAAGACCCTAAACATGTTCAAATTAGACCAAGTGTGCACTTCAGGGTACTCATGTTTCAAGTAAAGTGGAGGAAGTGTATAAGATTAATTATAAATAATAAAAATATGTCATTATCAGCATATAGTTTCCTCTATTCCATTATCTCATGGAAACCATCAAGTTTTCTAGTCAGATGAGCTTGGGGAAGAAGGGTAGCTACTTTGCAATACCAATTAATGGAATTTCTATAGGACTATCTTTAGTTGTTAAATTAGGTTAGTATAAGTTATATTAGTAGTGTTATATTTTATTTTAATCCAAGTGTTGTTATGCACATGTTAGTATTTTTAGTTTTAACTTTCCTCTAAGTACTATCTTGCACATTTTTTAGTTGGTAGTTGTTATAGTTTTCAATTCCATAAGTGCTCATGCACAAGTGTTATAATTGCTTGAGGTAATTCTCAGTTTTAGAATTGATTGAAAATAATTTTTAAATTTTAAATTTTTTGATGTTTTCATAACTCCATATCCAAATAGATAAAGCTACTGGTATTGAGTGTTTAGCAAGCAAACATTCTAGTGAAGTCACCAAGAATGTTGACAATTTTTCCACCATTGGTCAAAGTTGCTTATGTGTAGGTTTTCAAGAAGAATAAATTCATGGAGTGAAGATTAAAAAATATATTCAGAATATAATACAACATTAATAAGGCCAAAATAATTTTTAAGAACAACTCACAAGTCCAAATTTTGATAGTGGTTTCTTTTATTCTTCTAATTATCTGTTACTTGCAAGTTAGTGAAGATAGTTTTCAAATGCTTAGTGAATGAAGATAAAGAAGAGTTGGTTAAAATCGTATTATGGGGAGTGTTAGGAGATTATTAACTCAATATTACATGCATTGGTTTTAGGTTATAAAGACTTAAATTTATGAACAAACCCTTCTTTAAACCCAATAACTCAGTTTTAAGAGATATAATTGCATTTTTGAGTTCCTTTTGAAAAATAAAAGTTGTGTGAGATCCTATGTGGCATAAATTATCTTCATAAATGTTATTAAATAAAAATTTTGAGGCTAAAAATGAATAAATGCAAAGGTATAAGTATTGGGGTTTTAAGCAAAAAAGAAAGATAGTAAAAAAAAAAGGGAATTTTTGAGAGGTTTAAGAGATTGGTTGAGAAAATCCAATGGTTTTAATCCTGATCAAGGTTATTAAGGGTAATAATTCAAAAATAATGTGGTATTTAATGGTAAAACTTAGACCTATAGGCATTCATAAATAAAATTATGTGAGCTAGTCAGCACCAAAAAGATCATATTTTGAGTTTAATTAAATGAAATATCATGAAATTTGACATGGAAGTCAGTTTTGATGTCCTTTAAGTTTTTAAAGTGGTTTCATGTTTATAATATATTTTATAAGATATATAATTCTAAAATATAGGTCCCCCCTTTTGGCTAAATTTAGAAAAGGTAATGTCAAATACAAGAGTTTTTAGTTGGCCCTAAAAAAGTGGAGTTCAAAACATGCAAAAATAGAGAAGTTGAGTTAAAGTATTGGTTAATATTTTATGTTTTATTTTTATAAAAGTGAACCCTTATAATGTTAACATGCAATCTCTCTTCTACTGTACCCTGCTTTAGGCTAAATTTATAAAGTCAAGATGCATGCAATTTGCAAGTCAAGATAAGTGAAGTCAAAATCCAAGTTGCAAGTCAAGAATCTCAAGTAAAAACCCAAGACATAAATAAAGGTAACTGAATTCAAAATTCAATATGAACTCAAGATCAAAATGAGTTAATTTAAGATCAAAATTATTTCAATACAATTTGTAAGTTCAAGAGGAGTTAATTGAAGATCTCTTCAAGACTGAAGAATTTCAAATCATGTAGAGACCTTTGAATTTTCAAAAAATCAAACAAGATTCTCTTCATAATTACAATGCCATATTATAAGGGAAATAATGTTTAGAATCTTAAAATGCTACATTATTATTTGGGTAAGTGTCTTTGAAATTTTGAAGTTTCAGTTCAAGGTTGAGTTTGTAGTGGTGTTAAAATAGGAGTGAATTAGGACTAGCAGGAACTCATTTGGAGCTTGTTGTCTTCTCTCTCTCTTTTCTTCCTTTCTATATGTACATTAATTTATAAATGATTATGATCATATTATGATTTTGGCTTATTAAAAATTTGTCATAATTTGTACTACTTCACCTTTGAAGCAATAAAGAGTTAAATTTTCCCCATCTTCAATCTAGTCATGAAGTGTGTTCTTAATATTCATTGATATAACTTAGTGAATGATTGTTTTTCCTATGTTTATGTATAAATATCTCAATTTTATGTATAAAATTAGAGTCTTTTCAAGTCATATAAAGCATCTAAGTCTAATTTCTACCTAATCTAGCTGTGAATTCAACCATTGTTCATTCTTTCCAAGCTAGTGTGAGTGTCTGTCAAAATCTATGTATGAAACCTAGATGAGAAGGGGATTGTTTAGGTCCTCTTACTCAAACCTAGTCCAACATGGGAATGATCCTATGTTATGGATCACCTAAGATTGGGGCAGACCTTTGGATAAGGTCATCTTCCTTCTCGATCTATCACCTAAACTAAACATAAATTAACTCTTGCTTAATATATGAAAGCATGTAAAATGAAGTGATGCACAAGTAATTTAAACACTTCTACTTGCACAAGACACAATATAAGACAAATTCAAGACTAAATAAGATCACTTCACTCATTTTTTATCAGCCCTCACATAAGTATTTCACAAAAAGGCATTGACTAGCTATCAACGTAGCATGGGAGGGTAGTTTTTCACTTCCAAACTAATCAACAAACTATATATTGCACTTAGAATGATCTATGAGAACTACCAAAACACTTAATAAAGGTGATAATATTCAAATAGAGGTAAATAAATCATACATTCACTTAACCACATCAAATTAATTCATAAGACAAACTTTAATTCAATCATAAAATGAAGGAATTCAGTCTTTTATTGCATCAAATAAGTGTTATGGTATAAATTTTGGCATAGCCTAAGAAAGCCAAGGCATAAGAGTATTTTATCTAAAAATATTAGAGAGCTCTTTCCTAATTTTTTTTTATAAAGAGCTACAATGTGGAAAAATATAAGACATATATAGAAAAAAGGGAGGGGAGAGAGGGAATTGTGTAAGTAAAAAACATTGAATGAGGTCCAACTACTCTCAATGGATTAGCATTAATATGAGGATGTTAAGTCATGATATTATCAAGAAGGAAATTTTTTTAAAGGATCTATAAAAGAATTTAATGATCCACTATCTTTATCCAACCACTAGGTCTCCTTCTTGGGACTATGTGCCACTTTCTACTTGATATGCTCATGAGGACAAAATCCTCATATCTTGGAACTGTCAGAGCCATGCTTGGTCTGACTTAGGTAGCTGAAATTACCTATTCTACCTCTAAATTTTAATAGAAATATATCCCTTAGAAACATTTGTTTTTGGTTAGACCTTGACTCGAAGTCTCTTATCTTTGACTTTAATATCAACCATTGATCTTGATCTAGGCTCCTCAATCATACCATTTATCAGTGACATGTCCCTTTTTAGGATCTTGTTATTAGTCTATTTGATTATGTGCTTAAAATACATGGTGGCCTCATGTTTAATTTGAGCTCCTTAACTTCTTAGACTCACTTGCATTGTTGATCTCATCTGCTTAGTGAATGTGTGTCATTGATCTTTATTCTGCTTAATCAAATGTGTACCATTGATTTGGTAATTCACTATGATCATTAAACTTGTAATTAATACATTCAATCTTAGGATCCTATAAATTTTTGACTTGATTCTCACCATTGATCTTTTAATTCATGATTAAACATGCTCTATTAGATCTTCAAGACCCATTGATGTCATCCTTACCTGCTTACCATTGGATCTTTTGATCTGATTGAATACAAACCATTGATCTCATTCTAGGGACCATTGACTTATTAACTACCTACATGCCATTGATATATGATCTGATCAAGTGATATTTTGACACTTGTCAACTTTGAATTTATCTTTAGGATCGTTAGGGTTTTTTTGAATTCAAATGGCTATTCGCCATGACTTTTATTTAATGTCTTTGCGAATGTCTCATTCTACTTGTTCAACTTTGAATGCTTGTATCTTGAGATAGAAAAAGCATCAAGACACCAAATTTACAGAGGATGATCTAGGCATGAAAAACATCATATCCATGCGATTCTTTAATCCTGGTCAATCTCTCAATTTTACATTTATGAGATACACAATTGGACTGACATGTTCCTTTTTGTATGGCTTACCATGATGGTCTAGCTCTTAAAAATCATCAAATTGACACTTTAAGATTGATTAAAGTGTGTCAAAAATCTTGAAAATTCTATGTGATATCCTATTGAATTCCATATGCTCTTTTTGACATTGGATCACTCTTCAATCAGGACCCTGCTTGACTTCTTATTCTGGATTAGGTAAATTTTGATATGTAGGCCAAATTTGGCCAACATCTTTGGTGAATTAGTTTGGAAACATCCCTGCTATGATTGAGAAATTGAACCATTTACATTACTCTTAAAATCACAAATAATGATGAATTTTATCCATGACTACAAAAAAGAAATTGACTTGTAAAGATAATGAATTCTACCAAAATAGGGAAGGAAACAAACAAAATAGGAAAATTAACTAAACAAAGCAAATGTGCAAAAAAATAACTTATTTGAGATAAAACAAAAACAAACTAATCTAACTAACCATGAAAAATCATGATATACCTAGATCAAAAGGGAAATTCATGAATTCATTCCTTCTAAGAGATGGTACAAGTTACAAAGTAAGGTGTTCATTAAAATTGACCTTTGATGAGCCACTCCTCTTGCCTAAAAAATATCTTAACATCTCCTCAAATGAGTCATAAAAAATAAGCCAGTCACCAAAAAACACAAAATCATCTTGTACTTCAATATATTTTTCATACTGCTTGTCAGCTACAACCTTATCAAGTGATACTTCATCGATGCATTATCTTGAAATCTTTATGGCATCTTGAGTGACCTCATCCTTCTTACCTTCTATTTCAAGTTCATAAATCTCTTTAAGGAGATTTGAATAGTCAACCCAATCTATATCCTGATATTGAATGAGTGATTCTTGATCAAACTTCTCATAAACATAGTTTGCAATGGGAAACATATCCCTACAAAGCTCTTTAATCTCTTGTAGAGATTTAAGGTACAATTAACAATCATATTTTTGTTCCTCACTTTGATAAACATGAATAAGATCATTTTAAAAGGTATATTGATCCTTTTTAAGTGGAGATATCTTAAACTCATTTATGACTTTAATTTTCACCAATTCCTCATGGATTTCTTCCACATCAAGATAACCTTCTCATTCTTAACTACAATCTCATTATCAAATACAACCTCAAGTAAAGTATCAATGAGAAAATCTTCCTCATATACACTTGAAGCATTCTCTTCACACTATCTAAGAACTTGTCTTGCATTTAAAGCCTCTTTGTCTAACATCCATAGAATAGGCTCCTCTTGAAGAAGGGATATGGTGAGAGGGTGAAGAAATTAATTTGATTGAGAGGGAGTATGAAGTATGGAAGGCTGATTATGATAAGATTTTGGGATCTTGAGGGCAATGGAATCATTTAGGGAATATTGAAGAGGAGGGAAAGAAAAACTCTTAAAGACCTCTACATTCTGCTCCTTTTACCCTTAGCTGAGAAGGGGATTGTTTAGGTCCTCTTACTCAAACCTAGTTCAACATGGGAATGACCCTAGGCTATGGGTCACCTAAGATTGGGTCAGACCTTTGGAGAAGGTCAGATTCCTTCTGTATCTATCACTTAAATAAAACCTAAATTAACTCTTGCTTAGAAAAGGGAGAGAGATTAACAACAATCTATGAAAGCATGTAAAATGAAGTGATGAACTAGTAATTTGAACATTTATACTTGTATAAGACACACTATAAGACACATTGAATACTAAAAAGGATCATTTCACTCATTTTTTATCAACCCTCACATAATTATTTCACAAAAAGGCATTGACTAGATATCAACCTAGCATGGGAGGGCAATTTTTCACTTCCAAACTCATAAAAAAACTATATATTACACTATGTATGACCTATGAGAACTACCAAAACACTTCATAAAGGTGATAAAATTTAGACAAAGGCAAGGAAAGGATACATTCACTTAAACACATCAAATGAATTCATAAGACATAATTTAATTCAGTTGTAAAATGGAGGAATTTAGTCTTTTATTGCATCAAATAGGTGTTACAATACACATTTTGGCATACCCTAGGCAAGTAAAAGGCATAAGAGTATCTTTATCTAAAAAATATTAGATATTTCTTTCCTAAATTTTTTTTAGAGAGAGATATAATGTGGAAAAAAATGGGACATATATAGAAAAAAGGGAGGAGAGAGAGAGGGAGTTGTGCAAGTAGAAAACATTGAATGTGGTCCAACTACTCTCAATGGATTATCATTAATTCAAGGATGCTAAGTCATGATCTTATCAAGAAATAAAACAATTTAAAGGCTCTGTAGAAGAATTGAATGCACTACTATCTTTATCCAATCACCAGGTCTCCTTCATGGGACTCTATGCCACTTTCTACTTGATCTACTCATGAGGATAAATCCTCATATCTTGGAACTGATATAGCCATTATTGGTCTATCTTAGGTGGCTAAAATTAACTATTCTACCTCTAAATTTTAATGGTGACATATCTCTTAGAATCATTTATTCTTGGTTTGACCTTAACCATGTCCAACCTCTACTCGAAGTCTCAAGTCTTTGACTTTAATATCAACCATCAATCTTGATGTGGGCTCCTCAATCATGGCATTTTTAGTGATGAATCCCAATTTCAGTCTATCTACTTTCATGCTTATACCACATGATAGCCTCACATTTAATCTGAGCTCCTTGACTTTTTAACCTTCTTGCACCATTGATCTTGTCTGCTCAGTGAATGCATGCTATTGATCTTTGTTCTACTTAATCAAATGTGCACTGTTGATTTGGTAAGTCACTATGATCATGACACTTATAATTAATGAATTCAATCTTAGGATCCTCTAACTTTTTGACTTGATGCTCACCATTGATCTTTGAATGCATGATTAAACACATTCTGTTGGATCTTTGAGACCCTTTAACATCATCCTCACACACTCGACGTTGGATCTTTTAATTTGATTGAATGTAGATCATTGATCTTATTTCAAGGACCTTTTGACCTATTATCTAACCATGTGCCATTGATCTATGATCTGATCAAGTGATATTTTGATACTTATCAGCTTTGTGTTTATCTTCAGGATCCTTGGTGGTTTTTTGGATTCAAATGACTATTCATCATGACTTTTATTTGACATACCTGTGAATTTCTCATTTTACTTGTTCAACTTTGCATGCTTGTATCTTGAGATATAAAAAGCATTAAGATACCAAATTTGTAGAGGATGATCTAGGCATGAAAAACATTATGTCCACATAATTTTTAGACCCTAGTTGATCTCTGAAGTACATTTATGAGATGCACAATTGAACTAACCTATTCATTTTTGCAAGGCTTGCCATGATGATATATCTCTTAAAGATCATCAAATTCACACTTTAAGCTTGATTAAAGTGTGTCAAAAATATTGAAAATGCTATGTGATCTCCTATTTAAGTCCATATGCTCCTTGTGACATTGGATCACTCTTCAATCAGGACCTTGCTCAACTTTTTATTTTAGATTAGGCAAATTTTGGTATGTAGGCCAAATTTGGCCAATAGTACCTAAAACAACAATATACTTCCACAACAGATCACCATCAAAAGATCTTGAATTTAAGATTTTGTATGAGATGTGGTGTGGTCATCTTCCTTTAGTGCAACATTTTTTATATTTTTAGATCCACTTTATACGTATTGATTCAAAATGACAAGAGGAATAAGATAGACCATAGAAGTCACAAATGCATCCATTAGGATTTTGTAAATCCTCCAAGGCATATGGGCTATATGATGAGAAAGAAAATAGGATTTTTGTCACAAGAGAAGTTATCTTTTATGAAATCATAAAGGACAAAGGCAATATTGATTGATAATTAAGTTGAATTAAGAAACATACAAAGTTTAATACCTATAAGGAGAGTGATTTAGATGTGACAAATAATGAGTAGGGGCATATAATTAGGAATCCATTGATTCTTTATTGTCTCTTATACATGATAATTAAACTCATCCTAAAGAATAAAGTTTAAATTCATCAAAAATGAATAGGGGACACAAAAATAGAGGACAAAAAGTGAATTAACTTCATAGGATGAACTTGAAGCACCTAAAACATAGAAACATATTCCTAAGTGGGCCACTCAAACATTGAAAGATGTGAAATCTAATGAAGTTGGGAAAATAGGCACTAGAAGTTCACATGTAGCCACATCACAATAAAAAAAGACCATTGAATAAATTCAAGATAATATTAAAAAAACATCCTTGAATGATTCTATAGATTAAGAACTCAATGTTTCATCTCATTCAGAAGCAAAATCTCTCAAATAAGCTGAGAAGCTTAAATCTTTAAGAAAAGCAATGGAAGATGAGTACAATACATTGGTCAAAATTGGGACTTAGAAATTGGTTGATCCTCCATATGGATGCAAATATATTGGCTCTAAGTGGGTCCACATCTTTAAATATAAGGTCAATGGCCTACTTAAAAATCCTAAATCAAGGCTTATTGCAAAGGGATATGCTCAAAAATAAAGAATTGACTACAATGAAACCTTTGCACCTACATCAAAATGAACTAATATTAAAACCATGTTGGATTTAGTATCTCAAAATAGATTTAAAGTTCACCAAATGTAAATAAAAACTATATTCTTGAATGGTGACATCAAGGAAACAATGTACATGACATAACCCAAAGGTTTTGTATTAAACATCTAAGAGTATAAGGTGTGCAAACTAGAAAATTTGTTGTATGGTTTGAAGCAAATCCCTTGAGAATGGTATGACAAACTAGCTGAGCACCTCATAAAAATTAACTTCAAATGTTTTTATTTTGAGGATGAAACTCTTTTAATCAAAATATTGGACAAAATAGTTGTGTTTTTAGTGGTGCATGTTGATGATTTGCTCATTACGGATGATAATGAATGGTACACTATAAATTTTAAATCAGATTTGATGAAAGTCTTTGATTTGGCTAATTTGGGTTATCTTCATTACCATTTGGGTAGTTAAGTAATTCAAAAACCAAAGTATTTATTCATCACTTAGCATAAGTACATTGATGACATTCTAAACAAGTTCAGAATGGAAGATTGTAAGCCTCTTAACACACCATTGTAACATAATCTCAAATTGACATCAGAAGATACAATAGATTTGGTTGATGCCATTGAATAAACATAACTAATTATAAATCAAATTTATGTGATGATAACTATACCTAATATATACTTTGTTGTTGGTGTTCTTTTAAGATTCATGCAAAAACCTAGAGATAAATATTTGGTAGCAACAAAAATAGTCCTTAGATAGCTCAAAGGAACACATAATTTTGGGATAAAATACTCTAGGGTAGGGGACTTAAAACTGGTCAGATATTTAGATTCTAATTATGATGGTGATTATAAATATGGAAGTCCACTATGGGGTTTTTGATGAATTTGGGAATGATAGTTATCTGTTAAAAATCAAAGAAATAATCATTACGATTAATTTAAATAGTAGAAGCATATTATATGACCACTTTAGAGGTAACTAGAGAGATTTTGTGGTTCATAAGGGTTCTTTCAGGTTTGTAAGAGCAACAAGTTTTGTCAACACTTCTCATGGTTGATAACAATTATACAATCAAGATGGAAAAGAATCTAGTATTTCATGACTGAACCAAGCATACCAATACTAAATTTCATTTGATTTGGCACTATGTTAAATGTGGCAATGTCAAGTTGAAACATTTACCCACATTAGAGCAACCAATAGACATGTCTACAAAAGTACTTGGATGAGAGAAAAATGAAAATTTTAGAGGAATGATTGGTTTGAAAATGAACCTATAGATTAAAGGGTAGATGTAATAATATAGTAGATAATAATTATTTTTTCCTAGGTGTCTTTTGTCTCATTTGGTAGCTTTTATTTTTTTCAATAAATTATTCTCCCATTCCATTAGGAATAGGAAGTTTCATATTTGGAATGTGAAGTGAACAACCATTTTGGATTTTATATTGTAATATTTTCTCTCTTTCAACTTGAATCATGAATTATAATTCATTATCATTCTAAATATATGATCCAACCTATCACAAATTTTATCTCAAGGGAGAAAAATCTAGGATATAACAAAAATATTGTCACAATATAAAAAATCAAAGAATAATTTCATGAGCACATATGGCATAACTAATCTATTATGTAGATTCTGACTAGTGAACAAAATAAGATGCATTTTTGGTCATATTCACAATATTATGCCATTAATATCAGAAGACTTAGATTTAATTCTCATTTTATGGAACTTGGTGGTAATATATGGGGTTATTTTATTTTTTGTTACAATAATTATTATCCTATGGATCAAATGCTTTGGGATCTTGTACTTCCTCTATGGCATTATTATATAAATGAACAATAAGGAATATTAGATAAACATTAGTAAAAAATAAAAAAATAATAAAAATTTACTTAGACATAGTCATTGACTTTACTTACACGAGGCATCTCATCATCACCAATTTTGTTTTTGGGTCCCCTCACAAACACTTTTTCATTTTCATGAAAGGTATTCCCTTAAAATAATGCCATCGTCATCACTAGAATGGGTCTAAGGGTCATCTATCTCAATTTTTAATGATGGTTGATGTAGAAATATAAAAATTATTATTCAAAAACATAAAATTAACTTAAATTTTACTACATGCAAACCATTAAAACATTTCATCTTACCTACTGTCCACTATTGTCTGCACCTTGCCCTTGTTCCACTATTAGTCTTTCTTACTCAATTTATCAATAATAATTTCTCCTCCTTATGCATGCTTGCTTTCTCCATTCAATGTTTTCATTTGAATCTTATGTAATCATCTCCTCATTGATATCCTTTAAGGATATCTCACTAAGATTACATAATTGGGAGACATTCTTCCTTGCTATTCATGATCTTTCTAGCCTAGTCCTCTTATCGACACTCTAATTTTTTATAAGTTGGTCTATTAACTATTGAAGTGGGTTTTATGCACACTATATACCCTTATAAGGTATCCTCTAAAATTTTAAGATTAGTGAATAAAGATTCACTTGAAGGCATGACTTATAGGGTATTGGGTTTTATAAACAATTTAGTGGTGGAATGATGATGAGTAGATCAGTTATTTACCTTAGATGGTTCAGATGTGATATGATTATAAACCTACTAGAGATGGTTATATTAATGATGATTCTAACCTAAGGTGGGAAAAATAAAAAGAAACTCAAAAATAAATAAGGGTGCGACAAAGAAGAAGGTTTGTGAATCAAACAAGATGAAACCCTTCTAAGCTGGATCTTGAACTATGGGTTGGATAAATACTTAGGAACCAATTCTTGCTATAAGTTATGATTAGAACAAAAATAGTCAAACATAGCTAAGAGTCAAAGGAAATAAGAATGCAATGAACTTTAATGCACATAATCAAAGGTTGTTACATTTTTAAGATTGCAATTGCACATTTACAAGGGATATCATGATTACTACACCAAATCATTCAAATTATCTAATGTACAATATGAATAATTGTATCAAAATAATATTCATGCACAAATAAAATACTAAGATACCATATTGACAAAACTTCTCAAAAAACTCACAAATTTGGAGAAAAATAAGATTTTCACATCAAGACCAATTGTAGAACAATCCTCAAATTTTACTGTTAATCTTAATAGATAAAATTTTCTTCCTTTTGGGATAAAGAAGATACAAATATATATAATATTGGGGATGGGATGCCTCATTATCCATGTAAAGTTTAAATTTACATTTTCAATTATAGAAATATGTGTCAAAATTCATGTGTGTATGAAAAGTGTGTATATAAATAATATTAGTTAACCAAAATATAATACATATATGCCAATAAATCTAGGAAAACTGATCCCAAATTAATTAAAAACATGCAAACACACAAACACACACACACACACACACACACACACACACACACACACACACACACACACACACACACACACACACACACACACACACACACACATCTAAGATGGTACTAATTTGGCACCATGGGGATAGGAAAATGGTTGCATGATAGATGTTTGAACTGAATTAATTATAGTATCTATTATAGCCCCTTTAAGAATCAAATTTGGTCATGTTAGAGTGTGCATTGTTATATATCTGGATAACTAAGGGCCTTGCATTGATGTGGCAATAGTTTCAAATTATTTATTGATAATGTAAAAATTAAGTATAAAAGGATTAAATATTTTGGCAATCTCACTCATCAACCTTATATGCTCAATTTTTGAGGCCTTGAACCCTAATCCAAAGGATTCTACCTTAGTTACTCTATCTTTAAAAAAAATGATTAGATACAAAATTTATTCATTAGTTTTATAAATAGTTCCTTCAACTTCCTTGAATTTGTATGCAATCAAAAATACATCATGTCTATAAATCAATCCTAACTTAGAGAGGATAGATCATACCATACACTTTCAATTAGGGACACATTTGTTAAACAGGAACATGACCAATATGGGGATTAGATAGACCTAATTAAGGGATCTCTTACCATAATACACTATACTAGGGAGGTCCCAAGTTTTGATATTTCCTACAATCAAGCATAACCACATAATAACCCTAAGGGGGGTCCCGAGTTTTGATATTTCACCTAAACTAATAACAAGTAAATTAAATCTAATATAGTGCTCACCAAAGCTTATGGCATAAAGTGGGCGTTAGAAACAATTAAAACATGTATAGGAGAATATTACTTAAGCTATGTATGAGTAAGACCCTAATACATAGAATATGAAGAGTAATATTATTTGAAGCCAATACTTACGCTACTTATATCTACTAAAGAGAGGATCAAAGTTAGAGAATACTTACCTAAATGATGAACCCATCGAGACTCAATCTCTCCCTTGGCCAAAGGGACTTCGTATGAGGTTGTTGTGGTTTATAATGATCACTAAAAAAGGCAAAAACATCTAAGACTTATCTACAATACTAGATTATCCAAGTAGAAACCCTTAGATAAGACTCCTAAAGTAGAATGGTGAAAGATTAGATTATAAAGAAGTGTGGGTGAATACTAACTCTTGATTTCATATTGAAATAATGATGAATTAATCTTGTATATAAAGGCAGATTTAACCCTAAACCCTTCCAAAAATTTTAACAAATAGGGTCGACCTATTCAATGTGGCAAAATTTTGGACAATTATTCACTAGGTCATGAGCTAGATTGACCAAAGGCCAAACTAATTCCTAAGTGAAAATCACTTGAAACTATACATGTTTGACCCAATCGACCTAGCATAGTCAATTGACAAAAGGGAGTTAAGGTGAGAAAAATAGGGATGGAAAGTGGAAAAGATTTGAAGAGTGTGTAAAGGAGAAGTAATAGCTCAGAGAATGGTTTTTAGGAGTTTGTTGGATTGTTAATAATTGGTAATAAAGGACAACAATCCTATGAAGCACCAATGGTCTACTCACCCCTTTCTTGGTGCACCCTTTAAGGTGTGCACTTAGAGAAATTAAATCTTGATGGCTTCTTGAAAGATGTAAAACATTAGTATTTGATAAAAGTTGAAAATATTACGTGTATACATATGTCCCAATAAAATCTCATCACATGTCACTAAGGTGTAACAGGGGATGGTGCTTCAAGAAAGAAAATAAGAACACATAATGTTGATACTAAAAAAAAGTTACAGTATTTTAAAGCAAAAATAACTAAAAGTAAATGACTAAAAGGGAAATAAATAAAAATTAAATGTGATGCGTACCTTGACTTACTTTTATCATTGGATAGTTATCTACTATGTTGTTAGTTTTGATTTTAGAGGGCACATAGTTTAGTTTTGATAAACCTAAGAATACAAAACTAAAGAGCAAAAATAAACAAATGTAGGAAATCCAAGATAATTAGTGCTATGAGGATGGGATGTACTTGGAAATTTGGAAAGCTAGGGTGATAAATGCTATGTTAAACCAAATAACCAAGTTAAAAAATAAGAATAAATTAGGTAATTGAAAAACCAAGGCTGCTAAAGACCGAAAAAACTCAAACAAGTAAACCTTAAGTAAGAAGGACAAACTCACCAAGTCAAACCAAGGATACATGTCAAAAAGGATGGTAATAAAACATTGATGTAAAAGAAATAGAAAAATGGTAAAACAACATTGATGAGTCATTAGTAACAATCCTTATCTCACACAACAATGGAAAAAAGGTGCAAAAAAAAGGGACAACAACTTTATCGAGTGAGAAGTAACAAGACAACCTCACTCAATAATGAAAAAAGGTATAGACTCAAGTGTTTATAATATAAATGTAGTACAATAGATGATAAATGGTAAAAGAAAACAAAACAAGTCTAGGAATTTAAATCTATGGTGTGAAGAAAGTAATCCATAGTTGATCCAATATGTTGCTTTGCTTTAAGGATAGATAAAATTGAAACAAAGTAATGCTAACATGTTTTTAAGAGGTGAAGAAGGAAATAAATAAGGGGAAATAGATTTAGAATCATAATTTATTTGTCAAGAGGGGAAATGAAATGGGTAGAGAGGAGACTGAAGGAAAAACCAAGGTAGAGGAACCTTTTATCAAGGTCAAGACACTCAAATTAGGTTTGTCAAAATAAGGACATTTTATGAGGAAGGCCAGGTCCCATCCATGGTCTTACATTGCAACTCATAAAATAAAAACCCATGAGGGTGCCACAAAGCATTGGAAAAATAAATGAGAAAAGAAAAAGATGGTATTTATAAGGAAGACTAGGTCCTATCCATAGTTTTACAATGCAACTCATAAAAGAGAAACTCAAAAGGTGGAAAAAGTGTGTAATAAGAGCATGAAAATAAAGAAGAATATGGTAAATCATGAGGAAGATTGAGTCCCATCCACAGTTTTACAATACAACTCATGAGAGAAAGGGGAAACCAAAAGACCAAAAAGGAAGTACTAAAGGTTTGTAATAAGAGAGAACTACTGTAGAGGGAGAGACCCATGTAAGTAAATTACAAAATGTGTTAGATAGATGTTGATAGAAAGCATGAAAATAAGGAAATTTTTAGGTAAAGTACTTCTAAAGGAATTATGCATTGGTGGGCTCTTTGAAAACATGGCCTTCATTAGTTTGAAGGTGATAAGTGTCTGGACCAAGAATATATTTGACTAAATAGGGACCCCACTATTTTTGGGCATATTTATCTTATTTATCATGTGTGTAATCTAATTTAAGGACAAGATCATTAACAATTAAATGTGCAAATTTTTACACATTTGTTATGTTGTTTGGAAATACAAGCCTTGTATTGGTGATTATGTTGCAAGGTAGAAAGATAACGTTCATCAAGGATATCAAGAGAATGAAATTGAGCATTACATAATTATTCATTTAGATTGATACCATGAAGATATATATGAAGAGAAGGAATCTCAAATTCTAATGGAAGAATTGATTCAGAACCATAGACTAGAGAGAATGATGTTTTCCTAATGGCAGTACATATGCTAGACTGATAGGCCCAAAGAGTAGGATAAAGATGAATGTGATAATTTGTGAGAGTTTCATGAATTATCTTTTGGAATTTTTTTTTGATATTTTTTTAATGGCTTGAACTTGACCATTACATTTTAGATGATAAGGCATGGAAAATTTGTGGTTGATCTTGAATTTAGCATAAAGTTGTTTGACATCCTTATTTTTGAAATTACCACCATTATCAAAAATGATAATATACAAAACATCAAAGTGGTAAATGATTGGGTTAATAATAAATTTAGAAATGGTCTTACTAGTGACATTAACAATGGGCATGGATTTAACCCATTTGGTAAAATATTTAGTAACGATGATGATAAAAACATGTCCATCTTGAGAGATGTAATTTACTAATGAGATCTAATCCCCACATGGAGAATGTCCAAGGATATTGGATAGTTTGAAGCTCAGATTGGGGTGAATGAATTTTATCATCATGAAGATGGAAAGGAGTAGATTTTTAATTGAATTTGATTGCATAATTTTCAAGAGTAGGCCAAAATTAACCCATACATATGCATTTGCAGGCTATAACATATCTGCTATAGTGGCCACCATAAATTCCCCCATGCTCTTGTTCAATAAGAGGAGGGGCCTCATATTACATAACACAATGGAGCAAGATACCTTCAGTATTGTGATAATAAAGGATGTATCAAAATACATACTTAAAATCTTGTTTATGAATGCGTGTCTTTTTGTGAGAGTCTAAGTTTGGAGGATAAGTTTTATGTTCCAAGAATTGAATGATGTCTTTATACCACGGGCTTTATCGAATGGTAACAACCTTGATGTGGTAGATAAGCAAGTTGGTGGTTGAGTAGAAGATGGAGATTTTCTTATTTGTATAAGAAAATTAAGATCAAAAAGAACTTGGTGGGGATGAAAGAGGGAAGATGAAGAAGCTAGGGAATCAACAATGTAATTTTTATTTGTAGGGATAGGCTTAATGGTGAAATAGATGAAATTCTTAGCAAGAGTGGTTGAAATTTAATGATAGGTAATGAGATTTTCACTTTTGCATTGTTAATCACCATTGGCTTGATGGTAAATAAGTTGGGAATCACCTAAGGCATGCAAATATTGAATGTATAGATCAAGATCATCTCTCATGCCTAAGATGAAGGCTTCATATTTGGCCATATTATTAGTGACATCAAATGTTAAATGAAAATTTAAAGGTATGATATTGCCAAGATGACTTGTAAGAATGCAACCTAACCCAACTCCTTGAAGGAATTTAACACCATCAAAATGAAGGGTCCAAGTATCTTCATGTAAGTCAACATTAATTTTTGGAAGCTCTTCAATAACTACTTTAGGTTTAGTAGTATTGGGGGAATAGCAGATTCATCAATATTATTGGCTTCAAGATCAGCAATAAAGTTATGAAATTAATCTTTGACATAGATAACTTGATTGAGACCTTCAATATAGATAATATTATCAACTAGAAGACTATTTTGAAGGTGATTGGTAGATGGAATAGGAGCTATGGTAAGTTGATCAACTATGATATGTCCTTTAACAAATTTTTAAGTTACAATGTAGAGATCAAATTCCATAAAGAGGACCATCCATTTTCCAATTCTATCTCCATGAATAAAGGATTTAGAGAATAAGTGATGAAGGGGGTCAGAATGAATGATGACATAAATAGTCTGGTAAAGCATGTAATGGTGAAGTTTTTCAACAATGAAATAGATGGCAAGGCAATCACGTTCAACTTTGGAATAATGTGTTTATTAATTGATGAGGCCTTGGATAATGTAATAAATGGAATAATTTATTCTAGTATCATCTTTTTGGGCAAGCATTTCCCCAACTGATATAATTATGGAATAAGTATATAAAATCAAGGGTCGATCATTAGAAGGAAGATGAAGTATAGGCAGGTGAAGCAATGACTCTTTCATGTTATCAAAGGATTTTTGACATGGGTCCATATATTCTAAGGCATTACCTTTCTTAAGATGATAATTAATGAAGTGGATATGATAAGTCATTTTAGGGATGAATTATCTAATTTCCCCAAGTTTGCTTAAGTGTCAATGTTAGGAATCAATAAAAGAATGGGCATGTTGATGATAGCACTAATCTTAGTGGGGTAAATATTGATGCTATAGAGAGAGACTAAAAATATTAATAATTTTCTAGATGTGATACCAAATACATGCTTGTAAGGATTTAGTCTAACCCATTATTTTAGAAGACAATCAAAGATGATAACAAGATCTAAGAGATGAGTTTTATGAATTTTGGATTTAGAAATGAGATCATCAACATAGGTTTTAATTTTTTTATGGATAAGATCATGATACATGTGAGTCATTTCTCATTGGTAAGTGGCTCTAGCATTTTTGAGGCTAAAGGGAATTTTGACATAGAAATAGGTGCCCCATTATATGGTGAAAGTGGTATTATGTTGGTCCACAGGGATAATGTGAATTTGATTTTACCCTGAGAAGCCATCCATAAGATATAATAATTCATAACCAACTATGAAATCAGTGATGGAATCTATTGAAGGTAAAGGTAAGTTATCTTTGGGATAAGTGAGGTTAAGATTTTGAAAATCAATACAAATGTGAATGACCATAGTGACCTTCTTCTGAATGGAAACATTGTTAGAAACCCATTTGGAATAGTCCACTAGTTTGATAAAGTTAGCATCAAGTAATTTGATGATTTACTTGTCACATAAAGTGGAAACCTCATGTGGAAATTTCATTTGATTTTGACATACAAGTTTAGCATCAGGATAAGTAATAATGTTATGCACCAAAATGCTAGAGTCAATACCAGGCATGTCCTTGTAAGACCAGACAAAAACCTCATGATAATTATCAAATAATAAGATAAAATTATCATGTTTGGTAGGTGAGAGTTTATGAGATACTACAATTGGTTGAGGACAGGATGGAGTACCATACTCAATATGAGTGGCTTCTTTGATAAGCATAACATTACCATCTTGGAAATGGTATGGTGAATTAGGTAAAGAAGAGATTAGATTAGTTTTAAGATAAATTATAGCAATGAAGTTGTTGAAAAAAGGGGTTTTAGTTTTAAAAATCCCAAATTTATGATGTTTTCAAGGAAGTTGAGGTTCTCAAGCATGAAGGATTTCAAAAATAGATTCATCACTAGGCAAGGTGAGTAAAGGACCATAATAGTCAACATCTATTTCAAGATCTAGAATTTGATTACCATGGAAATCATACTTAGAATGTATCTAATGAACATCAATTGCCTTAGCATCAAGTGTAATCTTGGAAATAGGAGAGGTAGATGGATCAGAAAAGATTGGAGTGTTGGTGGGTTTGATGATGGGAGAAGGATTAGAGGTAATGATTGGATCCAAAGGTGGTAAAGGAGATGTAGGAATTTCTAGAGATTTAGAAGGTATCATTTTATCTACCACCCAAGGGGTATCAAGAAGTGGAGATTTGGTAGGAGGTACATGACCTTCGAGATCTAAGTCATGATCTATTGAAATGGTATGAACATCCTGATTAAAATCTTGAATTTGAGCTAAGGTTTTTTGATAATGTTGGACATCCAAGTCTAGATATTGAGCTTGGGCCATTATATAATTATCATCATAAGTTGGAGAAATATTACATGCTTGAGAGTTAGGGGGAGTTTTAGAAGGTGAAATACCCATATTATTGAATGTATTAAGAGACATGATAAGAGGATATTGAAATAATTTATCCATTCCAAAATCATTATAAGTGAAGACATCTTTAGGTAAATAAGGCTCCTGAGCATTAAATGGAGGGGGGAAGTTAGTAATCTCATAAATAAGAGGAAAAATATGGTTCATAGGTAATAAGGGAGGAGGAAACCACTCTAAAATGCATGGTGGTAGCTTGGTAGTATTGCAAGTATGTTGCAAATCATTAGGTTCATCATCATCAAAATCTACAAGAGTGACTTGTAAATTAGGATTCATGTTGATGAACTCAGTTAAAGGAGCACTATTGATCTTAGGAATGGTAGGAATATGCTATTGAGATTTGGGATTAGGAAGTTGATACTCCATGGATTGGAATTATCCTCGTGCTTATACCATTTTAGATTATGTAATAATTTAATGCATTGGCTACCGGAAGAAGCAATGACCCTCATTTTATAAGTCCTTAAGCAACCAAGAAGTATGTTATAAGATAAGGGTAATTTGAGGACCATAAGAATATTTTTAATGGTCTTAGGTCTACTGGTTAATGGAAACCAAATGCAACCAAGTGGATTTTGATTTGTCTTATCAAAACCATGAAAGGTGAGATGAGTTTGTTTGAGATGATCCTTATTATAACCAAGTTGTTGGATAAGCCACAAAGATATAACATTAATACCAGAGCCTTAATCAACTCTAACTTTATGAATAAGGGTAGTATTATTGGCTATTTTAATAAAAAGTGGTAGATCATCAACATGAAAAATAATTTGATCATTAATCATTTCCTCTTCAAGAAATTCAATAAAAGGCTTAGAAAAAGGACACATAGTTTCAATGGTGTTGACATTGGTAGGTTGAGGTTTAATAAAATATGATTTTTCATCTATAGAATATGGATATTTAATTTATTGGATTTGTTTCATAAGGAAATTTCAATGATAGGGAGAAGTATGAACCAATTCCATAAGTGGAATCTTACAAGGCATAGAGTTAAGTTGTTCAAGAAAGTTCCAATGAGATTTAGAAGAAGAACCAGTACAAAGTTTAGGAGGTAAAGTAGATTTTAAAGGAATAGATGTGGTTGGAGGTTTGGAAGGATGAAGTGGTTCCTCATGGTCTTTCAAAGCTACATTAGTAGTTTTAGTGTCTTTGAAAATTTTTTCTTCTAAAGATAGCTTCTTAGGTTTGGTAACAGGATCTTTGTGAGTTGGCTTGAGATGATAATTGACCTTAGGAGTGTTAGCATATTGAGAATTTTTATAATATCAGTCGTAATTAGAATAAATGGCACAAACATCATTGCTATGAGGTTGATTATTTAAAAAATATTTTTGATTATTGGAGGAAGCTTTAGAAACCTGTCATTTTTGAGAAGCAGTGATGTATTCTTGATGATGAAGATTGATCATGGCTTCTTGATTAAATGAATCACCAAGCATATAGGAGACATTAAATTTAGTGAGCCCTCTACAAGATTCATGGGAATGACCAATGTCAGCATGGAACCAACAAAATTGATTAGGGTCATACCATTTAGGAGGATTGTTAGGATAAGTGAAAGGTCTTATCATTTACTGAACAAAAAGTGGTATGTGAGAAGATGAAGGGATGTTGGCTTTGGAAATTCCTAGTTTGGTTTGTGGAGTATTACTAGTGATATCATTGGTAGATCTTTGAAAATATTCTTTTAAAATTTTAGGATTAGGTTCGAATTGCTTCATGAAAAAGTCTTGACATTTAGCTTGGTCAAGATCTTCATTAAGTGTTTGGGTAACAAAGGTTTAAACCTCATATTGAAGAGAAGGAGTTAAAACGGTTATAAAGAGTTTGAACAAGTTATCATTAGTCATGTTATGGTTATATTTATGGGCCAAAGATTTCCATATTTTGATAAATTCATGAGTTGATTCAATGGGAGATTAATTAACATTGATGAAGTAGCTAAGATAATTTTTGGGAAGGTCATTGTGTTGAAACTATATAACTAAAGGATTGACCAAATCTTCAGGTTGGCAAATATAATGTTGGGATAATTGGTTGTACCATTCTAATACAGTGAAGGTTTTGACTAAGATTTTAGTAGTGGTGATGGTATTTATTTGGATCCACTCTTTGTAAAGGTTGCCAAAAGGTTTTAAGAAATGAGGTAGGGTCTTTAGTCCCATCATACTTGATAGTTGGAGATATATTATCAATATCAATGGACACAATGAAGGGAGATAAATTTTCATTTTGAATAGTTTGAAGCATCTTGTTATTCACTATGGGTTTAGGAATAACATTACCTGAGGCATCTCTAAGAGGTGGAGGAATGTAATTGGGATTAGTTTGAGGATGGATAGTTAGAGGTTAATTATCCATATTAATCAAATGATGTTGAAGTTACATCATTTGATTGGTTTTAGAGTTTTACATTATGTTTCATTTGTTAGATAACTTGGGAAAGAAGTTGACTTGTATCAAGAGGTGGATTGGTGTTAGTAGGAGCACTCCCTGAATTGGTGTTAGAAGGAGGGTTATTAGAAGATGGATTATTAATTAAACTTGTGTCAATTTCTCCCAAATTAGTTTAAAGGTTTTGAAGATGAGAAACATATTGGTAAGTATAAAAAGGATCAAACCCATCAACTTCAAATTGAGGTATGATTTGTACCATGTTACAAGTGATGGATGAATGAGGCAAAGAGGTGCCCCAAGAGTGATGGTGCTCTTGAGAGGAAAAGAGAGGGATAAATTAACATCCCATATAATATATAAATTGATTCAATTTATCCAAGAATATTTTTATAGGAGACTTCATGAGGACTTGAGAGAAATGAGCAAAATTCCAAAAATGATAAATAGAGAATTGAATCAACAAATAAGGAAGGTAGAGAATAGTACAAAGTTAACTAGGTTGACCTAGTACAGAGAAAAGGGTCTAAAAATTAATGAAATAGGAATACAAGGTCAACTAAGTTGACCTAGTTTTGTATCTTGGATAGGAAGTAAGTAAAAAAATATATAAGTTCAACTACATCAACCTAGTTCTATATTTGAGGGGCAGAAAAGAATACTTGTCACCAAGATTGACTGTATACTAAAACAAGAATAATTTTTCAAGTACTTATAAAATCAAGAAATGAAATGAAACACACAATCAATTGAATCAATGAGGGTGATCCAATTGAGGCACATAACACAAAACCTTGCACCAACACTGACTAATGTAAGTTTTTTCAATATAGCATACAATTGACCAAATAACAAGTAGTCAATTTGGAAAGTAAAAGCTAAGTGGTCAACCTGAATGTTGTTAGATTATTTGAATATAATTTTAAATGTGATAGGAATTTCACTGTAAATAAGGAACTAGAAATCAATTTAAGGATGGTTTCAAGATGTTTGGGCTAAAATGGATCTGTATTGATAATGGTACTAGATTGGTATTGGAGCCTACCCCCTCACTTCACACATCATAGTGATAAGAGTGTTAGGTGCTCAGCCAAAATATACCATTAACCATGTATTTATATTTGGCCATAAAACCAAGTCAGCTTCCCCCTTGGTGATGACATCTAAGTAGGTTGCCCTTGGGTAGACAATTGTTGAAAGGCATTTTATTTATTTTTTGATTTGGTAGTGTGTGCATAAAAGAGAAAATAGTGAAACTATGTGGTATATTGAAAACCACTTAATTAGACTATGTGATCTATTCTAAGCATACAAGAAATAATAAATGAAAGTTTGAGATAATTACTAGCATATAAGGGTTAATTCTAACATTGAAACATAGTATAGTGTTAATTTAGTCAATAGTGTATGCAGAGAATATAGATTAGGGTTGATAGTTTCACCTCTATACTACGAAAGCAAAAAGTCTAAAAGTAAATTACATCTACAGAGTCGAGCTAACTTTCTAGAGTACACACAAAATACATAACTACGTAGACAGGGTGGACCTAATTGACTGTACAGGGGAAGTTTTAAAGACTAAAAAATATGAAAAATAGAATTGTAACAAATGATAGAAATGACAAAGAAGGATATAAAGGAGCCTTGGTGGGTTGGAGGATGCAAAGAAGAATAAGATTGTTATTGAAGAACCTTGATTTGTACTTGTCTAGTCTATTAACTATGTCAACTGGGTTGATCTAGCTTTATAGAAACCTATTGCTGACAACCTAAAAAAGTATAGGGTCAATTGGGTCAACCTAGTATGTTGAATCTGATGCTTAAAAATGTACATGGTTGACTAGGTCAACCTAGTAGTCTGAACTAGAAGTCAAGAAAACCTACACAAATAGAACAATGTTGTTTTGATGTGACTATGTGTTAAACCTATGCACAAAAGTTAGTAATGTATCAATACATTCAACCCAACATCATAAATATATGAAAAATAAAATGATAAAATCAATGAAGAAAAACCTTCAAGGGTTAGATTCACATCAGGTTCACCAGAATGTATGTAATCAGAAATACACCATGTCTATAAATAAATCCTAACTCAAAGAAGATAGATCATACCATACACTTCCAATTGGGGAGACATTTATTAATTAGGAACATGACCAATATGGGGATCTATTAGACTTGATTAGGGAGTATCTTACCATAATATATAGTGCCAGGTAAGATTCCAAAGCCTCCAATCAAGTACAACCGTGTAATAACCCTAAGGGCTCCTGAGTTTTGATATTTCACCTAAACTAATAAAAATTAAATTAAATCTAATCTAGTGCTCACCAAAGATTATGGCACAAAGTGTGGGTTAAAAACAATCAAAACATGTATAGAGAATCTCAATTAAACTATGAGTAAGACCCTAATACATGGAATATGAAGATTAATTTTATTCAAATTGAATACCTATGCTACGTATATCTACTAGAGAGGAGAAAAGTTAGAGAACACTTATCTGAATGATGAGCCCATCGAGACTCAATCTCTCCCTTAGCTTTGAAAAATGTTTTTATGGTTTGAAAGGATCATTAAGAAAGGCCAAAGCATCTAAGACTTATCCACAAGACTAGATTCTCCAAGTAGAAACCCTAAGCTAAGAATATTCAAGTAGAATCACGATTGAATAATAAATCTTGATTGCATATTTAAATAATGATAAAATGATCTTATATATATAGGTGGATTTGACCCTAAACCCTTCTAAAAATCTTGACCGAGAGGGTTGACCCAGTTGACCTAGCATAATTTTAGATAATTATTCATTATGTCATGAGCTAGGTTGGCTAAAGGCCAAATTAATTCCTAAGTGAAAATCACCCAAAACTATACAGGGTCAACCCAATCGACCTAGCATAGTTGACTGACAAAAGAGAATTAAAGTGAAGAAACATGGGATGGAAAGTGGAAAATATTGGAGGAGTGTACAAAGGAGGAATAATAGCTTTGGGAATGATTTTTAGGAGTTGGTTGGATTTTTAATAAGTGGAAATAAGGGACAACAATCCTATGAAGCACTAATGGTCTACCCACCCCTTTCTTGATACACCCTTTAAGGTATGAACTTAGAGAGATTATATCTCGATGGGTTACTACAAGATGTAAAGTGTTAGTATTTGATAAAAGTAGAAAATATTATGTGTATATAAAATCTATTTGTAACTACCTTAATAAATGCTTCAAAATTAGGCATATTTACCAATTTCCCAATGGAGGTTATCACATTTATGACCCTCATATCCTTTAATATCTCCATGACCTCCCTTTATTGGCCTATAAACTGCTCTATCAAGGCTTTCATTTGTGTATTCCAATTATAGGAACCATCTCTCTTTGAAATTACATAATTTAAACCCCATGTTATGTCTTAGGAAGACATTATGTTCAGGGGATTATATACACTATTTCTCATACATTAAACTAGGAAGTTTAGTATATTTTTAAATTATTTCACTTGGTGCCAAAGTTTTATCACTTTGACCCTTTTAGTTTGGGACTCACTCCTAGAGATTCATATTGTATTCAAAATGTTATACAACCTTATAGCTGCACTTTGGACATTATCCAAAATTTCTTAGGGAGCATGAGTGATTTCTATTTGTAGAAGCCTCTATTGTGCTTGTTCTTAACTTTTATACACCCTCCCCAACTAAATACACAAAATATAAAAAATATTATACATATTCATTGGGGTCATTAGGACCTATTTGGGATTCTTATCCAAGGGAAACAAGTTTTTTCTTTGTTCTAGAATATTTCCTCTCTTGTGCTAGTGTTCACCCCTTTCCTCTTTCTCACCCTTTATGTTGTATCACTTTCTTTGTCAACATGGATGAAGACTATGGGTATCTCTATAAGAACCAAATTTTTTCTATTATCTCTAACCATGTAACTTTTTAACCATTGAGGCACTATGAGCTCTCCCTATTCTTTAGGTTGTCTAGGGTCTGTAAAGGTAGGAGGTGGTGTAATCATTAGAGTTGGAGTAATCACTATAAGTGGCATCAAGGCTCTTATTAAGATAGAAATTGAAGTGGTGATTTAATTACCCTTTTCCACCTTGATTCTTCCCTCTGAGGTGTGATTTATTCCACATATTTTCTATGGCTTGGGGTTTTCAAAATTATCATTGTAGTAGATTGTGTGGGTACAGACTGTGGAAATGGTAGTTCTAATTGAGCCAAGTATTTTGGAGGGATAGGTGGCCCTCGATTATTAAAAATGGAAATTAATACTAAGTTCTCAAAATAGATCCTCTTTTTGGAAGCCATTATTTGGGTATGAGTAGAAAGAGTGGAGGAATCAATAGAGCTATAAATTAATAGCCCAAGACTAACATATGGTAAATTAATGATGAGTATTTACAACTAAAAGGGAAGAATTAACATAAGAAACTACCTTATTAAGGGCCATACTCTCTTATTTAGTAATATTTTATTTTTCATGTGCTCTATTTTGAGTTTCTTCTTCATCCAGGCTTCCCAAGTTTATTAATTTTTTGTTTTCTAGCTCTGCCTCTTCCTTTATTTCATTTTGTGCCATTACTTCACTTAATTATTATTCTAATCCCTTCACAACTTTTACATTTTATTCTTCCTCACTTGTGGGATAATCCAATTCTAAAATTACATGTCCATGCTCTTCCTCATATGTCTCCCCACTAAGGGGTCCTTCTGAGGTAGCTAGACCCATTGCTAATATTTATTCCACTTGTTTAGTTTTTAAAGAGGTTGGGAGAAATCTAGAATAGAAGATGAAGGAAAATATGACACTATTAAAGGAACCATAGTAGTAGGAACCACTAGTGTATATGGTGAAGGGATGGGTAGTGGAATAATAACAGTGGAGACAAGAATGGATGGAGAGGAAACCAGTATAGTAGGGAATACTTGAGGAGATGTCCCTTCACTCATAGTAGTTAGTGGAGATGGACTCACTAAATGTACTTGAGGTGAAGGAGAATTAGATGGAAGAGATGAAAAATAACTCTATATAAACTCATAGAGACTTACTTGTGTTACCATAGTAAGTGGAACCATAGGTACCCAAGATAATGTCCTTGTTTGTCCATATGGAAGAGGTAAAGTCTTCACAACTGTAGTTAGTATGCCCAAATTGGTAAAACTTAGATGAGTGGAGACCAGATGATGATCGAGGAGACATTTGAGAATATCCTTCCTAATCTATATATTTTCCTCCCTTTGACTGATAAGCTCTTCCTCTAATAAATTAATCTCTTCTTGAGTGGGAGAGGGAGGTTAATTCTATTCATCTAAGACTTAAGACTTTAGTGGAAGTCACTAATGAATACAAGCCTTTTATACTTATTTCATCATTTAATTTTCTCTCTCCTTAGTGATTTCATGATCATATTTGATCACTTGAGCAATTATTATTGGCATATCATTATCCATCATACGAGTCCAAACTTTAGAATCATCTAAATTATTCATAACGATGGCATCGTGATCATATTATTAGTGACTATACCTAATGTTAAACCCTTTTATTTCCTCAAATAACTTAAGATAATTTTTAATTCTTTCCCTAGGGTCCCATTCTCTTTATTGGGCCACCTTAAAATTATAGTGAGCCCTAACCTTTCCCACTTGATTGAAGTGTACCCTTACTGTAAATTGAATATGCCCGATTCTTATGGGAGTCTTGAAATAATAATCTTGGTACTTGATTCTAAGCTCCTCATCTACACTATTATATAATTGATGTGAAATTTTTTATTCTACCACTTTTTGTTGGGACTAACATGAAAAATACAAAGGGGGTGTTATGGTCCCTTCAATTCTAATGATGGTTTAGTCTAAGTAGTACTAATAATCTCCCATTTTGGAGATGTTCCTTCTCAATTTTTTAGACAACATGGGTATCTAAGTTCCATAAATGGCCTAATGGACCTAAGGATAAACATCCTCACAAATTTTGATCATTTAATTCCTGAATCTATAAACGTATAATAAATAATAGTCATAAAAAATTATATTATTCAAATATTTAGTGGATGGCTCCCATGGTTCCCCATAAGTCTCGTGGACCATCCTAATGACTGCATCTAACAAATAATGCATCATATAAAAATTTCCATCTGTTGACCTCTATTTTAGTTTGAACATCTAACCCTTTAATTTGATACTAATAATTTCCCCTATGGCTACAATTTTGTCTAAGGTCAAGATAATATCCAATAATGGCACCCATTCTACTTGCACGTAAGTGATATTAAGGAAACCATATAACCTATTCATAAGTTCCATTACTACCCTAATTCATCAAATTTTATTAATTATTCCATTGGAGGAAATACCTCCTTTGGGATTTAATTTCTCCCCTTTTACTAACCATTATTTCTATTTTTCTTCTACAATGTTTTGTTTTATCCACACATTGGCCAAAACTTGGTTATAATCCACTTCAAGCCATGGAAGCCTAAGATACCTATCAAATACTCACCCCAAAACATTAAAAGCTATAATTTTTCATGTTCTAAGATGTGATCAATCTCCAGTGCAAGCACCATTAATAAATAAATCATGAAGCAAGTCTATACAGGGAATTACCTCAATTTTTTTAGTTGCATTATGTAGTCCCATGTTCATTACCCAGTGTCCTTATCCTTATAATCTTAATTTATAGACTCCAAAGGATATGAGTTAATGGGATTGATCCATGTGAAGTGATCTCAGGGATATAGAGTTATTTTAAATCTTTAAACTATGTATGTCTTTCGAATGGATCTAGGTGGCCAAGATGTCATCACATGACATGATCTCAGGGGCTTAGGGACTCAAGGACTTAAGGGATGTAGGGCCATTGAATTTGCACATATCCTAAAAGGATTGAAGTAAACATGATTATGTCACCTATCTTGAACTCAAGGATCTATAAACTCATAACATATTGGACCTATCTTTGTCTTTTGGGTTTCAAGTCTACGAGATTATGCCATGAGGTATGATCTCAAGGTTATGGAGACTTGAAAGATAGATATTTTTTATGAAACAAAATTTATCCTAGGTGAATGTGGCATTTCCATGTGGATGGACTATGGTGAATTACTTGCCTTAAAGGTACATGAATTTTATTTAACGATGGTGAGCTCTAATCAATGTAATGATTCTATTTGTCTTGATCTCAGAAATTGAAGTTACAAAACATTGAATATTTATGAAAGTTAAAGGATTATGAATGGGCATGATCTTTCCATCTATTGTGATCTCAAAGTTATATAAAATAGGGGATTCATAATGTTCTAAGATATCTAGGCATAGATAAGTTTCAAGTCTTTGAAAATAGCCCTGTGTACATGAAAAACTAGATAAACTAGAATACCATATGTTAGCTCCATTAGCCAAACAATCATAAGGTCAACTTTGGGAAATTATGAGAATTAAGGTTAAAATAAATCACAACTAATTCCCAAGTTTAGATTCTCTTTCTTTTCTAAGTCTGTAATTTGAACTTAGAATTTTGAAAGCAACCTCAGTCTTAAGCATGTCAAAATTGATGTCATTAATTTTCAAGGCTTATAGGACCTCAATTAAGGATTTTCAAAAATAGTGGATCCCTATTTAAAATATTGAAAATTGGTGTGTGTGCATGTTAGGGCATAACATTGACTTGTGTTCCATTTGTATTTTAGTGTATGGCCTTCTTATCAACATATTTTTCCACTACTAGCATGACCTATGGGCCTCCTTAGAATGGGCTACCGATCATGAATCTTAAAATGGAAAGTGTTTAGTCTAGATAGTGACCAAAATAAGTGACCACCATCATCATAAGATATGTTTCATGAGATGAAATAAGCAATAGTGTAAATCTTGATTCACAATACCCATGCCTATAATCCTATATTTGCTCACAAACTATCATTCAACAAAGAAGAAAAATGATATAATCATAAAATAAAAATGATTAAATCAACAAATAAAGAAAAAATCCCTTGAAAATAACAAAATTTTACTACAGGTTTTGGTTCATCCTAATCCAAATTAGATTGCAATGCATCTAGAATCCAATCACTATCATCATCATTGTTGACATTGTCATCAACATCCTCATCAAGCTTGTCCGACTCCACCTCATCCTCCTGTAATGGTCAACATGCACACGTCAATATAATTATGTATAGAACAAGAAACATCTATGAGCATGATAAAGGAAATAAAATTAAGTACATGTAATGAGCACATTTATGAGGACAAAGTCATTATGGGGCTTTTTATCACCATCGTCACCAAGACTCCATTCTACTCACTTAAACTACAATAAAAAACAATGTAGAAAATCATAACGTGGGTGTAAAGTGGTATAATATTAAATATTTAGGAATGTGAAATGGGCATCTATATACATGGTGAAGGAAAAAATATTAAGTACAACCAATGGTTATTGTAAAATTGTGGAGACAAACTTGCAGGGGTCATTAATACCCTCATCACCTCAGATCCATTATGTCCCCTCCTACTATAATTTAAAACACAACATAAAAAATCAAAAAGTGGATGCAAAGTTTACAAATATTGAGTATCATAAAAATGTAATAAGAATATAAAATTTAGCATGGACAATAGATAAACTATCATTACAGATATCTATGTTCATCCCTCATTTGCATTTATATTCAAAAAATAATAAATGTCCATTGACATTTAATTATAAGATACATGTAGACATGGAATGGCTATCCCGATCTAGTGGGAATCCCACCCCCACTAATGGATCCACCATATAAAACTCTCTTAGGATATCTTACAACTAGACAAGAATGTCTAAACATGGGGCATGCATGTAATGATGACTGACTACTAATTTATTTCTCCTAATACAATCAATTACTATCAACAAATAAGAATTGAACTAAAAAAGTTCACCATAAATGGTAGTAGATAAAATTGCATAAAATTTTCTCCACCTCAGTGAAAATTTCTTATAGGAAATCATTTCCTTGTGGATCATCCATTATAAATATGGAACATTCAACATTTAAAGTACTAGTTGCCAATACACAACAATTTTCATAAGTCTAGATTATGGTTTACAATATGGAATGTTATTTATTAACTACATAAAACATTTAAATAATTGGTTACCAACACACTATAATTTATATCCCCTAATAAAATTTTGTGCCAAAGGGAAGGGAAAACAAATTAAATTTTGGAGTTTCCTATCAAACCCCTTCATATTTGAGAGTTTCTTCATGGCTACTTTTTGTCTTCACAATCTCAAAGGGATGGTTCTTTTGTAGGTTTGGGTATATATCTTTATTTTTATATTTGTTCTTCAAAGTGGAATTCATTCTTTGCTCTTTTTAAATTGGCTGTATACCCAATCCATTTGGATGCCTCTATGCAACCTCTCATCCCAAACATGTGTTTTTATGTTGTGCATTTATTTTGGTTTGTTGAATACACCATTGTGAATTCATTTTATCTTCAATTTTTTTGGTCACCTAGCCTTAGGAAATTATCTATAAATGAGACTTATCATGACATGGAATATTTTTCATTTACCTTTGGTAATTAGTTACTTAAAAATATGAAAAATTTATATTGTAATGTTAGGTTTACAAATTTGATTACCTCATTTTTTGTCTTTTTCAAACATTAACCATGTCAATCACATGTTCATTACTATAATTACTAGTGTTGAAGGTGATTGATTTGTTATATGACACCCCCTTAACCCACAATACACAATCTACCATCAATGCTCTTTGTATTTAATTTTCTCATTCCTAACATGGAGGGAATGATACCTTGCCTTCTAAATTATTTATATTAAAAGGGCACATGCACATTATCATTTTTATCTTCAAGTGTATATCATTAAGAATATGGATCTTAAGTAATGAGATTAAATTAATTTATTCATTCTTTGTAATAATATCAATTGATCCCTGTATGATCTACATTCTAATTGGGAATTCGGTGGATAACACATTGAATTATCAAAACTTAATATGTTATACAAAAAATGAATAAAATAATAAAAATAATAAAGATATAATGCAATGTAAATAAATATTTATTGAATCCATGTGTATTATAAATTTTAGTATATGTAAAAGCTAACTATCTCTAAGAAGGGATGTGACGTTACAGTATGTGGCAATCTTTGAGAGTTTTGAATCCACAATATTATGATTTTTAAGATTTAGATGTTATTTTATTTGTATAAATTTCAAACCAAGAGATTAAATATTTCATTTATAATTTCAAAATTTAACAAACCAAAGTAATTTATGTCAAGACACCCATTTACATCTACCAAATTAACCATTTTAGCATATCACAATCTTTTTTGAGATTTCCAAATTCCAATATAAAAGGATTACTTACAAGTGAAAAAACAAATATATAAAAATGTAAAATTTCACTAAAATAAACATAAATCTTAAGATTTTTATCCCATGAAATTAATGAAGGGACACCTATGCACATCCACCTAATAACCAGCGTGTAATAAGTTTGTGTGTGTTGGTTACAGTCGGGCACCCCAGAGTGGAAGAAGTCCATAGTTGGAAGTACATGCACTCTTGTATTTGGGGAAATGCAATCAATAAATTCATTTGTGTTAGGTATCATGCTCTTTAATTTTTTAATTAGAGATCATAAAGAAATAAAATCAAAGATAAGGTCATAGTACCTGGTATTTTTTGTTGTGTTCATCATTTGTTTCATAGTGAATATTATTCGACATTATAAATTTTTATCAATGAGAGAGTTGATCACTAAAATAATATGGGATACCATGCTTTCGAAGATATTAATCTTAACATTTGAGGTGGAAGTTTTATGTAGAAGAGATTGATCAACCCAAAAGATGCATTTGAGACATTTTTAATTGCTTAGCATAGGAAGAGTAATTTTAGAAATATGAAACATGAATTTAGGCTTGGAAAAAGGCTATAATGCTTTTAAATATGTGTTCTCAATATAAATTATCCTTAACTAAAAAATCCAGTCATAATCCAAGGAACATCAAATTCAAAAATGTATACTTTGCTTATTTATCTTGGCTAATATATTAAAATAAAGGATAAATTATTTTTATATTTTAAAATAAAGGATATATTTTATAGGTATTTACTATCAAATTAGTTTGTTACTAATTCCTTCCTAGACACTATTTTTGTTGGAGATTAGAACTATTTTGTTCTTTCTTGCTACTTCATGTAACTTAGGTTCAAAATTAAAATAAAACCTCGGTTAGTTATGATAATACTATGGGAGGTTGCTTCGTTACCCTATGAATATGGTATCATTTTATGCACGACTATATCAATTCATAAATGCTTATCATGTGTGGGGTTGTACTCATTCCTCTACTATTTTAACTACTATGGGATCTGATTCTAGACATTTAGATTTCCAATTTCAATCCTATTTTTTATTTCCACTTATTTTATTCTAAATCAAGATTCTATAAAGTTACTTTGGATGAGGAGATACGAAATGACATATTTTTTAATGCTACTCATATTATTGTTCTCAAAAATATTTCTTATTCCTCTTTCTAAAGAACTCATTCAAACACTATGGAAGACATTAGTAGACTCTATGGTTGTTCAAGTGGCGATTGATTCTTTATGTTGCAACAAGCCTTGATAATCAAGAGCTCATTATCCTAGACAACTAAAACACATTACTTTTTTGATTAGTTTGAAGATTAGGATAAAATAACCATTTTTAAGGATATTTTATGGACCTTCATTATTTATCATTGTCACTACCTATTTATAATACTAGGATGAGTTATTTCAGTGTGTAAATATTTATTGAATCATATGCTTAGTTAAAACAAAGCTATTTTTTAGTTATTTTATCCTTTTTGATAATGGAAACTCCCAATACCTATTACATTCACTCAAAATATTCATATCATAGTATAAAATCTTAATTTGGATACTTGTTTCTTTCTGTGATATATATGACTCCTAGATATATTCTCTAAAAACTAGTTTATAGTGATTTTTATTGGAGGTAAATGGGGTAGTAGTTTAGATTAGATTAAAGTAGTAATGAATGAAAACATTTTAGTTTCATCTTATATGATGTGTCCATGGGTGATAAACCTTTGAGGTGACCACTAGATTAATATATGTGTGTAATTTATTCCATTGTCAATCTCAATCTTATACAATCCATTGGGAAAAATGTACTTTTGGGATACAAGATGTAACATTTTTCAAAGGTCAGTAAGAAATAATAGTTTCTTTTCTTATTTTTTAAAGTAATTTTATGATTTTTTTATACTTTCCCCCTAATTTTTGTGTTCCCATATATTTTTACTAACATCTTACTTTGTGAGCTTTGTGAATACAAAGTTGTTCACATCTGAATTAGACCTCAAGAAATAAAAACCAAGCATGGATCTACCCTCCACACTTCTATCTCTATAAAACTAAATGGAGATTCCCTATATGGTTCCCATACATATTTTTATGGGTAATCTACATGTGCATTAGATATATAAAAAATAATCAAAACCTATTATATCTAGGTGCTCATTTAATGTCACTAACACCATAAATACTTTCTTGTACAATAAATATTTAATTAGAACAAAGGTAGATAGTTTTACACCTTTAAAATTCTACATATCTTACATTTAATAAATCAAAATAAATTAGTTCATCATCCAAGAAAACATAACTTAATCCCAAACGTGTAAATACTCTTTGAGGCTCAAAATGGGAAGTCACTATTAGCACTATACTGATGAACCCAAAATTCCAATAACACTAAAAAATAATATTATCCATGGGACAAATATAATGGATTAATGATATCACAAGAAACACATGGATAAGCTCACATTACAACATAATCAAATTTGAATACCATAGTTATATATAACATAAAATTCAGATATGTAGCAAAGAAATGAAAACCATAAAGATTTGTCTCTCTTTGCCATGACAAGCTCCTTAGAATAAATCAATGACTAGTTTAGCATGTATTACTATAACTAAAAAATACCCATAAGATATTTATAAAATAAAATATAAAGTTACTTTGGAACACAGAGTCCATGTGTGATTTCTACTTATGAAAGGTCCTAATTCTCCAAGAAAATAATAAGGAAATGATTTAATAAATATTGATCCAATCACCTACACTGTATACCTTACTATCCATTTGACATAGATTCATATACTAATAGAGTCTATGAAATATCAAGTAAATATGCATATTCAACACATTTTACATTAATACAAATAAATAATACAATTGATATGCATGCATAATATTTGTCCTTACATGGAGATTTTATTATTCATTTAAGAAATGTTCCAATGATTGTAAATAATGACTAATCATCAACAAGATTTAAAGAATAAATTATGAAACATAGATATATGAGGATAATTCAAGTCAATGCTATTTATAATGCATTCACAACTTCATTACACATGAAGCTATGAGTTTATGACTAATTTTTGATTTTGTGAGACACTTCATCTAGTTGTATTTAATATCTCATATGGATGTTTGGTGATCATTATTCAAGTTATGGAGATGATTACTCAAAACTCATGTGAAAAAGGAAATAAAAGAACTTCCTAGAGCAATCCATCATATACAATCACCATAGGAGCAAGGGAAGGTAATGACAAGTGGTAACAGATCAATACACTCAAAAAAGAAAATAATTGAATTGCATAATTTCATTGATGAGGATTAATCAATCTATTGAGGGGCGTACAATACCATTTGTCAAAATAGATCATAATGAGAGAGTATCCCTCATCAATGCATAATTTAATATCATACACATCATATGTAGCTAGGGTTAGGGGATTGATTCAAAGACTAGATAATTAGAGTAGAAAATTTGGATAATATGGTTCAAATGTATCCAAAAAAATCTTGTTGGCAGTCATAATCACCTCAATGGAACTGTAAATTTATCTAATTTTTTATTTTTTGCATAATAAATACTATCTTATGGCTATGTTACATAATTCTATATTTTACTTTTCTATTTTCCTATTTAATTCATAAAAATATTTTCATATATATTTAACAAACTTTTAGTTTGTAGTTTGTATGTATATACAAAGTTCATATTTATATGGTTTCACAAACTATAATTTTCCAAAACCTACTATTGAAAAAATTTAGAAGCCTATTAATGGTATAGAGATAGAAAATATTTTAAAAAAATAGATTAAATTTTATAAAAATGTTCAGTCTTAAGGCAAATATAAAGAGATTGAACCCCTTCAAATTCGAGAGTAGTCATAGTTATCTAAAGTTAAAAATAATTATTTTTCATTAATTATAAATAAATTTTAAAATATGAGAGGAGTGATAGTTAACTAAAGTTATAATATAATTATTCCTATTTATTTTTATGTTACATGGTGTATAATATCAATGGCCACCTTAGTTGGGGATAGGAATGAATATTAATAATTTGATAAAGCTAAAAAAATGAAGCCATGAAATTTTTTAATTAAATGTAATGTATGTCAATGATTGAGCATAGTCTCAAAATAAAGACATTTTATAATGGATGAGATATATGTCAAAAATCATGAAAATGATATGCATTTACAACTGAGCTTCACAGGTTCATGGTCATGTCAAAAACAAGTTACTACATCATTAACTATTAGCATGTATTGGGATATGTGTAGTTGACTTATGGATAACATAACCTTTTACTTAGTCATATGGTAATTTCTATATCTTCATGTTGGTAATAGTATTGGCCTATAGACTATCCATAGCTTTATCAAAGTATATAAAGGAGACAATGGTTAGTAGTATATTATCATATTAATAATTTTATTTTTATTTTAAGGTTGTGGAGGTTTCACGCTTGCATTGGTTCATCATATAATCAAATATTCTTCTCTTTTTTCAATTATAATATGATTTTACTTTTGTGGTATAGTAATTTCAATAAAAGTGGAATCTAATCTTTGATTCGAAAAAAAAACATAACTACATTGTCTCAAGTTGAGATCAATGTCCATTCAATTTAGCAAAGGATAAAAATACATAACCTTTGATCTCGAAGGAATTTAATTTTTTTTTGATGTAGTATTGATTTAGGTTTTTATAAAATTCTAAAAGGTTTTTGTATCTTAGGGAAATATATAAGTCATTAGAACCGTCTCAGTGAGGTGATCATTATGACATATATTTCTTCCACACTATTTTTGGTTTTTTGGTGTTCTATCAAGGTTTTGTACCCTTGAACAATATACAATCATTGAATTCATCTTAGTGAGATGATCAAAATGGCTTGATTCTCTATTAGGGTGAATGCACAAATTTTTAGAAAAAAACTTCATTTCTTACAAAGGACGAATGCTCTTTTCAAAAGGGCACACACTTTTTTTTAAACCAATATGTATTTGAATAAGGTTGGTAAGGACACTAAATTACATACATCCATTATAACACAAAGGGTATGTCATTTGGGTCTTCAAAGGGTGTGTGCCCTTTGTGTTACAAAGGGTGCACATAATTTTGAAGACCCAAAAAAAACACAAATAAAAGTATGTTACGATTTTCTATTTTCACTTATTTTTCTCGTGATTAACAACCAAGGAAATTTGAGGGCATGTGCTTTTTGTTTCACAAATTATTCTCCAAAGCATCAACACTTTCATCACTATCCTGAATATGTTATTTTTTTCCTTATGGCATGCTTTGGGTTTGTAATTATATTTTATTATCATGCATTTCTTATAATAATAATAAGGTAAGGTTGCATTAAAATTAAATTAAAATTATCTCTTGAAATCCTTCAACTACTTAATATAAATATTTATTTTTATAATTTTAGATTATTAATTTGATGATCCCACTCCCTAATGAAAACCTCCAACAAAACCCAGATGAAAACCATCAACATTTTAACTTTGCAGAAGAAGAAGCAAAATTATATCAACAATATAATTTAAAGTAGAAACAATTAGAAATTATCATCAATAGTTTGCATGAATCTTCAAAAAATAAATTGCACACATTTCACTTGATATAGTGGAGGGAATTAATAATGAAGTGGAAAATTATGTCACTTTCCAACTCAATGCAATTCTACATCAAATAAAGGTATTGAAACATTTTGTAATTTTGATAAATTGTCATATGAGGATATTAAAAAGAATAAGATGAAAAATAAGAATTATGTGTTTTGCTTTATATGCTCGAAACCACCACCAATGAGTTGAAAACATAATAGCATTGATTAGTGTATTCATGCAAAGATTTAAAAACTTTTGGAATAGGTGGTGGATGGTTTTGACAAACCTCTATGCACTGAAAATGAGGTTACATTTTATTTTTTATAAAAGTTTTACTTTTAGTTTATTCTCAAATAAATTCAAATTTATTTTTACAGGGGAAGTGGAACCTCATTTAATAGACTTGGTGCCAAGCAAAACCAAAATTGCAAAAACTACCCCTTATAGAAATAAAATGTTAATAACACATATTTCTATTCCAAAAATACTACATCATAGTACACCAATGGACACCCTTGAGGTAGTTAGTAGTCTCACACAACTCATGATTGACCATGAGATGCATACACTAAGGACTACACAGGCTACAGGTGGTGGCACATCTAGTAGTGTCACTCCTTTTATTATTGCTTCATATACTGGAAAAACTAGAAGGCATCCTACAGTACTTGTATATCATTACACATCATGTGGAAATAAGTTTATTGGACCACCTATTCAAGTTAGGCATACAAGGGTTAAATATATAAATTCAATAGGCACACACATAAAGACTATGCACATATTCATATTGAACACTCATACATAATAGTAAATGCCATCTATAGTTGTTTTAACAACTTAAATCACTAGTAAATAATAATATATGCCATCTATAGTTACTTTAACACTTCAAGTCAGCATAAAACTAGATATATAATATTTATCTACTTCACCATACACATTCACACATTTAACTAATTAAATTTATTTATGTATTGAAAGGAATATTAAGTTTTTTAATTAATTGATTCATATTTGAATTATTTCATTTTTTACTTGTATATATTATTACCAACATTATGGTTACCCCACCTATCTTTCATTCTATTGATAAATATTTCTATTAGCACTATAGTACCTATAGATACTAAAAAACTACATGGTTCTAGTCATTGTCAAGTACCCTTTGGTCACCTTGCCCCCCTTAAGTTAGTATTAATTACTAGACCCCCTTATACACACCCATCTTACCCCATTTGGCTAATTTAATTAAGTTAATTATTTTAAATTGGCCTATTTACACCTCATCACCTAAACCCATGGCTAAATGATCGACACCTAGCCTTAGGACTATTTCCATTCTAGACATTTAATGCCCTAACCCCCTAAACTTATTCTTCATGCATCCCAATGAGGCCTTTTATTAGCCTTAGTCCATTTTCATTGGTCTTAATAACTAACCTTAAGTGTAAACAACTAAATTTATTAAGTTTGGACTTATTCTCTTTGACCAATGTCAGTTGACTAGGACTAGTGATGATTACTTGATGTTAGCCAAAGACCCTAACTCAGGAAGGTTGAAACTATCTTTTGCATGAGAATATTAAACTCTCAAGTGAATCAAATCTTCCAGGTGAACCAAGAACTAGACCAGAGATATCTAAGTGCCCTAGTAACTCATTATGAAGAGCTCAAACACTGTTACTTTGCCCACATTGCTCTAGGATCCCACACAACTTACAATTGACCTCAATAGTCTTCCAAGCCAACAAATTATAGAGTTAAGTATTTGAATTTACCATAAGTTAAATTATTAGTTTCATTTTCTTTATTGCCGACACCCATTTTCTCATTCCTTTTATATTCCCATTTATGTTGGAGTTCTACAACTCCAAGCTCTTCACCTCCCACCAAATCACCCACAGACCATTCCCAATCACCTAACCACCATAATCCTAATTTGTAAACTTATAATAATCAATTTTACCCTTACAACCAACATCTAACCCAAAAATAACCTTCAAATCCATCTTTCAACCCCCTTAATAGCCATTTTTTCCCCAAACTAAAACTTACAGTGACCAACACCGATCATTTCTAACTAGTATCAGTCGTTCTTTGATAAATAGTGGTTGACTTAACTGGCACCAATCACTATGTGTTATATTTTACCAAAAATAGCAAACAATTCTTACCTATCTTCCCTCATACAAATTTTGGTATTTGAGTTTCTGTCAAACCATAGATGCGTAAACTATTTTTTGAAACAGGTTTGAACATTTTAACAATATTTTCTAATAAGTTATTGATATTTAATTTAAAATCACTTGTTCCCTTTAAATCATTTCTTGCATTAATTTTATTACTTTCTATTATTTTATGAAAGCATCTACTTCCATTTATCAAAACTTAGTTGTCTTAAAGAGTGGATTGATAGCCTCAAAGAAAGCCTAGTGCTTTTTGGATCTAGATTTCACTAGGTAATCCACCCTTTTCTAGTTCTTATCTTACTTATAAGTCATCCTCCCGAGCCAAAGAGGAGTATCTAAAAATGATTAGATCACGTGCGCACTATAAAACTAGGTTCTTCTAAACCACACCCCTCTTTTAAGTTTCTTCTTATTTTTCTATAAAAAGAGAAATAAACATGAAAAAAATAGTGAAACATTATGGCACACCTGGTGGGACCTTGGAACTTTTCTTGGGCTCATATTTTTGTAGGACATTTAGTTGCATTAGTGAAATTTTCATCCTTTGCAAATTTCATTTTTGAAAATTAAACATTCTTTCTTTCCTTTCTGCATTGAAACTCTTAGTTTCAATTCTTCTTTTACAAAATCAAGTTTTAGTCTTTCTTTGCATTCTTAGAAAAGGTAAAATTTTATTTTTTTCTTCACTTCTAAAAATAAAAAAGAACTCATCCTAGGATTAGGACTTGCATCTTCATACCACATTTAGTTACATCATAGTTATTCTTGTACTTATTGAAAATAAATAAATTTTTTCCTTTGGGTTTAAAAATAAATTGCATCCATTACTCGATTTATTTCTTAGTTCACTTAGTTGAATTAAAATGGTGAATTTAATTATTAAGAAATCACTTCTTATCACACACACGATACCAAATCACTCATTCCAATCAAACATCAAACACTGACATAAAGCCTGACTAGGATTTCATCACCTAGAGGTAAACCTTTCCCTTGGATATCCCATTGAGAATTCACTAACAAGAGGAGAAACCCAAACTCAATTTCCTAGCTGAGTATAATCTCTAGCAATTTGGTATATTTTGGCTAAGCACCTGACACCCTTATCACTGCAGTGTGTGAAGTGAGGGGGTAGGCACCAATATCAAGCCACGTACTAAATTCTAATACAGATTTTTTTGAGAGCCTTGAAAAACTTGAAACCATCTTTAGACTTTATTTTTTAGTCCCTATTCTACAAGCCCAAGTTGCGTCTCATAAATTCTCAAATTGAGGCATAAGCCCTAAGAGAGATAAAAAGTATTATAGAACTTAAATTCATGTTCACTGTATGCTTGTTTTCCTTGAATATTTTATTTTATTTTCTTCTATTTTGAGTGTGTGAGATCATTTTTACACTTCTTTCATCTTTTTTTGCATGGTTTTTACAAGACAAAAACTTATAAACTAAGCAAATTGAGATCCACCTCCCAACCACCCATCATCTTCTTCCTCATCCATAGAGCACACTCTAGATGTAAAGAGTTCCCCCAAACACTTTAAAAGTCCTAGAATACCTCAATTTATTGCTTGAGGATATCCAAATTTCACCACACTTCTTGATAAAAATATTGTGGCTCTCCAACTTTACATCTCCACCATGACTAACTGTACCCATGCTTCAGTTCCCTCCATTGAACCTCCCTATGGCATGCCAACTTATATTATGGGTACGACACTAATAGTCACTATCTCCACCTAACATATGGTAACCCAAGCCTCTTCCTCCACCAACATCACCACCCAAAACCAATCCCTTCCATTAACCAATACCTAAACACCTTCTACCCTAATAAATAACACTTCCAATATAGGAACCACCCAACCTTTGGCAACCCATACACCTATTACCATAGGGATGCCTTCAACTAGTGTTGCTTCCCTACCACTTGTCATTCATAACCCACCATCTCCCACCCCTTTCCAAAATTTGGTAGTTTCCATACCTTCTACACTCCCACCTATTAGCACTAAGGTCACTACCCACCTTCAACTCACCAATCCAACTATGCCTCATACCCAACCGATGTCTATTCCACCAAACCTGGGGTATGTCCCAAACCCATAAGGGTACATGCCTTCACCTTTTTTCCAGCCTTCTATGCCCACTTAATAATATATGGCATCTTCCCAACCTTCCATGGCCACTTACCAATATGAGGCATCTTCCCAACCCACTACTAGTTACCCATATGTGGCACCTTCACAACCCCAACATAATATACCTTACAATTATAGAAGTGCATTACCACAAACTAATCTTATCAAGATGTTGATGGATAAGATGACCAATCTAGAGTCATCTATTTTTGGTACCCACATCCTCTTGTCATATGACCAAATTTGTAATGAGACAATCCACCCATCCGTTCCAATATGATCATACCCCACACAGTGGGATATTCTAAAAAAAAAATAGTTTCAAAGCAAAGAAGACCCCATCATCATCTTAGATAATTTAGGCATTCATTTTATTTGATTGGTTATAATGATGCTCTTCTTATCCATACTTTCCCCATGTCCCTAGTTAGACCTACATTAGATTGGTATAGTGCTATTACCAAGCACTCCCTCTTCCATTTTTCCCAACTAGCCCAAATTTATTAGACCATTTCTCTATAAATATTTCTAATAAAGTTTCTATCACTGACCTATATTCCATCAAGTAATTTGAGGATGAGTCAAATTTTGACTTTGTGGCCCATTAGAGAGGGTTGATTAACCAATGCTCTTTATCTTTGCCCAAACCTGAGGTAATTGATATTTCCTCTCGGGTTTGTACCAAGCATATCTCATCAACTTTACAGGTTCAAACTTTTTAAACCTTTGATGAGGCATTCACCATGGCTCAAAAGTTAGAGATTAGAGCTATAGATAAGGTAAATCTTAAATTGAGGATAAAAAATTCTAGTGTTAGGACCTAGGAAGCACAATTGATTACCATATACAAGCAACTAACCATGGAATTAAACTAGAAGCAATAAGTAACTAGAAACCAGAAACAACAAAGAATTTGAGAGACAATACAATCTTGTATTCAACTCATCTAGAAAGAAAATACAATCAAGAAGATGCCATACTCTTCTCACACCTATGAGGCTTCCCACACCTCTAGTGCTCTCAGTAATTCTCAATAAAGAGTTCTCTCTCTCAATTATGGTCACAATAAACAACTCAAACACAGAGTTGTTGTTCACCTCCAACCAGTCAGTAACAATACTGCCATTACCAAGCACTCAAAAATACTTCAAGTAGATCTCCTTAATCTTGCAACAACCTACAAATCAACCTGATCTCACTTACCATGTAGAACTTCCCTGATCTTGCACAACCTGCAGATCAACCTGGTCTTACACAACTTGCAAACCTAGATCTTACAATTGGAAGGATCTCTTCCTTATCCTTGCCTTAATTATAATACATCCCATGAGTCTCTTAAATAGACCTCATGCAAACAATAATTAGACTTTCTTAATTACAATAATTAGACACGCAACTCAATACTATAATTAGCATTTAATATGCAAGCTGGCCGTTCAACAACTAACTATTCATGCAACAAATAGTTTTGGAATGCATAGGCGACCGACATCGGTCCCTGTCTACCTGGAGATGACCGATGTTGGCCGATATATGACCGATGTCAGCAGCTTCTTGTCCACCCCTGATTGATGTCAGTTAGCCTGATCAACGCTGATGACTGTGAACCTCAACAACCTCCTCCAATGTCTGCATCAGTGAAGCTTTTAGCTCCACAACCTAACAATATCCCACTTGGAGATAAATAGCTGCACCTGTACCTATACTTGTACACCATCTAATTTGTTTCTTGGCTTGTATTCCTCTTTAAGTTCAGTCTTGAAGACCAACCACCACACATTCTTTGGTGCAACACCTGTCAACCAAGTAACCTGCCATATTCGATTCTACATATCCATGTAGAGAAGTGCTTGACCTTGCATCACATGTATACCTACTGCTAGTCCCTCTTAGATACCTGAGAATCCACTGAATCACTTTCCAGTGCTTCTTTCCCAGATTGACCCCAAAGTCACTGACAACTCCCACTACTTGGGAAAACTCAGGTCTAGTACACATGTACTTAACCTCATCATGTGGTTGGGGACCCTATTTTGTGAACTGTCCATCCATAGGTGCACTTGCCATTTCTACATCCTGCACTACCTTCACATAATCATCTTGAGACAACATCAACATGTGATCTTCCCTGTCTCTAGGAATACTCATGCCAAAGAATCTTGCTGCTCCCAGATTCTTCATGGCATAACTCTGAACTAACTTTATCTTTAGCTCAGAAACTCCCTGCATGTGTGACCCTACAACAAGCATACACACTACATACAGTAACAGGATAATGTAGCTAATATTATCCAACCTGGTAAAGAAAACACAATGGTTACCATGACATTGACTAAAGCCTTGCTTTGTCATCCACCTATCAAACCTCCATTGTCTTGCAGCCTGCTCAAGACCATATACCCTGGCCTTCCGTCTCATGTGTCAATTCTCTCTCTTCTTTAACTCTACTGGCAACTCTACCAAACCTCCCATTTGGTTTTCTCCCAAGGAATTAACTTCTTCATCTATGCCATGCTCCCACTATTTCTTGGATTTTACCTGCTCTGCTTCTTTAAAACTTCCTTATTCTTGACCATCAGTGAGCAACAAGTAGTGTAAAGAAGGCAAATAATGAATTTGAGGCTTACTTACCCTTTTAGTCCTCTATATGGGCATTTGAGACTCCTTGATAGCTTGATGTCTGCCCATAATCCATTTTAACAGTAACCGATGTCGGTCACTTCTCAATCTGCATCTGACCGACGTCAGTTCCATGTGACTAACCTGACTGCCAACATCGATTTCTTGACTGACGTTAGTCTTAACCTACCTGACACCACTGACTCTGGTCTGCACATGACCGACGTCGGTACCTATCTGTTTGATGTTAGTTCCCCCTGATCGATGTTGGTACCTATGTTTACTTGTGAGTGATGACTTTTTACCCATGAGCTTACTTTGAATCATTCCCTTGTTCAAACTACCCTGCTCAAAATTATTCAACCCCTGTGATTGATCTCTGTCTGTCATCTCCTCCTTGAACACTAAGGCTTTCCTGTTCTTGTCAAAAACATCAAATTTTCTCTTTGTGCAATAGACCCGATCCTTTCTTGTAGCATGAGTTTCAAGAAACCTCACTTTCTTCTATTGCTTATAGAAATCTTGATCTATGCTTTTCGGATCTGAACTCTTACCCTTTGACTCAAGAATATGCATCTCCTTATTCATGTGACCAAGCCTACAAAGCCACATCTTCGAATCTACAGCTGAAGTAGATAAACCAGAAGGAGAATCAGTAATACAAGTAGATAGATAAAGAGTACCTACTTTCTTACCTCTTGCTAAAACAAGTGCACCCTTGGTAACCTTACAAGAGTCCGCTGTGAGAGTTACTGTGCATCCCTCATCACCCAAACTTCCTATAAAAATCAAATTCTGCTTGAGGACTGGGATATGCATGACCTCCTTCAACACCCATGTGTTGCTCATCTACAATTTTAGCTTCACTTTCCCTTTGCCAACCATTTGACAAGGCTTACCATCCCCTAAATAAATTTCTCCAAAGTCTCCTTGGACATACTCATGAAAAAATTCCCTATTTGGGGATGCATGGAAAGAGGCACCAGAATCTAAAACCCAAGATTCCACTTTATCCAAGGAACATACAAGAGCATCCTATGCAATGATACCTACAACAATACCTACAACACCTGCTTCTTCATTTCCTTCATGCTGATCTTCAACCAACCAATAATCTTTCTTTACATGCCCTTTCTTTCCATAATTCCAGTAGATTTTCCTGCCAGACCTGGATCTAGATCTCCTGCCTATCTTTGACCTTGATTTCCCTTGCTCGATCTTCTCTCTTTGCCTTCCCTTACTTTCAACACTTAAAGCATTCCCTGATGATTCACCTGTGCTTTTCCTACAAATTTCTTCATTCAAGATTACACTAACAACATCATCCACTTTTAAGATATTTAAAGCAGACACAGTATTACTAATTTACATTACCAAACTATCCCAACTTTTAGGTAATGAGCATAAGATTAAGAGAGCCTTAATTTCATCATGAAAAACAATATTGACTGAAACTAACTGGTTTACCAAACCATGGAAATCACTAAGATGACTATGTACCGATCCACCTTCCTGCATTTGCAAATTAAATAATTACTTCATAAGAAATACCTTATTCAAAGCCAAGGGTTTTTCATATAATTTGCCAAAGATTCCATCAACTCTACCATTGTCTTAGCCTGTGATAAGTTTGAAATCACAGACGATGCAAGACTCAACCTTATAGTTCCCACAACCTTTCGATCAGGAACATTTTATTCCTCATCTTTCATATCCAGGGGCTTGCATGCAACCCCACCCAATGGTAAGTACAGATCTTTCTGATATAGATAATCTTCTATCTGCATCCTCAATTGATAATTCATGCCATTGAATTTCTCCATTCTTAGCTTACTTTCTTCTACCATTGCTATACTCCCACTCAATCAAAAACCCCTGAGAGTGACCTGTAATCAAACACCAACACCTGCTCCCTACAACCTGGCTCTGATACCACTTGTTAGGACCTAGGAAGCACAATTGATTACCATATACAAACAACTAACCATGGAATTAAACCAGAAGCAATAAGTAACTAGAAACCAGAAACAACACAGAATTTGAGAGACAATACAATCTTGTATTCAACTCATCCAGAAAGAAAATACAATCAAGAAGATGACACACTCTTCTCACACCTATGAGGCTTCCCACACCTCTAGTGCTCCCAGTAATTCTCAATCAAGAGTTTTCTCTCTCAATTATGGTCACAACAAACAACTCAAACACAGAGTTGTTGTTCACCTCCAACCAGTCAGTAACAATACTGCCAGTACCAAACACTCAAAAGTACTTCAAGTAGATCTCCTTAATCTTGTAACAACCTGAAAATCAACTTGATCTTAATTACCATGTAGATCTTCCCTGATCTTACACAACCTGCAGATCAACCTGGTCTTACACAACCTGCAAACCTAGATCTTACAATTGGAAGGATCTCTTCCTTGTCCTTGCCTTAATTACAATACAGCCCATGAGTCTCTTAAATAGACCTCATGCAAACAATAATTATACTTTCTTAATTACAATAATTAGACACGCAACTAAAGACTATAATTAGCCTTTAACATGCAAATTGGCCGTTCAACAACTAACTATTCGTGTAACAAATAGTTTTGGAAAGCACAAGCGACCGATGTCGGTCCCTATCTGCTTGGAGATGATCGACATCGGCCGATATATGACCGATGTCGGTAGCTTCTTGTCCACCCCTGACCGATGCCGATGACTATGACACTCAGCAACCTCCTCCAATGTCTGCTCCACAACCTAACATCTAGTTTCATATCAAATGAAGCTTCTTCTTCCAAAACCACCAACCACACCAAAACCAACACCAAAGTTAAAGGAACCACAAACTTAGTTGTGCTTAAAATTGTTCCTCCTCTAGTTGTCAACCAACAAAATTCTTCGACCTCTTCCTACCAAAATTCCAAAACCCAAAACCTCTATGTCTAAAAGCAATATACTCTGCTAAGGGAGTCATATGCTTTAGTTTTATAAAAAAAATTTAAGACATCTATCATCCAAATTCCTCTTATTAAACCACCTCAACAATTCAATTCCTCCTGCCCTATACCAAGTTGGTATAAGGAGAACTAAATGTGTATCTTCCACCATGTCATTGGACATGATATTAATACATGTAAGAAATTTAAAAACATTATCCAAGATTTGATTGATAAGGGTGAACTTGTGATGGACAACTCGAATGCACCCCCCAACCAATCACTTGACATTTTCAAACAACCTTTCCCTAACCATTCACCTTCCATGAATAGTGAGCATACTAATGTGAAGTCCTCCCACAAGCATGAGGTTCAGATAGTTAATGTTTTTTCTCAAATAATTAATAGTTAATGAACCCATGTCCCAAACTGCCACCTCTTTTCCACTTATTGAGGTAGTGGAGTCACCTTACCTTTATTTAGAAAATGAAACAAAGGAAGAAACTATCATCCCTTCTCCACTTATTGAGGTAGTGGAGTCGCCTTACCTTTCTTGGGAAAATGAAACAAAGGAAGAAACTATCATTACCTCTCCACTTGTTGATGTAGTGGACTCACCAACCTCACCTTTGGAAAGCATAACAAAGGAATAAATTGTTACTTCCATCCCTTTTTCTTCCATGATAGAGATAAACACCCTTCCTTTAGAAAACATTCCTAAGGAAAATATTGATTCACCTACCCCTTCTATAGAATAATCATCCACTAAGGCCTTGGAACCTTTGATAAAGGAAAATGAGAACATGGCCATCCCTCTTTCTTAGCCATTTGGTTTACCCTTTAAGTCCAACACCAAAGGAACTAGGCCCATCTATAAACCCTTTTCTAGGTTGGTCCAAAACTTAGAGTTTCTATCCCAACCAAACCTTGATAGGGCCACTTTTTTCCATCATCTTAGGTTCCCCTATCCAAGTAAGAAGGATTAATTAACCTCACCCTTGTCTACCCAGCCTCCAACCTCCACTTATGAAACTACCATCACCCCAATTGAATCAAGAAAATCCTCCACCTCTCAAACCTTATATAAACCATCCATCCCATCTCCCACTAAAGCAACCAAAATACCTTCCACTATCCCAATAAAACCCATCAAGAACCTAGGTATCCTCCCCACTTAGAATCTTTCCCATCCTCCATTGAAGCTGGATTTGACACTACCAAACCCAGCTAAGAAATCACAAGTCAAGTCAACAAAGAAATTTGAGCCATGTAGGATTCCCAAATCCAAAACCTTACCTCCAATTTCCACTTTGCCTCATATATTGGTACCTTACACTTCCACCTTGATTACTATACCAAGCCTCCTAAATAAACCACAAACCTAATCTCTACTTCTAGATACACCACCACTTCTAGCTACACCTCTGCTTCTAGCTACACCTCCACATATTCTTACTAACCCTGCTACCTCCAAACCATCTAAAACCAAGCCTTCTACTTCTAATCCCTCAACATCCAAACCATTTACCTCTAAACCACCCACCAAGAATACTCCATCACCCAAAGCTCTAATTGTTAAGTCTACCCTTAATAAGGCTTCTACCCCAACTATCAAAACTAAAACCTCCACTACTTTGCCACCCTTGTTAGAGTCCTACTCGACCATATTTCAAAGGTTTTTTAAAGCTTCCTACTTGGTCTTACTTCCTATGAAACCATTTGACCCTCTTAGTCCTAATCCATCTTGGTTTAATGATAATATGATTTTCTCATACCATAGGATGCCTAAACATGATATAGAGAATTGAAAATCTCTCCAATTCATAATCCATAAAGTATGTGATGAGGATGAATTATTGATATATGAACCTCCCATGAGGCCATCACCAAGCCAAAAGCCAAAATAAACTACCCTACACCTACCTACCCCCAAAATCTCATCTGAAAGTGTGGAGGAACTAAAACAACCCACTAGCCCACCTCCTTTCCAAATCTATACCATTCACATGGTCACCCAATCACAAGCCCAACAAAAGGATAAAGGGAAATCAAAGGTGTCTATCCCATTTTCATACCCTTCTTCCACCACCAAAGTACCCAACCAAACCGAAACACCTTCATTCAAGCCCAAGATTTCTATCTTGGGTGTACCCCCCTCAAATCCTTCTAAATCAATATAAAGGATAGTTCTAAAGCAACTTCACCAAATACTGACAAAGATGACATTGTATGAGTTGATCAATACCTCACCCCACCACTGTCAATCCATCATGGAGGCCTTTCAATCTATAGAGGTTCAACATAAATATCCATAACCTCTAGTAGCCTTCATTGGAGCCCTTTAGATTTCCACCCTCGTTACCTTTCAATACTGTGAGATACCCTATGTTCATCTAGATGATTCAAATCCTCCTCTTTTCATTACCACTCACATCAACCAAACCTATATCAAGAGGGTTATGATTGATGGAAGATCTAGCATTAATATCATTTCCTCCTATGTATATGAACAATTAAAACTAACAAAGAACATCATGTCAAAAACTATAGTGGTGCTCTAATCTTTCAATGATATCATGATAAAAACCTTAAGGATAGTCATCCTTCATATTTATTTAGGAGCTTGCACTCTTCCTAAGCTCTTCTACATGGTATAAGGAGAATTCCAATATAGAATTTTACTTAGATGCCCTTATATCTGTTATATGGTTTATGTGCCATCTACCTTAGATCAGTGTATCAATTTTGAACACAAAGGTCAATTTCACATCATACCTACTGACCCTAGTCCTTTTAAGTCATGTAATATGACTTACCAACCTAATGATGTTCTTATCCCAATAAAATATGCATCCCCTTCTTCTTCCATCAACAAAGCTTCCACTAACTCATCCATACCTTCCTCCCAACTCCCAATGAAAGACCCCTTTGAATCAACATTCTAACATCTCTCATATGGGGAGTATTACCTTTTGACCTTAGATGCCTTTCTTACTCCCCAAGAGTATGGGAATCTTGAATAATAGCCTAGCTATGATTCCAATATTAAAACCATTATTCCTTTCAAACCTCCTAATTACCAAATTAATCTTGTTTATGGGGGAATTGATCAACCAATTTCCACTTCCACTGCCTCCTCTTCTCCTAAATCATTCACCTTCAATTTATCCTACTTGGATAAATCAGAGTTTGAAAAGACATACCTCCATAGGTGTGCTTATAAGGGATTCAATCTAGGTCACTATGAACATGGACCACATGATTTTTTACCATGCAAAACCCAAAAACCTCATGAATGATTTGGTCTTGGTTTTATTCTACTAGAGGAGCCAACCAACCCATTCCCCATCACTATCATTAAGGAAGAAATCTCGTCCTTCTCAATACCATCTCCTTCAAAATATGAGGATCTCGATATCATTCCCTCTAAATTTTTTTTATCAATATGATCAAGTGGGGACCCCTAACTTATCAAAAGGATGGGGAAACCATGACTATTCATATAACTCATCCTAAGATGGTAGAAGATGATTCTCCTACCATTAATACTATTCAATGTCAGGATGATGATTCTCTTCTCACCTATCTTAGTGTTGAAGATTCTTCCATTCATAAATCCCTTCCTCCTGAGACTTTAACCATGTTTAACGAAGGCATTTTTGACATCAACTTAGGCACTCAAGATAGTCCCCTTATAGTCAAAATTGACTAATCCTTAAATTCCTCAATGTTTCAAGATTTTTCCTCCTTTTTTTAAGATCATAACATAGCATTTTCTTGGTCTTACAATGACATGCCAGGAATCAACCCCACCTAATCATCCATATCATCATTACCAAAATTGATGTCAAGTCTATTAGGCATAAGATTCAAAGGATGCACCCTTGTATATCCCTTCTTGTCAAAGAAGAGCTTCAGTGCCTCTTGTCTGTCAACTTCATCCAACCCATTGATTATCCCCAATGGGTTTCAAATGTCATTCCTATCATGAAATAGATAAGGGGCCTTCGTATTTTTATTAACTTTCATGATCTTAACCTTTGTTATCCAAAAGATGATTTCCCTTTACCAAGCATTGACCAACTTGTTGATCTTACGACTAGCCATGAGATGTTATCTCTTATGTACATATTCTCAAGCTATAATCAAATCTTGATTGCCCCTTAAGATCAACATAAAACTACCTTTATCACCCCATGGGTAACCTTCTACTATAAGGTCATGCCTTTTGGTTTAAATAAAATTGGTGCAACCTACCAACATTCCATGACCGATATCTTTCAAGACCTTATTCATAAAACCATAGAGGACTACATAGATGACCTCTTTGGAAAGTTTAAATATCATAAGGATTGTTTATAAGTCCTATAGGTTATCTTAAGTACCTTATCCACTTCCATGTTTTCCATAACCCCAAGAAGTGCATCTTTAGGGTCTTTTTAGGAAAGATTTTTGGCTTTATTGTCTCCCTCCAGGAGATATAAGTTGATCCTTATAAAGTCAAGACAATCCTCAATATTCCTCCTCTGACTAACCTGAAGCAACTCCATAGTTTACATGAGAATCTCTAATCCATTCATTGCTTCATCTCTCAACTATCTGATATATGTCAACCTTTTCATCACCTTCTTAAGAAGGATATCTACTTTAAGTGGAGAAAATACTATCAAAAGGCCTTTGACTCACTTAAAGAATGCCTTCTATCCCTGCCTATTCTTTTTCCTCCAAAAGAGGATCAATATTTCTACCTCTACATTTCCACCATAGACCATTCTTTAAGGGCCATGCTTGCACATTGTGATGATCAACATAAAGAGTAAGCGCTCTACTATATAAGCTGAACACTTATAGAGTATGAAACTTGATATACCCATATTGAGAAATTGTGTGTTGATTTGGTTTTTGTGGCTTCCAAACTCCATTATTATCTTCTTAACCATAAAACCTTTATCATAACTAACACTGACCTACTGAAGTATATTCATTCTATGCCATATAAAAATTAGTGTATGGCTAGATGGCTCATGTTTTTAGTTGAGTTCAATCTTGAGTTCCTCCAACAAAATTCAATCAAAGGGTAAATTATTGTTGACCAATTGGCTAAATCACCTTTAGAAAATAACCAACCTCTTCCTCTTGAGTTTCCTGATGAGTCCATCACAACTCTCTCTTAAGAGGATTTTGCTTATCAAATGACCATGTTATTTGATGGATCAAAGTGTTAACATGGTGGGGGGCTGACATAATCCTTATCCCCATTGACATTGAGCCTCTTCCTTTATATTTTAAACTTGATTTTAATTTCACCAATAACATGGCTGAGTACAAAGCCCTAGTGATAGGTCTCTAAACTGTTTTGTCCTTGGGAATCAAATCGATCAACATTTTCAGTGACACCCAACTCATGTTCAACCAAATCAATGGTTCTTACAAATGTAAGAATGACATTTTACAATAATAAAAGTAATTGGTAGATGCTTTTGATGGCATTTGATCATTACTTTATTCAAGCCACTCTGCATTATACTAACAAGTTCATCGATACCATGGCTTATCTTACTTCCCAAATCCCATCTACACCTTCCAATTTTAAACTCTTTGTCACTATCCATTGCCTTAATGATCCCTCCTACAAAAAATCAGACCTCCCTTCCATTTATCATGTAGAAGAGGCCCAATCTAGCATTTGGTATAAAAAATATTTAAATATCTAAACCTAGCCATCGTTCCTTCTGATATTTTAAAAAATGGTCAAAGAGCATTTATACAGAGTATCTATCATTATACTATACTAGGAGGAATTCTATATAAGCAAGGATTTGGCGGTCTCCTCTTTAGATGCCTACATAGTCATGGAATCATTCTTGCTATTAAGAAAACACATGATGGGATTTGTGGAAGACACTTTAGTGGTCTATTTATTGCTAAATATATCCTTTTCCTTGGTTATATTTGCCTATCCTTAACCAAGACTATTATGGTTATGTAAAGAAGTGTTTCAAGTGTCAATAAGACACTCATTTGCATAATGTCCTTAGTCATGGTCTTCAAGTCTCTAAGGATTTTTGGCCCTTCTCTCAATGGGGATTAGATATCATTCATGAAATTAACCCTCATTCTTCATAGTGACATCATTCAATCATAACTACGACAAAATATTTCACCATGTGGGTGGAGGCTAATCCCCTCATCTAAACTAAAGCCAATAAGATTGTTGACTTTATTAACCATCACATTACCTATTGCTTCGATGTTCCTCATAAAATTATCACTAATAATGGAAAATATTTTAAAAACAAAAAATTACAAGGTATTTATGATAAATTTGGCATTAAGTTAAGCTCCTCATCACCATATCATCCACAAGCTAATGGATAGGTTAAAGCTTCTAACAAAACACTTTAAAAAATTCTAACTAAAATGGTCAATACATCTAGTCGAGATTAGCATTTAAATATTCCATTTTCCTTATGGGTATATCAAACTAGAATTTGAACCCTACATGTGGTATCCCTTTTTCTTTTGTCTTTATAGCATAGGTTGGTTGCCTCTCAAAGTCCAAATTCCCTCTCTTCATATATCCTTAAAGGATATCATTTTTTAGGTCAATTACCATCAATAATATTTATCCTAACTTGAGCCACTTGATGAGCATCATTTGGCCACACTTAACCATATTCATGTCTATCAATAATAAATCAAGCACACTTATAACAATCACCTATGAGAATGAGATCTCAAAATCAGAGACCACATCTTAAAGGAAAATTAGCATGTAACCAATATGTAAAGAAGTAAGTGGGGTAAGTTTGCTTTCAATTAGATTGGACCATATATCATAATGCATAAGTATGAGTTGAGAGCTTATCGGTTATCATCTCTTAAAGGGAACCTAGAACTTGAGTCCCTCAATGCTTTGAATTTGCATCCATTCTTTTGTTAAAACTAGTTCTAACTCACCTTCTATCTAACCTAAGCTTGTTCCTTGTATTACAAGATTATCACCTTCATCCCCTCACTTGGACAACTAATTAAAGCATAGAATCATGTCACTATCCAACACAATTTTATCCTCAATCCTAAATATGGGTTCCATGGCTCTACCCATGAAATGATTTCCATGGATACTTTTCATCTCTAATAGGATGGAATCCCATGGTCATTGTCTCTTAAAGCATCCTCTCACTCACTATTCAACTTTCTTGTGCTATAGTTTCACCTTCATAAAGGTAAACCTTAAACCTATATAATCATTTCTATGGCTAGAAAAAATAAAAGAGTACAAAATATTCCATCTTATGGGTCATCTCTAACATTGTATATTGCTCCCTTGAAGGATATCTACCAAAATAATTCAAAACATTACTTAAAATAAGATAGACTACTCCCTTGAAGGACAACTATCAAATCCTAAAAAAAGTTAGAAGCTTAGACAATTCCCTTGAAGGATGGTTAAGTCCAACATTTATCAAAGCAAGAAATTTCATGGAATATTCTTGCATTGATCAGCTTCCCCAATCTCTCAAAACATCAAAATAACCATTGTCAAAATTCAAAAAAAAGAAAATAATTTGGAAGCTACATTCAACTTTCACAAAAGTAAAAAAAGTAGACTTCCTGCATCGATGAGTCTACACTAGGTAAGACATATACTTGTTTATAATGGCTCTTTGGTAACCTACATAAGGGGAAAACTAACCCCACAAAAAAGTTCCATTTTCATCCATTTCCCTTTTACCCTTCATAAAACAATGGATTTCAAGCTTACTTGACACTATGTGATCAAGAATTTTCTTAACAAACCAATGAATGCTAATACGAAGCATGTGAAGGGCTTATGTTCACAATCCAATCTAACTTCCTATTTTTTGTCCTCACCAATGAAAGAGCATTATATCTCCTTCTTTCTTGTGTCTACTTTTTGAAACATTCATCAATATGTTTGTATTTTGATTGTTTTACCATTCCTCTCTTTTCTTACATATAGTTTTGTTGTCCAATCTTAATCTATGTGTTAAGATTAGTTGTTCACATTATAAATCAGATCTCATCCAAATACATGAGATCATAATATTAAAATGCATTATGTTTTTTATTAATTCATTATCAATATCCTTTCATATCATTTATTGAAGTGCTTTTAATCATAAAAACATTCTAATTAAAAATCACTATGATCATATATTAGATTACCATATCATCTATTTAAGCAATCATCACATCAATCAAATTAATTCTATCACATAAAAATGAATTATAAATTTTATCATAAATTTAATTATAACCATTTTATCATTTTTCCTAAAAACCTAAATAAATGAGTCATCCAATATGTTATCCATTAGATAACTATCTAAGTATAAGATCACATAGGTTCATTAATTTAAATGTCACACATATAATTAATCATACACCTACTAATAGGAATAATGCTAAATCAATCACCACATATAACCATTTCATAAAAATCATAAAATGAAATCATCACATAAGCATAAATTAAATGTAACCATAAAGAACATACATCATGATCATAACATCATAACTCAAACCAAATAATACATATATATAAAATGTCCATGTCTCTCTAAATGATATGTACATCTTGCTACATCATCTCATAGGCTAGAATAAAAACCATAATAATAGTATAAATAAGTCAATCAGGCCTATGGTGTAGGGGTACTCCTACCCCTATATCTTATCCATCTCTCAGACCTATCTGAGTACCTATAGATGATGCCCACTCATTAGGAGTCACATTGCTAACTCTCCTACCCATAACCCACTCTATTAGATACTCAACATACCAAGGTGCATCTAGAAGCTATGTGAAGATAAGTTCTTCATAATACCTTAGCTCCTCTATGGTGTCCACATATCTAAACAATGGGATCATCTAAGCTGGTCCTATAGGTGCACATCCTCCTACCTGCCTAAGGTTATCTCTCTCCATAAATATCAAGGTTATCTATGTTTGTATCCCATATCTATCCTATGTGATGGTGGCTACCTATCCCGTGTTGCATCCCTCTCTTTTTGATCAATGATGGTTGAGTCTCGATCGATGCTAGTTCTTTGTGAAACCACTATCGATCAAACCTCAACTGACACCAGTTGGGATTTAGGGATCAGTATTGATTGTCATGTCCCCTTTTCAGTTGACATGTTCAGAGTTGATGGTTAGCCTATTATGCAACCCTTGTAGGCTGATAGGATGGTGAGAGGGTCTTGATGGAGATTGGCTTGGCTTCGTTTAGCAAAATTTTTCCAGTTGGCTTTCGTTTGGGCTCGATTGGACATGTATTGAGGGAGATATTAATATTTGATTGATTTAATCAAATATTAATTTTTTGGTCTAATTTTAATTTAGAAACCCTAATTATAATTTAAGAAAACCCTAATTAGGGAAATCATATCTTTTTGAGGGTATAAGGGTTTCTCATGGGAGGCCATTGATTATTCATGATTGATTATTGATTTTGATATTGAAGAATTCTTCTGTGAAGACTGAGCCAAGGGTTCCAGGATTCCATCTGCATTGGAGAACGTCCACTCTTCAGTGTGTGAGATTTAGAGGCTATGAAATATCAGCTGATCTATTGCCAAATTGAGAGATAGCTTCATATAGAAGTTATCACAGAGGTTTACAAGTTTGAGAGATAACTTCACACAAAATTTATCACAGTATTTCAGGTATTTATTTTATTAATTTGATTCAGTAAATTATATAGATAAAGATTTTTCTGTATTAGAGCCATATATCTTTAGATCACGGGTTGAAGCAGATAGGGTGTGCTTTATTGGCAGTCGTACGAAGTTCATACAAATTTGTACAGATTTGCATAGAGATTGACATCAGCGGGTAGAGATCCACAACGACTGACATCGGTCGACCTATCACCGACGTTGGCAGGTTAACGACCACAGTCGACCGATGATGGCTGTATAACCAATGTCGGCGACTGTGTTTTTGACACAGCAGGCCGAGACGCACAGATTCAATATATTTTTTAGATTGTTGGAAGATAATCAGGTTTTTAAGACCGTATTTGAATATTCCTTTTTATGCATGACTGAGGACATCTATTGTAACCATTTGCACAATAATAAGATGAGTGATTTGCCAGTTAAGAGATTTACTGTGATTTATTTATTTATTTGAAATTATCTTGCAAATTGTATCTTTGTTCAGAATTTTTTTGTTTCTATATTCCCTATTTGAAGGGGATATTACAGTGGTATCAGAGCTAAATCCTACCATCCTGAGGGTTTGACAATCTTATGCAGCCACAAGAGTTGGGACCACACAGGTATAACACACGTAGTAGAGCCTTGCTTGAAGGTACCCATGTGTTAGAACAATAGCTGATTATCATGAGTAACAGATGTGAGGGTAGCCCACCCAGGAGCCACTGACATAATGATGATCCAGGTACCAGAGAAACCTACCGTGAGATGACACAGGCACTTACTACTATGATAAGGAGGATGAACACATCTGATAGATATAATGGGGAACAAAGAGATAACAGGAGTGCTACTATTAATCAGAGACCCTAGTAGGCCCACTCCAAAACAACGGATAGACCTACACATCCTACATTTGTTCAAGAGGAACCAGAAGTTCCAGCAGAGGAGGAGGTAGAGGATTCCCAATTTTTAGATGTCTACATGGCTACAAATGATGAGTGGGACTTATTACCTCCTCATGTTTGAGAGAGGACATCCTTTGATTGTTTTGTTAATCTAAGGAGAGAGCACTACAAATTGGTTAGACAAGACAAGAGACATAGACACCATAACAATGATCTAAAGCATGCTACGAGCAGGCTCACACTCACAATGTTTGACGGTAGTGGTAAGGTGACATCACAGGCCTAGGTTAGTAAGCTAGATACATTTCTCACATTACGACCGATGGCTGAGGAAGATGCTATCAGATATGCGACACTACATCTTGAGGGAGTAGCTCACGATTGGTGGCACCACGGGATGGTGACACTCCATCATGATCGGATCACATTGTATCAGGAGTTTTTGGATAGGCTGGTGGAGCACTTTGATAGGAAGGATCCAGAATCCTATTTTAGAGAGTTGGCACAGTTACGCCAGAGTTGCAGTTTAGAGTCATACATTGGTGACTTCTAGAAGTTATCAGTCATGGTTCTTGACATTTCAGAGTGGCGACTTGTAGTACTCTTCATGGAGGGATTGATAGAACCATTGAGAGGTTGGATCAAAGGCTTTGATCCCCCTTCATTACAGGAAGCTATGAAGAAGGTGTGTAGTATGGAGATGGCAACCCCATCAAGTAAATTTAACTCTAGAGGTACTTCTTCATCCAGGGACCATAAGTGCTCCAATGGAGATAGAGAGGGATTAGATTTTAACAAAGATACATTAGGTGTTAAGAATTATTCAAAGGCCAACCCAGCAGCACCACCTTTGGATCGAGAGGCTCTTAATGATCTAGCAGGAAGAAGCTTTGCTTCTATTGCAAAGGTCCCTATGATGCCAATCACGATTGTCCTTAGAGGCCTAAGGGCAAGGCAAATCGTGTGATGTGGGTGTATTATGAGGATTCAGATTCAGAGGATTCCAAATAGTAATATGGTTCTAAGGAGGTAGAGGCTTCATAGCCTAAGCCAGAGGTAGATTTAGAGCTTCATAGATACGAGGCACGTCTATCCAGCATTCAGTTGGATGAGTCATTTAGACTCCATGGAGTTTTGGCAGGATAGAAGGTCATCACCCTTCTTGATACAAGAGCCACATATAATTTTATAGATGCTAGATTTGTGGAGAAGTGTGGGCTCACTACTAAAGATTTTGAGGGCATTAGAGTTAAGGTAGCTGATGGTCACACTCTTAGGTGTGAGCATATGATTAGAGACCTCCCATTGTGCTTGAACAACTATGAGTTCAAGGCTGATTATTATGTGGTGAACATGGGGGATATAGACTTAGTCTTGGGTATGAAGTGGATTAATTCATTTGAGGAAGTTACTCTTCATCTCAAGGCCATGGAGGTTTGCTTTGATGTTGATGGGAAGACACATATTCTTAAGGCAATACAGGGCAGCAGCTTCAGATATATGTTTTTTCATCGAATGGAGATGCTCATACGACATGACATGATAGAGTGCGATGATGAGTGCACATTGGCACCCACACAGGAGAGATATGAGGACGAGCTTGATCTTGAGGTGAGTTCAGTTCAGGAATTATCACATGTGGTAGGGACTTAGCTTTCTGTTACAATCGGGTCATAGGTTGATGATGATATGACTATTTCTATCTGTCGCAATCTAGATTTAGATATTATTCAGGTAAGGAGTTTACTTGAGTTGCCTACTGATTTTCATTTAAGGATTGGATGTTGGGGTTCTTATCTTAGTACTAGAGATGATGTGATGCCATTAGATGAGAGTTGTGATGGACATGGCATTGAGTTCGTGTTGATTGAAAGTGGTGGAGATCATGACTACATTTGGGATCCAGGTGGACTGATTGATTTGTCATTCAGCGATTGCTTAAGGGCAAGCAATTTCAGGAGGGGTGGATTGTCATGTCCCCTTTTTAGTTGACATGTTCAGAGTTGATGGTTAGCCTATTATGTGACCCTCATAGGTTGATAGGATGGTGAGAGGGTCTTGATGGAGATTGGCTTGGCTTCGTTTAGCAAAATTTTTCTAATTGGCTTTCATTTGGGCTCGATTGGACATGTATTGAGGGAGATATTAATATTTGATTGATTTAATCAAATATTAATTATTTGGTCTAATTTTAATTTAGAAACCCTAATTCTAATTTAAGAAAACCGTAACTAGGGCAAGCATATCTTTTTGAGGGTATAAGGGTTTCTCATGGGAGGCCATTGACTATTCATGATTGATTATTGATTTTGATATTGAAGAATTCTTCTGTGAAGACTGAGCCAAGGGTTCCAGGATTCCATCTATATTGAAGAATGTCCACTCTTCAGTGTGTGTGATTCAGAGGCTATGAAATATCAGCTGATCTATTGCCAAATTGAGAGATAGCTTCATACAAAAGTTATCACAGAGGTTTACAGGTTTGAGAGATAACTTCACATAGAAGTTATCACAGTATTTTAGGTATTTATTTTATTAAGTTGATTCAATAAATTATATAGATAAAGCTTTTTTTGTATTAGAGCCATATATCTTCAGATCATAGGTTGAAGCAGACAGGGTGTGCTTTATTGGCGGCTGTATGAAGTCCGTACAGATTCACACAGAGACCGACATCGGCGGGCAGAGATCCATAGCGACCGACATCGGCCGACCTATCACTGACGTCGGCAAGTTAATGACCCCGGTCGACTGATGACGGTTATATAACTGACGTCGGTGACTGTGTTTTTGACACAGCAGGTCGAGACACACAGATTCAGTATATTTTTTAGATTGTTGGAAGATAATCAAGTTTTTAAGACCGTATTTGAATATTCCTTTTTATGCATGACTGAGGACATCTATTGTAACCATCTGGACAATAATAAGATGAGTTATTTGCCAGTTAAGAGATTTACTGTGATTTATTTATTTATTTGAAATTATCTTGCAAATCGTATCTTTGTTCAAAAATTTTGTGTTTCTATATTCTCTGTTTGAAGGGGATATTACATTGATCCCTATCTTGATTGACACCTAATCCATGTTGATCAATGTTGATTAATAATGACCATCATTGGTCACTGTACAACATGGTTGACACCCATAAATCCTTGATTCCTACCCAACCATAAAAAAACACCAAAAATAACTTAATCTACCCTATCCCCCAACACATTCTAGCTCTATTCCCATCTAAATCATTTATTCATACCCCCTACCCTCATACAATCCCTCTATCCCCTAACCACATATATATTAAATGCCCTCCCAATTTAAAACAAAACCAAAAAAAGTTGAATAAACCAAAAAAAGTAGTACAAGACTACCTATCCCATCATGTACACATTGTCATGGTGGAACTTACTGAACCATAATTACTTTCCCTCCACCTCAAGCATGTCCTCTTACTTGTTACATCCTAGTCCTCACACTACCCACCTGATGCTCTCCACTCACACTCCAACACTTGAGTTAACAAAAATCACACTACCCACACTCCCAAATCTCTATTCACCCTATCATTTTATCTCCAAATAAAAGACACATGGTAGTAAAAACAAATACACTTTGCTAACTAAGGAAAATTTTGACCTTTTCAGTTGTTCCCTTTTCTTAGGGTTTGGAGGGTGATCCGTGCTAATCACCAATTAAGGTTAGGTTGAAGGATGTTGGTTGAAGCCAACCATAATCGATTAGTCTAATTAGTGTTTTACACCCATACCTTCCCTCACCACCCTAAGAAAACCCTTTATAAACAACATCTTCACACTTTAGAGTTCCCCTTTGGTCCCTCAACCCATTTATTCCAATCATTTCCTACCATCCCACCCCTCAATATTTTCATTTGGTCACATTGACCTCCCTAGACAACCTTGCCATGATCCATGACATTTTGTTTGACTATGACACTTAGTGTGCAAACCGTTTAGCTACCTCAAAACACACCAATTTATGTTTCTGGCATTTGTGACCATTTCTACCTTCTCAATATCACCCTACTTTTAACTCCCTATGAACCTGGATTCTTCAGAATGGATACTTTCATTTATAATTTCACCCATATTTTTTATGCTTAATGCAGTGGCCTGGTTCACTTATCACTTTTCCTCCTCATTATAGCTTTATTTTCCACTTCATCCCATCCTACCAATTTTACCACACATACACACTTGTCAAACCTGCACTTGACTCCATTTTTCACCTCATCACATCCCAGTTTGAGGGGGAACATATCCTCAGGGATCCAAATTTCCACTTCACTTATTATTTTTGTTTTGCAGCTTGAGGATGCAACCTACACAATAAAAAGGGGTAAAATGTAGAAACTATAAAACTACATAGTTTTAGTCATCATCAAGCACCCCTTGGTCCCCTTGGCCCCGTTTGGTTAGGATTAATTACTAAACCCCCTTATACACACCCATCTTACCTTATTTATCTAATTTGATTAAGTTAATTATTTTAAATATGCCTATTTACACCTCCTCACCCAAACCCATGGCTAAATAATCAACACCTAGCCTTTAAACTATTTCCAACCTAGAAATTTAATGCCCTAACCCCCTAGACTTATTTTTCATGAATCCAAATGAGGCCTTTTCTTAGCCTCAGACTATTTTCATTGGTTTTAGCAACTAGCCTTATATTCAAACAACTAAATTTAGCAAGTTTGGACTTATTATCCTTGATTGATGTCGATCACCCCTCGACAAACACTGGTTGAATAAGATCGATGATGGTTACTTTATTCCACCCAAATACTCTACCTCAAGAGGGTTAAATCTATATTTTTCATGATAATCTTAAACTCTTAGGTGAATCAAAGCTTTTAGGCAAACTAGGAACTAGACCAGAGACATCCAAATGCCCCAGTAACTCATCACAAAGAGGTCAATCATCATTACTCTACCTGTATTACTCTAGGATCCCACATAACTTGCACTCTAAGTATTCCTCAAAATGAAAAAATTCTAGAGCTAATTATTTGTATTTACCACAATTTCAATTATTAATTTTATTTGCTTTATTTCTTACACCCATTTTCTTATTCCTACCATATTCCCCTTTGTGTTGGAGTTTTATAACTCTAAGCACTTCACCTCCCACCAAATCACCCACAGACCATTCCCAGTCACTTGACCACCAAACTCTTGAGTTGTATACTTCTGAGAATCCATTTTACCATCATGACTAACATCCAACCCAAAAATAACCTTCAAAGCCCTCTTTTAACCCCTTAATAGCCATTTTCCCTCAAACCAGAACTTATAGTGATTGACACCAATCATCTCTAATCATCATCAGTTGTTCCTTGATTTATATTATTTGACTTAACTGACATTGGTCACTGTGTGTTTTATTTTTCCAAAAAATATCAAGTAATTATTGCCTATCTGCCTTCATCCAAATTTTGGTTTTTAAAATTTAGTCATACCATAGAGGCCTAAACTATTTTATGAAATAGGTTTGAACATTTTAGCATTAGTTTTTAATATTTTTTTGATATTTTAGTTAAAATATATTGTTCCCTTCAAATAATTTATTTCATTAATTTTAGTACTTTTATTATTTTATATAAGCATCTATTTCCATTTATCATAACTTAATTATCTTAAAGAGTGGATTGACAGCCTCCAAGGAAGCCTAGTGCTTCTTGTATCTAGATTTTGCTAGGAAATCTACCCATATATCTCACTAATCCACCATTTTCTAGTTTTTATATTAATTTTAGGTCATCCTCTCGAGACAAAGAGGAGTATCTACAATTGACTGGATCATGCATGCACCATAAAACTAAGTTCTTCTAAACCACACCCCTCTTTTAAGTTTCTTCTTATTTTTCTATAAAAAGAGAAATAAATATGAAAAATATAGTGAAACAGTACCCTACACTTAGGTTATGAAAGTAAATTATCAAGTTGCTAAATTACTTTAATGTTTTGTAAACACCATAGTTTCAGGGTGTGAAAATAAATTGTCAAGTTGTTATATTACTTTAATATTTTGTATACACCATGTTTTTAGTGTGTTTGATTTCTTAGCCTTCCCCTCTCTTCTTGTGAGAGATAAATACCTCTCTCTATATATGTAGAAGTAATTTTAATTTATCTTAAATGGGTTATGTAATTTTTTTCTTTCATTTTTTTTTTTGTATAAATGATGACAAACACTATTAGACTATAGTAATTTCATGATGACATTATAATTAACATTACAGTTTCATGTTATTTTCTTCCTCTCTATATGTAGAAGGAATAATTTAAATTTATCTTAAATTAGGATTCATAATTGACCTCTTTCATTTTTTACTTGTATAGATGATTAAATATACTATGGGTATCTTGCTTGGATAGAAGAACAATGTGGCTAATGTTACAGTTGAGTCCCAAGACCCAGTAACTCCCCAAAACTACTTTATTCAAAGATAGATAATTGTGAGAACATAATAAAATTATCTTTTTTAACTTCAAGTAATATTACTCTATGTCATATTTGTAGACACTTAGTTTTGTCCACTTTCATGCCTAAACTAACATTCAGTTCAATTTATAGAAAATAACATATTTTATATGTAAAAGGGATTTAATTTTCCATAAACATGATGAGGCTAGATTATTTGGTGTATTATCATGTATGCATCACTTACCTAATTTAGTTATAACCCTAGTCAAATTACAACCTCATAATTTGACACTTTTGGCCTATCAAGCTATTAATTAAAGACATTTAAAATAATTCCCAAAATCCAAAAAGCATTATGTAAGACTAACTACATTATAAATATTAATTAACTTTCCTAAACAAAAATTACAAATCAAATTTGTGAATTTTTTTACTAAAAAAATAATTTTTAGCTAAATATGAAGTCAAAGGTCAAATGATCTAATAAAGTGACTTATTATCTCCTAAATATTCAAAAATATGAGTCACACCTCACAAATATCTAATGTGAATTGTCATTCCTCACAAATATCTAATGTGAATTGTCATTCCTCACAAATATTTGAAACTGAGTTGTCAAGATTTCATGAGTGCCTTAACCCCACCAAAAATTAGACTAACTCAACCTAAGTTAATTTAGACTCAACCCAAGTTAGAATTTAACCTAACCTCCCTAGGGTTAGAGTTATTTATTTGAGATATAAATACAAGTTCCCACACCATTATTAAAAAGGCTTTTATGTATAAGGTTATTATATTGGAATACCTTCTTGAATCCTTTGAGAGTAGTGTTATAATGCCCAATCTATGCCAAGCTTCACACCAAGCAACAAATGACTATTGGAGGAATGTTGCCACCATGGAAGAACATTTATAAATGACTCAAATCATCATAGTTCAAGCATGAACATCCTTATGCCAACAAGTAAACATAAAATTCAATAAAAGAGGTAATAAATTTATATTTTCTTTATCTCTATTATATGGTCTTGCTTATTATGTTATGTTCCCCTAGTTCATAGGCAAGAGTGTTTAGTCCTAGTGTATTGTTATGCTTGATGTTTCTTATTTGGTCTAACAAGGAACTAATCTACATATTGTTTACTCTTAGAAAACCAAAGGTACATAATAGCATTCCCAATGGGACCAAGCATGTCGTATGGCCAAGGAGATTGATATGCTAGATTTAATTTTTATAATGGATGCATTTAAATCTTCAAATTTAGAGTTTTAGCTTTGAAATTCACATATTTTTTTAACAAAGTTTTAGGTATCGATGATGATTATGGAAAATAATCGATGATTATAGGGATTAATGATGATCTTTACATCAAAATAGAATGAGCCAATAAAATAGAAAAAATTGATTTTTCTTGATATGCTTACTTTCATTTTTGTGTTTAACAACATGTTTACTGCCTTTGTAGCCTTCTCCTTGTAGATTCATGATAAGTTTGAGTTTTAAACTTGTTTATCAATTATTTTTATTTCAAAACACACTTTATTGTTTGTGGTATTAAACATCGATGATATAACCAAATTGGTATTGATTTATGTAATTGACATTGATTTCTACTGTAATCCGTGATAATTTCTCTAAGACAAAAATAGAAACTGGAGAGCTCAAAATACATTGTTGTTTACTCACTTTATTTTGGGATTCTAAATAGGCAAACCCCCTAACATTTTGTAGGACCTAAGGTGGAGAGAGAAAAGTTTAAACATTTTTAAAATATCACATATATTTTGTTTTCTTATTAAAATCCACTTAGTCACATTTACCTTTTAGTTATTTTTGAAGTTTTTACAAGTGCAAACAAGGCCAAGGGGCCAAAATTTCAATCACACTTCAATTTGGTGTTATTAAAAGGAACATACATTTTATTTAGATCTCTTAAGATAATTTTCACATTATGTTTATTTTTTTAGCTAAGTTTCAAAGTTAATTAGACTAATTTATTTGTTTGTGGTAGATTAGAAACTATTGGATGTATGCTCCCCCTATCCCCTTTAGGGAACTTGAGTGACCAAAAGTTCTTAGTTTATTATTGTTTCTTGGAAAGTTGTGTCAAAAATAATGTTGTGTATGCTCTCCCCAAGCTCTGACTGACTTGGGTGACTTAGAAATGACCTCTAAAGTCTTTCCATTTTTTATTTATTCATTTTATGCATTTGACTTGTGGATAGGATTTCATCACCTCCCCATGAGTTATTTAGGGGTGTATTAACTTGGGGTTTCATCTCCTAGCATTGTACCAACCCCACTCCATGGTGGGGTATACAAATTAAGTAAACCATTTGATGAGATAGTGGTGAGAAGTTAGCCTAGCCATCCCAACAAGTACCCAAGCTAAGCAACAACCTGACATTGGACTCTACTAAGCATTACATGACTGGAGTCGCTATGAAAAAAAATAGACCCTTACATAGCAAGCTAAATAGTTTGGATTCAATTGATGTGATCATGCCCTTGTGTTAGCCACACTTAGGACCATTTAGTATATTTAATATTTATGGATTTTAGTCAAAACCCCACTTACCATATAATTTATTAACAAATGCCAAGTGCTCCTCACTCTAAGTTTATTCCATGTATCAATGCTTGAGAGATAGAGGGAGGAATAAAAACTCTAAATACACATGTACTTTAATTTTTAGATTAATACTTAGTTCCTCACAAGCATTGGTATATCAATGGAAACTTTGGTAGAATCTACACACACCCATGTCAATTTTTAGATATAGGATGAGCCATTAGTGTTACTTGTATTTTCTTTGATTTACATGTGTGTTTTTAGACTAAAATTATTTGTTTGTGTTGTCATGTCAAAACAAGTCCAAAACTATCGTATTGTCTTCACATACCTTTAGCCTAAGAGGTATTACTCTATCTATTTGTGTTGCAATTATTGCCTTAGAGATTTGTTCCAAAACCTTTATGTGCCATTAGGTTAAACGAGGCATCATTATGCTACCTATTTTATCTCAAAAAATTTCCTTAGATATTCTAGTCCAAAAACATTTACCATGTCATTTATCTAAAGGAGTATTGTTACGCTACCTAATTTTTTCCAATCTCTCATCGTATTTGAAACCAAGTTCAAAACTATTGTTTTATCTCCCTTATTTCAAAATGTACAATTATGCTACCCATTTTGGTCTAGCTTTTTTGCCTTAGAACATTCGAGTCTTTTCACTTTAAATCTAAAACTCAACATTTCAAATTGGAAATCCTAAATTAATCATATTCATGCTAAAACCTTGTCTAATTTGTTCTTAGTTTATCCACCTTTTATGTTTAGATTGTGTTACTTGGGTTGATTTCCTATTTGATCTAAAAGACCCCTTGCCTAGACCTAGTGATTGTTGTTTGTTTTGTATCTTTTTTAGAGTGTCATTTTGAGCCAACTTATTGCCACATACTTTATCTGAAGTTTGTTATGCCAAATTTCAAGTGACTTAGTTTCATTATTTTAAATAGTCTCTCGTAAATCAAATATCAAGTCTTTAGTGAACCAATTATCGAGTGTTATCCGAGCCAATTGTTTAGGTTAATTAATTATTTAGTTCTTGTTTGGGTTCTTTATTTCTGAGTCTGGCCTTATTTTTAGTATGATTATAACCTCCTTTGGGTAAATCATTTCTATATTTTGATCCTAGTTCACAATTGTTCTACTTTGTTTAGATACTCTTATCATTGATTACAACCACCTTTAGACAAATCATTACTATATTTTTATCCTAATTCATAATTGTTCTACTTTGTTTAGACACTCTTATCATTAATTACAGCCACCTTTTGTAAAATTATTACTTTAGACACAAATAAGATTGAGCCTTTGTGTTACTTTTTCCATTAATTATAACCACCTTTGGGCAAATTAGTATCATTTTATTAGACTGGTCTTATATTTATTTTGTTCTACCTTTTCCTAGTTTAGTTGTTTATCCCTTCGTGCCTCTTTTACAGAGCTAAAGGCCCTTTATTTTTAGACCTAGGTTGTTTGTTACCTCTAGACCCTTTGTTTTTCATGTGACCTATCCATGGATCTAAACATGCCTCATTACACACATAGTAGAACCATGTGTAATCTAGGTTATGCAAAGTTTGTGAAAAATGACCATTTTGTTTAGGAGTCATATGATGACGTAGCTTATGATATGAATCTTTATCCATCTTATAACATCCCATACATTGAAAAAGGCATGATCCTTTAGCATAATATCTGGTAATTTTACATCCTTATCTAGGCAAAGAGTCAAATTAAATGACATAATAACTTGCTCAAATGATGCCTAAATTAAAAAAAGCTAACAATAAGAGCCTTACTATTTTATGATGCTAATGAAAAATAGCTATGATCTATACTTATTTGAATGTCATTTGTTAGAAAATAAAGATGAAGTTATTCTTTGATTGATCAAAGTAAGACCCAAGTTTATGCCAGACTTCCCATAATAAAGTCTAATTAGTTTAATTAGAACTCCTAGTAATGTGCTTCAAATTCAACCATTTGAATAGGTATCAACTAGTTATAGTCAAGCTCTAGTCCAAATTCCACAACAAGATAAAAATACATTTGTAAAAGGGAAAGGTCTTATGGATGAACAAATAGAATAGGTACGATAGGTGTACCAAACATATCTCAACCTAGCTTGTAATCTCAATGTAAAGGCTATTTATAGCATATTGTTTATTGAGATATCTCCATCAATAGGGAAACAAATAGATGCCTCAGGCTATGCAATCCAAAATGTAGACCCATTTAGCTAAACCACATTGGTTGGTGATATGTATAATATCCATATTTTGATGAAAGATAATGTTTATAAAGTATAATACCAAACCCAAAATGTTGTGAATAACATTCTAGTGTAGTCCAATTTAAACCGAAGAGGGTCTACTTTACTGTCAAGCAATACACATTAGATTCTTCTAAACAACACCATGAGTGGATTGTAATAGCAGGGAATAAGTATGCCTATTTCTCAAAATCAGTAAGTAACCTCCACTTCTCAACCAACTACTTTCTCAAATGTACAATAGGGGGCAACAAGCTAACACCATACCAACTTACCACCATAATAAGTACATAACACTTTTCCACCTCAATAGGTGACAATTAATGTTCTACCATAATAAGCATAGACTAATATATGTTATCAATCATAGATGTTACCTAACCAAAAATGTATTCCTATTATTCAGAAAGTGCTAGTTGGTCAACAATAACAAATGCCAAATGAACAGTTGTAAAACCAACAATTGCAAACTAATAATTGTCAAACCAACAACAAGTGTTACTTCAATAACAAGTGCCTATTCAACAATAAGTACTTATCTATCAATAGGTGTTTAGCCAATAATAAGTTTCGTACACACAATAGCTACTCGGTGCTAAGAAATAATTTCCTTTCACATAATAGGTATTGCATGTGCAACAAGGATCCAACTACCAACACCTCTAATAATAGGGATATAGTCAACAATGTGTTCCCTATATCCAACAGGTTTTAATAAGTAGGTAGCAGCACCCTCCCAAACCCAATAATAACCTCATATTTTGTAGATCCAAATATTACTACCACAACTAAAATTCACTAGCCAGGGTTATATATCCAACCTGAACCAAAATGTGCTTTAACATCAGCATATTTTGTACCCATTATATAACCCTAATGCATGGATAGGCATCTGTAGTTGTCTAGCCAATTCAACTAGCATGCCATAATATACCTAACTCTATTAAAGTAATCCACCTTTGAATATGAAACCTCCACAACAACATGTCACTCCTTCTAATTTCCTTTCCCAAAGGTTGAAATAGATGAAGGATACAATTCAAGCTATACAAGTTGGAAAATAAATGAATAAATTTAAATTGGAGGAGATATGCTCTTACCCATTCAACATGGAGTATTTTCAAATACAATTTCCACTTGATTATGAGCCACCTAAATTCTACAAGTACAAAGGCAAAGGTGACCCTAGAGATCATTTGAACTAATTATTTGTTGCCTTTAAGCCAGTGGCCTATAGTGATATATACTTACTTCTACTCTTCCCAAGGAGTCTAGTTGGCCAACCCTTAGAATGGTTGTTAAAATTACCAAATAACTCTATATTTGACATCGATGATCTTTCAAAGAATTTTGTATAACACTTATTATATAATATCAAACATGAGATTACCATTATGGATCTACACTAAGATAAACATAATATTGGTGAAAGATTCGTTGCATAGTTGTAATATTAGAGAGCACTAGCAAGTTGGTTTACACACAATATGCTATATAAATAATTGACTATAAGATTTATTAGGAGCTTACACAATAATATATCCTACCATCTCAAGCTACAATGTGTTCATACATTCAAAGAGGTCATATCGAAAGGAATATATATTGAGAAATCCCTTGTTAGTAAAGGCATAATCAAGCTATCCTCTTCCAATTAGAATCAAAACTAAAATCAAGGCCATAACCATAATCAGAACCCAACTTAAATATCAGCTTCAATGCCACCTCAATCTAACAATAATGAGAGACCTAAACACTAAAACCACAATAATAATGTTGTTCGAAATGGGGTTACTAAATCATGTCATATTCAGATGGTACAAACACTAACTGTCTATATACTTCCACCCACTCATCAAGCACTTCCTCCATACATTTAACCAAAACCTCTACAGAACCAACTACCATAAAATCAAAACCAATTACAAGCCCCTCCTTTGAGTAGAAGACCACCCATTGCTCAATAATTAAGTGACCTTAGTGAGCCTATTGAGTTTGTGTTCTAAATATTGGTTACAACAAATATGATCAGTTGGCCAATATCGAAGAAATTTTATTAAGGGATTCCCTTTCTCAATGGGTAGAAGGAACATGAATTTTGTGATTACCATCGTGTTAGAGGAAATTCCATAAGATAGTGTATTTAACTCAGACATCTAATTGAGAACATGATAGAAAACATAGATATAGAAAGAGACACCCATGCTCCTATATATAATCATAACTTAAGTATCTACCAAAATCTATTTCTCTAACATAAAAATAACAATAACTAGCAACAATATTAATAATGGTAGAGAAATCCACCACAAAAACAACATAATAATCAAAACCAAGGGTAAAATGATCAAACCAACCAAGGTCATTATGTATACCTATAACAATGTTGTAGGACATGTTTCAGGTGGTCATGTTTTCACTATCACTATCAACCCTAGACCAACTACAAATATACCTATACCTTCACATAATAAATCTTATTTACCAAATAATACCTACCAACCTCCTTATGTCAGTGATTATTCTATATACCATATTAAAAATCATGCACCATACCATCTAAGAATCATTATTCCAAGCTTCCTTACCTACCCATATAACTACCAAATCCAAGTTCCAAATCAAGATTACACAATTATAACTCAAACCAAGGTCACCATCAAAGGACCACATCTAAATACTAAAAATGAGCCTAATCAACCTTTTGTGCCTATTATAAATAAACCAACTGAGGGGAAGGCATATAATATTATGGAACAACTAAAGAAGACACATGCACACATATCCATCATGGATTTGTTATGCACATATACCATCCACAAATACATCTTGAATGAGTATTTTAACTAATCCCTTACTCTAGATGATATTATTCTAGATAAATTCTAATCCATGGTAGGACACTTGGCCCCTAGTAAATGTCTCACCTTTGACCAAAGTGATATGTCTTTTCTGGGCTATCTACATAATAACCTATTATATTTTAAAGTTGGTATAACAAACCATAGAGTTAAATGTGTCCTTGTAGATAATGGTTCAGGTCTCAACATTGTGTATTTGAATTTGGTCAAACATCTTAGATATACAATAGCTGATTTGCAACTAGATACCATCATTATCAAGGCATATGGTAATGAATAATGAGAGTCGTAAGGTACCATTAGCTTGTCAATACTCACTAGGCCATTAATACATAATACTTTGTGACATGTTTTAGACTTGGAACTATCTTACAATCTATTATTGGGTTGACCCTAGATCCATGGAATTAAAGTTATAGCTTTTACTTTGCATTAGTGTATAGAATTTACACATTCAAAAATGAAAGTATCTATACCTACTAATCTTCAATCATACTAGTATTGTAAATGCCTTAAGGTGAAGTATAAAAGTTAAAACTATTAGTTTGGCATGAATCTTATGCCTAAATTAGATGGAGGTAAATCTAAAAAGGGAAAATCCATTGAATTAGGCCTAGAATTTAATTACATTGACCCAGATAGTTTAGCCTCTACCTTAGCTATGCCTCTACCAAAAATTTCCAACCACTTATGTCATAGATAAAGGTATTGAATAATATAACACCCATAATTCATTCCATATTACCAATGTGCCTAAAAATCCTAAATCTTATGGGAGACCTAAGGCCAAGATTACTCGTATGGCATGGGAAACCAAAGGAAAATCTAAGCTCAATAAGCCCATTGTCATCAAATTCGCCTCTAGCCTAGAATAGGACCCCTTAGTAAAAGATGATTCATGGCTCTACACTGATGAGTTATCCAACTATTACCAAAGTGTGAAGTATCCTATTCCCAACTAAATTATGGATCACCTAGCTTATGAAGGTAGAGGCCTCAAACTATATCAACAAGGCATAATTAAACTAGTCTCAATGAATAAGTACAAGGGAACCCATGGTATCAAATTTAAACCACTTAGGGGTGACCCCACATATATTATTCATGTTCAACACCAATGACTAGCAATGATGATGTATGTAGTGATGCATGGTTTGATTATAGTATCTTCATTAACCTTGTTGCTAAAAATTTGTTTAACTCCCTTGCCATTTGCACTGTTAACCCTATTTTTCAACCTTCACATTTAACCCTTTACCATCCATAATTGATAGACTAGGACCAAAAAGAGTCAACAATGTTGTTTGATGAGTTCAAAAATGATGAGGCCATATATAACTTTCTCAAATTGAGGAGTCACATTCCTCTTGGAGACCACAGGTAGGGTTTTGCTATTAGATTGGATCCTATTGCCTAATTTATATAGTGGGTGAACTTCCCTAGTGAAAAACAAAATAAAATCAAACATTGAGGTCTCAAAGTGAAAAGCTCCTTGGATCACTTTATGACTAGGGAAAAAGTAAAGAGAAAGGCAAGTCTCTTGGTGAAAACTAGTTTCTAGCACCATTAGACAATGATGTTCACCCCTTTTCTTATGAAACATAGGGGACATATAACCTACAATATATTTATGGATCAAATATTAGTGTTAAGGAGTGTCAATCTCTTGCACAAATTATTTAAGAATTCCATAAGGTATTTGTATCATGGCCAATGCCAACATTAGGAGATTATGGTTCTTACTATTTAGGAGAATTAGATGAAATAGTCCATCTGGAGGAATTTTCCATTACTAATCATTTCAATTCCTTATTGACTATTTTAGATGATGGTTCCACACTTATTATGGAGGACACTTTAGAGGTAAATATTGGGACCACAGATAACCCAAAGTGGATTAAATTAGGCACACCCCTCATTAAGGATGAATGTGAAGATTTTGTATCCCTTTTGAGGGAACTTATTGACATATTTTCATGAGCCTATTCAGACATGCTAGGTTTGGACCCCATCTTGATTGTACACCATCTTGTTGTACATCCTGATGCCAAGCCTATTAAACAAAAGTTGCATAAGATGCATCCTCACACTATTATGTCATTAAAGAAAGAATTGAAAAAATTCTTAGATATGAAATGCATCAAACTAATTGACTATTTAGAGTGGATTTCAAACATTGTGTTAGTGATTAAGAAACCATAAGGTATTCGTATCTACACTGATTTTAGAGATATTAACAAAGCCTACCCAAAAGATGATTTTTCTCTACCTAATATTAAAATTATAGTTGACTCAATGGCTGGATATGAAATGTTAACTCTAATGGATGGATTTTTAGGGTATAATTAGATTAGGATAGCTTCAGAGGACCAACATAAGATAAGATTTTCCACTCTTTGGGGAATAATTTATTATCATATATTATTATTCAAACTTAAAAATGTTGGAGCCACTTTCCAAATTTCTATGATAGTGATTTTTCATGACATTATTGAGGACTATGTCGATGATATCTTAGGCAAATTAAAAACCCATGCCAATCACCCAACCATGCTACAAAGAATATTTGAGAGACTTCATCAGTAAAATGTCAGACTTAATCTAAATAGATATGTATTTGGTGTCACTTCTATAAAATTATTAGGTTTCATTATCTCTCATAGAGGAATTAAACTAGATCTATCTAAATTCCATGCAATTACATAAATGCCACCACCGTGTACCTTGAAACAACTCTACCACTTGTAGGATAAGATTCAATCTATCAGATGCTTTATCTCACAATTGTTGATAAATGTCATCCATTTATACACTTACTAAAGAAAGGTGTTACATTTTCTTGGAATGAAGTGTGTCAAAAAGCATTCGATTAGCTTAAATAATATCTTATCGACCCACCTATTTTGTTTTCACCAATGCCAAACAAGCCAGTACTTATTTACCTATTAGTAATCAAAAAAGCCCTAGGGCACTTTTGGCACAACACAATGAATATGGAAAAGAGCATGTTGTGTATTATTTGAGCCTCACATTGGTCTCATGTGATCATAAATATACATTGATTAAAAAATCCTATTTAGCAATGGTGTTTGTAGCCTAAAAATTATGTCATTATCACCAAAGTAGATCCACTCAAGTATCTACTTTCTAAATTAGCTCTACAGTGCCATATGGCAAAATGGATAATGTTATTAAGTGAATTTTAAATTGAACATGCTAACCAAAAATCCATTAAGGGAAAGTAATCATAGATCAACTTGTTGAAGCTCCTCTTCAATATACTCAACCTCTTACATTTAGATTTATAGATGAGGCAATTGTGATTGTTAAAGAAGTAGATGCACTTTTTGAGGCTAAATAATGGAAGATGTAATTTGATGGATCATTCATGACTCATGGATTAGAGGCTTGAATATTATTTGTTATGCCACAAGGGATATCATCCCCAAGTCCTTTCATATTGGTTTCCCCTATACCAATAACATAGTTGAGTATGAAGCATTCATTGTAGGGATTTTTCAAGTAGTATAGTAGAACATTAAACATTTATTGGTGTATGGTGATTCTTAGTTAATCATAAATCAAGCCATAGATTAATACCAGACCAAAGTTAATAAGTTAGTACCCTATAAAAATATGGTCAATCTCTTAAGAAATAGATTTCAAACATTTAATTTGAGAGAATACCTTAGGCCAATAATAGAACAATAGATGTTATGACCACTATTGGTTCTATGATCCAAATTATAGACATAGTTGGGGATTATCAATTTATTTTTGAACATCTCTTAGCATTGGCACATGAAAAATAAACTTTTGAGATGGTTTATGATATTTCTAGTCCCACATCTCCCTAGTCCTCAGATATATATGCCTATCTTTAAAACCAAACTATGCCTCCCAATTTATCATGTAAGAAACAAAAATCCTTCACCCATAAAGCCTCTCATTATACCCTACTTGGACTAACCTTGTATCATAAAATCTATGATGGAAATATTATTTATTGTTTAACTTTGATAAAATCCAAACTATCATTGAGGGAAGTCCATGAAGGAGTGTGTGGAGCCCACACTAGTGGGGAAATATTAGCCAAAAAGTTATTATGTACTAGTTATCACTGGCCAAAGATGGAAGTAGACATAGATGCATATGTGAAGAGGCATGTTAAGTTTTAGTAGCATGCCAATCTAATTTATGCTGCTACCAAGACACTCAAACCATTGACAACAACATGGCCATTCTCAACATGGGGACTCAACCTTGTCAAAAAGATCAATCCAACATCCTCAGATGGCCATAAACACATCCTGACTACTAACAAAAAATTCACTAAGTGGGTGGAATCCATTCTAATCACTTATGGTACTAGTAAGATATTCAAGTTCATATTCAACCATATCATTTACCACTATGGCATACTCTATGTAATTATCTTTGATAATGGAATATCATTCAATAATAAAGATGTGAAAGCACTTTGTTCTCAATAACACATCAAATAACATTTTTATACCACTTACTATCTATAAGGCAATGGCAAATTTGAGTCCTCTAATAAAACCATTATCAATATTCAGAAGAAGATTGTCAATATGAAATCATTATGATAGTGGTCCTTCCAATTATATCCTTCATTTATTATTACATTCCCACCTTGTGCTATTAATTATAACTGCCTATGGTAAAATTAGTACCATTAAACCTTTGTCGTTGATTCCTAATTATAACTACCTATGTGAAAATTAGGTACAACACCTTTTCCATACATTGTCGCATCACCTTGCCATTATTGTTATCATTTATCTTGTCATTTTACATTTTACCTAAACTTGCTAGTAGTTAATTGGATGTATTTTGTAAAGGCATAACTACAGTGACTTAAGGGCCTAATTTTACTATGTATGTAGTGATCTATTCACATTGAGGTTAGCTCGGTCACCCCTTTATCATGCTCTTGCTATTTTGTGAGAAATTTAAGTTTAAACTCTCTTATCATTTTACAAGCAACCTAAGCCACACTCTCACTATTTTTCATGTTAGACTTTCTATATCTCATAATTCTCAATTGAGTTGAGATGCCTAGAAAATTATAAAAACATTTGAATAGTTTTAAAACCCCCTAAAATTTTGCAAAAATCTTAAAAAATATAAAAATCATAAAATCATGAAAATTAGCTTAGAATTTCCATGTGAGATATAAAGCCATAAAAAATTTATAGTATGGGCCATCTTCTCTATTTAGTTTCATTTCTAGACCACCTTGGTCTTTTTCCTCCCATTTATGGGAGAATTACATCAGCTTAAGGTCCACACAAACTATGTAGGCAACACCTGGATTCATAGGGTATCCTAGGCTAGCTTGGCCATACATTCCTTTTTTTTTATACCACTTCCTTTGCTTAAGGATCTTGGGATCCCTAACTATTTCAAAAGTAACCACTTGTCATTTATTTTCCCCACCCTTATTGGCCTTAAGCCATATGCTCTCTTCATTTTGAGAGTTCATTTTATGAGCATTATGTATTCAAATTTGATACACTAATAACCACTTGGCTTCATCTTATGCTTTCTCTATTTTGTGAGTACTCTTTGTCTCAATGCTTTCACCATTTTACGAGCTCATTCTCACTCCAATCCTTAGATGTATTAGACACTATGAATTATCAAGCCAATTCATGTGTGAATACTCATCTCTTGCCTTTTAGTGTGGTTTTCACCTAAACCATACTCTCATGCTTCCGTAATTTATTTGTGTTGATGTTCTCATGGTTTTCAAGTGTCACCCATTCTTCTCTCATGAACTCTTCATTTTTTGAGGTCATTCCTATTTTCCTCTATGCATTAATAATATTTTATTATCATCCATTTTCTTTTATCCTATATCCTGGGAGAACTATATTTGACCTAAAGTTCACATTGAATCTTGTATCCATGGAACTATCTAAGCAACATTTACTTTCTTAGGGCATCTAGATTCAGCTCAACTACCCCTTACTTTTATTAGATTTCCCCCATCTTATTTTTCTTATTTGTTTCATTGTCCCTTATTACATAAGGGCAATGTTTGTGTCTTTGTTTCCCTATAGCCTATGGGCAAACTTGTGCCAATTATTCTTGTGTTATTTTACCAATGTCATTGCTACCTAACTTAGGGGTCATCTTGTCACCAAGAGTCACACCTTTATTATACATGCACAAAAAATTTGTTTTATATTTGTACTAACATTATGATTAACCATTGTTTATGTATTATTGTTTTTTTAGCTTCATTTATTTGTTTTTATGTGTTTAGAGTAATTTGTTTCCTACCTTTTTCCTTTGCTTTGGATTATTTACTTATTTTGATTGTTTTTTTTCACTTTGTTTGTTTTCTTTTTTTGTTTATTTTGGTTAATTTATGTTTTGTTGTTTGTTTTTATTGGTGTTTTATTTTTGTTTGTCTTTATTTTATTTATTTTTTATCTGTTTGTTTGTTTATATTTTGTTTGTCTTTTTATTTTTTTATTTTGTTCTTTATTTTTCCTTTTGTTTCTTAGTTTCAGTAAGATTATTACATTTTATTTTACAATTCAGTCTTGATTATCCATTTCAGGTACTTTAGTTGTGAATTTTTGTATTTAGTCTTATAATTGATTTATTTGATGTATTTACATTTAGGATTTGATTATCCATATTTTATTCCTAAGGTGTTTATATTTACATTTAAATTAATTCTTCCATGTTTAGGATATGAATTATCATTTTATTTATCCATAACTATCATGTATAATATCACAAGCTAAAGCAAAACCATGCTCACATGGAATTTATTATTGTAATATAATGACATCTCTCCAATCTATCAAAAACCAACCAAATACTCAAACACATGCTTGGATTCATGAATAATAAACAAGTGAAACAAATGATTTATTATGTGTTTATATAGACAAGCATATTTTAATAAGCATTCATATGAGTCATACAACATAATTAGATGATAACCAATAAATCATCTCAAATACTAGACCATATTTTTGGGCCTCCCCTAAGATTCATTTAACAACATGATTTTTAAACCTATATCCCATGCTTATTCAAACATGCATATTCAAACTCACATTTAGGCTATAAATGTGTTGTTATCCTTTGTCAGCTCATCATAAATGTATTATACATATTTTTTGCATAACCCTTGCCAATTTGTACTGTTGTGGTAAATTTTGTTTTCAACCAATTTAATGATTATAACTTTATGTGGGAAAATCATTATCTTTGCATCCTATGTTAATGATTGTAACTGACTTTAGGTAAATCATTATTTTTAAATGCTCCACCTACCCTTCTAGGATAAATGCTTGTATTCCTGATTATAACTATCTTTTGACAAATTATTGTTTCTCATTTTTTATTCATGATTATAATTGTCTTTGGGTAAATCAATATCTATCCCACCACCCTATTAGGGCATCTACCCATGCCACTTATAATCACTTTTGGGCAAACCAGTGTCACACCCTTCATTACTGATTATAACTACTTTTAGAAAAATTAGTGACTTCATTCTTATTACTATTTATAACTACCTTTGGGAAATTCAGTAATTTCACCCTCGTTACCACTAGATTGTGTCATTTTCTTCATTTTAAGGGAAATTTTGATGAATCTATTTTATGGCTCATTCCCTTAAGGGGGAATCAAGGGCTTATTGACCACCTTTTGGGGGATGAACCTTTTATATTAGCAACTTTTTCATTTTTTTTTTAAATGTTACTATGTCTATGTCTTGCAATGCCTTCTCAAATAGGGGTAAACTATAGACACTTAGTTTTGGCCACTTTCATGCCTAAACTAGCATTTAGTTTAATTTATATCAAATGACACATTTTAAACCTATAAATCACTTGAATTGCCCAATTTTATCTACAAAATGGATTAAATTACCCAAAAATGTGATGAGGCTAGCTTATTTGGTGCATTACCCTATATGCATCACTACCTAATTCAGTTCTAACCCTAGTCAAATTATGACCTAGTAATTTGACACTTTTGGTCTATCAAGATATTAGTAGAAGAATTTAAATCAGTTTCCAAAAGCCAAAAATCACCAAGCAAGACTAATTACATTGTAAATATTAATTAACTTGTCTAAACAAAAACTCTAAATCAAATTAGTGAGTTTCATTTACTAAAAAAGGAAATTTTAGCCAAATATGAAGTCAAAGGTTAAATGAGCTAATAAAATGATTTATTATCTCCTAAATATTAAATAATATGAGTCACACTCACAAATATCTAAAGTGATTTGTCATGCCTCATAAATACCTGAAACTAAGGTGTCAAGATTTCATGAGTGCCTTAACCCCACCCAGAGTTAGACTAACTCAACCTAGATTAATTTAGACTCAACCTAAGTTAGAATTTAACCTAACCTCCCTAGGGTTAGAGTTAGTTATTTGAGCTATAAATCTAAGTGTCCACACCATTTTTAAATGATTTTTTGTGTGTACGGTTATTATGCTGGAATACCTTCTTGAATCCCTTGAGATTAGTGTTATAATTCCTAATTTATACCAAGCTTCACACCAAGCCACTAGTGACTATTAGAGAGATGCTACCACAACGGAAGAGCATTGTTAAAATACTCAAATCATTATAGGCCAAGCATGAACATTCTTATTCCAACAAGTAAGCATCAAATTTGATAAGGGAGGTAAGAAATTTATATTTTATTTATTTCTATTTTATGATCTTTCGTATTATGTTATGCTCCCCCTAGTACTTAGGCAAGAGTGTTTAGTTATAGTGTATTGCTATGCTTGATATTTTCTCATTTGGAATAACAAGGGACTAATCTACATATTATTTACTCTTAGAACACCTAAGGTATAATATTTATATTTATATGCACATATATAACCATATATGTATGATCCATAGGAATATAAATCACTCATATATTTTAGGTCACAAATCCCTTAGAAGTGCTTTATGTGGCATGAGGTTAGTCCAAAATCACCTTGTTGTAAAATTTTGTTCTCAGCAACTTTAACATTTTCCATACATCAATTTAATGCATTATTAGCTAATTTTCATGTTGTATAGCCACAATAATTTTTTGAGGTTATGTCATCGACATTTACTCCTTCACAAGCTAATAAGAGAGTCATTCCTTGTAAATATACATCCAACACCCAAGGTTATACATCTAGGGCATTGAGGCACAATTTATTTGGATGGACTAAGCAATAAGAGAGATAGTTATAGTGTCAGGGGTAGTTACAAGAATAATTTATTTTGTATACTATTATGACCAATTTTATATGATTGTATGGCCCACTTTGTATGCCTATATGGCTCACTTTATATGCCTATACAATATATATTGTATGTCAATATGGCTCATTTTTTATGTCATTATGGCATAATTTAGATACAAATACATACTATCTGACACATTTATATAAATCATACATTGTTATAAATTATGTATACATATTTATTTTTTATATGTCTATATTATTATTTTTTTATGCACATATCCTTTTTTGAATTATTCATAAATGAATAAGTTTTCATAGCATGATTGTTTCAATGAATGAATAACTAATGTTTAGATTTAATGATTGTTGTTTATAAATTGTCTTAAAAATAGTATAATAATGGCATACTTGGATCAAATTGATAAGATATTTATGATGGTCTTTGTGACATGTATCTTGAAAACCAAATAATTTTAGCACATGATTTATAACTATATATAAAAATTGTAATATCATGAAGTTGCACACATAAGTCCTCCAAGCACCCCTAGAGGATTGTCTTCCAACTCATGACAAGGAATAAATAGAGGCATTCTTTTACTTTTGGGAGAAAATTTTGGTTAGTATAACAAGTAAATTTTTAAATTTATACCCAATTGATAAAGTAAATTCATAATCATGTCTATATGGGTATATAAATATAAGAATGACCGTCATCCATCCTCTTTTGACACTAAGACTCGACACTTTTAGGTTTCTGAATGCATCCCTAAAATAAAAACTTGTCATTCTTAAGGGTAAAAAATGGAATTAAATTTTTGTAGCCCTTATAGTGAAACTATGAAGGGTAGAGACAAATTGTAACTCTTACAGTTTCAAGAGGGATTCCTCTAAGCAAAACCCAAAATATTATCCTTCACTCATGATGAGAAAGAAACAATGACATATTTTCTCTCACAATGAAAAAGAAAATTTGGTAAATATAACATGTAAATTTTTAATCGTACACATAATAAATGAACTAAATTCACAGTCACATCTAGATGGGTGGATAAACACAAGAATGGCCTTCATTTTCTCTTTGTTATCCTTTAGACTCAAAAATTGTAGGTGACTAGATACATCCCTAAAGAGAAAGTTGTTGTTCTTAAGGGGAAAGGGGAAAAAACTTTACATAGCTAATAAACCCCTAAAACATTCCCTTCCACTCATAATGAGGAAGAAACGACAACATTTTTTCTCTTGCAGTGAAAACTTGCTATATGAAGCAAACGTTGGTTAGTATAACATGTAGCTTTTGAACTGCATGCCCACTCAAAAAATTGGTTTCATGATCATGTACATATTGGTGTTTAAATGAAATAATGACTTTAATTCACCATCCATCATTCCCTAGACTTGAAACATGCAGGAAACTAAATGCATCCCTTAAGATAAATTTGTCATTCTTAAGGGGGAAAATGGAACAAACTTTGTGAAACTATTATAGTGAACTCATGAGGGGTAAGGATAAATTGTAAACTCATACAATTTCATAGTGGATTCATCTAAGTAAACCTCAATGTATTATCTTCCACTAATGATAAGGAATAAACTACATCATGTTTTCTATCATAGTGAAAACTTACTTTAAGGAGCAAAAATTGGTCAATATAACACGTAAATTTTAAACTGTACATTAAATCAATGAAACATATTCATAGTCACATCCAGATGGGAGTATAAATGAAAGAAACACCCTAGAATCAAAACTTGTAGGCAATCATATGCATGCCTAAAAGAAACTTGTCATTATTGAGGAGAAAAACAAAACAAATGTTGCACATTTATTCTAGTGAAACCTAGGGGGTAGGGATGAACTGTAAGTTTTTGCAATTCATAGAGTAGTATTATAAACACCCTAAATAGGATTATATCCCATCATGATGAGAAAAAAACATTGGAATATTTTTTATTGCAATGAAAAATTAATTTAGGGATTGAAATTTGGTTAGTATAACACAAATTTTTAATAGTTCACCAAATTGATGAACCATCTTTGCAGTCATGTCTGAATGGACATACAAACACAAGAATGGACTTCATCCACCCATTTTCATCCCTAGGACTTGAAACTTGTAAGTAGTCAAAGGTATCCTTTAAGAAAATATTTTCATTCTTAAGGGTGTAAATAATAAAATTTATTATATATGATAAACTAATCAAAGATTTTATGCTTTCACAGTCCATAACATTACATTACCTTTTTCTGGAAAAACTGTGTTGATTTTTGATGCTCAATGTTTTGGATCCTCTTTCATGATCCTTCATTAGGAGAAAATATTAATGTGGAACAATAGGACCTATATATTTTTAGAATCAAGAGGAAATAGTCATTGTAAAAAGTTTTTAAATTAATAAATTTCTTGTTCTAAAAAGTTTCTAAATTATTAAATTAACCATTTTAAAAATATTCTAAAAAGAAGATTAAACTAAAAAAATATTTCACATCATAAAATAAAATAATGCTAAACCAAAATAGTTGGCACTAAATTAACACAAACAAAAACCATCAAAATACAATTCAAAATTATAATATAATTAAACCAATAAACTAATTAATTAATTAAATTAAATTAAAGAACATTAAAAACAACACAACTATATCTAAATTCTAATAATATGGAAATAAATAATTACTAGATAATTAATTATTATATTATATATTTTAACCACTAAAAACACTTGATGATAAATGAGGTCAAATCAAGATAAATAAAACAAACAACCAAAGCAATCTAAGTAAAAAAATATTAACACGTGCATGAGAGGCTTCAAAGTATGACCTATTCCATACCCTTCATCTCAATTTAAATTGGATTGGTGTTTCAAGATTTTAAGGGCCTCTCTTAACTTCTATTTTTGAAAATGATCTTCGACAGTGATGACCTTAGCCTCTTCTATATTGATAGCATGTTTAGTCTTATAAGAATGTTCAACCAAAACTTATTTCTCTTTACTTTCAAGATGAATGTATGTTGAATTCTCTTTAACTCTAGTACAAACTGACCTTCTTGTTTCTCCTATATAAAGGATGCCACAAGAGCATTGTATAATGTATACTCCACTACGGGGGTTAGGGTCTATATGGTCCATCATCAACCCTAAAGTCATACATAATATGTTCATTGGAAGGAAAGTAGAGTTAATATTTTGGCATTTTATAATTTTAGCTAACTTATTAGAAATGCCTTGAGCATAAGGTGGATAGTCCCTAGGTCATTCAATTAAGGTAACCTCAATTTTAGTTCTATTGAAATTTTCTTTTACCTATTTTATAGCTTTAGCTATTTGTTTGCCTAAAAATCTATTCAACTTGAAAACCTCTTTTAAATGACCAATTTCATCATAAATTGTATTCTTATCACATATTTTTAAATCCCTCATGATCAAAGTTTTGAGAACCCCCATTTTCTAAGATGGGTGTTGGTGGGAAGAACCATGAAGGTAAAGGTCTGTGTGTGTGCCTTTTCTATAAATCTTTCTAGCCAAAGTGCCATCATCTTTCCTTGAAATGAGGCATCTAGAAAAGGTAGACTACCTTCTGTCTCAAGTTCTTTGGTGAATTGTATGCTAGGAAAAAGGTTTTCAAGGTGGGAATGGAATTATTCTAAGCTTTACATTCCATGTTGCCAACACAAATTTGTGTCATCTACTTTCCTTCCAATGAAAAAATTATATATGAATTTAGGGTCGGTGAAGGACCATATAGACCCTAACCTCTGTAGTGGAGTATACATTATTAAATTTTCTTGTGACATCTATTACATAGGAGAAACAAGAAGGTAAATTTGTACTAGAGTTAAAGAGCATGCAATAGACATTTGTCTTGAAAGGAAAGAGAAATCAGCTCTAGATGAACATTCTTACAACATTAAACATGCTATCAATATAGAAGATGCTAAGCTCATCACTGCCAAAGATCATTTTTAGAAATAGAATTTAAGAGAGGCCCTTGAAATCTTGAAACACCTATCCAATTTAAACAGAGATGAAGGGCTTGAAATAAGTCATGCCTAGAAGCCTCTCATATACAGGAGTTAGTATTTTCTTGCCTATACTACTTTGGTTGTTTATTTTCTTTATCTTGGTTTGACCTCTTTTATCATCGAGTGTTTTTAGTGGTTAAAATCTATAATATAATAATTAATTATGTAGTAATTATTTATTGCCATATTATTAGAACGTAGATATAGTTGTGTTATTTTTAAAGTTATTTAATTTAATTTTATTAATTTTATTTATTTATTTATTATTATTATTATTTTATTGATACTCAAGGTTGAAGGGTCCCTATCCTAATGGATTTTGACTAGATATCTAACCGGTCTAGAATATAATTGGGGGCCCAGATCCCCAAGAGAATACCAATGAATGACCACAACTAGCTTGAGAATACCAATGAATGACCACAACTTGCTCAAGAATACCAATGATCAGCCTCAACTAGCCCAATATTACCATTGATCAGCCATAACCATCCCAATAATACCAAGTATCATCCACTACTAGCCCAAGAATACCAATGATCAACCACAACTAGCCTAAGATTACTTAACGATTAGCCATGTTTGACCTCTGATACTAAACTGAGATTTGAACCTAGGTGGTGCTTGGAATAACCAAGACACTTTACCAACTCACCCACATCTCATTAGTTTTATTATTATTATTTATTAATTTAATCATATTAGAAATTTGAATTTTATTTTGATGGTTTTTGTTTTTGTTAATTTAGTGCTAACTACTTTGGTTTAGCATTATTTGATTTTATGATGTGAAATATTTTTTTTGGTTTAATCTTCTTTTTATAAAAATTTAATAATAGTTAATTTCTTAGTTTATAAACTTTTAAAAAAAACTAATTTATTAATTTAGAAACTTTTTACAATGGCTATTTCTTCTTGATTTTAAGAACTAATAGGTATTATTATTCCACATTAATCTTTTCCCCTGATGAAGGATCATGAAAGAGGATCTGAAATGTTGAGCATAAAAAATCAACATAGTTTTTCCAAAAAAAGGTAATTTTATGATAAAATAGTCTTGTACACTTGACAAATATCACTCATTTCTCAACCCTTTAGTTTAATACCTTATCATTGTTGAAAAGTTGTGTTTATCATTTCAATGTGCCTAAATTATTATCCCATAGTTTGACTGCAATATTATGATCACCCAGATCACTTTTAGCCCACAATATATATAAACCCTAATTTATATCCTACTCTAGAAATTATATATTTTCAAAAACTTTCTATCCTCTTAGACACTATCATCTAGACTAGGACACTATTGATGATGTTAGTGTCCTAGATCTGATACTAATGTCCAAGCCTTAGAAATGATCATTTTTGAAAATATTTCAACATTTATAGATTATCCTATTGTCTAAATAAACCCTTCCATGATACCATTTCAAAATGTGTATTATAAATAAAAAATAAAAGGTCATTCATTATCACCTAGAAATTATCAAGCAAACACCTATCAAGCTCATAGTTAATAATTTACATAACTGAATTTTAACTCTCTATTCTTTCTTATTTTTAAATAAATCATATGAGTAGTATTATTATAATTATGATGCATTCAAAAATTATCTCATGAGCAATATTTATCAAGTTACAAGCTAGTTCACTACATGCACTCACTTATAACATATTGCACAATTATTCATACACACAAGCCTACATAAGGGGGAGATTTACATCAGTCTAAGACCCTCTTCAGAGTATATGGATATGTTTTAAATTATCATTAATAGAGGTAGATTTGATTACATATTGAGTTCTCTTGAGCCCACTAAACTACATTTTACAAGGTGGCGTGCCCAAGTTTAAGGTTCTATGGTTTTGAGCAAAATATTGATATCTAAAACCTATGCACACTATCCAAATAGAAAATATGTAAGGTGATAGTGAACCTAACAAGATGAGTTAATGGTTCCATAAAATTAATATTAATCTCTATCAAACAAAAGCATCAGATTAAGGATAGAAGTGTTGATGGTAGTGTTTAGATCCCAATAATTTGGAGTACCATTATTATTCCAATCAAAGGGAAAAGTAAGTTAAGGAATACCTAAATATAAATACTATTACTAAAAATGAAGAATAAAATTATCCAAATGAATAAAATCCTAGAATTAATATTGTAAAGGAGAACTCCTTAAAAGAATAAAACCCTAGCCCTAATAATAATATTTTAAAAGATTCTTCAAGTGAAGAAGAACCAAGGTATCAAATAGCAGAAGAAGATCCCAACATATTAAAGGATAAATTCAATACCTAACACAAGTATAAAAAATATATCTCTTATAAATCCAGCTAGATCACTTAAATCTAACCTACTTGTATCTGAAATGATACCCTAATTAATAACCTCACTAGTTCACCCCACAAACCAACTTCCACAATGATATAAACCTTTTATACATATTATACCAACACAAAATAACAACCTAAATCAATATCTAAATGACCAATATTATACACAAAAGAAACCTTGGCCTTAATTCACTCTCTGATCAACAAGGTAACATAATAATTTGATACCTAATAAATACATGTAAATATTACTCTAATTTAGATAATAACTACATGTCAATAGGTTTGTAGGCAAATTCAATGTCATGTTTTGACCTTTAATGTTGAGTCTAAAATTTTATATCAATGTCAAAAAAAATTGTGGCATAATACCAAGCTCAAGGTTCAAATATAACAAAGTCTAAATGATGACGTAAACTAAATATGGTTGATAAGTCAATAGTTGGTCGACATAGTGATGGTTGTCAACTAGTTTTAAGTTAAATTTATAAATCTATTTTAGTTAGCTAATGGTGATAACAATATCACTGTGATAGCCTTTGGTATTCCACATCAGTATGTCTATTATTAGTAATAATTCCATGCTCATAAACTAGTCTAAACAATTATGCAATAAGTAAGATGCATCATTTATATAATAATTATAAGTGTTCAATAAATAGATATAAAGTATAAGCATACAATCACTCAATCATAATTCTAAGCATGTAAAATGTCAAAGCACACAATATGATATACTATAATGTACATTAAAGAGTGAATAGTAAAAAATATTTCTACAACATTCTATTTACTCTTCCCAAGTGGCATATGGTTGACAATTTTGGATTCAATGTTAGGTATAATTTATTTCACTTGCATTCACATCTTTATCCTGCATTCCATCATTAGAGAATCTATCTAACTCTCTCTAATGATACCCTCCCTTTTACTAAGGTAGAAACCTATGTTTCAATCATGCTCCCCATAATAAAATTAGTTAGACCATTTTAAATTATCAAAACCATATTATAATCATAAGAAAAATAAACATAAAATCCATCTAAAATTAATCAATTCAAATTCCATAAAAGTAAAAAATGCATTCCATTAACCAATCATCATTATTCCACCTATTTAATAAAATCAACTGCAGTCAATATCTGACATTAATCACAATCAAAATGCATTAAAAAAGTAATGATTAAACCTAACAAATCCACTTACTAGTCCATAACCTAAAATCCACATAGTTAACTAGTCATATGTTAGAACTTAACATTAAATGCACTAATTAATTATATTTATTGTGTTATGGACAATGGGATGCGAGAGTCTTGATGTGGTTTTCTTTATTAGCACTAAGATGTCTATCAAGGAATTTTTATCATTAAAAAATAAATCTTGACACTCCTGGGATGCCCTGAGGTTTGACATAAATGAAGATTATGGTGGCTTGGGTATTCTTTAGAATCCTTGTACTTTTAAATGCTCACAGGTTTTTACAAACATAAATTGGATTTATGCTGATGTTTTTGGATTTGATGATGATATTCAAATCCAGATGATCAATGTTTATGGGTCAAATTTTATCGTGTTAAAGAAGAAGAACTTGGGATAAACTCATTATTTTCTAATCCTAAATTTGCATCACAAAATCATCTTTGGGGGAGACCTTAATGTTGTTATTTATTTACATGAGAAAATGCTAGCTGCCAATAAAAATCAATCCCATAAGGACTATCTAACATTTTAAACTAGTTGTAATCTATTTGATCTCCCACCAAAACAAGGTTATTACTCTTGGATTAATAGATGGATGGAGTTATGTAACATTGCTAATTAAATATGTCATTTCTTTATCTTTGAGTCTTGGTTGGAGGCATCTTAGATCTTAGAATCTCGTATCTTGAAGGTCTTGTAATCGTATCCTTCACTCATTCAAATGGATATAACTACTGATTGTGCCCCCTTCACTGCCCACTCAGATTTGAGAAAATGTGGCTTCGAGATGAATCATTCCCATATTTGGTCAAGAATGTGTGGAAGACATGCCCACCTAACCACAACTCAAAATCCTATTTCTTTATGATGAAACTTAAATTTATAAGGATTTTACTCAATTATTGGAACCATAATCAATTCAAGAACATAATCATTCAAAATTAGCAAATGGAAGACTCTTTGTCATTTCTCAATGATGTTATACAATTGACTAGCCTCATTGATCTTCTCTTTGCACAAGTGAAGTCTCTTATTTGATCTATGGGGGAAATATATGCATGGGAAAAAAGTCTTATAAAAATTGAAATCCCATGAGAACTAGCTTGAAACAAGGGAAAAAATAAAAAAATCACAAGTCTACAATCTCCCACTGATAGGGTAATAGATTGAGTAAAATTTACTTCTCATATAATACTCTTATGGACTCTCTGGAAGCCATTTCAATAGGGGCTCCATCCTTATTCTAAGACTTTCTCTACCAAGTTCAAATTGTTCCATTTTCATCAATGAATTTATTTATCTTGAGGGTGCCCTTTATTATTAGTATATAATATAGAAAGAATTTGTTATCTCCTTTCTCCCTAGAGGAAATCAAATCCACTATTTTTACAATAAGTATAGAGAAATATTTGGGTCCGAAATGTCTCCTGAAATATTTTATCTATGCTTTTGGGACCCATTGGGTTAGGAGGTTTTTATTGTGGATAATGAGGCCTAAAGGTCTAATTAACTTATCAAGGATATAATTTTTACCTTCATTTATCTCATTCTTAAAAACTAGTAGTCTCTACCTTCTCAGACCTTAGAGCTATCTTTCTTTGGAAAACTCCCTATAAAATCCTTACCAAGACTTTGATAGAAAGGCTAAATATACTCCTACCTAGGCTCATCTCCTCATAGGAAGGAGGCTTCATTCATGTTAATTAAATTCTCATTGGTATGGGTATGTCTCATAAATCTCTCCACACCCTCCTGGTCTACAACTCCAAAGGAATAGCAATGAAATCAGATATTAGTAAATCCTTTGATATATTAGATTGGCTCTTCCTTTAGTAAATCTTGATATTTTTTTGTTTCTTGCCTACATGATGTGATCTAATTGAGTGTTTGTTATCCTTATCCAAATTTTTGATCTTGGTCAATGGAATCCCAACATGATTATTTTGCATCTCTCGAGGCCTTCATTAAGGAGATCATATTTCACCCTATCTCTTTACCTTAATGATAGAGGTTCTCTATCAGGCCCTCTAATTATCACTCTCTATGGATAACTTCAAGGCCTAAATTTGGATCTAGGTGACCCTTTTATATATCACCTTCTCTTCATTGATGACACTTTCTATTTTAGTTTTGCAACCAAATAAAAAGTTAAAAACCTCAATACATTTCTAGATGATTACACTTTCTCCTAGTTTTTACAATCAAAGATGAAGCTATAAACCTAGAGACATCATTAGATTATTAAAATATAATATCTTAGAAAATTATTAATGTAGATAAGTCTAAGGTATGTTTGCTCAATAGGTTCTATAAATTATTCTTAGCTTTCAAATCAGCACACTCCCTATATACACATAATATTTTTAAACTTATATCACTTACTGATATTTTGTATCTTGTAGGAACCCATCGAGTCTCAATCTATCTGAGTGAATGCCCTAAAGGGTGCATTGGGAAAGGGGTGGGCAAACCATTGGTGCTTCATAGGATTATTGTCCCTTTTTCCACTTGTTATCTACACACTTGTCTCCTAAAAACCTTGTCCTTAAGATTTTTCTTCTCTATTGACATACTCCAGTCATTTTTGTACCTTTTATCCTCATTTTCCTAACCTTATCCCCCTTTTGACTATCATCTACACTAGGTCAACCATGTACAGTTTTGAGTAAAATTCACTTAAGTTCTAGGTTGAATCTTGGCTGGCCTAGCCCATGACCTAGTAAATTTTTGTCCTTAATTGTACTAGATTGACTGAGTCAACCTTGTTGGAAAAAACTTTTGGAAGGGATTAAGGTTAAATCTAAATATATATACAAGATCATTTTGTCATTATTTAGAGAAGAAAAGAAGTAAGAGCTACTGTGTATTTACTTATCTAACATTCTACTTGAGGAGCAAGCTTAGGGTTTCATAATTTATGTATAGATACAGATCTTGTCTTGTGGAGAAGTATTTTGGATGCATTAATAGGTTTGTAGCCTAGATAAAATTTGTCTTTGTCATCCTTACACCACAATAACCTCTTGCAAAGCACCTTGGCCAAGGGAGTTATTGATGCTTGATGGGTTCATATTCAAAGGTAAGTATTCCTAACTTTTTTCGTCCTTTGTAAGATTAGATAGATGTGATTTTTTACTTCTCTTCCATGCATTAGGATTTTGCATACATTGATGTGAGTATATGTCTTCTATGCATGTTTGCTAGTTTATTATTTCTAACCCCCACTTTGGGCCACAATCTTTGATGAGTAATAGATTAGATTTTTTTTACTTATTATTAGTTTAGTGATATATCAAAACATAGGAATCCCTTAGGTTTATTACGTGATTGTGCTTGATTGGAGGTTTTAGAATTGTGTATTGTGATAAGAGATCCCCTAATCAAATCTAGCAGATCCCCATATTGGTCATGTTCCTAATGATCTAATGTGTCCCCAGTCAGAAGTGTATGGTATGATCTATCTTCTCCAAGTTAGGATTGATTTATAGACATAATGTATTTTTGATTGCATACATTCTACTGAACTCGATGTGAATCTAACCCTTGCAGGTTTTATTTCACATTTTTCATTATTTCATTTTTTTATTTTTATATATTTGTGATACAGGGTCAATCGTGTCAACTTATATCTAACTTATGTGTGTAAGTTTAACACACAGTTGCATCAATATGATTATAATGTTATATATGTGCAATTTTTTTCATTAGGTACAGGCTATTAGGTTGATTCTATCGATGTTATACGTTTTCAGACATCTAGATTATGCTACTAGGTTGAACCTATCAACTTTATACATTTCCAAATTTCCAAAAAACATACTAGGTTGACTCTATCGACATAATACATTTTATAGGATTTTAGCAAATAAGGAACTACATAACTAGGTTGACCTAGTCGACATAATTGGTAGAATGTACAAGAGTAAATTAGGGTATTTCAATAGCATTCTCATTTTCCTCTGCATCCTCTAACCCACCAAGGTTCCTTTATATCCTTCTTTATCATTTATTTTACTCCTTATAGTTCTATTTTTCATAGTTTGTTTTCTTTAAAACTGACCATGTATAATCAACTAGGTCAACCCTTTTGATGTAGTTCTATATTATGTATTATGTCTAGAAAACTAGGTAGACACTATCAATGTAATTATTTTTTAAACCCTTTCTTCCATAGTATACAAATGACATTATTGACCCTATTTTATATTCTTTTCATACATTATCATCAAAATCAACACTGTACTATGTTTCAAATTTAGAATTAACACTTATATGCTAGTAATTAGCTCACAATTTCATTTCTTATTGATTGCATGCTTAGAATAGATTACATAGTCTAATTAGGTGGTTTTTAAATATACCATTTATTTTAAATATTTTCTCTTTTATTCACACACTACCAAATCATAAAATATTAAAATGCATTTTAATAATTATCTACCCAAGGCCTACCTACTTGGATTTCATCATCAAGGGGGAAGCTGACTTGGTTTTTTGGTCAAGTATAAAAATGTGATTAATGGTATATTTTGGATAATCACCCGACACCCTTATCACTATAATGTGTGAATTGAGGGGGTAGGACCCAATACTAAGCCAATACGATTACCAATATAGATCCTTTTCAGCCCAAATGTCCTGAAATCATCCTTAGATTTCTTTATAGTTCCTTAATTATATCCAACTTCCTATCACATCTAAAATCATATTCTAATAATCTAATAACATTTAATATGACCAATTAGTTAGCTTTTAATTTCCAATTTTATTACTTGTTCTTTGATCAATTGTATGTTGTATTGCAAAACTTGAATTAGCAATGTTGGTGCAAGGTTTTGTGATTTGTGCCTCAATTGGATCAACCTCATTGATCCAATTGATTGTGTTTTCCCTTTCATTTATTTATTTCAAAAATACTTGTAAAAAAAATTCTATTTTAGTACAAGTCATTCTACTCAACACAGTGTCTTATAGGCTATCTGTTTTTCCCTACTATACTAGGTTGACTCTGTACACTTTTTTAGCCCTTTTTCCTACACTAGGTCAATTATATTGACTCTATAATTTTTTAGCCTCTATTTCCTATACTAGGTTGATTTTTTTGACACTGTACACTTTATTAGCCTCTATTTCCTATACTAGGTTGATTCTATTGAATCTATACACTTTTTTAGCCTTTATTTTGAGTACTAGGTCAAATCTCTTGACTCTATACACTTTTTCAACCTATGTTTCTAGTACTAGGTTAACCCTATTGAATTTTTACATTTTTCAAACCCTATTTTCTATACTAGGTCGAACCTATTAATTCTACATAGTTTTTAGACCCTATTTTATGTACTAGGTCAACCCAATTGACTCTATATAGTTTTTTGTCACTCTCTACTTCCTTATTTTTGCATCTCTCTTGCCTTTTTTATTCCTTCCCCATCATCATGAACATTCTATTTGAATATAACACTAAGTTAAATTCAATAGATATGATGAGTTTTACCAACTCTCATAGGATCTCTCATAAGCAGAGTAGGGACCTCTCCTAAATGAGGTTAATTTTCATATAACCACTTGAAAAACAAACTATGGGACCCATCCTCATTCCTCTTCACTAAAAAATCCTCTCTTCTCACTTGAAGATCAACCCAAGTTAGAGTATACCCTTGAAATGCTCTTCTTTATCTCTAAATTTCCTCAACATCAAGGAAATGATCCTTTTACCATTTACCATCTCTTGATTAGTGGTCAAGATAAAGAGCTTCATTCACCTTCTCCCACATTCTCACATGGATTTGGGGTTACTATTTTCTTTGATTCTCAACCTCTTCCCTCGATTATGACCCCTTCTCATACCATGACCTCTTCTTCTTTAACTTATTCTACCTCTATGCCTAGTATCTCTACTAACATGGTAGGTTCTACATCTAGTTGGCCTCTTCTAAGACCCATTCTCCTCAACTCTTCCATTAGTGCATTGTTTGTTACCCAAGGTAATCATGCTTCTAGTTCTTCCTCTTCTCGTCCCTTCACTAGTTCATCTATTACCAAATAAGCATATTTTTCCATTAGTACCTCACATTCTAACAGTTCCTCTCAAGCTCCTATCAACACTAATAGTGGTACCCAAGCCACTACTACAAACTCTAATGCTTTAAATAATCCTAACAATGCCAATCAAACCCATCAACTTTTATTACAAATGCTTAATCAAATGAATAATTTTCAAGCTCATAATATAAATAAAATGATGAGAATGAAAAATCGCATTTTCCATCTTCAAACTCACCCTCAAATAACTCCTTGGGGCACACATAATCAAAATGTTCCCCCACCTCCTCTTTGAGATTCCCATGGTAATCTAATTCCTCAACCTCCTCTTGTCAACAAGATAATTAAATGTTTTCAAAATGAGCCTCTTACAACTCAAATTGATAATATTTATATAAGAGGTATCACCCCTACCATTTCTTATAATGGATCAACTAATCCTACTCTTCATATAAAAACATTTGGAAATATATATAAATATTAGGTCAAATTGAATACCTTTGATGCTACCAAGATCTTATCCAAAACCCTCATAGGTGATGCTTTAGATTGGTACAACCAACTTAAAACTCATTATATTACTAGTATAGAGGATTTAGTAAATGCTCTAGTCTAAGAGTTCCAAACTAGTGATCTTTCTAAGAATACTTTGGCCCATTTTATCAATTATAAGTAACTTGAAAATGAAACTTCCAAAGCTTTTGTTAAAAGGTGGAAAATATTGTCCAAAAAATGTGAACATAACATGGTTGATGATAAACTTTTCCATCTCTTTACTAAATGCTCTTTTTCCCAAGTTTTAATATCAGGTCCACACTCTCTCTCCACATACTTTAGAGGAGGCCATTGACCAATCAAAATGTCAATATGTCCTTATGTATCAATTCAAACCACCCTAACTTTCTATGGGTACTCATATCTTACTTAAAAATAAGAATCATCATGCTACCAATGATGGTATCATGAACTCTTATGATATCATTCACACTATTCAAGTTATTGTTCCTAACCAATATTTGGAACCATCTATCTCTTCTCAACAATACACCAATCCTCATTTTTATTCACCTAATAACATCAATGTTCACAAACCTTTATCCTCAGCTAAATTACTAAAATGTCTACCTAGGCATCTACCATTAGAACTTGATCCCACTCATCCTATGAAATCTTGGTATGATCCCAACAAATTTTGTTTATTTCATGCTATTTGGGGTCATTCTCATGAGACCTATAGTAAACTTCATAATTTAGCTATGGATTTTCTTCGTGGTCATAATTTTGAACATGATTCTATCACTTGTAAATTCCAACAAGTCTATGACATTGATTTTAAAGCTCATGAAATAAATACTAAATCTCGAGCCTTGAGTCAAGATAATGCTCATTTGTCTATCTATAAAGCCGTCTTCCAAATCACCAAGATAACCAAGACCATCCCACCCCTTCCACAAGCAATTTATAAAGTCTTGCTGACCTAAATCTTAAATATAATGTTGTTAATATGACTAATATGTGAAGGCTGGTTTCTTTCATTGATCCTCAACCTGTCTACACTCTTCTATTGTCCTGCACATTTCATGTTATCCAAGACTCTTCTACAACTCACTCAAATGAGTTAGGGAAAGATGACCTTATAAATTTTGATGACCCAATTCCCACTCCTCCCTTGAATAACACTTCCCACTCTATTTCTACCATCCCTCCATATTCTTCACCTAACACTAATGACACTCAAGCCTCTATTAAAACTTCTTCTAATGCTTCTTAAAACCAACTTGCACCAACTCCTTCATCTTATCAACATAGTTTATAACCTTGTTCTAAACCTTCTCCTTCTTATCAACATAAATTCATATGTACTTCGGATCCTCCTTTCATGGACCTCCTTCAACACTATTCACCTATTTATAAAAACCTTATTATGGATTATGATGAATGGGATCCCATCATGGAACTCATTAATCTCCCATCCCAAATTTCATTTCTTGAGCTTAAAAGGAACTCTCCATGTCATCAAAACTATCTTATGCAACTCTTGTTCAAAATGAACATCCCTCGTCCTCCCTTAGTAGGATGTGAAGCAACCTTATCTAAATCTAAAGGTAGTATATTACAATAATGTGAAGAAATGTCCATCCATGTTGAAAAAATAATAGACACTTCTCTTTCCTTAAAATTTCCCATTATTTCTATGTTTCTCGATGAGATTCTACTTCATTCAAATGATTCTCCTCTATTTATTAGTGTCTAAATTTATAATATCCAAGTCAATCATGCCTTGATTTATGAAGGTTACATCACCTGTGTTACCTCTCTTAATTTTATCAAAACCCTTGGATATTCTAAATGAAATCTCAAATCCACATGTAGCACATGTCAAGGCTATGATAAAATTCAAATGCCTCCTTTAGGTTATGTGTAACTTCCCATTAACATCTCACCTGTCACTATTTATGTGAAGGTGATGATCTTTAACTTTCCTCTATATTATAACATTTTTCTTGGTAGGCCATGGACTCACCATATGAGAACAGTTTCTTCTTGTGCCTACCAATGTATTAAATCCCCTCATAATGAAACCATATATAGGATTCAAGGTGACACTAATCCTTAGAATTTTTAATAATTCCAAGATTTTGGTGTCTTCAAGATTTCTACTCTTGAACCTTTGCCCAATATTCCATTCTATGAATCTCAATGATTCAACTTTCCTATCAATTCCACTCAAGGTTACAATGGTCATCCTAAACTCATTGGGACTATTCCATAACATCCTAGATTCTAATGATTATAAGCCTAATGATATCAATCTAAAGATTAAAAATTTTGATCTCTCACCTCATCTCATCTCTCAAATTCCTACTTCTTTATAGCCTCATTCTCACAAACCACCTTGTCATGACATCCCCATTATCTTGACTTGTACTTGGCATTCCATTAATCACACTTCATCAGATGACAATGTCATCCCAACCTATGTCATTGATCTTCATACGCCTGATTATGATGATGGTTATACCTTAGATGATTCATTCTTAGGTGGTCTTGTTTAGGCTCATGATGCTGAGATTATTGGTTATCATTCCTCTTTACTTCAATATTTTAGTACATCTTCTCATATTATATCATATATAGTTCCTAATTTTAGAATTTGTATTCTTTATTTCAAGTTAGAGACAATGTAGACACCTCCAATTTCTGAAAAACCTTATAGGAGTATGCTTATGGATCATGATATGACTGGTCTCTATCACTTTGCCAGGTACCAGGATCCCTATATCTTACTTGTCCCCAAGATGCATGTAACTCTCCTTCAACTTTATATAGACCCCACCCCTCCCTCAATATAGCCTATTGGTTGAATATTTTGTCGATCAACGTACTGATAAACAAAATAGGTCTGATCAGCCAAAGTAAGAAGATTAGTCATTCAAATGTGTAGGTTTACCACATCAGAAAGACATTGATCTCTCCTTTCATCAAGGGGAGGTTCCCTGTAGGTATGCTATATATATATAAACAAAAAATAATACTCATGGGTAGGACAAACCATCCATCTCTCTTTTTTCATAGATGATGCATGTGGATCAAAGGAAAAACTCAAGGGAAATGACAGACAGTACTCCTCTTCTTTCAAAAGTACTATTTAGCAAACCACAAGAATACTCCTAGTAGTAATAACAAAATGTAGCAAAGGATGTAATAACCAGCAAATCGAGATGCAGCACAAAGTCTTCACCTGGATTGTTCAAGAGTAAGATACGAAGGATAATGAGGGCACAAAGTCGCCCCAGGGTCCTTTACATAGAAATGAAAAGAAAACACACTAAAGGCAATTATGGGGGCATAAAGTCTCTCCACAGTTGACTCTTTAGGACACCTTCTTGACTGTTGTCACTAATTTTGCTTGTTGAATTAAAGGAACAAAAAATATATTGAAGAAAAAGACATAAAAATAGTTTCCTCAATAACAAAGATATTATAGCACAATGTCTAAAAAACCATTTGCTTTCTTATTCCAATAACAAAAGATGATCAGCAATCTAAGCTCAAAGTCTCAGTAATGCCTTACAATTTGGGCAGAGTTTCATTTTAATTGTCCAAAAAAGAGATCCCCTATTACAATAGAAGAGAGTCTGTTATATAGCCTCTTCAAGGACTCAAGAACAATAATACATCATTTTGCGTTAGAAACTGTTAAGAAGACATGCTAGAACTTAGGGGTGTTTTACCCATTTGATTTTATCAATGCAAGGAAAAAAGTCACGCTTATTAAAAGTTTGCAACTTTCAATGTCCACCTGGTGATCTAATCTTATCTTCATCATTCCTCCTTTTCTGCTTAATTGGATCGGGTCCTGGATTTAGTTTGCTATTTTTTTCCTTCCCCACTTTCTACTAGTCTTGGCCTTGAAATTTGTGAATGTATTCTGGTTTGTATGTTTAAAGGATCAATGGCTAGTTCACTATGTTGAATTTGACATTTTCGGGCGCGTCATTCCTTTGTCCTCTTTCATCTCTTTTATTTGGCACTTTCTAGATTGAAATTTCCCTTTCAAGCCTTAAAAAATGACCTATTTTAAGTTGGGAAGAGCCTCCCACAAGGGTATCTACCCTTCGGGTAGTCTTTGAATGGTCTTCGGGCTTCTTCCGGAAACTCTTTCAACTTTGGCAATGAACCAACTATTGAACCATTTCATTGAACCAAAGCTTTGAACCAAGGCTTTGAACCTCTTGTTGAACTTGCCTTTGAACCATGTGTTTAAACTAACCATTGAACCAAGTTTTGGTTCAACAGTTCAAACAAAGCCTTGAATTGATTGACAAATTATTTGATTGAACCAAAGGATGAACCAAAGCGTTAAACCGAGACATTGAACCATTCCTTTGATTGAACCCACCGTTGAACTGAAAGCATTGAACTGATTAAACCTGGAACTCGTTGAACTTATATAAATGAGCCTATTTGTAGAGTCTGTAGAAACCAAGTCTGTAGATTTCAACCTATAAAAGCCCATTGAACTTGACCTGCTGAGTCCATAGACTTTCAAGAAGCTTGAAAAATGAGGAATGTGAATGCCCAAGACAAATTTTGAAAAGGGAAGAGACAATTTTGGTCTGTAAGACCAAAATAGTTCAAATGTTGTCCCAAAAATGAGTGATATTTTTGGGGGACAACAACTGGCTCCAGTTGGGGAACTTCTGTCAATTACAAAAAGAATTAAAAGGATTAGAATCTAGAATCTCCAGTGTCTTCATGTGTATCATTGGGTTATGAAGTCATGCTACCCAAAAATGAAAGGAATCAAAAATGAAAACAAACAAAACAAAATAGAATTAAAAACTATACAAATATACATATGCAATGATCTAATACTTCAAGAGTTGAAGTGTTTCAGATGCTACCCATTGTGAGGCAGAGAAAAGAGTGTGCCATCTTGATATTTTAGTAGAAATTTGTTTTCACCAATGTACTGATGAATTATAAATGGGCCTCTCCAAAGGGAGTCAAACTTTCCATGCATCCCCTTTGGTTCTCTCCTTTTGTCCCACAGCAGGACTTGATCTCCAATCTAGAAATCATGATTTCTGGCCTTCTAGTCAAAGAGTTTCTTTACTAGACTTTGATGAGCAGCAATTCTATCTACCACCATGGTTCTCTGTTCCTCTAGCTCAGTCAGGCACATGATTCTTTTATCAAGAGAGCTTTCATATGTATGATCTTCAATTGCCTTTGCCAATTTCAAGGCTGGCAATTTTAAGGTGATTGGTATTTCAACATTGATACCATAAAGAAGTTGAAAAGGAGACATACCAATTGCCCTCTTTGGTGTGATTATGTCTACCCACAGAGCATCAACCAATGCTTTATGCCATGTTCTTTGATTGTCATCTACCAACTTCTTGATAATAGTTACCAAATTCTTATTGTTGGATTCAGCTTGTCCATTCCCTTATGAAAAATAATCAAAAGAGTGAGAGAGTGTAATTCCATAATGGAAACAAAATTGTGTAATTTCCAGAAAGGTGAAACAAGCTGCATTATCAGTAACAATTTTGATTAGAACTCCAAACCTGGAAAGGATATTCTCTTTGAGGAAGTTGCATACAACTTCTGAAGTAGCATGCTTAGTTGGGATTACTTCTACCCACTTGGTGAAATAGTTAGTTGCTGTAAGGACATAATCATGTCCAACACTTGAAGATGGGTTTATGGTCCCAATAAAATCAAGTCCCCATTATTGGAAAGGTTATTCTATGATCACTGGCTTGAGAGGCACATCAACTAACTTGGCTCTTCCAACAAATTGCTGACAGAGTTCACATTTCCTCACCCACTTATGTGCATCTTGGAAAAGAGTTGGCTAGTAATACCTGGCTCATAGAATCTTGTGAGCAGTCACAGGAGCAAAAAAATGTCCTCCACAAGCTAGATTATGGAAAGATTTCAAAAGTTGTCTTTGTTTCTCTTTTTCTACACAGCGAAGGAATACTCCATCTATGCTTCTCTTGTACAAGTCGTTGTCCCACAGGATAAAATTGGCAGCTTTCAACTTGATAGTCTTCCTTTCTTTGTAAGACAAATGAGCAGGACATTCACCATAAGTAAGGAAATGAGCAATACTTGAATACCACTCATTGGTAGTAGAGACAAAAAGGACTGTTGGTGTCTCTTCCACTTTAGTTTCTTCACATTGTGTGTCTTTTGGCTTATTGTCAGCAATTAATTAGCATAGGTCGTTACCCCTGATTAGCTTTGTCATCTTGATTTCTAGATCAAACTCTTGGATCTTTGCAATCTAATTACCTCTTTTCATGCCAAACTCCTGCTGAGTTAATATAGACTTGACTGTAGTGTCAAAAACTAAGGCAGTAGTGTGTGAATTTAGAATATAGAAGCGGAAATGTTTGACTACTTTTACCAAGGCATAAGCATGCTTTTCTATATTTGAATACTTCATCTCATGGGTTTTGAGAGGGCAACTCATGAAAGAGATAGGAGATTCCATACCCTCCTTATCCTATTGAATAAGAATTGTTGAAAGAGTATTTTTAGATGCATAGCTGTATATAATGTAATTTTTGTTGTAATCTAGACAAACCAATGTAGGGGCATGAGCAATGGCAGTTTTGATATCCTGAAATGCTGATTTACTTTCTTTAGTCCAGCTGAAGATGGTCTTCCCTTTCATCATGTTCACAATGTGTCTAGTCTTCTCAGCAAATTTGGGGATGAATCTACGTAAGAAATTCACCTTTTCAAAGAAAGAATGAATAACATTCTTACTTGTAGGCAAATTAAGCTCTTGAATAGACTTTACTCTATCTGAGTCAATCTTTATGCCTTCTTTGGACACAATGTGTCCAAGGAGTTTCCCCTCTGTTACTCCAAAAATAGACTTTTTAGGATTTAAGGAAATACCATTTTGGTGGTGTACATGATCAGATCGATACTTTGAAAAGACAGTCAAATCATCAAGGTATACCACTATGAATTTACCAATCTCATCTTTGAAAGCCAGATCCATAGCTCTCTAAAAAGTAGCACCAGCATTTATTAGACCAAAAGGCATTCTCCTATATGCAAATGTACCCCAAGGCGTGGTGAATGCAGTCTTGTGTTGGTCTACTTCACCAGCTTCAACTTGATTATAACCTGAGAAGCCATCCAACTTTGATAACATCTCTACACTTGTCACTGTTTGAAGCATTTGATCCATAATTGGGAAAGGATAATTATCCTTAAAAGATGCTTGATTAACATTTTTGAAATCTACACAAATGTGAATTTCACCATTCTTCTTCCTTACAGGTACTACATTTGTAATCCATATAGAATGATGGATTGGGAAGATGATTCTAGCATTTAACATCTTTTGTATCTCAGAAAAAATAGTACCTAATATTTTTGGATTATACTATCTGGATTTTTACTTGTATGGCATTGAGTCAGCCTTGAGAGGAATGTTATGGCAGATTTCATCTGGTCTGAGAGACTTCAAGTATTCATAAGAATATTCTAAGACATCCATGTATTGATAGAGTAAAGAGGTGAACTTGAATCTTTCTTCAGAGGTACAACACTTACCAATATTGATCATCTTTGGATTTTCTTCAGTAGACAAATTCACTTGATCAAATCTTTGAGAGAAACTCCAGTTTGTTTGTTCTTGTTTAATGAATTTATCATGTTTGTCAAACAACTTTTCAAGAGAAACCATGCCTTTGGGAATTTTGTTTCCTTTCAGCTGCAAGAATTCTTCATTTATATCTGGGCTAGATTCAGACACAGATTCATTCTTCTGAAGTTCACTGCCTTCAAAACATAGTTGTTCAAAATTATCTTTTCATTCTAGGAAGGCAATGATTTGATGATCATCATTAAATACTTGCCAATGATCAACATTTTCAGGAACACTTGGTTTATAGACCAGCTCAATGGTATACCTATCTTCTTTAAAATCTGAATGAGGAACTAAAAGAGTTCCTGAAATAGCAAGTGCATCAGCTCTATCATTAGACTCTCTAGGTATGGCAGAAATGTTGAAAGCATCAAAACTTTTAATTTGGTCCCAAACCAAGTTATGGTAGTGGTGTAATCTTTCATTCTTAGTTTGGTATAAGTTCCTCACTTGACAAACTATTAATTCAACATCTCCTTTGGCATGAAGAAACTTGATGCCTTTTTTTTTAACAGCCTTCAGCAAAAGAGATTCATATTTAGCTATAGTATTAGTGTTACTAAACTATAATTTATAACATGAAGGGAACATATTTCCTTGAAGAGATATCAAAACAATCCCATCTCCTAAATTGGTAGAGGAACAACTGCCATCAAATTCCAAAGTCTATATTTCATCTGATACTGACTTTTCTTTAGACTTTCCTTGATAAAAAATGGAGAATCCTTCTTGGTCTATACTGCAGCCTACCAATTTTTTTGATATTCTTGTTGAACTAATTTTTGAGGTGATACTTTCAGGTGTTTCATTCCCTTTATCTGTAGATAGAAAATAGTTACCCATACCTGTAGATTCAAAAAGAATTTGAGCTTCAGGGGCTGATGTCTGAGTGACCACATATTTTGCTTCTTTTTTAGGGAGCAATCTCTTCATCACGCCTTGGATAGGGATCCTTGACTCAGATAGATCCATGCTTAATTCTCCTCCCACATCCTTGCAAAAATTTCATCCAAGCAAAATGCCATAAGATGTTGGGACGTCAACCACCAAGATAGTCATCTTGATTCTCTTGTCTGGGAAGGCTGCAAATGCAAATTAGGCATCTTTGATTTGCCCTAGCAATGGTACTTGCTTATTCTCCATGGAGAAACATCTCCCAAATGTCTTGGTCAGTGTGAGACTAAGGGATTTGGCCACTTTAACAAGCATAACATTGTCTAAAGCTCCAGAATTAATGATGCAATTATTCAGCTAATGTCCATTTATTAGCAATGAGACATAAAAAGGTTCAGTCCTACTAGGAGCAGCAGGGGGAGCAGTGACAAGGTTGTTCTTGGTGGGTGCATTTTTGGTAGCATCATGTGTCACTTTGGGAATCATTCATTCAATAGGTATGTTTTGGTTTTTAACAAATTGAACCAGTCTATCTAATTGCTTAGGATGGGACTACAAAAATTCAAATTTAGACATTTGAATTTTGGTTCTCTTTATATGGTTAATGATATAAAATGTCTGGAATGAGCTAGGAGTAGAGGATGGGAGTTCATCCTTTTGATTTTTTAAATGGGGAGGATTGGACTGTGAAATTGAAGTAAAAGGCGTAGGGGCATTTGGGGTACTTACCTTTCTTGAAACCACCAGGTCCTTTGGTTGGAAAGGAAGAGTGGATCCCCACTTAGCAATTGAAATTGTTGGTTGAGGTCACTCCTCTGCTTTCTCTTTATCAGCTTGTTGAGCTGATTGATTCTTAGACCAGGTGAATATAACATATGACCCCTCAGCTGCATGGCCTTCACTTCTAGTTCATCTTGATAGTTTAGGAAACCAATATGGGAGTCGCTAGCTAATTCTTCTTCTTCCTTAGTGAAGAGATTAGCATCATCTTTAGGATTTAACTCGGATTAGAATGAAAAATTTTCTTCAGCTTCAAGATATCCAACTATCGAGTTATTTGGAGGTGCTTCAAGTGCAAAATTCCTCTATGGGGGAGGAAGGCAATTTTGTTGTCCCTGATTCTTGGCAGCATTGCCTTGGTACATCTAATTCTGGAATGTCCTCTTGGACATATCTCTGTATGTAGGAGCAGATGACATCCCTTGCGCCATTTGCTTTCTGAGAGCTAGCATTTCATTTGCTAGCTTTTGTACCATTGGGTCAGTAGTGACTGTAGGGGAGTACTCAGAAGATGAAGAGGATTTACCTTTATTAGGGTCTCTCCTTATCTTTCTTGCCAAAATAAGGTCATCTTCTACCTCAGTAGCCAAGTCCTGAGCAGTAGCAAGATCTATGTGTTTGGCCCATCTCAGCAAGAAACTCACTTCAGGTAGTTGTGAGTTAATGAAGAAGCATTTAAGGTTCTGAGGTGTCAGCTCGGTGACCATAAGAATCATGTGCCTCAGCTTGTCGAACCTGGCAATAAAATTCCTCATAGGCTCATGAGGCTATTTCTTCATCTGAGTGAGCTCGGCCAGCAAGGCATGTGCATCTTCTACAGGCTTGAACCTGGCTTCAAATTTGTCTTTCAGAGTGTCCCAATTAGTCACTGACCCAGTCTGCAGGTGGTAGAACTAGTCTATAGTAGCACCTTGTAGTGTCTCCATGAATAGCCTGACCGCTATGTCTTCAAATTCCACCCCTATTACACCACAAGCTATGTTGAAAGCTATAATATGTTCATCATAATGAACCTTCCCATCACTGAAGAATTTGGGGAAATTCTTCCTTGAACTACATGGAAGCTTATTAAGAGGTGGAGTCAAATTCAAGGGACCAAAAGAATTACCCCAGGGTCCTTGAGCCATGATTTGATTATGCAAAAGTGGGATCACTAATCCAGGTGGAGTGTGGGTAGGCAAGGCTCGACCAACAGTTCATCCAAGGTGAGATTGTGGAGGAAATAACTCAAAATTACTCTACTACACCAACTCAAAAGTAGGGTCAACAACACCTTGGGATTTTTGGCCTCCGGTATAATGTGGAGCTACCAGATTGTAGAATAAAAATTGGAAAAGAGTAGGATCTGCTTCAGCTTGAAGTTTGAGACTTCAAATTGTGCACTCTTCCCCAATGGAGTTGCCAAAAATTATTGGTTGAATATTTTGTCAATCAGCATATTGATAAACAAAATAGGTCTGATCATCCAAATTAGGAAGATTAGTCATTCAAATGTGTAGGTTTACCACATCAGAAAGACACTAATCTCTCCTCTCATCAAGGGGAGGTTCCCTGTAGGTATGCTATATATATATATAAACAAAAAATAATACTCATGAGTAGGACAAACCATCCATCTCTCTTTTTTTAGAGATGATGCATGTAGATCAAAGGAAAAATTCAAGGGAAAGGATAGACAATACTCCTCTTCTTTCAAAATTACTATTTAGAAAACCATAAGAATACTCTTAGTAGTAACAACAAAATGTAGCAAAGGATGTAATAACCATCAAATCAAGATGCAACACAAAGTCTTCACCTGGATTGCTCAAGAGTAAGATATGAAGGACAATGAGGGCACAAAGTTGCCCCAAGGTCCTTTACACAAAAATGAAAAGAAAACACACTAAAGGCAATTATGGGGGCACAAAGTCTCTCCACAGTTGACTCTGTATGACACCTTCTTGACTGTTGTCACTAATTTTGCTTGTTGAATTAATGGAATAGAAAATATATCAAAGAAAAAGACATAAGAATAGTTTCCTCAACAACAAAGATATTATAGCACAAAGTCTAAAAAACCATTTGCTTTTTTATTCTAGTAACAAAATATGATCAGCAATCTGAGCTCAAAGTCTCAGTAATGCCTTACAATTTGGGCAAAGTTTCATTCTAATTGTCCAAAAAAGAGATCCCCTATTACAATAGAAGAGAGTCCCTTATATAGCCTCTTCAAGAAGGACTCGAGAATAGTAATACATCATTTTGCATTGAAATCTATTAAGAAGACACGCTGGAACTTAGGGGTGTTTTACTCATTTGATTTTATCAATGCAAGGAAACAAGTCATGCTTATTGAAATTTTACAACTTTCAATGTCCACCTGGTGATCTGATCTTATCTTCATCATTCCTCCTTTTTTGGTTAATTGAATCGGGTCCTAGATTTAGTTTGTTGTTCTGTTCCTTCCCCACTTCCTACTAGTCTTGGCCTTGAAATCTATGAATGTATTCTGGTTTGTATGTTCAAAGGATCAACGACTAGTTCACTGTGTTTAATTTGACATTTTCGGGTGCATCATTCCTTTGTCCTCTTTTGGCTTTTTTATTTTGTACTTTTTAGATTGAACTTGCCCTTTTGGGCCTTAAGAAATGACCTACTTTGAGTTGGGAAGAGCCTCCCGCAAGGGTATCTACCCTTTGGGCAGTCTTTGAATGGCCTTCGGGCTTCTTCAGAAAACTCTTTGAACTTTGGTGATGAAATAACTATTAAACTGTTCCATTGAACCACGGCTTTAAACCATTCCGTTGAACCAAGGCTTTGAACCTCTTGTTGAACTTTCCTTTGAACCATGTGTTTGAACTAACCGTTGAACCAAGTTTTCGTTCAACGGTTCAAACAAAGCCTTGAACTGATTGACAAATTGTTTGATTGAACCAAAGGAAGAACCAAAGCATTGAACCACTTGGTTGAACTGAGAAATTGAACCATTCCTTTGATTGAACCCACCGTTGAATCGAAAGCATTGAACTGATTGAACTTGGAACTCGTTGAAGTTGTATAAATGAGCCTATTTGCAGAGTTCGTAGAAACCAAGTTCGTAGTTTTCTCTAACCTTGAAAGAGTCCATAGATTTCGACCTGTAAAATCCCATTGAACTTGACTTGTTGAGTCTGTAGATTTTTGAGAAGCTTTAAAAATGAGGAATTTGAATGCCCAGGACAAATTTTGAAAAGGGAAGAGACAATTTTGGTCTGTAGGACCAAAATAGTTCAAATGTTGTCCCAAAAATGAGTGATATTTTTGGGGGACAACATAGCCTACTTTGGATCCCATTCCTTCTCCCACTTTAACTAAATTTATCCCTCTTCTGATCCCATCACTCCTTCTATCAATCCTAGTCTAGTCCCTTCACCATCACCACCTTCTCTCGGTGATGGTTTGCTTCCTTTACCATAGATGGCTCCATTACCCACCAAATGGACTAACAATCCTTCCCATTTTCCTTTTGATTCTATTACACCTCCTCCTATGAGTACCTCTACTAATCTTACTCATTAGTGTATTTGTTACTTCCACAACATAGATAACCATTCATCTACACATTGTCCAATCTATAATAATATATTGATACTCTGTATCCTTTTACCCCTCAATCCTTGGACAAGGAAATACCTCTCCCAAAGGTATTACCTAATTATATTCCTAAGTATGGATAGGTGTATTGTCTTTGGCACCAATGTGGCACCCATCACATCGATCATTATCACATCCTTTAATAAAACCTTAAACATCATATATTAACTATTTTTGCACATTTTACCATTCCTCCCATAGGTCATTCTCACAATAAGCCTCCCTCTTATCCTATGGTTCCATCCCCTCCTGTGGTCCCTTCATCACTTCCTATTCCTCCACCTATGGACCTTCCCCCACCTATGGATCCTTCTCTACCTATGATTCCCTCACCTATGGAACCTTCCCCATCGGTGATCCCTTCATCTCCTATAGAGTCTACTCCCATGCATTCTTTTGAGCATCCCTTACATGATATCCCTCCTCAACATGATCCATCAAACATTCCTACCTTTTTTATTGAGGAGATTAGACATAAAGTATTTTCCTAATTTTTACTAAAGATAGATGAGACATTACCTTCAGTTTGACTCCAACTTCATAAAGATCTATTAGATGTTCTAGATAATGTGTGTGGGTAAATCTATTAGTACTTATGAGCACATACATGGTGTTCTCACATTTTCATTTTATATTAGATGTGTGCTCTAATATTATCTTTATCTATTTGTTATATCATTTGACATTGCGTTAAATTCTTATTTATCTTAAATGGTGACTTTAATTTTGCACTCTATATTTCATATAATGTCATTTATGTTTGATTATGGATGTCATCTTTATCATTACTTTATTTTTATTCTTGATTTTATTTCTTAAAAAGTCACATATTTTCTTTTCAAGATTGTTTGCTTTCTTATCTCTATATACATAGATAATTATCATTGTGACTTGGTTATACAAACCTAGTTCCCTTTAGTTATTCCTTCTTTACCATGTGATCTCTCATTATATTCTCTAATTTGGATCTTCTTTATTCCCTTTATCTCTTTTTTTTCAAACTAAGCATATACATGGTTGAGACTTGAGATAACATGTTGGTTCATTGTTAAGCCTAAGTGTTCTAGTCAATCTTGTCTTTAATCACCTAGCTTCCTTTAGCTTAATCTTATAGCTCATTCATGTGTATCACTCTATCTCTCAAGATTATTAATTCTAATTTTGTATGGGGGAGGAATCTTAAAAATCCTTAAAAACATTCAAAATCCAAATCATTTAATAAAATTCAATTATACAAAAGGCAAAAACATTCAAAATTATTAAAAAGTTAAATCACACTAAAAAACATTATTCAAAACATATCTCCTTGTTTTAATTGAATTTCAAACTCCATATTTATCCTCATGATAGAGCTGAGGTCCATTGGGGTACATTAGGCTAATAGATTAGAAAAGGAGAATCAACACAATATTTTAGTGCTACTTACTTTCTCATGCAAGTACCTAATCTTTGTAGTAGATTGACGGCTCTGTAATGGGTCCTGAAGAATAGGGAACACATCATGGGAAGGTTGTTACATTTACTTTTATTTTACCAATATACCTTCATGAGTTGATCTTAGTAGCATGCTTATTTTCCTACACATCTTTATGTATATAGTGAATAGGTTTCCTTTGTACATTGATGGTCACTAGTCACTTAGTGTATTTTCATGTCCTTGGTATGCCTGTTTTCTCCTAAGGTCTTCTCATAAGATGCCTAAGTTATGATTTTTACATTCCTTTTTTCATTCCCTACATTCCTCATATTTCCTCTTGAGAAATATTATTTTTTTCACTGATCATTCCCCTAAGGATTCCATTTGTGAGCTACATTATAAGACCATGGATATGACCTAGCCTTCCTCATAAATTACCACAATTTCACATTCCTATTACCAACATTCCTTATTACTAGATTTTCACATTTATTCCACCACATTGGTATTCCTTTTGTGAGTTACAGTGTAAGACCATGGATAGGACTTGGCCTTCCTCATAAAATTTTCCAATAATCTAAGTCATAATCAAAATTACACATGTCAAATATGAGATAAGATGTGATTGATTATGAAGTTACACTTCATTGACATGCTTTCCAACTTGATTTAGTATGTTTTATGCTTACTTCATTACTCTTTCACTTTTATCTTCTTATTTTCTGATTGCATGTAAGAATCCAACCATTTCTTGAATTTTTGATACTTCCCAGCTTGAATTAGTGTGATAAATTTAAGACCAATTTTGTTAATTTTGTTTTTCTCTTATACTTCTTAACATGATTTAGTATGATTGAATAACTTGATTTGTTTTTATACCATTTGTCCTTTTACATGCTTTCTATTTTATTACATTATTTTCATACTTACCAACATGATTTAGTATGACTTTACTTGTTTTAATTTGATACCAAATCTTTTTCTTGGTTTAAAAACAAACTTTTTGCCATCTTACCACCCCTTGGTTCTTTAAAACTAGTCATTTTATTTTTATTACACATTTTCTACCATGAAATAGTTTGTAGTGCATTTTTCATTGATTATATTTTACCAAGTCTTTTTCCCTATTTATTTTTTTAACCATGCATGTGTCCTACATAATGATAGAAAATAAACCACAACTCATATATTTCATATAGAATATACAAAAACCACTAAATATATGTTCTAGAAATAAATATATCTAAGCATCCACAACCATAATACAAACACATAAAATCAACATCCAACTACCACAATCATATATATAGACACACACACACACACACACACACACACACACACACACACACACACACACACACACACACACACACACACACACACACACACACACACACACACACACACACATCATGTGTTTTTTATATAAATTACAAAAATACATAGCTCCAACTCTATGGTTGGGCCTCATAATGCCTATATCGTAGCCTAGCCATATTCCCCATAGATGACTCAGTCTGAATCCTTCAAACAAAATGTTGTAAAGAGGCTATCTGAGATCTCAATATTGATACCTACCCCTATAAATGATCCACCTAGGCCTGTACCTATCTTAATTGGGTCAAATTCATTAGATGTACTACTCTCTCCTAGTCCTATACCTATCCCATATGTATCACTATAGCTAGATGAGTAGCTCTCTCTTTAGCTAGGGCCTGCCATGTTTGTGCCTCTCTTACACTCACCCCTACCAGTGGCTACATCACCCAACTTTGTCCTGGCCTTCCTAATGGGTTGTCTATGATTATTATTATTATCTTTACTCTCTCTTGCTTTTAATTCATCCTTTAACACTATATTTGAGGTGGTCATTTCTCCTCCTATTGTCATGCTAGCAATGGTACCTCTAGAACTCCTAGATCTACATCTATCTCCTCTTTCTATTACCTATTATGCCTAACCTATCCATAATCTCTCATGTCATGACTTGATTGCTAGCCTAGTAATTAGTGTCCCTAATCGTCCTCTCCCCCTTGGCTCTCTCACATGCTAAGCCACAAATGTGGGCACCATTATTGGTACCACTAGGTGAGGAAATCCCATTTATCTTGGTATAGAAGCAACTAGATGTGGCTCTATCCACCAAGTATAGTGACTAGTAATCTTTATCCATGCTAATGCTTGTGCCACTATCTCCTAGCTCAGCCACACCATAACAATGTGCCTATAAGGCTTCCATATAATGTTTGCTTACCTCATCATCTATAGCATTAACATGTGGGGCACATCCCATGCTACCTAATCCTACCACCACCTCTATACCCAAGGCAACTTATCATCAACCACATAAGACAACCCAATCTACTAATACATAAGGAACCTCTCATATATCCATGTAATCATTAATATAATAGGCCTTATCAAAATTTTCCCTATAGACAACATCCCATAATATCTTGCAATAAGTTGTACCCATATGATAGAATGTAAGTCATACATCACCCCATGCTCTAATATCATATAGCATAAGGATATCACAAATAATGGTACCTTGCCATTTAACTTGTGATACAACACTCATATTATCAAAATTCCTATCACCACCTTCTAAATATCTAGAATCTATGAAGTATAAACATTGAACAAACTAACTCTAGATCTAGGGTATATCCTCTCTAAGCTTGTCACCCATATGGCTAAGGCTCTCCTCTCCTCCCCACCATCTGGTACTCCTATGACCATGGGTATACCTAATATAAGTAGTCCAAGGATAGCATGGATTTCCTCTAAGGTTATACCCACCTTAATGGTATCCCTTTCCACCTCCCACCTAAATGTATTATTCAGTTGTTCCCAGGCTTTGGGGAACATGACTAGAAAATATGAACTCATTGGAATCCTACGAATATCTACAATACCTCATAAACCTAATGCAATCAATATAGCTCAATTCTCAATTGACAATCACTCTAAAATATCTAGGAGTCATATCGCATCTACTAAGCACCAAAATTTGGGATGCCCCTACAACTATAAAATAATAAAATATGTATTTGAACCTCCATGTCATTTATAATCAAAATACATTATTTTCAATTTTTCAACAAAAACAAGCTTAATTTGACTTAATTTATTCATTTTTAATCAATTTGACCTATTTTTAGCCTACTCAGACCTTCTAGCCCTTAGTCAGCTATTCTGGGCCTTTTTGGCACTCTTTCAACCTATTTCATCCATTTCCATACTATTTTGGTCACTTAGTCAAACAACTAAATTGACCAAAATTTCCTTATTTTGATCAAGTTGACCCTTTACTTTTTCCCCTCTTAATAATAAGTTGACAAAGTGGATTTTTCTACTAAGTCAGAAGTAATGTACTAAGTTGGTAGTTTGAAAAACACACTAGGTCTGTACATACCTACTAGGTCGATAGTGTGAGATTTAGAAATAATTTAGCGTACTACGTTGACTAGGTCGACCTAGTTGTTTCTATCTACTGACCCCTTACATTTTTAGTAATAAATGCCTTCTAGAATTTATTACTCCAATCCCTTCAAACCCATTTCTTTACTTGGTTTTTCCTACCCTTAATAACTTTTTTGGGTTCATTCTAATTCCTATAATTTCTTTAAAACACAAATTTCTAAAAAACACTTAATTTCAATAAAATATTCCAAAATTAGTTTGATATTCTTAGTCACTTACCTATGTTACCCCTATTGTCGATGTTGGGAGTCCCTCTCATCTCACCTATCATATCCTCACCATCGTATCTCGTTTGGTCTCTCAGAGCTCTTTTTCTCTCACCCATAAGTCAAAAATAACAAATGACTTCCCTTTCTCCTTATTTTATACTATTCAAAATTCTTGACCCTTCAAATATTTTCCATCAGATTCCTTATTTTATTCATAACTTTATTTTGACTTATCCATTTTCTAAACCATAAAATGTTATGGAATCATGAGAATGTAGAGAATATTTTCCACTATTATATGCCTATATTCTAATACTTTAAATTTTTGGCTATTTTTTTACACTAATTTTTATAGGTTCACCTAATGTTCTTCACATTTGGATGACTTCACTTATCTTTCAATATACTTTTTTATCTACAACACTAAGATAAGTAAAGGCATGTATTTTTCAATTTTGTACTTTCATTTATCTTATTTGATACTTACTACATTTTACTTAGCATCAATTTTATGTGTTATCATGTTTTATTCTCGAAGGATCATACTGTGTTGCACTCACATGACACGTGATGAGCTTCGAGTGGGGCATATGTATATAAAATATTTATAAACTTTTATCACTTACTAACACTTTGTATCTTGTAGGAACCCATCAAGTCTCAATCTCTCTGAGTTCATGCCCTAAGTGGTACACTGGGAAAGGGGTAGGTAGACCATTGGCGCTTCATAAAATTGTTGTCACTTTTACCACTTGTTATCTACACACTTGTATCCTAAAAGCCTAATCCCTAAGATTGTTCTTCTATATTTCACACTCTCCAGTAATTTGCCACATTTGATCCTCATTTTCCTAAACTTAGCCCCTTTTTGATTGTCAATTGTACTAGGTCAACTAGGTCAACCCTATATAATTTTGGGTAAAATTCACTTAGGGTCTAAGTTGGCTTTTGGCTAACCTAGCCCATGACCTAGTGAATTTTTGTCTTTAATTATACTATGTTGACTAGGTCGACCTTGTTGACTAAAATTTTTGGAAGGTATTAGGGTTAAATTCACCTATAAATACAAGATCATTTCACCATTATTTAGATAAGAGAAGAATAATTACGAGCTATTGTGTATTTGCTTATCCACCATTCTAATTGAGGAGCAAGCTTAGGGTTTCATACTTTATTTGGATATATGGATCTTATTTTGAATAAAAGTATTTTAGATGCATTGATAGGTTGTATAGCCTACAATTGATTTGTATTTGTCATCCTTGCATACCACAACAACCTATTGCAAAGAACCTTGGCCAAGGGAGAGATTGAAGCTCAGTGGGTTCATTTTCAAAGGTAAGTATTATTAACTTTTTTCCTCCTTTGTAAGATAGATAGATATGCATTTGTACTTCTCTTTCATGCATTAGTATTCCATATACATTGAAGTGAATATATGTCTTCTATGCATGTTTAATTTTATTATTTCTAACCCCCACTTTGTGCCACAAGCTTTGGTGAGCACTAGATTAGATTTTATTTACTTGTTATTAGTTTAGTGAGACATCAAAAAATAAGACTCCCTTAGGGTTATTTCATGATTATTCTTGATTGGAGGCTTTGTAACCTTCCCTATCATTATGTATTGTGATAAGATATCCCATAATTAGGTCTAATAGATCCCCATATTGTTCATGTTCTTGATTATCTAATGTATGGTATGATATATCTTCTCTGAGTTAGGATTGATTTATAGACATGATGAATTTTTGATTGCATACACTCCCAATAAAATATTTAGGGATCCCTTGCTCACAATAATGGACAAAAACCATCATTATAATTATCTACTAGGAAAATTTGATATGAGGTATCAATCACAGAAAGGAAGATGGATTAGTTTTGTTAGTCTTATTTTTACTTTTGAAATTAATCCTTTAATCCCTTATAATATATATGTACCATATCCTCAAAATTCATGCTAATATCTTGTTGACACTAAATGAAAATCTTAAAAACTCTAATTTATAAGGGATGGGTCAGGATAAACAAATTCCATTGACTAGATGGAACAATGAGTGCTTCTTAAAATATCTTAAAGGCACTAATTTAACAATCATTTTGTTGCAAAATTTAGCCTCCATGGAATTTTTTTTGCATCTCTTCTCTACTCAAGATCACCTCTATAGTAAAGTCATCAAGGTTAAATATTTAGGCTCTCATTCCCATGAGCACATCTTCACTAATAGAATTCTTCATATAAGATTGTATAATTAGAAGCTCATCTGTTCTTGTAGAGGCATCATTTCTAACCATCTCACTTGGGACATTAGATCTCAAGTGTTCTTATTAATTTTTAAAATGATTTATGGTCAAGATAACCTCCTCTAAAGAATTTAATATCCTTGTTATACATTCAACTCTTTTTTTCATCTTGGGGACATGCCCTCAATAATTATACAATCCCTCATAATAACACTTTGGACTCCTCCCTCTCTTGGAAGATTTAGGAAGATTTTAATGCTAATTTTAAATAAGTGGCACTTATCACATCTATTTTATAAGGTATATATCTACCACCTAACTATGGGGTGGATATTATGTGCATGATTAGCTCACCTATTAGCTCTTTACCTTTAACCTTGACTATAAACTTGAAGCAAACAAGGAATCATTTTGTGTTAGTCACAACTAGCCCAATCATAAAATTTGGTCACAATGGGCTCTTTCACATATTTTAATAAGGTAAATCTCTACCACCTAGCTACAAGGTGGATACTCTATACATAATTGGATCACATACCAGTTTTTATACATTTAACCTTAACTATAATCTTACAACAAGCAAGTAAACCCCTTGTGTTAGTCCTGACTAGCTCAGCCATAAAATCTGGTCACAATGGGCTCTTTCAAAAATTGAGGACTTTTCCTAGCTAGCCACCTATAGTAAAATTCTCACCTATGAAAATGTTCACAAAAGAGATTTCAAGGTTTGAGCAAATGTGTCCTTTGTAAATAAAATATATAATTATTTTATCACCTTATTTTTTTTGCCCATTCACTAGGAGAACTTAGTTTTGGTTCTTCTAAAATCTCTCCTTTAGTTGGGTCATTCCCCTTTCTTTTAAGGGCATAATACTATGGTCAAGTTTATATTCAAACTTCCTAAAGCCACTTTGGGCTACTTACCTAGCTTTAGTTATGTGGACCATTTGGTTATAATTTAATGCCCTTTCCAGGGGTAGGGTCATCTATAAAATTAAACTTGCAATCTCAAAATGGGCTTAAACTCACCTCAAAATTTTTAGTTTCCCCCCAAAACTAGGTGACTAATTTATCCTTCAAAATTGGCCTCGCATTCTTAATCCCTCTTTAAAATAAATACTTGCTACCCTGTAATATATTTGTTGCTCACTAGAATCCACCAAAGCTCGAACAACTTAAAATAAACTTTAATGAAACCTCTCGCAGCAATCTCAAGGTTGCATGTTTTATCTACATTCTATGATCAACACAAAATACATTGTTACATTGACTTCCTCTTTTATTTCCTTTGAAATAAATAATTAAGTGTAAATTTAGGCCTTGGTTAAAGGACTCTACCTTACAAAGTCTCATGACACAGTGAACCTTGATATGGAAGGGGATTTGCGTACATGATAAATTCTCTAAATAAGGGTAACACTCTTAATTGGATACTCAACTCTCTTCTTTGTACTAATTTTGATATTCAACAAAGGAAATTGAGTTATTTATTTCCTAGTGAATGTAGGGGTGTACCTTGGTATCATCTCAAAATTCAAAATCCTCTTACCTTCGAACTAAGATGATCTTTAAGATATTCTTACTAAAGACAATTTAGCTTTGGGAAAAAATTAAAAAAAAATAAAAATTTGAATTCAAAGATGTTAATTTTTGAAATGGAATTTTTACTGAAATCATTGACAAAAATATCTATAAAGGAAATGTCACTTCATAATCATTAGAGGTACAACTAGGATTTCATTTATCCTGCTTTGATCTTCATTTATCCAATTCTCTCACCTTTGTCTTCTCAAATGTCTTTTCTATCTTTGGTTTCAAATTTTAATGCTTGTAGGATAAATTCATGTCATAATTTAAGCCAAATGAAATCACTCATATGGATTCCTCTACTTTGGAGTATTACTATGCTAAACATGTTTCACTACATCTACAACCTATTGGTTTCTTTTACCTAGTTTTAGTTTCTAGTTATGCATGGTTACTCCCTGACACCTTTCTACCACCACCTTATTTATTTATGAATTTTTATTTGTAAAGATATTAACTAGTTTTTATATAATTCTTTCTTCAACCCCTTATATGTTGGAAGTTATTTTTCTATGTCAAAACCTGTGACTGATGGACTAAAATTGGATTCTCTTGTTTAACCAATAAAAACATAATTAACAATTTTACACTCTAAAAATATTTAACTACTTGAAAATTATATAATAAATAGATTTATATTCTTCATTTAGAAATGAAAGATTGATCTTTCTTCCTTGTCTATCAATTATTTATCTTCTCTTCCTCCTTTTAAAAATAATTTGAAAGAGTGAAAATAGATTTACAATAAGTCTTTGTTTACTAATTTCTTTGGTCCCTTCGTACAAAATTGTCGATGTAAATTTGGCAAATTTTTTATAAGGTTTGTGTCATCACCATTAGTTTTCATGACTAAAAACAAACATTGTTTATGCTAACATGACCTACTAGGCAATAATATTTACACGAAATGTAGTATTACATGGATGTAAACCTAAACCCAGTCCCAAACCCCAACTTCACTGATGAAACTTATGATGAGTAAGACCCCTTCACTCAAACCCTCATTCAATTCATGATGATATTGAAAATGATGTATATAAAATAAATAAAATTATTTCATATATTAGGGTTGTAGGACATACTTCCCCCAACTTCATGACTTTAACCAAAAACTTGAAGGAAATTTATAAAAACGTTTATACCCTAGGTAACCAAATTGATTTGGATGAGTGATGGTGGGATGCCAAAAAGAGAGAAATTTAAAATGTTTTATCCTATGACCAAGTCAAAGAATTAAATATCAAAAAAATATGTTAACTTAAAAAAAATTCCACCCCATTATAAGACAACCTATAAGCCCAAAGCAAATATTTTTTCCATTAGGTAGTGCACACATCCATAATTTGTGCAAAATTTTGGGATTTATGGTGGATAGTTTATTATAAACAACCCAATAACAACCTTAATTTCATGTCATAATTTATATAGAAATTATACATAGAATTTGTGTTGAAAAAAGGTGAATTATTTCAACTTGAGGGAGTTTTAGGGGGTTGGGGAAGACATGCCATAACATAGACACGGTGTGGTTAGAGTTTTATAGCACCCATTTTTAACTCCACCTATTGTTTATTTTATTCCTTCTATCTTGAATCCTATAGTCACCTCTAAGGTCACACAATAATATCTTATTTTTTCTATATCACTCACAAAGATTTTAGTAGAGTAGGGATCATACATAGTTTTTGTATTTGGAAATTGAGATGGCGTGAGCACATTAGATTCCATTCTTGGTGTTGGATATGTAGGATTACATCAACATCATGTCTTCAAACCTCACTAATTCAATTCATGCCATAGTATCTAACTTGGCCTTGGATCTCCTGTAAATGATCTCATATCAATATATTTTGAGTTACTTGTAAAACATCAAAGGCAATAAGAGCAATAAAAGGTGGAGGGGAATTAAGATTCCTTCACTCATGTAAATTTATTAATTTAGTATATTTTTTAACATGAAATTTTAGTATTGAAAATTTCTATAATTATGGCATTTATTTGAAAAACTTTAATAGTTGACTCATTATCAGAGTGTGATAAAAAAAAGGGTAAAGGAGGCCAAATTGAGTGCCATTTAATTTGAACATGTTTCATTCTATGAATTTTAATTTCAATTTAAAATTTATTTTTTGTAACTTTGAAATATTATTTTTTATGAAAAACTTTTAAATAAAATGCCTAGTATTAACAACTTTGTTTGATTTTATGCTTTAAAATTTTCTAGCAAAAATAATATGGAATTGGCCTAGCTAATGGTCTCAACCAAATAAGGGGCACTAAAAAACATCCTTAGTTGGGTTGATGATGTCGTATCTTATTATGGCTTCAAACAAATGTGCAAAAAGGGAAAAAGAGGAGTCGAAAGGGGAATAGGAACCTTCAAGGAATAAATAGGCTTATGTCATGTTGATTTAGAGGTGGTAGTAAGAATGGTAAAACATCATATATTATTTCACAAAGTTCCATAAGTTGGTTCACCCTAATCCCAATATAATTCTTAGGATGTACACTTAGGTAGATTAATACATTGAGGAACCCTAGGAATTTTTAAAAAACTAGTAAGATAAAATAATATATGTACTCCTTTTGTGTGTGTTATGTTCTTGACTTCAATGTTGTTTTGCTTGGTTATATATGTATTATTATATTCCTATGTTTGCCTATATATTTTCACTGATAGATTTATGTTTGATGCATTTTACTTGATTGTCTCTATATACTCTAAACATGCCATTAATTTCTCTATGTTTTATGCATGTTCCTTTCTTGCATTTATTTATTTTATGTGGCTTACCTTATTATGTATGTATACTCTATGTGATATTTCTTAAGATCTATTTTTATGTGTTTTCCTTTTTTACTCGGCATAACTCCTTTGTTTTTTATGGTTTTTTTTATGTGTGATATTTTTATTGAACTTTCTATGTATAATTTGTGTATAGTGTGATTATTCTATGCTTAGTGTGGCTTCCTTTATTTCCCTATTTATTATGTGTTATTATGTGCTTGGGTAGTGTAATCACCTAAAAGTGGTAATTAGATGCTAAGAGTGTCACTTTAGTTAACTTATCCCTATGCTAGTCATAGACCTATTCTTGAGCATTAGACTTACGTTTCCATTCATTCAATAGACCACAATCACCTACCACCAGTAATATCACAGTCCTAGAACTATCATCTTGGACCCCAATCTAAATTACTCTGTCATCTACCAAAAGGACACTAACACCACATTTATGACACTACAACTATATGGTACTAGTGTCCCCAATTGGGTGCTATTGTCTTTATCCCCAACTCTTCCCAATAGATAGTTTTTCAAATGTGTGCCCCTCATAAGGTCAACCTAATATCATTTTATTATTTGCACAAGAAAAATAACCTTATAAATTCAAGTCTAATCCACCTTGATTCACTAGATGGAAAATAGATGCAAATGCTATTCAAACTAAAGACAAAGTTGTGTAAAATTAAGGTATTTGATCCCTATTATACCCTAATTTCTATATACTACCATCTACAATAGCACTAAGTCCACTTTTAAATCATTTCAAATCTCAAGCATTTTCAAGGCATCCAAGGCCACTCTCATTCTAACATTCACTTGCACATACATCAAGCACTAGGTGGGAGAACTACATCGAACTTGATCCCTCCTCGAAGTATTGGTATGTAGGAAACTCTCTACAAAGTGAGTTGTTGAGGATGTCCAATCCATCCTACTAACACACACAAAATTATTTTGTATGCCATACTTACAAGGATATTAGGGTTTTCACATCAAATCAAGCTTTTTAGGTATAATACATAGCTATAGGTTTCGATCACATAAGAATAGAACATACAGACACAAGTGCAGGTACTCCCCAAAAATAGAAATAGTCTTACAAAGGGGATACTAGTGCCACATTGAGGACACTACACATAGTTGGCACTACTATCCAAACTAGGATCTATTATTTAGTGAATAGATGAATACCAAAATCCTATTAGAGACATAGATTACTACCCATATCTCAAGTTTTAAAACCCATATCATCTGTAACAATTAGTTTTTAGTTGTATCTATTTATCCCTATTTGTTGTTATTTATTAAAAATTCAAATTTAAAGGTCATAATAAATTAATACTTAATTATTGTATATTTATTTCACTAATTTATACATTTCAACCCTTTAACCATACCCAAGAATTACATGAGTAAAACCATAAAAGGTTAAATCATTTGGTGAACTCAACTTATTTTGAATATTACATCAAACACTAGCTTGCATTAATTCTTATTTTTGTGTAATATATTTAGGGCTACATACTTCTAATTTTTTTATTTTATTTAGACAACTTAGATAATTAAAATCAAAATCTACATTAGGGTTTCAATTTATTTTATATCTAATTTAAATTGTTACAAAGAAACCCTAGCTTTTAAAATACCTAACCCTAGATGCTCTTAAGGTTTGTATCTTTTTTCTTCTATTTTCATTAGATGATATTAATTATTCATAATTCATATATTCTAATGTAGTATCTCTATTTAACTTTATTTGTTATATGACATATAAAACATGTATCTCTCTTCCTCTGGTGTTAGACTAGGTGGTAATCTTATAGAGCATATTCAAATTCTAACTATCCAAACCTATAACAAGGAAAATGACATATTAAAACTATAGATATGAATCTTTCACACCTTGATTATATGGACTTCAATGAAAATGTATCTAAGGATGAACAATATAACCAAGAACAAGATCAGGTCCATCTTGAGGATCATGACACACTACCTCCCCTTAATGATAATGATATAGTTATAAAAAAGGATGAGGTAATATAGGGCTTTAGAGATATAATTTGGGAGAAAACCCATGATCATGCATAGATTTTATAGGATATATTATAAATCAAAAATAATAAAAACAATGTTCAATATTCAACCCCCCAATTAATGATGTTGTTACACCTTTAGTGGGGCCCACTCAACTAACTCAGATAACACAACCCAAGATTTTTATTCAACCGTTAGTGATAACTACTCCACTTTTGGCTATTGTTTATCCTCCATATGTACAATACCTTATTCTACAATCTAAGATGTTACATCTTGAGTAGGGAGAAACTAACCCATCACATGCCTTAAATTCTAACTTTATCTTGCATACACCTTTGGCACATCACATTGTGACAACTCCTTTACCATCTAGTTTTGTAACACCCAAGATCACATTATATGATGGAAAGGGTGACCCAAAGAATCAAATCAGAGCCTTTCATGGATCATGATTAGAATATGTTTCCAATGATTAGCTTTTGATGATGTTATTTCCAAGCAGTCTCAAGGATTATGCCCTATAGTGGTTATATGATTTTCCTAACCAATCTCTCATAGCATTAAATAATTTAGCAGATATGTTCCTATCACACTTCTCTATCAACATCAGTGATAAGATATCATATGCAGAAGTGGCATAGCTAAAGTAAAAGTTAAATGAGCCCATAGTTGATTATGTCTTATGATACAATATGATCTTAACAAAATTAATTAACCCCATGGTAGATAGAGAGAATAAATATATATTCAAATAGATTCTATTACCATCACTTTATGAATCAATCTTATTCAAGAATTTTCCCACATTTATAGATATGTGCCCAGTTAAGGAAAGAGAGGTTAAGCTCTTAGCAATAGGCAAACTCAAATATACAAATGGATTAGATTTAACTATTAAGATTGCAAACAAACCTCCATACAAGGTCAGGTCCATAGAAAATAAAAGTGATAAAAATTCCATAGTCAATGTAACTTCATGTCTTTCTCTTAGATTAGTTTTATCAACTCCCTAGTGCAAAGTCTTCACTAATCTACTAGAGTCACCAACATGAGTTCTACAACAACTATTATAATGCAATTTCATATCTCTCTTTCCCATTAAACAGGTTGATATGACATAGACTCTTCCAAAGAGTTATGATTCAAATGATTTCTATGAATGTCATAGGGCATGAAGCCACATGACAAACATATGCATTAGCCTAAATCACAAGATAAAGATATCATTGATGCAAACATTATTGATGTGGGCACACCCACAAAGGCACTAAAATAGTAAATAGAGGCAAAGGTACTTAATATATTTTTATATCCTTTCCCAAAGCATACAACTAATGAGGTTGGGGGAACATAAAGTGTTCATTATACATACCAATATCATCCACCACCAACTTCATATCACTCAGTTACTGAGGAAGCACATCCACTATATAACATTATTGACATGTATCACACTACAATGCCACCTAGATCACGCATCACATTTTTAGAGTAGGAGATTATGGATGATGACATATATTTACATGAACTCTTCATATGATCATATATAGATAACCATCTTATTCATAGTGTTATGGTTGATAATGGGTCAAGCATAAGCATGTGTACCATGACACTATTACAACACTTGGGCTACATAGAGTGAGATATATTCCTTATATATACAATCATTATTGGTTTTAATGGCCATATTCAAAGCTACATTAGGGAGATTGTACTTCCACTACAAGTTATACTAGCACACATAGCCACTCAGTTCCTAGTAGTATCTAGTCCAGGTGAATTCAACATATTATTAAGTAGTCCATGGTTATTGTTATCAGTTGTATTTTCATGCTTAGATGAGATTTTTGATCTCTCCTCATCCAAGTGTAATAATTAAAACACCTCTAGGTTGTGGATAGCCTAAGAATGAGGTGAATCTCTAGATAGGGCTAGCTCCCTTGATGTACCACTTGTAGATCACTACTACACCTATGATTGTAAGGAAAAGGGAGATAAAACTGAAATAAAACTATCCTAAAGGAGGTGATACACCAGCATGTCACACATGAGACTAGGAGACTAACTAGGCATACACTTCTCTAATCTAAATCTTCTCACATTATTATTTCATTATGAGGTTGTGATGAAATTTTAGGCTAAGAGGACTATACAAGAGGCCTATAATGGCACTATTTGAATAGACTAATTTAACCTTTATACTTCATAAAACACTTCACATGACCTGTAAGAAGAAGATTTTAAGCTTTAAATAGGTGTGAGAATGAGACAACAATGCTAAGGAAATAATAATAATCACTAAGCAATATCAATCATTCAAGTGAACACACTATGAATCATCATAGAGGAGGTAAAATCAGTATTTTTTATTGATCTTATGGTATGTAAATGATTATGGCTTTGCCATACTTAGGTGGAGCATATTTTACAAAGGCCAAAATGGTTAGTTCTTATAGAACTTAAGAGAGAAGTGAGAAAAGAGAATTCCAAAGTTCATGAGGACACTTGTCAAGATGATAAAATGAGCTACATATGCATGAAAAGGGAATGTGAAACTGATCATGTAAATTTAGGAAGCACAAGTGTCACCCCAAGTCATGAAACTCTTGAAATGTGGTGTAGGAGTTCTCATTATACACAAGGAAACTACCTTCATCATTCACCCCTTTTTTAACATCCAAAAACTAATTAGGGATAGGTATAATGATTATACTAAGAGGGAAGGGTTGTATACATGCTTATCCATGCATTGGTTGCATTCTAAATCACTTAGATTTTTTTGAAATTAAGCTATCACTACTTGTAGTCAAAGACACTCTCTTTTCAGTCACCCCTTACACTTGGCCTCAAAATTAACTTTAGTTTTCCATGAAAATCCATGTAATGGAGTGGATGACAATTTTAAATACCATCTATGGCCTTAGATTACTTAGGTAGACCTTATAAATCCATCCACTAGAAGTTCTCCTCACCCTTCTCACTATCATGCTCACTATGCCAATTTTGATTGGTTGAGATGAGAGCTCTGGTAGGCACACTTAGAAGTTTTTATGAAGTATTAAATGGGCATGGGGAGTTATATCAAGTCTCTAAATTCCTCTCAAAGTTGATTTCATCTCTTGAAACCTCCTATAACCTATAGAATGCATAAAATAGTCAATAAAATTAGTTTTATACCATAATCATATAGATTATATACAACTCATCTTGATGGTAGGGATCCTAGCTAATTATTCTACAACATCCAATCATTTTTATGTTCAAACTATGCCATTTTGGTGTATTATCTCTTTCATTTTCCAAATCGGGTCTTGACTAAGGGTTCAGGAGGCTTTTTAAGTCATTTTTACTCTTAAGGATTATTAATGAAGATTTTATGTTCAAACTATTAAAAAATACCACTAGATAAAATATAAAAACCTCCATCAACTTCCATAAACTCCTTAAATCTCCATGCATAACCTCAAAGAATATGTAAGCATCTAAAGTTGCCCTATCGAGCTTGTTTTCTCATTTCTTATAGCCCTAAGTTATCCTTAAGCCAAAAGTGACCTTTTCATGGATTCCCATAAATATCAATAGATAATATATGTCTAAATTCATCCTATAAACATGTTCTAGCTAGTTATAAATATTGCTAAGAGATATAAGTGAAAGTGACCTCTCACTTGAAGTTTAGGCCTAACCTTGCCTAGTAGGCCTGCCTGTAAGTTTGAGGGTCTAGGCCATATTATTGGGATTCCTCCCTCTATGAGATGTTTCCATGTTTTACATAGGTATTTTTAAACTCTACATACCTATTTTTAATGTCCCATCAACTACTGGCCCACCCTTTTCACCTTATTCTCCAAAACTTGCCAGTTTACATTCAAGTGGAGTGCCCTCCATCTGAGACAAAAAAAAGGGCACTTCCCCTATTTATTTAGAAAAGTTACTAATTTTAGGACCTTATCCAAGAAATTTATACCTTATATACCAATTTTAATCTCTTTTTATTATCAATATACCTCCTAACTCCTTACATCTCCAAGACAAACCCCTAGAAAAGGCAGACTGTGTAGGCTTCTTTCACATGGACTATGTATTGCCTATCTAGATCCCCTTATATTTTTTATGTATATCATGAGAGATAAATAAGACCATAATTATCATATTTTATGGATTAAAATATCAATTTATCTCTCTAACCTCTCACATACTCTTCCATACACCTTGTTTAGGCAAGACTGAGTTTCATCTCTAACTGTGTTTTGCTTCAATAAACTGCACCTATAGGTGCATGTTGCCAATTTAAGATTCACAAATAATTGAATGAGATTCCTTTAATCCATTATTTTAATTTTATATTATATTTTACCATTTATTCACATTGATATTATGCAAAACTATCACCTAGATGCCATGTTTCAGTTCATTGTCTACCTACAGTCACCTATAATTGATTGTGTAGGGTCCTGTAGTTGGATTTTATCCTTGAAACCTTTGCCACATATTCCTTATAAAATATATAAGATATTTTGGAATCATCCTTTATAAATCATCATTGGCATACTTATGTTCAATCTCTTACTATGGATGATATGAAGGCTAACAGTCTATTGTAGGTTATCAAGCTCTAGAGAAAGGGACACCTATAGGTGTGAGTTGGACTTGAAAGACCACATATCAATGTTATAATAATTATATTTATGTTCATTGGTGTGTCTTTCACTCAATAATTCCATTCAAAACATTATAGTATGCCTTACTATCACCTTGAAGTGTTAAGATCACTTTGTACCTTCAAAACCTATAGATACTACTGCCTAAATTTAGTGCATAAAAGTATAACTTGGAGACCTCCGACTTCTATCTTCTATTAATATTATTCCCTCCATATTTTATATAGATATTGTCTTGTATGGAGGATAAAATTTTATTTTTCAATATTAATAAAAATTCTTTGTAACCCTATTGTATGCTATCAACCAAATGGCCAGGACCTCTATTTTTTTAGTTTAGGGATTAGCTCCTTGAACTCAGTCATTGCCTTTTCAAATTAGTTTCCACTTTTGTTTTCCAACCTATCCTTTCAATTAGGTCTACCATGATTCTAAATAACATACTAATACTTTAAAAAAGTTTCAACTTGTCTAATATTCTCTATATAAGTACCTTTATATCTCTGCCAATGCCACCTGTAGGTGTATATTTCATATACAAGTAATGAGTACAAAATTTAAAAAGAATTCAATATATGTGTTCTTGTGATAAATTTTAGGCCTTTACCAATTTTTAAAATCCATGCATATCACTCTAAAATATTTTAAAAACTATCAAATATCCCATCTCAATGTGATGTCATCAATGGGAGACTCCTATAGGTGCATTTGAGTTGCATCTAGGTAGTAAGTAGAATTGGGGCAATGTATTTAAGGAGTATACCTTGATAACCAATTTATCTCCCATAAATGCATTCAAATTAAACATTAAGATGTTTTAAATCTTGAGATAAGCTCTCACACTTCATTTAACATTTAAACTTTTATGCAAGCAATTGTAGGTGCATATCAATGGCAAACTGAGTATGCAAGTGACTGTGTTGATTGGGACAATCCCTCTTCTACTAAGTGAAAGACTTTTAATTAATTATTCCTGATATGGGAATGTATTTAATCTCTAAATTATATAACTATGGCTTCATGTATGTGTTAAATGCTTTAACCCAGCCCCCTTAGTTGACTATGCATGATAGTCATAGAGAAAACTAACTGTATGATGCTTATAATTGTAGTACAATAGAACATTGCTTGGAAAATGATATTGGAAGGTAAATTAGACGAAGAGGACATTAACAAAATGTAAATTAACCTATCTTCACCCTCAAAAACCACTATCAAAGCATGAAGACCCTGTAAGTGGTGGAAAATTGCCTATTAGCTTCAAATGAGACCAATCTACAAACCTAAGATGATTTGCTTATCAAAACACCTTAAAACATTAAACCATACATGGATAAAATGATGTGAAGATTTCTATGTACCCTAGAGTCAATTATAATAACTGGATTGTATAAAATCATCTAAACAAGATCAAAACCTATAGGGTTCATAAATTTGCAGGCAAATTAGATATGCCAACTTCTTAGGAATGGTTCATAAAGCATAGGCCACCATTCCTCTACACCCAAATGTCAAATTTGGTCAATAGTTACAAAAAATCTTAGACATCCCATATATATTACATTGATTCCTAAAATATATACATGCTAACTATGTGATTAAGATTAAGGGTGTCCCATATGAGTATCCTCTCCCCATCCCATAGACAGTTCTAGTGCAAATTCCAGTCACACTTCCAGCATCGACACTAGTTATAATTCCATCATTATCAAATATTACATAGTTATTAGTTATAATAAAGATTATATATCTTATGCATACATTAAATTGTTTAGTAGAGCCCTTAAAGTAGGCCATGTCTACTTTTACAGTGTCTATATGCATGCATACTATCCCTTGAAAACCATTACTAGAGAGACCATTTCATCAGAGATACATCACAAATTTTAGAGGACCTTCCTCTACTCATTTTATTTTGAGATCAGGTATATTAGGTTCTATGGGTTATCATCATAGGACACCTACATCACCTACAACTTTTACATCTATCAGATGGGTCCCCAAGAGTCGTACAGCTCACAGGACGTCACAGTCAGTGCCACAACATCATAACATCACTACTCAGGCAACTTCAGGTTTAGATTATATAGCACACTAGATAATGGGATCACAATTACCCTTTCACATCACATGCATGATCATAATTACACTCTTAAACACAAGTCATGGTGATGTTGAGTCTATCATGACACTCATAGGTTAGTATGGTTCCTACCCTTGTACATACTTCCTTTTCTCTCTCACTCTTTGTACATTGTTTATTTTCATATGTTTGTACATAGCTTATACTTAAAAAACACAAAAATAGTATAATATGTCAAAATACAAAAACATTCAAATATTTCAAAAATATAAAATTTTATAGATGTTATGCATTAATATGTTTACATTTATACTACTTGCCATATATTTCATATTACTATATATCCTAATATAGTCAATTTTATCATACACATGATTGACTTATTATTTTCTAGTGCTTACTAATTCTAAATAGGACTCTGCTCCACTACACTAATCTATACCATCTATCATCTACCCATTGGGGGCATTTACACCGATCCACATTTATACATTGATACATTCACCCACTTGGGGGCATCTCCTACATAGTTGTTATAACCAGGTTTTATCTTTTTCATGTTATACATTCCAGTTACATATTGATTTATCTTGATATTGATCATTGATCCTCATTTCTCAAATTTTTTATCAACTATCACTAGTTAGACTCAATATATATACACCTTGGCATCTACATAGATTTGTATTACACAATTATACATGCTTTCATTTTTAGTTCCTAGATTAGAATCGATCGTGTTTCCTATGCTTCTTCCATCTTTGAGGGCATTTGAATATGTCATTGTTCCTTAGATTTTATGCCACTTCTCTATTTGTATGCCTTGAACATTTGCCCATGTCTTTTGTGTGTGTTCTTTCATGATTCTATATGCAAACATTTGAACATATCCTTCTCTATGGTGTTATGCCAATTTACTTATTGTTTGCATATGTGGGCATTTGAACATGTCCTTTTATGTTTTCATTCTCATCTTTAGTGATATGTGCCCATGTCCCTTATATTGTGGCCTCTTGGCCTACTTTTTTTCATACCTCATGTGTTTGTATGTTTGATTCCTTGTATGCTTCTACACCATGACACTTGTATTTTCTTGTTACACACACACACACACACACACACACACATAGGTTTTTGATTCCATGAAGGACCTCATGCTTCTGCCCTTCCTAATTGGGATCCTTGATGGACATCATGTACCATCCCCTAGGTAGTTACTCAAATTTTACTATTGCTATACATTAATTACATCTATTTTGACACCCTTTTTAAATGTTATATTCTAACATACATCTTATGTTTATTACTTATGCTCAGATACATTTACATTTTGATGTTATGTTTACATTATATTGGAATATCATGCATATACTCTAGCTAACACATTTTACAGATCTACTTATTGAGAGGTCAATTCTTACACATGTTTCACAACTACCCTCAAAAGAGGGGTAATTTAAAGGGGTTATCACATAGATCAAGATCCTATATTTATTTTCATAGATATATTTCATCACACAAGCTCAGTTTTAGATATCAAAATTAGGGTAGACACAAAATAGAATAAAGAGTCAACAGTTAGTTAAGATCATAAAAAAATTAGATGAGGTAGTCATTAGCACCCAGATTGGGACATTAGTGTCATAGGGTGCTACTGTCTAGTAGCCCCATCTTCATGATAGTCTAGATCATTTATACTAATACACCAGTTAGAGTGCAAATTTACATAGATACAATCACACATTTGATAGTTATGTTCATATTCATTTAGTTCAATTCAAATCCATACAAGTCATTCATATTTGGGGGAATCATGTGTGGTATGATATCTCATACATTTAGACCAGTTACATAGGTTTAGCTATCACATACTTGATTCAAATTTAGTATACTCAAAATATAGATTGGGGGTGTATACACATAATATTTTCACACTTTTATCAATTACTAATACTTTACATCTTATAAGAACCCATCGTGACTCAATCTCTTTGAGATCATGCCTTAAGGGGTGCACCAAAAAAGGGGTGGGTAGACCTTTTGTTCTTCTTAGGATTGTTGTCCCTTATTTCCATATTATTCCCTATCCATTCAGCTCCTAAAACCTTTCCCTAGGCTATTTCTCCTTCCTTTAACATTCTTCTAGTATGTTCCTCTTTATATCCTTCTTACCCTTATTTATTACCCTTTTTACCTATTCAATAAGCTAGGTCAAACTAGTTGACCTAGCACAGTCTTGGGTCACTTTAGCTCTTTAGACCTAGTTTCCATCTGGCAGACCTAGCACAAAATTTAGGCATTACCCTGATAATGTGTTAGGTCAACCTGGTCGACCTAGCATAGCCAACATGTCAAAGTGATTTTTATGTTAGATACTCCTATATATACAAGATCATTTTGGTCATTTCAGTCATTTCCATATGAATACAATCAGGTGTTATTATTCACTCGCACTTCTTCACAATCTATTCTTCCACCATTCTACTTGAGGAGTCTTAGCTTAGGTTTATTATTTGGAGAATATTAGTCTTATAGATAGGTCTTGAATGCTTTGGCCTAAAAAAGTGATCCTTATGAATCATAATAACCTCTTTTAAAGCCCCATTGGCCAAGGGAAAGATTGAGTCACGATGGGTTCACATTCAGGTAAGTATATTTTAACTTTGTTCTCCTCTCGTTTAGTAGATAGAAGTAGCATAAGTGTTGGATAAAATAATATTAATCCTCATATTCCATGTATTATGGTGTTACTCATACTTAATTTATTTGATTTTCTCTATACATGTATTTTATTTCTTTGCATCTAAACCCTTACTTTGTCCCACAAGCTTTGGTGAGCACTAGATTAGTTTAATTTTTTTATTTATTTTCATAAGTGAATATAGAAACCATAAGACTCTTTTAGGGTTTTTGTGTGACTATGTTATATTGTAGCATTTGGAACCCTATCTATCATGATGTGTTGTGATATATAAGTAATCCCCTAATCAGGTCTAATAGATATTTATATTTGTCATGATCTCGCTTAATAAGTGTGTGCCTCAATCAAAAGTGTAGGTGTGATCTATCTTATCTGATCTAAGATTGATTCATGTACATCATGTAATTTTAATTGCATACATTTTGGTGAGCCTAATGTGAATCCTATCCCACCACTAGTTGGATTGTCTTCACATTTCCATTTTTTTTCCTTTCTTATTTAGCATTATCTTCACTTTGGCTTCACCTTCATTACATTCTGGTGAACCCAATGTGAATCAAACCCTTATAAGATTTATTTCACTTTTTTATTATTTTTTTATCAATATTTTTATCATAATTTTAACAATTATTTATTAATTATTTGCATTCTCTACTTCATCATTAATCTAATGCATTTTACGGTTTGTAAAATAGATGAGTAGAACTAAAGATATAGGCAAAACAATTTTTCTATCTGTTATAGTAGGTTAACCTAATCAACCTAGTGCTTTTTCTGACCTCTATACACTATGCTAGGTTGACCTAGTAGACCTAGTACTATTTTTTGACCCTAGATTTTGTGCTAGGTTGATTGGGTTGACCCTGTAATATTTTCTTTCTTCTATGCTTTATAATTTATCTTTTTGCTTTCCTTATATGTTTGATTTAGTTCTTTATCTCTATCTATTATGCTTATTGGTTAACATTATTTTCCTTTTATCCTCAAGCATCATGTCCCTCATTATAATATTATTTGACAACCTAAATCCAATTAGACACTCTATGAGGTTCTCTTTGCTTCTTATCCTTTCCTATCTCTTCTTCCTCTTTTTAGTTGTTGGGGCATCTTATGATGCCCACCCACACATTAATTTAACCTTTTGGGCATCTTGTGATTCCCACCTTCATGTCCTTTCAAAATTAGGGGTGTCTTGTGATGCCCATCCCTACATCCACTTACCCTTTGGGGCATCTTATGATGCCCACTCTTATTCTCCATTACATGCTACCAAACTAATTCAACTTCAAGAAACCTTCTGAGACATAAGCTTGTCTCTCCCATGTGTTCATCATTGATATAGCCGTTAACATAATGTGTATTTCCTTATTTTAATGCTTTCTCTATATATCTATCTAACAAATTTCTATAGGTTACTTTAGCATAAGTCTCTCCCTATGCAATAGTTTCCCTCCTTTCATAAACCTTTAGTCATCCCTTTTGGTATTTTGGTTTCTTGATGTACCATAGTCTTCATTTCCTTTATTTTCAAACATTTAGTCCTCCCTTTTAGTCTTTTGGTTTCTTGATGTATCATAGTCTTCATTGTCTTTCTTTTCATTCTCCTTTTGCTTTCAAATGTTATTTTGACATCCTCTTAGGCTTTTCTTTTATCAGTTGTTTGGTAAGACTATGGATAAAACATGTACCTCCTCATAAAATTACCTTTCTTTTCATGTTATTTATGATCCTTGTTATTTAGACATTAACTTTTGCTTCTTTTTCTAGATGCAATCTTTAAATAATCTATGTTAGCATGTTTTCCTCCACTTCCCATAGTCTTATGATAAGGAATCACACTTTTTCTATCATTGTATTCCTTTTTTCCCCTTGTCACATTTTTTACAATTTGAAGAAATTCAAATTTGTTACATGTGTCATTTTCCTTTTGATTTCCCACTTTCTTTCACCTCCACATTTAGATAAAACAAAGTCAAAGTCAAGATAGCACTTTTATTTTACCTTAAATTATGAGACTCTTAAAACCCATGCTCTTTGATTTTCTCTCTCTTATCAACCTAATCCCAAAGTTTTCAAATGAAATTCATCTTTAGCACCCATCTTTGGTCTTCTAAATCCATATGGAGGAGGAATTTTGGAAAAAAAAAGAAGTTAAAATTTATTCATTTGAAAATAAAATGCAATGATATCTAAAATACATCATACAAATCTTAAAAGTCTAATCACACCAAAAGACATGATTACAAGCACATCTCCTCTCTCCAATCGAAGCTCAAACTCCAAATTCATCTTCACATAGAGCTGAAGTCCTTTGGGGTGTGATAGTCCAATAAATTAAAATAGGGGATTTTGAAAAAAATCTATAGTTCTACCTACTTTCTCACACAAGTACCCAATCTTTATAGTAGATTGATGACTCTATAAGGGGTCTTGAGGAGCAGGGAACACGTCATGGGGAGGTAGGTCCATTTTACTTTTTCATGTATATAGCCTTCATGGGATGATCTATAGACTCCATTTTTTGACCTAAGACTTGTGTATCTAAGAGAAGTTCTTCAAAGTCCTTAAGGTTGATAGTCCTCTTGTTTTGACAAACCAAATTTGAGTGTCTTGACTTTGATAAAGAACTCCTCTACCTTGGTTTTTCCTTTATTCTCCCCTGCACCCTATTTCCTTTCCCCCCTTGATAGACAAATTGTGATTCCAAATCTTTTTTCCCTCTTCTTTAAATTATTTTTTCTTTATTTCTTAAAAACATGATAACACTACTTTGTTTCATTTTTATCTATCTTTAGATGCAAAATAACATGTTTGAGAAACTATGGATCATTTTCATCATGTTTTATATATTTACTAAAACTACTTTTCTTTCCTTTTCCCATTTATCTTGATTTTATTGTTTTGCTATTACAGACACCTGAGTTTGCACCCTTTTTCTATTTTTATGTGAGATGTGGATTGTTACTACTCACCCAACCATGTTGTTTTCCCTTTTATGCATCCCCTTTTTTCCATTGATGATTGAGATGTGGATTGTTACTGTTCACTCATCAATGTTGTTTTACCATTTTTCTTTTTGAATCCTCTTTTTACCATCTTATTTGACATGTATCCTTGACTTGATTTGGTGAGTTTGCTTTTTCTTACTTGAGGTTTACTTGTTTGATTTTTTTAGTCTTTATTAGCCTTGGATTTTCAGTTACCCGATTTACTCTTGTTTGACTTCATCATTTGGTCTAACATAGCACTTGTCACCCAGCTTGCCAAATTCCCAAGTACATCTCATCCACATAGCAATAATTATCTTAGCTTTTCTTAAATTTTTTTTTTTTGCTCCTTAGTTTTGTATTTTTGGGTTTATCCAAAGTTGTCTTTGTGCCCTCCATAATCAAAACTAAAACATAGCTGACAAACATCCCATGATAAAGGTAAGTCAAGGTACGCATCATTTAATTTTTAGTTATTTACTTTTTAGTTGGTTTTCATTTCTATCATTTACTTTTAGTTATTTTATGCTTTTTAAAATATTGCAATTTTTTTTAGCATCAGTGTTGTGTGTGTCCTTATGTTCTTTCTTGAAGTACCATCCCCTGTTACACCTTAGTGACGCATGATGAGTTTCAAATGGAGAATATGTATACACATAATATTTTCACACTTTTATCAATTACTAACTCTTTACATCTCTTAAAAACCCATCACAACTCAATCTCTCTGAGTGCATACCTTAAGGGGTGCATCGGGAAAGGGGTCGGTAGACCTTTGGTGATTAGTAGGATTGTTGTCCCTTATAACCATATTATATCCTATCTATTCATCTCCTAAAACCTTTCCCTGAGCTATCTCTCCTTCCTTACACATTCCTCTAGTATTTTCATCTTTATATCCTTATTTCCCTTGTTTAGTACCCTTTTTACCTATTCAATAAGCTAGGTCAACCTGGTCGACCTATCACAGTCTAGGGTCACTTTAGCTCTTTAGGCCTAGTTTTCATCTGGTCAACCTAGCACAAACTTCAGGCATTAGCTTGATAATGTGCTACGTCAACCTGATTGACCTAGAAAAATTGATATGTATGAGTTATTTTTGGGTTAGATACTCCTATATATACAAGGTCATTTTAGTCATTTCCATATGAATATAATCAAGAGTAATTATTCACTCATGCTTCTTTATAATTTGATATTCCACCATTCTACTTGAGGATTCTTAGCTTAGGTTTTTTATTTGTATAATATTAGTCTTTTGGATAGGTTTTAGATTATTTGGCTTTAAAAATTGATCATTACGAACCAAAATAACCTCTTGTGAAGCCCCATTGGCCAAGGGAGAGATTGAGTCATGATGGGTTCACATTTAGGTAAGTATATTATAACTTTGTTCCTCCTCTCTTTTAGTAGATATAAGTAGCATAAGTGTTGGCTCAAATAATAGTACTCCTCATATTCCATGTATTGGGATGTTACTCATACTTACTTTAATTGAAGTTCCCTATACATGTATTTGATTGATTTGCATCTAACCCCTTACTTTGTGCCACAAGCTTTGGTGAGCACTAGATTAGTTTAATTTCTTGTTTATTATCATAATTGAATATAGAATCCATAGGACTCTTTTAGGTTTATTTTGTGATTGTGTTAGACTATAGGCTTTGGAACCCTTCCTAGCATGATGTGTTGTGACATATGATATAAGTGACCCCCTAATCGGGTCTAGTGGATTCTCATATTGGTCATGCTCCCACTTAACAAGTGTGTGCCCCAATTAGAATTGTAGGTGTGATCTATCTTATCTGATCAGGATTGATTCATATGCATCATATAATTTTTATTGTATACATGGGGCATGTGTGCAATACATAGTTTCCATATATTCAGCTTCAGACAAGTTGATTAGATGGAATGGAAAAATCCATGTCATTCTCTACATTGTATACACTTGCTATCACATTTTATTTTTTCACTAGATACATACCTTACTCCATCTACAATGGTTGGCATTCCCAAGTGGCTATGGAGCTCAATACATAGTTAGATTATGCATTTAGATACTTTCATCACTTTTACCAATACATTTATAGATACATCTACTTCACACATGGGCAAATTATAGAGTCATGGCCTACTTGAGTTTTTTATCCACCTTCATGAAAGTGTTTGACACATTTACAGTCTTATCCAAGTTATTCATAGAGATTAGGATCCACCAAGTAGGTATGGGCATTTATGGAGTTAAAACTTGATTTAGTTCTTGAGCCACCCATATGAGGATTGATCAAGCCATTAGCTCAGTTCAAGTTATTCAATGATATGATCACTATGCATATTCACACACATAGGTTGTCACTAGGTTCATACATTAGTAAACGTCCCCAATGATATGTATTCATTCCTTTTCTCTCTTTTTACCCAAGCTTTACTCAATTATTTTATTTCAACATAGTATTTTGATTTTGATTATCTCTTAAGTAAGGACTATTTTTTGCATGTTTCATTATAGGACATTACTTTGGATCATGTTTCACATATGCATACCCAGATTTACATCTTAAAACTTAGCTACACATGCTTCACTTCCAAGGTAAGTCCAAGTATGATTATTTTTCCTTTATAATAATCATTTCACTTTCTTTCATTACTAACATAAATGGGGGTACATGTAATCACCTAAAAGTAGTAATTAGATTCTAAGAGTGTTGCTTGAGTTAACCTATCTCTAAGCTATCCAAAGACCTATTCTTAAGCATTAAAATTACATTTCTAATCATTTAGTAGATAAAAATAACCTATATCTAGTCATAACACCATCCCAAAACTATTATCTCAGACCCCAATCTAAATTACTTAGCAGTTTTCCAAAAGGACATTAGAGTCACATTTGGTACACTAAAACCACATGGTGCTATTGTCCCCAACTGGGTGCTATTATCCTTAGCCCCATCTCTTCCCAAAAAGATAATTTTTAAAATTTGTACCCCTCATAAGGTTAGCGTAATCTCATTATATTATCCACACAAGTAACAAAACCCTATAACTATAAGTCTAATCCACCTCTATTCAGTAGATGGAAAATGGATGCAAAATCTAATCAAACTAAAGACAAAGTAATGTAAAATTAAGGTATTTTATCCCTATTATGCCCTATTTTCTACATACAACCATCTATAGCATCCCTAAGTCTAGTTTTCAAGTATTTCAAAACTCAAGCACATTTAAGGCATCCAAGGCCACTCTCATTCTAGGATTCGCTTGCACATACATCAAGTACTAGGTGGGAGAACTACATCAAACTTGAACTCTCCTTGTGGTATTTGTATGTAGGCAACTCTCTACACAACAAGGGGTTGAGGATGTCTATTTCATCCTACTAACACACACAGAATTATTACTTATTCCACATTTGTTAAGGAGATTAGGGTTTGCACATCAAATCAAGATTTATAGGTACAATACATAGCTATAGGTTTTGGTCATATAGGAATATAACATATAGACATAAGCATAGGTATTCCCCAAAAATAATAATAGTCTCATAAATGGGACATTAGTGACACATTGAGGATACTACACATAGATGGCACTATTGTCCAAACTAGGCACTATTATCTAGTGAATAGACAAATATCATAATCCTATTGAAGACATAGACTACTACTCAAATCTCAAGTTTCAGAACCCAAATCATCCATGATAGTCAATTTTTAGCTAAGTCTATATTTATCCCTATTTTTTGTTATTTATTATAAATTCAAACAAATTCAAAGGTCATAACAAATTAGTACTTAATTATTGCATATTTATTTCATTGATTTAGACATCTCAACCCTTTAACCATATATAAGAATTACATGAGTAAAACCCTAAAAGGTTAAATTAGGCAACTATGATCTATATTTTGTATAATTCTTTTATTTTTCATGATTCATATTATACATATTTTTCATGTTACTTTGATGCCTTTCCATGATTCAAGATAACATGCATATAATAGGGGTAAGGCTCATATTTATACAAAACATTAATATGTATGTACAAGTAACATTACTTTTATTGGGTAATATTACCTTGGTACTTCATTTACTTCATTTTTCCCATGTGGGGCACATTCTTCATGTGATTTCGTAACTTATATATCTTTCCCACATGGATCATATTTTTTCTGACAACTACATTGATTATTTTTTCTCATTACGGACATGTTGCTCCAATGATTATATTGCTTACATGTTTCCTACTTGGGGCCCAAATTACACTTGTGCTTATATAGGTTATATCACAATCATGTGTGGGAAATTTTATTTTTTAACATGCATGCTTCTAAGATGATATATTTCTATGTTAAATGTCAATTATTTCATTCCCTATCTTAAACGTGATGTGCACAATCCTATTCTTTTGAGATATATGCTTCACAAGTTTATCCCTCACCTCAATAGGGGGCATATGTTCCACCCATTTTTATTTTAAAACTTTAAGACTCATAACATTTAATACCTTGTTACTCCTCTAGACAAGGATAATTACAAGTTGATTATTCCAAGACATACCCAACATATAACACTTTTTCCCACCATAATGTACATTTAGAACATTTCATAATGTTAATCACTTTTAAATATTACATCATATTTATTTATCCTTAATTTTTTTCATTAAACATTGTACTCAAAAATGCATGTAATATTTAGTACAAGTTATAATGGCTAAATTTTACATAAGCATTCTCAATTAGAATATATTTGGAGGTATATGAAAGTCATACAGGGATTGCTACCAAACCTCCATCCAAACTAGGTGAATCAAATTCAATGTTTCCTTTTTAGATATCATCATATTATGGATTGATTATGCACTTATCCATAGGCACATGTCCTTTGAAAATTTTGAAAGTACATTAGAATTGTTTAAAAAAATTTAGGAGTGAATAATTTTCTATCCACCCTCTCCTTTTTCTATACATACACATCAAAGTATGGAATTATGTAGACACATAATTTTGGTATGTGATATTTATTAGTTGAAAATTTGTATTAATCTAAGGTACTTATGTGTTTATATATCATCGGTCCATATTAAGTTCTTATTGGAACATTTTCCCTATGTATTTGGGTTTTCCCCACATTTTCCCCGCATTTCTTCTCTCTACACTCTCTCTCTTCCCCTCATGTTTCCATAGAATTTTAATAATTTCTCCAAAAACATAACCACATTTTTTAGGCCCAAAAAACATATAATGTAGGATTCTAGGGTGGGTCTTTTTGACCTTTATTGTTGGGTCTCCATAGATTATAGGTTTTTTTACCCATTGTATGTCAGCTTGCACATTAATAGGGTCCTAATTTAAATTTGATAAGTTTATAAATGCATAGGTAATTAGTGCATTTAGGACACACCACACATGCTAGAAAAATATTGTGAATGTGTCAAGGGAATCAATTCAAGTATTTAAAACATAGATTCAATAGTCTATGGAAATTTAAAGCATTGATTACTACATCAATCATTAATTAGACCATGCAAATCCATATATTACACACTCATCATTACTAAATTGTATTTTTGAGCATATATTATACTTAGTGTGTTGATTACAAAATTGTTATTTCTTGAGGGCCCTAATAAATAGTTAGTTCTTAAAGATCCTATTGATCTTGAACATATGCCCTAAGAAAAACTATTTTCATTATATTTTTTTAGGGTTAGATGACCCACTAGTATTTTTAATAAGGATATCAATTTCCTTGATATTTGCACCAAACTTCAAGAAAAAAAGCAATATTTTAAGATATTACAATGATCCAGGAGGATCTAGGTTCATAGATATTATCATAGTTCATTGTTGTTGCACATTTGGCCTTGTGATAACATTAGAGCAAAAAAAATAGGTTCCTCAACTACATACAAATTTTTAAGATTGAATTTCACTTATATATTACTATACAGTTCCTACAATGCTAATATTATAACACTCAACTTGTCAGTAACAACAATTAAGTGGCGTAACCATGTTATTCAGTTATGAAGTAGTTATTACTAACTCTTATAAATGTTCAACCAACACTTCATCCCCTCAATTTTACAATAATTTAAATATCCATTCTTTATAGTAGGTTATGTAGACAAGAATGAAATTAGGAATTACATATACCCTGAACATTTGATCGCTCAAATATTGTATAGAACTGAGCATAATACAAAATTATTATTACAGTTCTACATTCATTATCCTCTCTTACTTTGATTTTATTGTCATTTAGTGCATTTCATTTTAATATTCTCTGTCATTTATAAATTTTATTTCATTCATACCCCTCTTAAATATTTCTAAGTAGGTTATCCATCAGGTCTCCTCTTGGGCCCCATATCAGTGATATCAAAGCTTACACACATCATATTATTTATGAGTGGTATCATGGTGTATATAAAATTTGTATTTGTTTATATACCCACTCATATGAGTTTTAATTACATGATGTTAAGTCTCGATACTCGTGACCCTTCATCATATTTTTTAACCATAAATTTTAAATGTAGGGATCTAGGGTTAATAAATATAAAAGTAGTTCCAACACAAGGGTGATAAAATAATATATAGAATGATAATTAATAGAAAACTCAGATAAATAATATTATGAATTTATACAACTAATATTACTAAAAATAGTAAATTACAACTATTGAAGGATATTGTAATAAATGAAAAATAATGGTACTTAGCTAATTTATTATGTGAATAAAAATATGGACTAGAAAAGGGTGTAAAATATAAAAGATTGATATTTTAAATCAGTCAGTAGATTCTTAAAATTTTGCTTCTATGGTTGTATACATTGTCATCAGATCTGGACACTACTATCAATGCTAGTGTGTGAGTATGATGCAAGTGTCTAGTATGAAATAATGACTGGATTTAGATGCAACCAAATTTATCATTCTAGATTTTCTATCACCATTTCTACTGATGCATTCAAATATAGATACATAATTTCATTCTTAAATAATTGATCAAATCCTAGATCTTCACTCTTCTTCACCCTTACAATGAGTTTTCTAAAAAATGGGTTAGTGGGATCATAGTGTTGAGTTACCCCAAATACCCCTTTGTCAATTGGTGCTACCTAAATAGATAATACTCCAAGGAGGGCCTCATACTTATGTATTTCTCCCCTATATGTTGGAAAGTGTGTGTACAAAATTGAAATATGTATACATCCAATTCCTAACACCATTGTGTTTTGAAATTATCAATCTTATTTGAATTGCACTCGTGTGCCTAATTTAGGCCAAAATCACTAAAACATACTAAATGGTTAAAGCTTGTCATATACAAGTACCAATTTAGGCCAATATATCCCTAAATGGGGCAATGCATTTTATGTGATTCCAACTTTATTTAAATCATATCGAGTCAAAATGATGATTTCACCTTTTGGTGCCCTAGATCACTCTTTTCTTCTAATTTGTTAGTGCACATCATGTACCTTTATTATTTTTGTGTTGGCAACATCCTAAATGGGATAATAGTTTTTATGCATCTAACATCACCTTCCAATTCCTCTCAAGTCAAATTATGACCCATTATTATGACTTTTTGACCATTTTGATTAATTATGCACCAATTTCCAAAGAATTGTACTAAAATTGATTAATCTTGCTTAGACAGATTAAATCAAATTAAGCACTTAAGTAAGAATTCCATGGAAGAAATTGAATATTTATTTATTGAAAATTGATCATGAATATCTGCATCACCTAATGACATGATCAATGGGGTGGCAACCATAATCCATAAATGTAACAAATATCAAGTTTATGGGCACCCATGCATAATTAATGTCTCTTCCTCTAAAATATTTATGAGGATAATTATGTATTTATTATGCAATATTAGATTAATTCATGGTCATACATCTCAATATTAAGATGGACGATCATGTTTGATCCTAACCCATTTGAAAAATCTATAAATAGAAGGGCATAAAACATCATTTTCAAGCTAAAAATTTATATAAACTTATAATGTAGGATTCTCTCCATAATTCATTTGTGTAGTTTGACAAATGCTTTATTTGCAATAGGATAACTTCATTTGATAATAATAGTAGTGATTTCATATCATGAGCCTAGATTATGCATGGTGATCTTGAGATGTTGGAGAAACTTGGCATCACTTGTTCATAAAGATAAGAACACCAAATCAAGGGGGAAAACATGTTTGGAGCTACTTTTGGATGGTAGAATCTCTTGGGAAGGTAATAGGTATATGTGATTTCTTTCAATTACTTATTATTATCATTTGCAAACCCTGTTGAATAGGTTATCCTATATTGTTAGATCTTATGCATTCTTTTATGGTTTTCATGAGTAATGCTTGAACTAATCCTCTTTATAGTACAACACTACATTTTAGCATGCCTGTTGGAACTATAGCATCCTTTAAAGCAAGGAAGACATCTTGACAATCTCAAATTTCCATTAAAGTCATTAAAAAGTCCTTTAACATCAATTTTTAAGATCATTTTCTTATGTTTCTAATATTTTTTATACACACATAGGTTAAATAATGACCAGCATCAGTTTTATGTGACCATCATCAGTCAAGGCTAACCAGCATCAGTTGGGTTACAGGGGAAAATATGGATAAAAATTTCAATTTTTGATCTTCATTCAAGTTTTTTTTTTTCAAATTGAATTTTATAAGTCTCTAGTCTAAACATTTTTTGATTTAAAAGTTTTCCTTTTGGATATTTTATTATAACACTTGAGCTAACAAGTATTTTTGAGCATAACATTTTTGCCTTTAGGTTCACAAGTGATCGTTATCTGTTAGTTCTGATCAGCAAAACTTGGTTCTATGACTACCATCAGTCAATAGTGACTGACGTCGGTCTCTATGTTTTTAAAAAAACATAGATCCAGGAGTAATAAATCCAAAGTTGCTTGTCTTATTTGCAAGTATGCTTCAAATATAAATAAGACTCTCTAATTCTTCTTACAGGACATGTGAGGAAAAATATTTATTTGAACATAATTAAGTCTTTTTAACATTTTCTTTGGTGTTTAAAAAGAATTAGGAGCCTTCCCTTTGGAGTTTAAAAGGAAAATTGGATGGTTTATTTAAAGGTTTTATTGATTTTTTTCAAAGATTTTTTAAAGTAAGGCCAAGGGGCCAAGAACTTCACTTCACATTTCAAATTTGGTGTTATAAAACTTAACATTCACTTAAATTAATAATTCTTAAAGTGTTTTGTTTTATGTAAATCATCTATCACTTGATTATTATATTGTTTGAGCAAAAATAATTATGTGTGTATTCTCTCCCTCATCCCCTATAAGGAACTTGAGTGATCAAAAGCACCATTTCATTGTAATTGTGTCTTTGTCTAAGGTTTAAAAAGGAGGTTGTCTAGGCTCTCCCCAAAACCCGTATGGTTTGGGTGATCTAAAAACAACCCTAAAGCCTTTTTACTTAGATTTTATTTCATGCAATTTGACTTGTGAGGGGGGTGTCATTTCCTCCCATGTGTTCTATAGGGAAGAATTAACTTGAAGCTCCATCTCTTATTAGTATTTCAAATGCACTCCATGATGGGGTATAAAATCAAGGTAAACATACTACTAAAGTCAAGGGATTGAGTGGCTAACCTCTCCTTTAATAATGAAATCCTGAGTCAGGTCTGGTTAACTAAGATATTCCATTAATTAGTATATATATATATATATATATATATATATAATCATCATGCAAAGTAATATATCCTTGCATGATAATTTGATCAGTATGAACTCAAGTAATGTGTTACATCTCTTGTGTTAACCACACTTGGGACCATCTAGACGATCGTAAATTATAAGTTTTAGAAATCCCCACTTGCCATAGAGTATTGTTGATGCAGGGTGTGCCCAAAGGTCCATGTCATCATATTGTCACTTGGAATAAGGGGGTAGTAAAATACCCTACTAATCAATGCACTTTTATTTTTGATGAACACTTAATTCCTTCTAAGTGTACGTATATATACAGATTCTAACAATATGAGGTAAACCTTATTAGTTTAGAGCTTAGGATTATTACTTAGTTGCATTTATCTTTTGCTCTTAGATTACTTTGTCCTTGATTGGAATCAAAACTTACTTGTAAATACATGTCATAACCAAACACATTGTCCACTAATTTCTTGAACAAAGAGGTGTTATGCTGGTCAAATCCAAATCAATATTTACCTTGTTCAAAATTGTCATCTTAAACATTGTGTCATGTCATCTAATTGGTCAGCTATGCTACCCATTTGATTCTAAACCACTTTCCCAATTATCTTTAAGTCCATTGATAGTTTAAATTCTAAATTTCACCTTTCTAAGTTCATAAGATTGACGTGTTAATTGGGTTCACCATTTGCACTTAACTTGAGATAACTTGGGTTTAATTTCCCATTTGGATTGAAGGCCATTTATAGACTCATCATAAATTTTCATCATTATTGAAATTATGTCATCTTGTGCATTGCTTGCACTCTAAGTTATAGAACAAACATTCTATACTACCATTCCTATTACCGCGTGGCGGTGTTGTGCTACCCATTTGGTTCTAGTTTTATCCTTAGAAATTCTTGCATGTTTCCACATCTTCAGTTTCTTAGTTTGTATTATCTCCTTCTTAATTCAAAGGTCTTTCTTTTATTTTCCTAATATCAACTCATTGAAGTTGAACTAGTTTTTATGATATTGGCGTATCTTAAAAGTCTACATTTTAGTGTACTAATTACACTCTAGGATTTTTTGAGTTATCATACCCTCTTCTAATTCATATGATTTAAAATTTAACCAAGGTTTATTAAATTCATGAATATCCTTCCTCTAATTATGTGTGGTATTATGCCACCCTCCCTATTATAGTCTCTTTGTTACCTAGTCACCTTGTTTAGAAAACGATCAAAACACATACCTTATTTAAAATGTTTTCAAAACATTTCCAAAATCTAGTCAAATGTAGAGATTAACATTTTTAGGCATGACTCAAAGGTACACTTATAGTGGGATCCCTTATGTCCCTAGCTATGTAGAGGAGAATTATTATGATGGTCAAGACAATTTTGTGGCCTTTGAGGACATTCTAACAATTGCAAGATTTGAGGAAGAATTTTTATATTATGAACCCCAAGAGGACAAGGATGAGGCCCTTCTAAGGTTGATAGAATTTGGTTTTATACTACCCTTGAATTTTCCTATGGAACAATTCACACCTTATTTAAAGAAGGAGAACAACAAAAAGAACAAGTTTTTTCAAACATTTCACAAACAAACATACCTTCTTCTTCTAACAAGGGTAAATAAATACTTATAGAGTCAAAAATAAATGATCAAGATCTTATTAACAAGGTTAAGAAGATAAATCAATAATATACATACCAACTTATCATAGACTTAACAGACTCTTTAGTATATATGTCAATCTGCAATGGCACTTCAAAGGAACAAAGAAATGTGATTGAAAAAACTCAAAATCTAGTTGAGAACACAAAAATGATAGATCAAGATGTCTCAATAGAACAACCCAAATCCCAAGAGGTTCTGTAAAAAACTCTACTATACATGGAGCACACATTTTTTAATCACCAATAACCTATTGTTCCTTTCAAAAACCAAAGACCAAAACATTTGGTATGCATTGAAGAAATCATACAAAATAATTTGGCTAGTTCATCTAAACTAACATGTATAATGGTTGATAGACAAATAACTCCCCAAAATTAGTAGAACATGATTGATTCAAGGTAGTAGATTCCTAAAAATTGACCACTTACCTACTCAATTCAAATAGTAAACCAAATCCAAGTTGAGGAGTGTAGGGTATAAATCCCTACCAAATCTATGCAATAACAGGGGCACATACCACCCCAACAGTAACAACAGAGGTACATACCACCCAAATAGTAGTAATAGGGGTGAATTACACCCCAACATAATTATGTTCCACCCATGAATGCACCAAATATGCAAGAGTGGAACTTCATGAAGGAGATTGTGAAAGAATTGGAGATGAATAATAGAGTCAAGAAGTACAAATTCAATGAGATATGCCTATATCCTTTTGATTTATCTATTCTCCAAGTCCCATTTTTGCCTCATTTTGAGGCACCCAAATTTGATAAATATAAAGGAAAGGGTGACCCATGTGAACACATTCAGGCATTTTTTGTATTATGTCAAGAGGTGGCTTACAATAGCATGTTCTTACTTTGATTATTTCCATGAAGTCTAGTGGGATAAGCTTTAGATTAGATACTAAAGTTACCCAAGGGATCATTTATGGATTGGAATGACTTATCTAAAAATTTATTCAACCATTTATCATACAACATTGAGTATGAATTGACCATTATTGACTTGTGTACAGCCAAATAACATGATGGAGAAAGCTTTGTTGCATATCTATAGAGATGGAGAGCATTAGCAGGTTGTTTTCAATATAATTTTCTAGACAAATAGTTATCAAACATATTTGCACAAAATTTACATCCGAAGGTCATTTATAATATATGACATGCTTGTATAAACACTTTCAAAGAAATCGTAGACAAGGGTGTCCAAATTGAGAAGGATATTATTGAAAAGGTCCTTCTCAAGATTTATTCTTAGGTTCAAATGTCAAATAAGACCCCATCTTCTAGTCAAATAAGTGCACAAGTGAAACCTAAGGGTTTCAATAAGAAAAAAACCATGGTTAGAAATAGTGTGACTAAAACAAGACACATACAAATGGTATAGGCCCCATTGACCCCAAACGTATAATTGGATCCACCCAATCCACCACCCAATTTATAAATACACCCTCTATAGAGGAAATTTCAAAATCAATATAAAGTCTTCAACAAATTGGGAGAACCTATTGAGATAGTAATTCAAAAGCTTGTAGCAGCTAACCTGATTATATGGTTGGTACCAATGCCATTTCCTCAAGATCAACCAAAGCTAGATTAGTAAAAAGAATGAATGGTGAAATTTCCATCATGTTGTTGGATATGGTGTGTATTGGTGTGTTCAATTGTGTTACCTTATTGAATATCTAATTGAGAGTGGCAAATTTGAGATCAAATTAACCCCACAAGGCACTAATCAAGATATGGGAATCTACTAAGATCCATTCCCTCAACATAATTAACCACCACCAAGGAAAAATTAGTAGAATCAAGGATAAATATAAGGATAAAATTAGAGGTAAAATTAGAACCAATATTAGGGTTAAAATTGTAATCAGCATAATCATAATCAGGATCATAATACCCATGCTAACAACATGAGTTATAACATGCCTTATGAATATAACAACACCATGGGATGCATTTCCATGCACCAAATTTCCACTATTATTATCAAAAACCATGAACCATCTCATGCTCTTCATAGTATGGGACCTAATATTATAGGGCCAATATTGTCTCCCTCTAGTAATATCATGTCGAGTTTGCATAATTATATTATGACTCTATTTGCATGGGTTTCTATTTCTAAACAACAACCTTATTCTAATTATAATGTCTCCTCATCAACTTAAAATTACAATAATGTAACTAGACTCCCACAAGTCACCTTCTAAGGCACATTGCCTTCATATTCTAATTATAATGACTCTTTGTCACCTCTAAGTTGTGTAATCACAACTAGATGCTGGTGAATTACTCTCTAGGGCCCTTTACCTACTTATTCCATAGAACCTAATGTGAATATTGTGCCTTTAGGTCTGATTCTTAATATTTTACCAACCAAATACAAGTCAATTCATCCCAATGTTGAGAAGCCTTTAGTCTTTTGGATCAACTAAGTAAAACCCCTATGTAGATTTCCATTTTGGATATCTTATGTACATCTAAAATCCATATAACTATTCTAAACATCCTTTTGCAAGAATTAACTATTTATAAAGATATAAATCTTGAATAGTTCCAAACACTAGTTATATATTTGTCTTCATTTCATCAAGTAATGTTTGATCAAAAAGACATGTCTACCCTATGTCCAAACCATAACAACCCACTATATATTGAGGTAATCATTGGAAACCATAAGATCAAGTGGGTTCTTATTTATAATGGTTTAGGGATAAACAAAATATCTCTTAAATTGGCACAAATATTTGGCTACACTACAAAGGACATCTAGATAGAGATGATCACTATAAAGGATTATGACAACATCGATAGGGAGTCTTCTGGTACTATTTACTTGCCACTCATTATTAGGTCTATTTCCCACCAAACATTGCTTCATATTATGGACATTAATCTACCTTATAACATACTTATTGGACATCCTTAGATTCATGAAGTATATGTATTTCCATCTACTTTGCATCAATACCTTAAGTTTTCCCACAATGAGATCAAGGTTACTATTTTCACCAATCAATAGCCTTATCAATATTATAAACATTTTGAGGCTGAGTTCCTAGATTTGAATTCATTGAAAAGAATAATAAGGAGATAGTTTCAAAACCACCTCCATCTAATTATATCAACCCTAGTGACCTTGCATCCACTTCCATTGATCCATTTCCTATAACCCTTGCAAAACAAGTTATGATTAAAGACATGGGCATTTCCACATACCATCTTAAGGATGCCTTCCATGTTGAAAAGTTACCAAAGTCTCCAAAAGCATTTGGTAAACCCAAACCTTCCAAGTGTCCTTAATATACCCACCCTAATTTGGAAACTAAAGAAAGAACATAAGAAACCACCTATGGTATTTATACCTACTACTTTTCCAAATAAGGATCGAGAGGCTTTCACATAATGAGATTGGTTATATTCTGAAGGCCTTATTGATTAATTTCAAAATTCCAAATATCAAATCTCTAATAAAATCATGGATCATCTTGATTATATAGGAATAATCCTTGGCCCATGAACATGAGGAATCCTAGAACTTTTATAAGCTAGTCTACCTAATTTAAATCATGGTCTCAGATTTATGTTGCCTAGGGATGACCTTATGACTTTCAATAGTGATTATTCTGAATTAACTAGCAATGAGACTCTTGGTAGTGATGTAGCATCCTTTTATAGACTTTTATATGAGGTCATTGACTTAAATTTATTTGACCAAAATGCCATTCTGATCACAACACTTATTTCTCCTATTGGATCTTCCCATCCTAAAGCAAGATCCTATTTCACCATTAAATCCTCCCTTACTGAAGCAAGAACCCATTCCACTATTGGATCTTCCCTTATTGAAGTATAACTTCATTGTTACCTATGCCTTTACCATCCTAAATTCATTGATTGAGACCAATAAAATTTGGTCATACTCCTTGATGAGTTTTAGAATGAAAAATCATTGCAGAATACATGGGTCTAAGAGATGGATTGCTAATTGGTGATCATAAATAAGGATTTGATTTTTCATTAGATCCTTCTACCTACTTTGGAGAGTAGGAAAAATTTATTGGTCACAATAAAGTTAAAACATCAAGATCTTTGAGTTAAAACCTCTTTGAGGTACACGTTGATCAGGGAAAAGTAAAGAAAAAGACAAGCCCTTAAGTGAAAACCTATTTCAAGCACTCTTGGGAAGGAAAGTTTTATCATCCCTTAAGGACATAGAAGGTCCATCAAGTCCCAACTCTATAGCTAGGACAAGTATCTCTTCATAATAAAAACAACTATTGGAGTGTCTCTATCTTGAGTTTCCTGAGGTTTTTTTCTACTTGGCTATTACCTAAGATAACAGATTCAACACATTATCTAGAGCTCTGGGAGGAAAATCAAGAAACTACAGTAGAATAAGATGATCATGATCATACCTTGCCTACTATTCTTAAATATGGATCCACACTTCATGTAGAGAACACAATTAAAGTAAAATTAGGAACATACAATTATCCCAAAATTGTTTATCTTGGATCTTCCCTTACTGAAGTAGAACATGAACACATTATATCCATTTTGATGGATTTTATAGATATTTTCATGGGCATATTTAGACATTCTAGGCTTAGACCCACACTTGGTAGTGCATCAACTGGTAATTCATCTAGATGCCAAATCAGTTAAGCACAAATTAAGAAAGATGCAACCATGCATCACCCTCTAAGTAAAATATGAATTGGAGAAGTTATTAGGATCAATATTCATTAGATCACTAGACTATTCTGAATGGATATCTAACATATTTCCAGTTAGCAAGAAGCCACAAGGCATACATATGTGTATAGATTTTAGAAACATCAACAAAGCATGCTCAAAAGATGATTTTCCTATGCCCAACATTAACATGATCATTGATTCTACTGTTGGGTATGAGATGTTCTCCCTCATGGATGGATTTTCTAGATACAATTAGATCAAGATAGCCTAAGAAGATCAACACAAGACTATGTTCACCACTCTATGGGGAATATTCTATTACCAAGTCATGTCATTTGGCTTGAATAAAAATAGAGCCACATATCAGCATGTGGTGACTATCATCTTCAATGACATGATGCATGATATTATTGAGGATTATGTTGATGACATACTATAAAAATTAAGAACACGTGTGAGATATATTTTCATGAATATAAAGTCTACCTAAATCCTAAGAAGTGTGTCTTTAGAGTCACTTCAGGTAAATTTATAGGGTTGATTATATCATAAAGAGGGGTCAAAGTTGACCCTATTAAGGTTAAGGTTATAGTTAAAATGCCTCCACCTTCAAATCTTCAACAGCTCTGAAACCTACAAAGAAAGATTAGTCAATCTATAGGTTCATTCACCAATTGGTAGATAAGTGTCATCCATTTACACATATCCTAAAGAAAGAGACCATGTTTTAATGGAATGAAGACTGTCAGTTAGCATTGCAAAGCTCAAAACATATTTGTCCAACCCACTAGTTTTGAGACTACCAACACTTGGATAACCACTACTTCTTTACAAATTAGCAACTAAGCATGCACTAGGGACACTTTTGGCCCAACATGATGATCAAGGTAAAGAAAATGCAATCTATTATTTGAGTTGCACACTAGTGGCTTATGACCATAATTATATGCCTATTGAGAAGGTGTATTTAGCTATGGTTTTTGCTTCCCAAAATATGCAACATTATATGTTGAATAATAAAACTATTGTCATCATGAAGGTGGATCTTCTCAAGTTTTTATTCTCAAAAGTAGCTCTCATAAGATGTATCACTAAATGGGTTATGCTCCTTAGTGAATTTGATGTTGATTATTAGAATAAAAAAGCTATCAAGGAGCATGTTATTACTAATCAGCTTATAGAGTCCCCTATTATAGACACTCAACCACTTAGATTCAACTTTCCAGATGATTATATCATGGCAATAGAAGAAGTGCAACATGAACCTAAGAAATGAAAGCTTTATTTTGATGGTTACTTCACTTCTCATGGATCTAGAGATAGCATATTATTTATTACACCATAAGGGAATTTGATTCCCAAAGTGTTCCAAATTAATTTTCATTGTAACAACAATATGGTTTAGTATGAGGCCCTTATTATAAGATTGCATCTTGTGATTCAATGGGGTATTCAGCACTTGATGGTTTATAGTGATTCCCAATTGATCATAAATCAAACCATTGATCTCAAGGTTCATTTTAAATCTCTACAATTTGAATAAGTACTAAGGGCCAAAAATAGATCTACAAATGTAATGGCAACAATTGGGTCAATAATATAGATTGATGGTAAGGCTAAAGAGTATTAATTTTTGATTGAAAATATTCTATAGCCTATACATATTATTCTAGATTCAAATAGGGTATACACCATTGTTGGTCCCAATCCCCCACCTAAACTACCTTGGTACAAAGATTATTATAACTACTTCTATGATCATGTTTTTCCACTGGACCTATCCAATAACCCAAAAATACTATTCCATCACTGTCTAGCATGTTATACCCTCTTTGAAAACATGATTTATCACAAAGGATATGATGGAATGCTAATTCATTATTTATCATTAGGATAATACAAATTAGTGTTGAAGGAGGTTCATGAAGGAATGCATCGGCCTACACTAACAATGTAGTCTTAGCAAAGAAGCTCCTTAGAATAGGTTATTATTGGTCAAAATGGAGATAGATTCTTATAATTATGTGAGTAAGTGTATTCCTTATCAGTAACATGGAAATTTGATACACACACCTTCCTTACCACTATAATCGATCAAAACACCATTGTTGTTCTCTACATGGGGCCTCAATCTCATCAAGAAAATAAACCCAACATCTGTAGATGTCTATAAACACATTTTAACTACTACCAAGTAATTTACTAAGTGGATTGAGGCCATTCCTCTTACATCACTAGGAAGCAGATAGCCAAATTCATTCATTACCATATCATCTATTGATATGACATCGCATCATGCATTATATTTGATAATAGAAAATCCTTTGTAAATAGAGATGTGAAATACCTTTGTGAAAAATTTAAAATCAAGCACAAAAAATCCACACCATATAACCCTCAAGACAATAGATAATTTGTGACATCAAATAAAACCATTTTAGCCATTTTAAATAAGATTTTCAATGACATTAGACATTATTAGCACTTGTAAATCTTTCCTACCATTTGGGCTTATTGAATCAATCATAGAACCCATACAAGATCCACTTCATACTCCCTTGTTTATGGCACAAAAATTATCATCTTCATTGAGATTAAACTACCTTCATTATGAGTAGCTTTGGATCATATTGAAGATGATGAAGCATATAGAGTCTCAAGGTTGAAATAACTAGAACATCTTGATGGTAAGTATTTGGTTGCCCTAGAAAACTTTCAATCCTATCAGAATAGATTGAGAAGAAGCTACAACAATTGCATTCTCCCTCTGGAGTTTGAGATTGGTGATTTGGTCTTGAAAGAGAACCAAAATAACATAAACATTGAATTCAAGAAAAAAGGTAGGTTTCAACCTAATTGGTTAGGACCATTTGTTATCATGGAAAACTATGGATCAGGGGCATATTGACTGGCTAAACCAAATGGTGAAGAACTTTTAGAGCCTATGAACATTGTACACCTAAAGAGGTTCTACTCTTGATAGCTTCAAACCATTATCTACAAGACCCTTTACTTAGGGGTAACTTGTGTTGAAGTATTTTACCATTTTATCTTGGACTATTCTCTCATGAACCATATTATTTTGACTTACCTTGGACTTAATGGCTAATTTTATCTTACATATGGAAATTTGTGTAGATGGATCAGTTTATAGAGGTTTTGGTATGGATTGATCAACTGAATAGAGTTCCTAATTGAATAAGTGATCAAATGGCTTAGAAGTAGGTCTACAATGGTAAGGTGAAAAAGATCAATAGGTTATCATGGTGATAATGACCTTAATCAACATAAAGTAGGTTTCACAAGTCTTAGAAACTCATTTTGAGCCTTGAAAGTTCAAGCTCAAGCCTAGAATGACCAGACTATCATGGCACATCTTGTAGATATGAATGGGTCAATTTGATTATACATTTAATAAGTTCACATAAGAGGCCTCTCAGAGCCAAAATATCACATGGACATGATGTTTTTCATGCCTCAAACATTTTTTGCAAACTTTAGGTCTTGATGAATTTTCAATCTCAATATTTAAGTCTTCAAAGTTAAATAAGTAGAATGAAACATGCATGGGGATGTCAATTTTAAGCCTCATGAAATAGTCATTTAAATTAAAAATATCCTAAGTTTTAATTCAAATCCAATAGGTGTCAATATCTCAGGAGCTCAAGTACAAGATCTACAGTATGCACAAGATCAAAGAGTCAAAAAGTGCCTAGAACAGGATCAATGGTCGGTATTCGATTGAATCAAAGATCTAATAGTGAGTGTCAACCTAAAGACATTATTGGATCTAGATAGATAAAAATAACACATTAAATTTTACCAAAGTAGATCAACAAAGAATAGAGGTTAATAAGTTAATAAATTTTGAGGACAAATGCATAGCTTTCAAGTGTCAAAATCATGGTAGTTGCTAGGTAAATCAATGGTGTGCATTCTAACTATGTAAAACAAGATCAACGATGTGTGTAAGGTTAAAGGGTGAAATCAGCATAGATTGAATGAGAATTTAACATGTGGCATAATCATGTTAAATCATGGAATTGATAGTAGGATCCCATGGAAGAATGAGGAGATGACAAATGTCATGATTAGGGAGCCTAGATTAAGATCAGTAGCTAAAATTAAAAGTTGAAAGCTAAAGGACTTCAATGGGGAGAAAATGTGACCTAAGGTTGAACTTGGGAAAATGTTTTAAAGGATGCCATTGAAGCTTAGTTGAGACCTATATTGGAGTATCCAAAGCATGTAGACTCATTTTTTTGTGTTTTTAATGTCACATAGAATAAATCCTTAGCTTCCATAAGTTTCAAAGGTAAAATAGGTCTGTTTAGACCTAATATAGTTAAAAAATGATGTTATGAAATCTGTAAGCTCTTAATGGATCTTAACTATAGGAAAACCAATAAATGTATTTGTTTTCAATCTAAAATAAACCTATGCTTAGGTTTAGAATAGGGGTAGATATGTAAATGTGTTTTCATCTTTTGACATGGTCATAGATTCAATGTGTAGGTACCTATATCTACTCAAAATAGACTTAATCATGACTCTATCAGATCAAAAGATATGAATATTTTGTCCTCACAAACAAGTTAAGCGGAAGATGGTGTAGAGTCCCAAGATGGAGATTTGGTAGTTGGGGAAAAAATCTTAAGCATTTAATATATTTTTAGGGGTGTCTAAAGGTTTTCCTTCTTAAACAAGATCATGACTCACCACCTTTATCAAGCTCTTATCCTATAGTGTGTTGCTTGTCCAATGAGAAGATTTAGGGGCTATTATGACAAACAAAAAAGGTTAACTTGTTGATAGAGAACTGGCACTAATTTGATCAAAAGATAGTAAAGCATTCATAAAAGGTGGTAGCTTATTTAATGATCTAGGATGGCATGTTCACTCTCTCCTTACCTTTCTTTATATCTTTCATTTTATGACACATTGTAACTCGCTCTCAAAATTTAAGAGAAGACTCACTCTCATTTTTAATAATAAATTCTCTCTCAATTTTGGAAGAGCATAAACTCTCATTTGATAAGGCTAGACCCTATCAAAATTTGTATGAAAGACCTCTTAAAGTAATAAAAAAATTCTTTTCCTATCTCTCCCCTCTGAATTATGTGTAGCAAAGCTTGTGTATAATGGCAGTGTGAAAAAGAATCTTCCATGCCCATTATCCTTCTTTCTTGCTCATTTCTAGGTGACTTCAAGTTAGTTGTAGGTATAAGTTATTGTTATTTATATCATGGATGCAAAGGTGGTCGATCTCTCCTTACCTTGTCTTTATATCTTTCATTTTATGACACATTGTAACTCGCTCTCAAAATTTAAGAGAAGACTCACTCTCATTTTTATAATAAATTCTCTCTCAATTTTGGAAGAGAATAAACTCTCATTTGATAAGGCTAGACCTTGTCAAACTTTGTATGAAATACCTCTTAAATTAATAAAAAAAATTCTTTGCCTGTCTCTCCCCTCTGAATTATGTGTAGCAAAGCTTGTGTATGATGGCAGTGTGAAAGAGAATCTTCCATACCCATTGTCCTTCTTTCTTGATCATTTCTAGGTGACTTCAAGTTAGTTGTAGGTATAAGTTAGTGTTATTTATATCATGGATTCAAGATCTTAGTGAGTCTTATATCACCTCTTTGCCTTCATTTATTGCTTCTTGAACCTAGTTTATGAAACACTTATGCAACTAGCTATTTTTATGAGATTGTGTGAGCTAGCATTATCTTATGCTTCCTCAGTGTTTACTTCATGCTTATGTGATTTCTCATTTAAATTTGGTGCACCACCTTGTTAAATTTCTTAATATCCTTATTTCCCCTTTCTAACCCTTTTCCTAGTAGTAGCATTAGTTTTAGTGATCCATCAATAGGAAGCTAGCCTTTTTCAAATGTTTAACCCTATTATAAGATACCCACAACTTGGGGTTATTTCCATAGTGTAGCTAAAGTGGAGAGATCCTAAATAACCCTCTCTAAAGGTGTAAATTGATGATAAAATAGTTTTTGGTACATCTAGTGGGATATAATTCAAAGAAAATTGGTTAAATTTTGATGTTGGTTTGATCAATCTGCAACAGTTATAGCTTCCAAGCAACATCATTTGGTGACTCCAAAATAAGATATAAAATTGTGGTAGTAGATAAATGATTAAATCTCATAACAAAGGTGACTACAAGATCATATTCTAGAGGTATTCCCTTTAAATTTATTGAATTTCCTTTGAACTTAGTAAAAAGCTTAAGATTTGCTAATACACACCAATATAAAGGCAACTTTGTTCTTAAATCACTTTCAAGCCCCACCCCTATAAGAATATATTTTTTAAACCCTTTCATATTGATCCAAAACTTGAAATCTTTGGTTGAAATTCAATAAAATAGAACAAGACAATTCAAATAATGTTATCTCTGAGAAGAGATGTTTTATTGATAAAAATTTGCAGACCCAAACATATACTTATCTCTAAGAAGAGATGTCTAATTTCCATTTTAGGTTACATATTAATTTATACATGTTTTTAAGGTTGGGGGAGGATGTGGAATGTCACCAATATTGAGGGAGATGAATTTGTTTAACTTCCATGATTTACAACAATATAAAATTTGAGGAATTACTATTTTTAGAAACTTACTATTTTTAGACTGCGCTACTAAAATTGAAATTTAGGGCACTTTAATTGGGTTTTTATGGGTCAAAATTCATCTATCAAATCTCCATTCCATCTCACCATGTTCTCCTCTTTCTTAGATTTCCAACCATTCAAACGGTGAGTTGATTGGAGATATGGTGCAAAAGTTATGGCTCCCAGAAGTTCCATCATCAATTGAGGTAGACCCATCACCTGAATTATCACCTAAATTATTGCCCAAATCATTCCTCCCTCCTTGAGAATCACTGGTCCCCATTTCATCAATATTTTTCATCAAGTGTGATATTTTTACTTTGATTTTATTCTCGATGCATACTTGGAATGGACTGTGATTTATGGAACAGTGTAAGGTTTGATTATTCACCATTTCTATCTGAATATTAGTTTGTGGATGGAAGGCCGTGAAATTCTTCATGTTGGTATCTATTTGCTTCTATTTTTGTGTTGTTTGTGTAGTCAAGGCTACAACATGAGCCCTTTTGGATTCTTGTGGCTTGACCACCATGAGAACAAATTTCTTGGCACTAATCAGAGAGATATATGTAGAAGGTGGTACCTCTGGTACCCTGTAGCACCGTGTTCCAATATTGAGAGTAATCCTTTGAGTTCTTGATTCATATATGCCATGTCGATCATACATAAATGGATGACCAAAGAGTATATCATAAACATCTAGATTGACCACATCACATAAGACCTCATCTTGGAAAGGTTTTATTGCATATAAGAGAAGACATTGGTGGGTGACACAAAGGTTTCTCCCTAGACTCAACCATCCAATACTATATGGCTTTGGGTGAGGCTTCATGGATAGATTTAGGCTTTTCACAACATTAGCAGAGATTAAATTCTTTTGACTTCCACTATCAAGAATGAAATGCAGAGGCTTACCTTTCACCCATAACTTAGAGTGAAACAAACTTTCCTTGTCATCTAGCCTCTCTTCATGGGTCTGTGATGAAGCAACAATGGCTTTGAGCTTAGCATCTATAATCTCTTCTTCAACCTCTTTGACTGCAGGGTCTATATGAGGTAGAGCAGTAGATGTTGAGGATTGTGACTCAAAAAGCAGGGACTTGATGGCTCAACATTCTTCTTTGGAGTGAGTTCTAGATTTGTAATAATCACACCACTTCCCAGTCTTTCCTTCCTTTTGCTTCCAATTTTGGCCTTGTATTTGACCTTCTTTATCACTTTTCCATTTTGAAGGCTGATTCTTCATATTCATTCATCCATGTTTCTACTCAATCTTCACTGTGAACTTGTACGCTTCACCAAGGGTTTCCAAATTGAAGAGTTCCATTTTTCCCCATATGTACCAATGTAGTCCACCATGATATTTGAGAACCTTGTGTTTCTCATGTTCTTGGATGCCCAATATCGTAGATAGAGAATGAAAAATGTCAGTGTAATCTTGAACAGACTATTCCTTACCTTGGTGAAGTTTTTGCCACTCTATATACAAATCATCATATGATCTAATGGGGTAGTATTCTTCCTTTACAGATTCTATGTAATCATCTCAGGTAAGTTTTGTCTCAAGGCGAATATCATCTACATTGAATCTTCTTTTGTACACTTCCCACCAATTTTTGACAGGTAATGATGCTTTTAAAAGAGCAAAAGTGATCTTCTCTTTATTGGTGAATTTATTTACAAAAAAATAAGATGAGAATTGATCTAACCAATTTTCTACTACATCAGGATTGATTTTTCCTTCAAATGTAGGTATATCAAAATTCCCCTAAACCTTAAAGGGTGTTGGGGCACTGAAAGGATGTGGGGGTGCGGATGAGGAGCTAGAATTTCCCATCAAGATTTTTTGAAGAATTTGAGAAATTTTTTGTAGCATCTATATTTGCTACTATTGGAGTGTTTCATTCACCATTTCCTTAAAAATATTGGATGTCTCAGTCTTGTCCACCATTTGAAGTCATTTGGAGAGAATAGGTGGATAGTCTGTTGGTTTTATTATCCACCCAAGCTTCCTGTAATATGACCTCATCCTTAGGATCATACACTCTAAAGACAAACCCCTTTGATACCACTAATCCAAAACTCAAAAGCTTTGGTTGAAATATAATTCAAGAAAATAGAACAAGATAATTCAAATAATGTTATCTCTGAGAAAAGATGTTTTATTGATAAAAATTTGCAGACCCAAACATATGCTTATCTCTAAGAAGAGATGTTTGATTTCCATTTCAGGTTACATCCTTATTTATACATGTTTTGAAGGTGGTGGGAGGATGTGGAAGGCCACCAATCTTGATGGAGATGAATTGGTTTGACTTCCATGATTTACAACAATAGAAAATTTGAGGAATTACTATTTTTAGAAACTTACTATTTTTAAACTGCACTACTAAAATTGAAATTTAGGGAACTTCCATTGGGTTTTTTAGGGTCAAAATTCATTTATCAAAGCTCCATTCCACCTCACCATTTTCTCCTCTTTCTTATCTTTCCAACTATTCAAATGGCGAGTTGATTAGAGCTACGGTGCAAAAGTTATGGCTCCCAAAAGTTCTATCATCAATTGGGGTAGACCCGTCACCTAAATTATTTCCTAGATTATTGCCCAGATCACATAGCCATGGAAACCCCTAGAGATTTTATTGATTTTAATGGCCAAAGTCCTCTATACCTCCCTTAATATGATCTTATTCCATTAGTATCTCTTAAAAGTTTCCCTTATTTTACTGGGGACCAACCTACAACCCCTTTTGAGCACCTCATGGACGTAGATAATTTTTTCAATATCCATAATGTCAATGAGGAAAATGTAGCAATTAGGTAATTAGTCATTTATTTTAAAGGTAAATCCTTAGATTGGTATAGAATCCTTTTTGTTAATTCCATTTCCATATGGGATTAGTTAGGAAATGCATTATCTAAGAGATTTGAAAATAAAAGTAACCATTTTTCACTTGTATAGAAATTAACCACAATTCAAAGAGCCCCTCATCAAGTTATACAAAACTTCAATACACAGTTTCAAAAGATTTAGGACAAAATCTTTGTCTATGTTATGCCTACCCCTAAATTTTCCTTTCTTTACTATTTTAAGGCCCTAATTAGTGACATTTTAGTAATAATCCAGTCTATGGGAGGAAACACATTGTTAAATGCATATGAGTTGGAAATCAGAGCAAAAAATTATCTAGTGTAGGCTAGCAAGCTTACACCTAGACCACTAATGCCTTTGTTTCTTGAGATTAGACCACCCCCTATTGCTATTTGTTCCCTTACTATCATTCCTCTTGTGCCTAAAATTATTGTTATACCCTCACCTAATCAAGAAAATACTTTCACTAGGAAATCTAGTGATTCCCAAGAACAAAAGAACTTTCAAGAGCTTAAGAGCATGTTCCAAACTTTGGGAAATGAAATAGTGAATGTTAAAGATAACAAGCTTTCAATAGGCCTTACCAAGCCTCATATCAACCTCAGCAATAATCTTATCAATAAAATAGGCCACCCTATAAAAGAAAATTCCAAGGCCAAGGCCAAGGTCAAGGTCAAGGCCAGGAACAAGGGCAGCCTAACTATAATAGATAGAGCAACTATAATCCAAATGTTGAAACCACTGCTAACACTTTGGTCTCCATACAAAATAATGTTGCTCAAGAAGCTGAGGGTACCATGCCTTGGAATCAATCTTTTGGGCAATCCATTATCCTAAACACTGACTTCAACCGAGCTTTCAATGATCAATGGTAGTGGGCTTCCAATTATGGGTGCAGTCAAGTTCTTATGGCTCAAAACATAGAGGTACCCATGATGAAAAAACTATAAGAGTCTCAACAAGGTCAAATATTTGATCAAAGACAAAGCTATTTTGGTGCTACAATGGTGAATTATAAATAAGAAGAGTGTTATGCACTCAATCCATAAGTTAGTTCTAGCCAGGCATACATTTCAATGGCAATAAATACAAGGTTAAAAAGAATGAACATGGATGGTAACCAGGAAATAGTCAAGGAACCACCTACCATTACTCCTTTAATATCAAATCTAAATTAACCTATTGTTATTCCAAAGGTTCCAATATCTCAAAGGAATCAAAATTAGTGGAACTTCTTTATCCCTCAAAACTTACAAACTCAAGGTGTAGTTGTGGCTCCCGAAGCACAACCAAAGGTTAATGGTTCACCCATCAACATTATGGAACAAATGAAAAGTTCCAATCTGAGTGTTTCAATGTGGGATATGCTCTCATGCTTGGTCAAGTAGACATCCTCCAAGAAGAGTTGTCAAGAATTAATGTTTCTAAGAAACTACCAGTCAAGGAGAATGTGGTTCTCACCAATGTAGCTAAAGGACCTAGTGAAGGGAAACCAGGTGAGGTGGTCAAACCTCCTCCCTTCTACATTTCAATAATCATTGGTGACTCTTTAGTGTATAATTTATTGGTATATAGTGGGGTTAACACTTCATTAACGCCAAAGTTCATAGTTGATCAGCTTGGTATAAAATATGAGCCCCAATCTAAAGGACTTCTAAAACTTGATGGTTATTCCACAAATCCATCTGGTATCATCATAGACCTCAACTTGACCCCGCATGTTTATCCTAGTGTCTCAATGGTTCAAAATGTGTTGATACTAGATGTACCTCCTCTTTTTTTCCTATGCTTATTCATGTAATTCACTACAAATATTAGAGATTATCTTGCATTATATTGGTCATACATGGCATTCAAAATAAGATATGAAACCAAGGTATCTATTAAGGTTGAGATCATTGCATAATTCCACATAGAGCCTTATGAACAAGAGAATATAAACCTCTATTACACCATTCTTGATGAGGGTGAACATATGGTTGGCTAAGAATTAAACACTCACCCTAAGAAGATAATAGATATGTTCTTAGATGAACTATGGAATGAAAATTAGTTGTTTGATCCCTTGGAAAGAGTTGAAGAGAGGAACATGGGTGTCTACTACTTATATGAAGAGAATCAATCCATGTCATCCCTCATTAGACCTCAAGAAGATCCTAGTGGCTTATGGAAATTATTCTTTGATGTTTCAAAGATAAAACATGGAGTGGGTACATGTGCAATGCTAGTATCCCACTCCAATGACAAATATTTATCTTCTTAAAGGTTCTAATTCAATTTATCTTATAATATAGTAGAATATGAGGGTCTTATCCATGGCCTTTAATGGGGTAATAAGAGAGGAATAAAAAAATTACAAGTTTATGGGGACAATGAGTTGGTAGTGTACCAAGTTAGAGGCCATAATATCACCAAGAATTCCTTGATAAAGTCTTACAAACATAGAGTATGGGACCTAATTGAGGATTTTGAGGATTTTAATATCCAAGTAGTGCCAAGGAACTAAAATGGACATGATGATAGGTTAGAAGTTATGGGATTTCAATTTGATGTCCTAAATGAGTTAAAAAATACCAAGGTATAGCCACATGTCAAATTGGTGGTAAGACCATCAATGCCAAACAATGAATCTCATTGGCAGGTCTTTGAGAATGATCAACAAATTTTCTATTTCTTGTAGTAGGAATTAAAGTTCTCCATAAACTATGAAAAGTTTCAACATTAGTATGAGGAAAAAAAAATTTAGTTGAGATCTAACAAGCTTCCTAAAGGGGTTATCACCCTTGAAGGCATTTTCCATGAGGGAGATCATATGAGAAAATATAAGTCAGTGATGTCAACAAGTGAAGAGAATTATGAAAGAGTTCTTATATTCAAATACAAGATCCTCAAGCTTGGGAAGGTAAGCACTAAAGTCAAGAGGCATGCTTTCATAGAATTTTTTAAATAATATGCAGATATCTTTACTTGGGAATATAGTGACCTGAGAGGCTTTGATCCCAAGATGTCCCAACACACTATAAAACTAGATGTTAATGTCAAGCCATTTAGGCAGAAGTAGAGGCCTATAAACCCCAAAATTGAAGAGTTTATGAGGAAACAATTGACCAAATTAATTGAATCCAAGATCATCTTTCCAATTAAGCACTCCTCATGGGTAGCCAATTTGGATCATTTGAGGAAGAAGAGTGGGGAAATCATATTGTGTGTTGACTTTAGGGATCTGAATAGGGTCTCTTTGAAATATCACTACCCCTTACCATCCATAGAGTAACTCCTAATATTTGTTGGCTCAGAATGTTTTTAATCAAGGGTTAGAGGGATATGAGGTAAGGTATACTTTTATAAAAAAGAAATTTTTTATATATTTGAGGAGCCTCAAAAAGTTTAGGCCAATGCTTTCCAACATCAAGATCCATCTTATGGTATCTCATCCTAGAGTTAGGGACTTCCTTCTTAACAAAGACTTGACTGAGAGAAGAGCAAGCTGGATTACCAAGATCACGGAGTATGATGTGGAGATCAAATTCACCAAGTTAGTAAGAGGCAAATGCCTATGTGACCATATGGTAAGTGATCTTCAAGAGGACAACTAAGTTTTTTTGGTAACACAAGACAACCCACAGACAAATGCACCTCCATCTCACAATAGTTGGCTCTAGGATATGACACATATTTTGGTAATAGGTGAATATCCCCAAGGTTTATAAAAATAAAAAAGAAGGTATTTTAGACTCTATTCCATACCTTATGCATTAGTTAATGGGGTTTTATTTATAAAATATTTCAATGGAGTAATTTTTAGGTGCATAGATGATAATCAAGTAGCAAAGCTTTTAGAGTAGTTTCATGATGGAACTATAGGAGGTCATTTTGCTCCAAGAACTATAGTATCAAAGGGAATGAGAGCTGGTTATTACTAGCCCAGCCTCTTCAAATATGCCTATGAATGGGTCAATAAATGTCATAAATGTGTTCTATTTTTAAGAAAACAAAGATTAGTAGTTCTTCCAGTCAGCCCAATTTAGGTGGAACAACCCTTCATGTAATAGGGGTTGGACTTCATGGGGATGATAAATCCACCTTCTAGTGTTGGACATAAATGGGTGCTCATTGCAACTAACTACTTCACTAGGTGGGTGGAAGCAATTGCTCTTAAATAAGCTAATTAAATAGTAGTGTTGGACTTCTATGATAACATAGTGACCAGGCTTGGTATCCTCGCTAATATAATTTTAGATAATGCCTTAGCATTTCTGGGCATAAAGACAAGTGAATGGGTACTTAAGATGGGCATCTACCTCAACATATCTTCCAATTACTAACCCCAAGGAAATAGATTGGTAGAGTCTACAAATAATAACTTGCTAAGGATTATCAAGAGAATTATGGAGAAAAATTAGAGAATATGGCATATAAAACTAAGTACATCATTATGGCTTGATAGAGTGACTCCCAAAGTTGCCATTGGTAATTCTCCATATGCCCTTGTATATGGAAGGGAAGCCAAATTGCCCATTTCTCTTAAACTACCTACCTTGGAGTTATCCCATTAGCTTGAGTTGATGTGAAATGAGCCTATGAGCATGAGGATGGTAGATCTCATGGAACTTGAAGAGACTAGGGACCTTAAAATGAAGACATTAGAGTCACATCAAGCTCAAGTCAAGAAATCCTTTGACAAGATAGCTATAGCAAGGGACTTCAAGGAAGGGGACCTAGTCCTCAAATGGGACTCAAATAAGACCAAACTAGGCAACCACACCAAGTTTTATAGCTTATGGAGTGGTCCTTATTTGATTCATGAATACAAACAACGTAATGATTTTTAGCTAGCTAACTGGATGGAGAGGCATTACCTATTCCAGTCAATGGCATTCATTTAAATCCTTGTTATTGTATGATATTGTAACATATTAGAGTAGTTTTCTATGATTTTCTTTTAGTGTTTTGAGCACATTTATTTTATTTGTGTGTTTCCCTTTCAATAAGTGACTTCGGCACTTTGTTGTTGTTTTTTTTTTATCCTTGTTGTTTCAAAATGAGGTTTTTAGAAAAGGGACAGCCTTGTATCATATTCATTATCATTAGAGAGAAAAGAATATGACTCTAGATTCCCAATGGATCAGTTTAAGGCCACTAGTCTTTGCATCATAGGCATGCAACCCCAGGATGTCACCAAAAATGTTGGCCAATTTTGGCCTACATATATAAATTTGCCTATATGGATCAGTTTATATAGGTCTTGGTATGGAGTGATCAGATGAGTAGAGTTTTTGATTGAGTAAGTGATCAAATGGCTTGGAATCGAGTCTAATATTACAAGGTGAAAAGGATTAGTAGGTTTTCATGGTGATCATAACCTTCATGGACATAAATTAGGTTTTATAGGTCTCAGAAACTCATTTTGAGCCTTGAAAATTTAAGCTCAAGCCTAGAATGACCAGACTGTCATGGCATGTCATGCAAAAATGAATGGGTTAACTTGATTGTGAATTTAATAAGTTTAAATTAATAGGCCTCTCAAAGCTGAAAGATCACATGGACATGATGTTTTTCATGCCCTAAACATTCTCTACAAATTTTAGGTCTTGATGAATTTTCTATCTCAAGATCTAAGTCCTTAAAGTTGAACAAGCAGAATGAGACATGTGTGGGGACATCAAGTTCATGTCTCATGAAATAGCCATTTAAATTTAAAATATCCTAAGGTTTAACTTAGATATGATAGGTGTCAAGATCTTGGGAGCTCAAGTAGAATATCTATGGCATGTATAAGGTCAAAGAGTCAAAAAGTGCTTGAAACAAGACCAACAATCAGAATTCAATTGGATCAAAGATCCAATGGAAAGTGGAAACCCGATGATGTCAGTGGGTCTAGATAGATCAATAGAGCAAATTAAATTCTACAAAAGTAGATCAATTGTGAATGGAGGTCAACAATTTAGTGAATCCTAAGGATGAATATGTAGTTGCCAAGTGTCAAGATCATGGTAACTACCAAGTAAATTAATAGTGCACATTTTAACTATGAAAAATAAGATCAATAGTGTGCATAAGGTCAAAGGGTCAATTGAGATCAAACTAAATGAGAATTCAACACGTGGTGTAAGTGTGTTAAATCATGGAGCTAAAAATAAGATCCCATGAAAGAATGAGGAGCTAACAAATGTCACAATCGAGGAGCCCATATAAAGATCTGTTGGGTGAATATTTTGTCATCAACTAACTGATGACAAAATAGGTATATCAACCACAGCACAGGGAGATTTACGCCACAAAAAGTGTGGGTTTACCAGATCTGGATGAGGTAAATCTCTCCTCTCATCAAGGGGAAGTTCCCTATGAATATTTACACAATATATGTATATATAATTAAGCATAAAATAATACTTGGGGCGGTATAACAGCATCCACCTCTCTTTTTTCAGAGGTGATGTACAAGGAACAAGAGAGAAATCCTGGTCGTTGGCCAACAACATTCCTCTTCTTTCAGGAATGGTATCCAGCGTAGAGTAGAAAATCACCTGAAGTAAGTAACAAAGTTCACAATAAAACCCACGTAAGCACAAAGTCTTTCGTTGTCTCCTTCACCGATCTTGGAACAAGCGTAATCGTAGAGTGAAACAAAGCACAAAGTCTTCGCCTGAAACTACAAAAGATAATAGGATCACCAAGATAAAAGTAACTCAAAGTCTCTCTTCTATCTTTTAGAAACACCCTTAGATAATATCAACACATCCACTTTGCTTATTAAATCAAACAAATAAGAGATTATCAAGAAAGAGGACATAAGAACTGTTTCCTAAATAACACAGATAACTTCAACACAAAGTTTGAAATAAACCTACTTCTCATTCATTCAACAAAATATGATTTACAAGTTGAGCACAAAGTCTCAAGAAGTGTCTCAATTTCAGCAGAGTTTTTGCTCTCAATTATTAGAGATCCATTTACAAAAGAGTTCTCCACTATATATAAGGAAAAACTTTCAAAATTAGAAAATATTAAAATATAAAAATATCTTAGTCAAAGATGACTCATCTTTGACTTTTGAGATATTTTTTTGGATTTTTCACATGTAATTACACATTACAAAATTGCATGCACTTTTACATGACAAAAGTGCATGAGAAGAAGAAGAGAGAAGGAATGCATGGGCGGCAAAAATTTCCGCCCTTACATATTGGAGAAGTTTTTGTGCATAGGTAGCAAAAATTCCTGCCTGTGCACGTCAAGGAGAAAGTGTGTCGGCAGCAAAAATTGTCGTCAATGCATGTTGAAGAAGAATGTGTAAGGGTGGCAAAAATCACCGCTCTTACACCTAGATTAGAGGAAACAAGGATGCATGGGTGACAAAAATTGCCACTCTTGCATAGAAGAGACCAAAAGATGCAAGGGTGGAAAAAAATGCCACTCTTGCATCTTGGGTGCAAACACTTGTCACATTCTACTATCTTTTTCCATTGGGTGCTTTTCTCTTCAGTCAGGGTTTTCCTTTTTTGGCAGACTTTTCCTTCACTTTGTCTTTTTCAACTTTGTCTCTTCCTACTGTGATTTGAGCTATCGGGCTATCTTTCCAGCCAGTCACTTAGTTCTTCCTTTAAATTCCTCACTCTATTTAAATTTCCATGGATTTGTCTTTACTCTAAAATCTGACGTCTGAGGGGCTATCAATGGTCGCCGGCAGTTTGAACCAATGCATTTGAAAGGGATGAACCAAACATTGAACCTGCTACTGATGTTTGCTGATGGAAATTTCTATTTAAACCAAGGCAATGAACCAATTCTAAAAATAACTAAATGTTAGAAACTGATTCTTTTGATTGAACCCACCTGCAGAAGTCGTGAAGCCTGTTGAACTTGTAGAAATGAGCCTATTTGCAAAGTTCATAGATCTAAGAGAAACCTTTGAAAAATGAAGAAACGAAATGCTCAGAACAATTTTTGAAAGGGGAAGAGAGGATTTTGATCTGTAGGTTGTCCCAAAAATGAGTGGCATTTTTTGGGGACAACAGCTGGCTCCAGTTGGGGAACTTCCTTCTATTGCAAAAATTGATTAAAGGGAGTAGAATCTAGAATCTCTAGTGCCTTAGAAGTGTGCCATTGGGCTACAGAGTCATGCTACCCAAAAGAAAGGCTCTGAAAAATGAAAATGAAAAGCACAAAATAGAACTACAGACTATACAGATATACATATGTACAGATGATCTTATCTGATGCCTCAAAATTTGAAGCACTTCAGATGTCACCCACTGTGAGATAATGAAAATGGTGTGCCATCTTGATAAAATAGTAAGAAACCATTTTGTTCTCAGAATTGGTGACGAGTGAATGGAACTCTCCACCAAGAAACCACTTTTTTGTGTCTTCCCCTTGGTTCTCTTCTCTTGTTGCCCCTTGGAAAGACTTGCTTTCTAGTCTGAGAACCATGAATCTTTGTTCTCCTACATAGTCCCTTTTTCTGATTCTAATGGGTAACAGCCTAGTTTATTATCATAATTTGTTGTTCTAATAGTTCAGTCTAGCACATGTCTTGATTGTCCCCTTTAGATGCATGGTCGACCACCAGCTCAGCATCTCCTTTGTCTCGAGTAGCTCCTCATTCGAGTAACAAAGATTCATACTCAGCAGTGTTGTTGGTGTTGTTGAATTGCAACTCATGTAAAGAAGGAAGAATATCCCCCTTAGGAGATATCAACACTAACTTGGCCCCAGCACCTGTAGAGGAATTGCTGCCATCCATTTCCTAGATCCAAACATCACCAAAAATGGATCTTCTATCAAATTTCTCTTCATTAGAGATGGAAGACCCTTTTTCATTTGTACTGCACCCTACCAATCCTTCTAATGTCTGGTTTGAATCAATTTCTGGATCACTACCTGCCAGACTTTTGTCTCCAGGAACATGGACATCCTCCGTGGTCAAGAAGTAATCACCCCTACCTGAAAACTCAAACAAAATTTGAGCTTTAGGGGCCGACGTTTGGGTCTTGACATCTTGTACCAACTTGTCCAACTGATTGGGGTTGGATTGTAGGACTTCAAATTTAGTGATTTGACTTTTGGTCTTTTTGACATGATTAGTTATGTCAAATGACTGAATTGGACTAGGCACAGAGGATGGGAGTTCATCCTTTTTGTTTTTGGGAGGGGAGGGAGGACTGGACTGTAAAATTAAAGCAAAAGTTACAAAACTATTTGGGATACATACTTCTTTAGCAACCACTAGGTCCTTTGGCTGGAAAGACAGAGTGGTTCCACGTTTAGCAATTGAAATTATTGGTTGGGCTTGCTCCTCTATCTTCTCTTTGTCGACCTGTTGGGCTGACTGGTTCTGGAATTGGGTGAACACATCATATGACCCCTCAGTTGCATTGCCTTCTCTTCTGGGTTCATCCTGATAGTTTAGGAAATTGATGTGGGAGTCACCAGTTCATTCTTCTTGATCAAATTTAGGTTGAAAAGAGAAATCATATTATGTTTCCAAATATCCAACTGTTGAGTTGGTTGGAGGCACTTCAAGGGCAAGGCTCCTCTATGGGGGAGGAAGGCAATTTGGCTGCCCTTGACTTCTGGTAGCATTGCCTTGATATGGCTGATTAGATAATGTCCTCTTAGGTATATCTTTATATAGAGGAGCAAAAAACATACCTTGTGCCATTTGCCTTTTGAGGACCAGCAATTCATTTGCTAGCTTTTGCACCATTGGATCAGTGGTAGCTGAACGGGAGTATTCAAAAGAAGGAGAAGATTTACCTCTATTTGGATCTCTTCTTATCTTTCCAACCAAGATAAGGTCATCTTCTACCTCAGTAGCCAAGTCTTGAGTAGTAGCAAGGTCTATGTGTCTGGCCCATCTTAGCAAGAAACTCACTTCAGGCAGCTGTGAGTTGATGAAGAAACACATGAGATTCTGAGGTGTCGACTGGGCAATCATGGGAATCCTATGCCTCAGCTTATTGGACCTGGCAATGAAGTCCCTCATAGGCTCATGAGGTTCCTTCTTCATCTGAGTGAGCTGGGCCAGCAATGCATGTGCATCTTTTGTAGGCTTGAATCTGGCTTCAAATTTGTCTTTTAGGGTGTCCCAGTCAGTCACTGATCTAGTCTGCAGGTGGTAGAACCAGTCTGCAGTAGTGCCTTGTAGTGTCTCCATGAACAACCTAACTGCTATGTCTTCAAATTCCACCCTTATTACACCACAGGCTATGCTGAAAGTTGTGATGTGTTCATCAAGATGAACTTTCCCATCACCAAAGAATTTGGGGAAATTTTTCCTTGAATTACGTGGAAGCTCATGCAAAGGTGGAGTCAATTTAAGTGGGCCAAAATAATTACCCCAGGGGCCTCAAACTGCCATGATTTAATTATGAAAAATAAGAATAACAAATCTGGGTGGAGTGGCCATATTGTAAAACAAAAATGGAAAAGAACTGGCCCTGCTTTAACTTGAGGCTTGAGGCTTCAAACTGCGCACTCTTTCCCAGCAGCTCTGGTTTTGCAGACCAGATAATATAACAAAGATGGAGGAAGATGGTAAGGCTATAATGATAATGGGTAAGACATGGAATGGAGTCACCAGACTATGTAATAGATAAGATTTATAATGATTCTGGGTAAGACACAGGTGATGTTTCAATCTGAAACTTCAGGTTCCAAATTGCACAAAATTATTGTGTCCCCAGCAGAGTCACCAAAAACTATTGGGTGAATATTTTGTCATCAACTAACTGATGACAAAATGGGTATATCAACCATAGCACAAGGAGATTTATGCCATAAAAAGTGTGGATTTACCAGATCTGGATGAGGTAAATCTCTCCTCTCATCAAGGGGAGGTTCCCTATGAATATTTACACGCTATATGTATATATAATTAAGTAGAAAATAATACTTAGGGTGGTCTAACAGCATCCACCTCTCTTTTTTCAGAGGTGATGTACAAGGAACAAGAGAGAGAAATCCTGGTCGTTGGCCAACAACATTCCTCTTCTTTCAGGAATGGTATCCAGCGTAGAGTAGAAAATCACCTGAAGTAAGTAACAAAGTTCACAAGGAAACCCATGTAAGCACAAAGTCTTCCGTTGTCTCCTTCACTGATCTTGGAACAAGCATAACCATAGAGTGAAATGAAGCACAAAGTCTTTGCCTGAAACTACAAAAGATAAAAGGATCACCAAGATAAAATTAGCTCAAAGTCTCTCTTCTATCTTTTAGAAACACCCTCAGATAATATCAACACATCGACTTTGCTTATTAAATCAAATAAATAAGAGATTATCAGGAAAGAGGACATAAGAACTGTTTCCTAAATAACACAGATAACTTCAACACAAAGTCTGAAATAAACCTGCTTCTCATTCATTCAACAAAATATGATTTACAAGTTGAGAACAAAGTCTCAAGAAGTGTCTCAATTTTAGCAGAGTTTTTTCTCTCAATTATCATAGATCCATTTACAAAAGAGGTCTCCACTATATATAGGGAGAAACTTTCAAAATTAGAAAATATTAAAATATAAAAATATCTTAGTCAAAGATGACTCATCTTTGACTTTTGAGATATTTTTCTAGATTTTTCACATGTAATTACACATTACAAAATTGCATGCAAATTTACATGACAAAATTGCATGAGAAGAAGAAGAGAGAAGTAATGCATGGATGGAAAAAATTTCCGCCCTTGCATATTGGAGAAGTTCTTGTGCATAGGCAGCAAAAATTGCCGCCTGTGCACGTCAGGGAGAAAGTGTGTCGGCGGCAAAAATTGTCACCAACGCATGTTGAAGAAGAATGTGCAAGGGTGGAAAAAATTTCCACTCTTACACTTGAATGAGAGGAAATAGGGATGCATGGGCAAAAAAAAATTTTGCTCCTGCATAGAAGAGACCAAAAGATGCAAGGGCGGCAAAAAATGCTGCTCTTACATCTTGGGTGCAAACACTTGTCACGTTCTACTGTCTTTTTCCATTGGGCACTTTTCTCTTCAGTCGAGCTTTTCCTTTTTTGGCAAACTTTTCCTTCGCTTTGTCTTTTTCAGCTTTGTCTCTTCCTACTGCATTTTGAGCTATCGGGCTATCTTTCCAGCCAGTCACTTGGTTCTTCCTTTAAGTTTCGCACTCTATTTGAATTTCTATAGATTTGTTTTTACTCTAAAATTTGACATCTAAGGGGCCGTCAATGGTCACCAGTGATTTGAACCAATGCATTTGAAAGGGATGAACCAAACATTGAACCTGCTACTGATGCTTGCCGATGGAAATTTCTATTCGAACCAAGGCGATGAACCAATTCTGAAAATAACCAAATGTTAGAAACTGATTCTTTTGATTGAACCCACCTGCGAAAGTCGTGAAGCCCATTGAACTTGTAGAAATGAGCCTGTTTGTAGAGTTCATAGATCTAAGAGAAACCTTTGAAAAATGAAGAAATGAAATGCTCAGAACAATTTTTGAAAGGGGAAGAGAGGATTTTGATCTGTAGGTTGTCCCAAAAATGAGTGGCATTTTTTGGGGACAACAAGATCAACAACTAAAATTAAAAGTCAAAAACTAAGGGACAACAATGGGGAGAAAATGTGACCTAAGGTCAAATGAAGGAAAAAAATTTAAGGATGCCATTGAAGCTTAGTATAAACCTCTATTGGAGGATCCAAACATGTATATTTGGTTTTCTTGTGTTTTCAATGTCGTGTATAATAAGTCCTTGGCATCCATAAGTTTTATAGGTAGAATAGGTCTATTTAGACCTAATATAGCTCAATAATGATGGTATGCAGTCTGTAATCCCTTCATGGATATTAACTATAGGAAAACCAATAAATAGATTAGTTTTCAATATAAAATATACCTATGCTCAAGTTTGAATTAGGGGTAGATGCGTAAGAAAAATTTGTCCTTCAATATGGTCATAGATTTAATGTGAAAGTACTTATAGCCACTCAAAATAGACATAAGCATGGCTTTATCAGATCTAAAGATATGAATATTTTGTCATCACAAGCAAGTCAAATGGAAGATGGCGTAGATTCCTAAGATGGAGATGTAGTGGTTGGGGAAAGTAGCTTAAGCATTTAATAGATTTTTAGGGGTATCTAAAGGTTTTTCTTCATAAATAAGATCATGACTCACCACCTTCAACAAGATCTTATCCTCTAGTGTAATACTCGACCAATGAGAAGATTTAGGGGCTATTGGAATAAATAAAAAAGGTTAACTTGTCAATAAAGAATTGGTGTTGATTTGATCAAAATATGGTGAAGAATTCATAAAAAGTGGTGGCTTATTTAATGATTTTGGATGGCGTGATCACTCTCTCCTTACCCTTTCTCTATATCTTTCATTTTATGACACATTATAACTCACTCTCAGAGTTTAGGAGAAGACTCGCTCTCACTTTTTATAAGAAATTCTCTCTCGATTTTGGAAGATCAGAGACTCTCATTTGATAAGGCTAGACCCTATCAAAATTTGTATGAAAGATTTCTTGAATCAATAAATACTTTCTTTACCTATTTCTCCCCTTTGAATTGTGTGTAGTAGAGCTTTTACATGGTGGCATTATGAAGGAAAATCTTCCATGCCCTTCGTCCTTCTTTATTGCTCATTTCTAGGTGCCTTCAAGTTTTTTGTAGGTCTAAGTTAGTATTCTTTCTGTCATGGATGTAAGCTTTCAGTGAGTCTTATAACTCCTCTTTGACTTCATTCATGGCTTCCTGAACTTAGTTTATGAAACATTTATGCAACTAGCTAGTTTTGTGAGATTGTGTGAGCTAGCATTATATTATGCTTCCTTAGTGTTTAATTCATGCTTATGTGAGTTCTCATTTAAATTTGGTGTATTACCTTGTTAACTTTCTTAAGAGACATATTTCCCCTATCTAACCCTTTTCCTAGCAGTAGCATTAGTTTAGGTGATCCATCAAGAGGAAGTTGGCCTTCTCTAGAGGTTCAACCCTATTATAGGATACCCATAGCCTGGGGTTGTTCCCATAGTGTATCTCAATTGGAGAGATCCTAAAGAATACTCTCCAAGGGTACAAATTGATGCTACAATAGGACCATTCTTTTGAGAACCATATCACTTTCATGACTCTGGATAGTGAAGGATTTTGGACTATTGACACTCTGAATACATTTTATCCCATCTTGGACCATTCTCTTTGAGAACCATATTCATTGTGTACCATCCTCTTTAATACCACATTCATTTTGGACCATTCTCTTTGATAATCATATTCATTTCATATCCCAAAGCTATTGTAACCTAAACATCCTTTATCCCTTGACCAATTACGATCTTGATTATGACTCATAAGCATTATGAACACATTTGATGCCAATTATACAAAGAAAATCAACATGAATAGTATTCTACATCTTCTTCTATAGATGAGAGAGCATGAATACATCTTTATCTCAAGATATTTGCCTACTGAATGGTTCTTCAAATTTTATATTATGATGCACACTAGTCTATTCATTTGTTACTGCTTGGTAGGCATTGTTGTCTTATCAGGGTCCTCACTCTCACCAATTTGCAAGCATATGTTATTTCAGTTAGCTTTAACTATTATTGGATTTTCTAGTTAATTATTTGATCTATTATTTATATTCATGCTTATTGTTGTAGTCATCTTAGCTATTATTGGAACTTCTACTCTTGGATGATAATCTCCTTGATTAGTTGGTTCCCCCTTTGTACATATTTTATTCCAAAAATACCAAAAATATTAGAAAATGATCCACAAAAGAACAAAAACATTATCTTATGATTTTGTATGTTTCTAATCCTTTGTCATTTTGTAAGTATCTCATCCCACCAACTTACCATTTCACAATACCATTCACTTTTATATCATTAATTTTATTTTCTTCCCTTTTCTTCTACAACATTACTCATATGTTATGGTCATCACCTTTTTCTTCTATCCCACTTCCTAGGAGAACTAAATTTGGCCTTAATTTCATGTTGGAACATGCATCCACAGAACTATATAGGTAGCATCCACTTGTTTTATACATCTGGATTCAACTGGGCCAACCCCTTCCTTTTCTTCTCTTCCCCCATTTCTTATACATTGCTTCCCTATTATTTGGAGGAAACTTTGTGTCCTTATTCTTATTACATTTTTTAGAGAGTAACACCTCTACCACATGAGTATGAATAATTATTTTTAAAATACACTAACTTGTTTTTTATTTATGTGTGTTTATTTGAGTTTTATTGGTGTTTTATTGTTTTTTCTTGGTGTTTTGTTTTGCTTTCTTGCCTCTTCATTTATTTATTTTTCTTTTCTCCTTTTTATTACTTATTATCTTTCCTTGGTCTTTTATTTTCCTATTTAGCCTTGCTTCTTTGTTTTCTTTTCCAAATACATCTTGATGGTCCACATGGATCTTGATTATTTATACCTTGATCTCATGTTATTAAGTTGTTCTTTGTTTTATTTTTAAACATTATTGTTCCTACTTAAATCTTGATTGTTCATATATTGATTTTATGTTAGGTTCATTTTTGTTTCACTTTTTCTTTGTTTTATTTTTTGTTTTTGTTTTTTGTTTAAATTTAAATAGTTGTAACTCTATTTTTGGTCATTTTTTTAGAATTATCCTTAGTTATAGGTATTCACATTTAAACTAGCTCCACATAATTTAAATTCCATGTCCTCATAAGTTATTCATATTTTTGATGCCTAATTTATTTTATTATATCAATCACTTTATGCTTTGGATTCAAGTCTAAACATCAACACAACTTTGATGAACAAATTTTAAGATCACTATGCATAAACTAGGCTCAAGAGGTTTAGCACTCTGACTCTCTTCTTAAATGTGCATATTTTAGCATACATCATGAGTCTAATCAAGTAATTCATCAGTTTTCATCATCCCTCATTCCATTTTCTCCCATTTTAGGATGAATTACACTAGCTTGAGGTCCATCTGCACTATGTAGGTACCACTTAGATACTATACATATCTAGGGTCATCTCTACCACCTTCATTTTTATTTTCATCTCTTTCATCATTTTGGGCATTATCATATGCTTGGTTTTTATGTCTCTTACAGCCATTCTACAATTGCATCTATCTTTATGTCCGCTCATCTTTAATTTATATAATAGGTTATATCCTTGAGTTATTAATTTCCAATTTACCCATATTGAGACACAATGTATGAGCCTACTGTAAAAATCAAATCAACCCTACAAGGGAAAACTATTCTTTATCAGTGATCAAAATCAGCCCTACTGGAGTAAAATTTCTTATCATGATCATATTTGATCTTATAGAGCACATTTTTATTTCTTCTATCTTTGGAGATGATGTTTTCTTCTTCTTTTAATTCCAAGTTCTCCAAACTTTTTCCCGTGATGGCAATATTTTAGTGTGCAACTTATCTCAGGATTGATCAATTTTAAAGCATGCAGCTTGCATCCTAGCTTTGGATGTGTTCAAAGTGTGTCGCTTCCATTTTTGTATTGCATCCTTTCCTTTCCCCCCATCTTTAGGGCCCATTATATTATAATTATATTTTGATCACTGATGGAATCAATGTGTGCAAGCATTAACTTGTCTAGATTTAACCTATTCCATGGGTTAGTCTCACTTTCTCTCTCTTTTTGAGAGTCCATCCTTCTCTTTCATCCTATTATGTCCTCTCAAGGGGGAATCATGGGTAATTTCTAATCTCTTCTTGACAACTCTTTTCTTTGAAAATATGTTGTTTCACATGAATGTCTCACTATGCCTTCTCAAATAGGGGAAAATGTAGACATCCAATTCCTAACAATTGTATTTTGAAATTGTCAATCTTATTCGAATTGCACTCAAGTTCCCATTTTAGACCAAAATCACTAAAATGTGCTAAATGGTTCAATATTATCATATACAAGTGTTGATTTATTCCAATATATCCTAAATGGGGTAATGCATTTTATGTGATTCTTAACTTTTCTTAAATTATTTTGAGTCAAAATGATGATTTCGCATTTTGGTGCCCTATATCACTCTTTTCTTCTAATATGTTATTTTTGTGTTGACAACATCCTAAATGGAATAATGGTCCATATGAATTTAACATCACCTTCCAATCCCTCTCGAGTCAGATTATGACCCAGTAATATGACTTTTTGACCATTTTGATTAATTGTGCACCAATATCTAAAGAATTACACTAAAATTAATTAATCTTACTTAGGTAAATTAAATAAAATTAAGAGCTTAATTAAGAATTCCATGGAGTAAATTAAATATTTCTTTGTTGGAAATTGATTTTGAATATATGCATCACCTAATGACATAATCAATGGGTGGCATCCATAAGACAAATGCAATAAATATCAAGTTTATAGGCACCAATGCCTCTTTCTCCCAGATATTTATGAGGATATATATGGATTTATTATACAATATTAGATTAATTCATGGACACACATTTCAATCTTGATATGGATAGTCATGGTTGATCCTGACCTATTTGAAAAATCTATAAAGAGAAGGGCATAAAACATCATTTTCAAGCTAAAAAATTGTGTAAATTTATAATGCAATATTCTCTCTACAAGTCATTTGTGTAATTTAAAAAAATATATATTTGTAATAAGATAGATTAATTTGATAGGAATAGTAGTGATTTCATATCATGAGCCTAGATTATGCATGGTGATCTTGAGATGATGAAGAAACTTGGCATCCATTGTTGACAAACACAAGAACACCAAATCAAGGGGAAAAACATGTTTGGAGCCACTTTTGGATGGTGGAATCTCTTGATAAGTTCATAGGTATATGTAATTTCTTTTAATTTATTCTTATTTATATTTGTAAACCTCATTGAATAGGTTGACCTAGATTGTTAGTTCTTATGCATTCTTTTGTGTTTTTCATGACTAATGCTTGAACTAATCCTCTTTGTAATCCAACACTACAAAATGTACTATATGAAGATGCATACAGTGATATAACTTATAATTTGACAAATATTACTCACGAGGTGTTATTTGAATGATTTAGACCTATATTATGATTGCTTATATTCTTAATATGGAAATAGGGATGAATAGGTAATAGAGTGTTTATTTAGTTGATCGATTTAAATTTTGTAGGTGTTTATTTGATATTTTCTAGATGAGGAATGAGAATTCTTAGACTTGTATTTAAAAAACACCTTTTGAAAATATCTCATGGTAGGGTTTAATAAGATAATTAGGTTGACCCATGGGTTTCGATCATTTTATAATTTAGATGACTTTTGGTTACTGGATATTAGATAAGGATATGGACATAACCATTAGCGAGAGTGTCCCTTTATGACTAGTAGTGTCCATAGGGATAGAAAATAAATACTGATATGAAATTGACATTGAGGTATGTTTATTAGGTTTTAAGTTTTATGTACATTATATGAGACCTAGGTCACTAGAAAGATATGGATTATACTAAGAGAAGCATTTAGGTATAGTGAGATGGTGAATGTAGGCATTTTAGTTGTATGAAGGTCTAGAAGTAAAGTGTAGAAACTTAATTAATATTTTTCAAATGTACAAGACTGAGATGCTATAAATATTCAATTTTAGTATCTACATTTCTCCCCATTTAATCTAGTAATTCAAAAAGATGAAATTACTAGGTTAAAGGAAATAAATGTGTAACTAGGTGTGTATAACACACTTTACCTTTGCTTGAGCCCACTTTGAGCACTTTATTAGTTTATGACTTATAAAAAATAGCATGTTATGATTTAAATCAGTGTATATAATCTAAAATTTGAAATAATGCTTAAAATGAAATAGAGCAAGGAAAGAGTACACATGTATGTTGATGCAAACATGTTTCCTCTTGATGTTTTGACTTGGTAAAGATGCTTCCTTGTGAATTATTTGAGCTAGATAAGGTTTAAACCTAAACCTTGGAGATATAAAGAAGGATATTTTAAGGTATTATTCCCCTAATCTAGTTTAAGGATGAATTGTGACATGGCTATGGAGATCATTATATCTTAAGTGCACAACTCAAGTGTGAATATATAAAATCTAGTGAGGTTGAGTGATTTAATCAACTCATCCTATAAATATGGTGAGAATGGATGGTTTAATCATTCTAATATATCAATTAGGTGATTTTGAATGATTTAATCACTTCAACCTATAAAATAAACCCTATGTTGTAAAAAAAAAGTGTCAGGATCTTGCTCCTCAAATAGAGCACATATGATTACTTCTTGTATTAGCAACTAAACAGGGAATTATACTAGAATCAATAAGTAACTAGAAATATGAAACAACACAGGATTTGAGAGACAATACACAATTGTATTAAATACTCAGAAGAAAATACAATAAAAAAGATGCCACTTCTTCTTCCACCTCAAAGGTTCGCCACACCTCAAGACCTTCTTCCCTCTCTCTCTCAGTCCCAACAATCAACTCAAATATAGAATTGATGTTCACCTCTCTAACTATTCAATAACATGTTGCCAGTACACCAAGTACACAACCGTACTCCAAGTAGATCTCTTGCTCTCTACTGCTACCTGCAAATCACTAGACCTTACTCACCATTGTAGATCTCCAAAAGAAGCCATGCACATCTGTTGACCAAGATCATACATATACAAATAACCCTTCTGATTCTCCAAACCAGCACCCACACATGGTACTGTGGCACTAGGAGGAACACACCATTGCTCTCCTCTCTCAGAAGGAGCTTATTTGCTCTCTTACTCTCTAGCACTCATTTACAATACAACCAATGAGTCTCTTAAATAGATCTCATGCAAACAATAATTAGACACCTAATTACAATAATTAGATCCATAGCTTCTAGTCTAAATTTGTCTCTTGACATGCAAACACTTGGTTCATTAGCTAACTACCCATAAAATACTCAGTCTGAACCACACAGGTGACCGACATCAGTCCCTATTTGCCTGGGGGGTGCCGACGCCAGCTGATCCCTAACCGACGTCGGTTGCCTTCTGTCTATACCCTACTGATGTTAGTTGTCTTGACCAATGCCAGTTACTATAACACTCAACAAACACTCTGCAACCTCCCTAACTCCTCCTGTTTGCATCTTGATGAAGCTTTTAGCTCCATAACCTAACAATCTCCCACTTGGAGATAAATAGCTACACCTATATCTATATCTGTACCCCATCTAATCTATTTCCTGGCTTGTATCCCTCTTCAAGCTCAACCCTGAAGACCAACCATCACACGCCCTGTGATGCCTTTCCTGTCATCCGAGTACCCTACCGCATCCGAACCTACATATCCATGTAGTGAAGTCCTTGACCTTGCGTAACATGTTAACCTGCTGCTAGTCCCTCTCAAGTACCTAAGAATCTACCTTCCCAAAATTGGCTCCAAACTCTATGATAGATCCCACTGCTTGGGAAAACTCAGGTCTACACTAGACCTCATGTGATTTTGAACCCTGTTCTAAGCTCTGCTTGAACTGTCCAGCCTTGGTGTGCTTATCAATTCTGCATCCTGCGTAATGAACCTCGCCAACACCTGATTCACATCAGCTCCCACTAGAGACCAAATCTCCATGTCTCTCATGCCAAAGAATTTCACTGCTCCAAATTCTTTATGACATACCTCTGAACTAACCTCACCTTTTAGCTTAGCAAAACCCTGTATGTACAAACCTGCTAGCAAACCATCCACATACAATAACTAGATAATGTCGTGACTCATCATCCACTTGGTAAGAATAAACACAATAGTTACACTGATGTTGACTAAAGCCCTGCTTTGTCATCCACCTGTCAAAACTTGTACCACTGTCCTGCAGCTTCTTCAAGACCATATACCTTGGCCTTCTGTCTCACGTATCCATCCACTCTCTTCTTTAACTTGGGAATCCATCCATCTCTCAGTGCTTTCTTCCAGCTACCAACTCTACCAATAAAACCCTATTTGGTTCTTCTCCAAGGACTCACACTCCTCATCCATGCCAAGCTCCCACTGTATCTAGATTCTACCTGCATTACCTCTTCACATCTTCCTAATTCTCGACCATCAGTAAGCAATATAAAGAAGGTGAACAATGAATATGAGGTTCACTTACCCTTTCTGACCTCCATATGGGCGTTTAAGACTTGTTGACAGTGTGTTGTCTTCCCAATATCCGTTCCAGTGACCGATCTCGGCCATCTCCCAATCTACTCCTGATCGACGTCGGTTCCCTGTGACTGACACTGTCTGCCGACATTGGTTTCCTGACCGATGCTGGTGTACCTATAGTCGACATCGGTCACTGTATAACCGACGTCGGTTCCTTCTTCTTGACACCACTGACTCTATTGATCTACACATGACCGACATCGGTGCCTGTTTGTTCGACGTTGGTTCCTCCTGACCGATGCTGGTATCTGTGTTTGCCTGTGAGTGATGGCTTTTTACCCGCGAGCTCTCCATGGATCAAAACCCTATTCAAATCAACACAGCCCTGCTTAGAATAATTCAGTCCTCTCAGCTGATCTTTGTCTGTCATCTCCTCCATGAACACCAAGGCTTTCCAGTTCTTTAGCTTGTAAAAAATGTCTGTCTTCTGCTTCAGAACATGCATTCCCCTCCTACATATGTAACCAAGCCTACAAAGCCACATCTCTATAACAGAAGGTGAATTAGTAATATAAGTAGATAGATAAAGGATACCTACTTTCTTACCACTGTCTAATTCAAGTGCATCCACTGTGAGAGTTACTGTGCATCTCTTATCACCTAACTTTCCTGAAGAAATTAGACTCATCTCCAAGACTGGTACCTACATGACCTCATTCAACACCTGTGTGTTATCCGTCCACAATTTCAGCTTCACTTCCCCTTTGCCAATCATTTTACAAGGCTCTCCAGCTCCTAAATAAATCTCTCCAAAGTCTCCAAAGACATGCCCATGAAAAGATGCTCTATTTCGAACTGCATGGAAAGAGGCAAAATAATCTGTGAACCAAGATTCCACTTTATCCAGAGCACCTTGTGCAACATTCCCTGCAACATCTGCTCCTCCCTACTGATCTGCTACCAACCAACGATCTTTCTTTACCTGCTCTTTCTTTCCATCAATCGGACCATTCGTGCTATTCAATTTCTCCATTCGTAGCTTACTTTCTTCTACCATTGCTATACTCCCACTCAATCAGAAACTCCTGTGAGTAACCTATAATCAACACACACTATCCAGATCTGAAACCACCTGTTAGTAACCCAACCAAAAGCTCTGATACCAACTTGTTAGGATATTGCTCCTCAAATAGAGCACATATGATTACTTCTTGTATTAGCAACTAAACATGGAATTATACCAGAATCAATAAGTAACTAGAAATATGAAACAACACAGGATTTGAGAGACAATACACAATTGTATTAAATACTTAGAATAAAATACAATAAAGAAGATGCCACTTCTTCTTCCACCTCAAAGGTTCACCACACCTCAAGACCTTCCCTCTCTCTCTCAGTCCCAACAATCAACTCAAATATAGAATTGATGTTCACCTCTCCAACCAGTCAGTAACACGTTTTAAGTACACCAAGTACACAACCATACTCCAAGTAGATCTCCTGCTCTCTGCTGCTACCTGCAAATCACTAGACCTTACTCACCATTGTAGATCTCCAAAAGAAGCCATGCACATCCGCTGACCAAGATCATACATATACGAAGAACCCTTCTAATTCTCCAAACCAGCACCCACACATGGTACTGTGGCACTAGGAGGAACACACCATTGCTCTCCTCTCTCAGAAGGAGCTTATTTGCTCTCTTACTCTCTAGCACTCATTTACAATACAACCAATGAGTCTCTTAAATAGATCTCATGCAAACAATAATTAGACACCTAATTACAATAATTAGATCCATAGCTTCTAGTCTAAATTTGGCTCTTGACATGCAAACACTTGGTTCGTTAGCTAACTACCCATAAAATACTCAGTCTGAACCACACAGGTGACCGACGTCAGTCCCTATTTGCCTGGGGGGTGTCGTCGCTAACTGATCCCTAATCGACGTCGATTGCCTTCTGTCTGTACCCTACCGACGTCAGTTGTCCTGACCGATGCCAATTATTGTAACACTCAGTAAACACTCTGCAACCTCCCTAACTCCTCCTGTTTGCATCCTGATGAAGCTTTTAGCTCCACAACCTAACAAAAAGGCTTGATAATAGTACATCTTGGTGTAATCAGTGCATCCTGATGAATAGTAAAATTGGTAATTTTTATAATTTTTTGTGTAAAATCATGGCATATTCACCTATAATATGTCTAAGTTAGAGTATATATGTCATACATATGAAAAAATATTTCAAATGTATGTAAAATTGGTGTGATGTATAAGATTTTGATCCAATTATATATCTGAATCATGAAATTAAACTGGAGATTATACAAATGTGGATGTCATGTTATTATGACTTGCCCTCATTAAAATTTGGAGAAAATAAGTTTATAAGTGTAGAGGTCATGTTCTTATGACATGCCCAAACTATAATCTATAAACTATGAAAATATAGAGGTCATGCCTTCAATGACATGCCCCAACTATAATCTAAAAACTATGAAAATATGGAGGTCATGCCTTCTATGACATGCCCCTATTGAAATGCCTCACTTTTGAGGTGAGGTAAATATAAAATGTTAGGTACCTTACCTCAAAATTATAAGGTATATATATAATCTGTGTATGAATCATGTAGCATATAGGGATGGTATGTCAAAGTAGATATATCAATTAGGCTCGTAGTATGTGATCACATCAAGTCCTAAAATGCATGATATATATCATGGAAACGTCTAGAGGGGAACAATATAAGCTCATCAATTAACCAAACACACACACAAGAGCATGTAATGTAATTTAAATGAATAGTCCAAGGATACCTTATACAAAGGGCATGTTTAAATATTTCCTAATAAAAATGGATGATGTATTTAAATGTCCAATCAACATAGGATGCCATATTCAAATTTCCAGTCAACAAATAATGCCACAAGGTCTAATATGAAAGTAACATATTCAAATGTTCCACAACAAATATAATATTAATCAATATAAAACACTCAAAGAGGTGACAATGTGAATAAATGAAGTATAAGCAATGAGCATAAACATATTATATTAGTCCCTACATATAAATATGTTAGTAAAACATTATGTAACATAAAATTTCAAGTACACTGTGAAGGATACGAGCATGGATATATACATGTGTAAGTAATATAGGCTCAAAAATGATAATTTAAAAATGATCATAAGGATATGTAACTTATATCAATCGTAATCAAAGAAAGAGATGCCTCCAACTTACTATATAACATGAGTAGAGGAAAGGTCCAACATATGTAAAATTTATAGATCATGTGTTTAGGTATGTTTATATCACAATCAAATATTCATGAAACATATGTGTATAAATTAATGAAATGATATCTTATCTAATAACATGAATAAAACAACATAGGTGCCAAAGAGCTAGTAAAATCTAGGAATGTTGAATATTTGTGTATTTTTAAATTTATTTGAATGTTTTTTTTTTTTTTTAATATTTGATTTTTTTATATTTTTGGAATATTTGATAGGGAAAATGTTATCCTATGATCCCATCTAAGGTATGTTTATAGGTAGCTCCAATCTCAAATTATGGTATGTGAAATTGGTGGTACTGCTAAGGAGCCTGCATTAGTGTCATATCTAGATTTGTAGACTTTATAGTATCCTATCTATGTGTAATAGGACTCTATGGTTGTAAAAAATAAATAAAAGGATTAGGGGTTTGTGAAACTTATCATTGAGTGTCCTATTGTTTCTTTGGAGTAGTTGTAATTGGAACATTTTATTTGCTCTAGGTAATTGAATATGTTGTGTAGGCATAGATGAAGATTTCATGGAAGTTAATTTGTGTCTTTGTTACAAAGGCCTCTCAAGTATTGGCCTCATAGGAAATGAGATTTACCATTACTTACCATTTTATATAGGATTAACCTTCATAGGTTTTATAATTAATTATTTTGGAATAAACACCTCTTGTTCAAGTGGATGTTCATATGGAATTCCAAGAATTATGATTATCATGTTGGTATGAATGTTATATACCCATATATTATGGAAGGTATTGTGCATATTTTATGTATCTAAGGACATCCTAATACCATATAAAATATTATTATATATGGTATTACTGAGAAGGTGGTAACCACATGTGTTGGACCAACCTATAAAGGTAAATTAATCACACCCATAATGTGTTGTGATGTGCCATCAAATGTTCTATCCATTTTGGTCGAAGGGTATACATCATTATTTGCGTATCCCAAATGTGTAAGGAGTGTCATGGTACATATGTTATCATTATCACCATTATCAATCATGACACTATATATAGGTTAATGTTTAAGGTATGCTGAAATAAATAATGAATGAAGATCTGAGTCATCATCCACTGTTTCACTATCATCAAATGTAATATAAGGTCTCTAAACCATGGGAGGTAATGTGTGTGTATAATTACCAATAATTCCATGTAATGGGTGACCATAATGTGATGGAGGAGGATGTGTAATGTATGTTATTTTTACTTTTAGATCTTCCTTAGAACGATCTTGCAAAGGCTTTTTAAATATCTTTTGATTCTGGTAATAGATTGGTTGTGAACCTGAATCCTTTGCAGGATCACTAAAGGTAATATTTGGTCATAAATAATTCCATGAATATTATGCTTAAAAGTATAAAATTTATTCTTAGAATTCCAGGGCCTTAGTGATATTCATAATATGAATTAGCATCATATCCTTTGGGTAGAGGTCATCTCCTATCAACCTCTATGGGAGGAAGGAGATATATGAGATGACACTCCATAAGCTTCTAAAGTAAAGAATATGGGAACTAAGGTAATCATGTAAATTTTATCTTAAGTGAATTGTATAATATGATCCATTTAGATTTTTGTGACACTATATTAAGAATTATGATTATTTCTTTTTAGGTTTTGTAGGTTTTACCTTATAGATTGGTTTGATATGAAACTTGGTATTAGATGTAGTCAATGTGTTTTCCACATACTTAACATTGTTTAAGGAAATAAGTTTCATTTCATGATTTCAAAAAGCATAAGTCATCAAAAAATTTAAACTTCTTAAAAATAATGGACTCATGAAATGTGGAGAGGAAACTTTACTTGAAGACATCATGAAGTTATTTATCTACCATTGGATTTGTCACTTTGGCCAACATTATTTTATATCTCAAAACATATTCATTAATAGGTTCATTAGTTCCTTTTTTGATCTTTGGAATTTTTGAATATGACATATTTTAAGTGATGTTGATATAAAATGTGCTAAGAATTGATTTTCTAGAGGTTTGAATGCTTTCACTAATTAGAGTGGTAAATCATAGAACTATCATAAATCATAGTCCTTAAGGCTCCTTAAAAATAATTTGGTCAAAATTTTATCATTGGACTCATAATCAAGACATGTCACATATAAAGATCAGATATGTTTTTCATGATCACCTTTCCATCATAAAATGTGAACTTGGGTGCAAAAAACTAGTTGGAAAAGGGTGTAAACATATTTTAGGTGCAAGAGGATTATGTAACACTTCTTGTGAATCAATCCAATAAGGTGACTTCATATAATTTTTCTCAATATTAGTAACCTTAGATTGTAAAATATTTATTTTTTTAAAAAGATATTGCTTATTTTGATCACTAAGGTTTGAATTTTGAGAAGTATCGAAAGGAGATGTACCCATAGTTTGATTTGATATAAGCACTAAAACCAGCAATTGATTTAAAGTGCTAATGGTTCCCATGGAGGATATATCAATAGTAGGATTTGTTTTTAGGAATAATGGTGTGTAAATACATAACCCATTCCCTAATTGGATGTAGTAAGCAAGGATGTGCTCAAGGGGAGGGTGATAGGAATATAGGCATGTCTCATAGCTCTAATATTATGATCATCATATGCACCTATTTGTACATATATGATTTTTGTTTTTTTAGATTTCAATATGGTTTTCAGGGTCTCATCATGATCTTTAGGGTTTTGATGAATATGTTCATGAAACATAGAAATAACTTGTACTTAATATCGATTTATTTTTTCATGTTCATTGTTTGCCTTGGATTCATTATTTTCATGATCAAATCATATTCTATAATAACCTCTTCAGTATTTTGTTCAATTTCATTATTTTCACTTTCATTAGACTTAGAATTTGATACTTCATTGGTTTGATACATCTTAGGTGGAAAAATTGGAAGTTTCAAGTGTTTAATATAAACACCACTTAATCTAGAGCTATGCCTAGGTTGCATATATATAATAGAATAAATCTAAAAAAATAGCAAGGAAAGACCTTAGGAGGTTAAATACCTGGGAAAAGTTAGGGTTTGTATAAGAATACAAAGAGGTCAAGTTCACCAAATGTTTAACCCTAAATTTTAGATATGTGATGGGTATATAGGCTTAAGTAATATAGAATTAGTTTTAACACAAGGGTAATAAACTAATCTATATTAAGCTAATTAATAGAAAATGTAGATAAATAATATTATAAATTTATACAACTAAAATTGCTAAAAATATTAAAGTATTTCGATTGAAAGATATAGTAATAAATGAGAAATAGTGGTACTTAGTTGATTTATTATGTACAGACAAGTCTAGACTAAAAATAGGTGTAAACTATGTGAGATCAATGTTTAGGATTAGTTATTAGATTATAAAAATTGTACTTATGTGGTAGTGGATACTACCATTAGATCTAGACACTATTGTCGATGCTAGTATCTAGCTATGATGCAAGTGTTTAGTACACAATAATGACTAAACCGAGATGTGATTAACTTCACCATTTTGGGTTTTATGTCACCTTTCTACTAATGTATTTAGATCTATAATATAGGTTATCATTCTTTATTGATTGATAAAACCCTATTTCTTCATCCTTAATCACCCTTGAATGAGTTTTTTGAAAAATGGGTTAGTGGAATCATGGTGTCAAGTTGTCCAAAAGACCCCTCTATCAATGGGTATTGCCTTCATAGCCAATACTCCAAAGAGGCCCTTAGACTTATGTATTTCTACCATATGTGTGGGAAAGTGTGTGCACAATTATGTAATATATTATATGAATATGTATCTAATTATCTAGCTTGTAATTTGACAAATATTATTGGTGTAGATTTTTGTTCCACTGGGTTTTGTCTACACAATCTTGTTTATCTTGCTTAGTTTAATAATAGGTCATTAAGAAAAATGCACTTTAACTAATTTTATAATTGTGAGTTGAGTTAATTACTTTTTTTGTTTACCTAATTCATCATTATATAATGTACCTTTTTATTCATTTTTTAGATAATGCTTATGAATAAAACCTTTGTTGTGAAGACAAGCTTCTTCCATGTTGTGAGTTATTTTTCAGGTTTAACTAATTCATACAAATTCATCTCTATGCATTTAAATCTATCTATTTTACCCTCATTATGACCCATTATTACATGGTATCAGATCTCTATTGGTATATAATTTCCATCAATTCTATTATGAATCTTGCATTCTAACTTGTTCAAGTTTTTCACTGATTTCAATTTTCTAGGGTTTGGTGGGGTTTCTAAAAAATCCATACAAATATACATATTTGGGGTCTCAAACTAAAAAATGGATAGCATTTTTAGATTCATAAGGTTTTAAAACCCTAGATTCAATTTCCAATATGACCTTATTCTTTGCCAGGGGATTTTTGGACTTTTTTTTAGGGTTTGGAGGCATTTTCTTGGGATTCTATGAAAATCCATACATTCGATGAATTTTAGGAAAAACTAATTCTAATTTTGTATAGGTTTGTCAATAAAAAAAATGGTTCTCTTTTAATTTTCAATAATTTTCTCCCAATTTATATATATATATATATATATATATATATATATTCTTCAAAACTTGGCAAAATTTTGTGCACCTACTTGTAGGACGTATGTAACTTGTAACACCCATTTGGACATCTATCGGGTCCCAAGACCCTTGCATGCACATCTAGTAGACCCTAAAAAGTGTGTAATCACCCCTAATCTACCTTGATGAACATATAATTTCCCTATTATTACTTGTATCTTCACCCTTTGAGGAGATGGAAAATCTTTGTTCATCCAAGTGGAATAATAGAAACACCTCTAGGCTTGTGGGTAGCCTATGGATGAGGTGAATCTATAGATAGGGATAGCTCCCTTGATGTACCACTTTGGATCATAACTACACTTAAATTTAGTGGGAGAAAAGGGAGAAAGATAAATGAAAGAAAACTAACCTAAGGGAGATGATACACCAAATATATTGATGACTTCCAACCATATGCATGTTACACTTAAAACCAAGAGATTAACCAAACATACACTCCTTCAATCTGCATCTTTTCACATCAATGTTACATTGTGAGGTTATAGATGAATGTGATAATATAGGAGGAATATATAAGAGTCCTCTAATGGCATTAATTAAAATACTAACTCATTTTATTATTTACATTTCCTAAAACACTTCACATGCCCTACAATAAGAAGCTTTCCAACTGTAAATAGTATGCAAGAATGAGACAACATGCTAAGGAATCCATAGTCTTCACTTATAAAATATTAAACATTCCAAATAAAAAAACTAATAATATTCATATAATATTTAAAAATTAGTATTATTATTGATCAAAAGGTATACAAATGAGTAGGGTTTCACCATACTCAGGTGGAGCATCAAGTACAATGGCCAAAATGGCTAGTTCTTATAGAACCTAAGAGAGAAGAGAAGAGAGAAGTTATAGGGTCACAAGGACACTTGTAAATATTATATAAGTATTTAATTATGCATGAGAATATGATATTGGATGAACCATGTAAATTTAGGAATCCCAAGTGTCCATATAAGTCATCAAACTCTTACAAAGTGGCATAAAACTCGTCATTCTAGTTCAAAAAAATTGTCTTCATTATTGGCCTTGTTTGAATGCATCATAACTAACTAGGACCAGGTAAAATGATTTTAAATAATGGTAAGGGTATTAATAATTCCTCTTCATGTATTTTTTTATGCCTAGTCCTCTGGCATCATCTCGAAAGGAGATATCATCATTTGCAGTCCAAAAAATTCTTCCTTCATGCACCCTGCACACTTGGATTCTAAAAAGAGACAATTTTCTCATGCAAATACATGGGAGGGAGTTTATGACACATTTAAATACCCTTAATTTCCTTATATCCATTATGCATACTTTAAAATTAGCTCATGTGAAGTTTTCCACCCTTCTCACTAGCTTGTCCACTAGGCCAATTTTGATTGGCTGAGATGAAGCACCTAGTTTAGATAATTAGGAGTTTTTTTATTTAAATTAAATTAACATATGGAGTTATTAAAAGTATAAATATTCCCTCAAAACTTTATTTCATCTTCAAATTCCTCTTATAGCCTATATAATGCACAAAACTATCAAGAAAATACTATTTTATACCTTATTTGTACAAGTCCACACAACTCCAAAGTATGGGAGGTATACTATAAGAGTACTCTATAGTTTACAATATGTTTCATGGTAAAAATATTCCATTATATCAACTATCCAACTCCATTTCTCCAAATTGGTCTTGAATGAGGGTTTGTAAGGGTTTTAGCTTCTTTCCACTCTTAAGGATTGTTCATAAAAACCTGACATTGAAGTTGCCAAAAAAAATCACAAATTAAAATTTCAAGATCTTCATCAACATCCCTAAAATCCTTTTTCCTCCATGCAAACACTACAAAAATATGTGAGCATCTAAACTTGACCTACCAAGGATCACTTTCCTACAGGTCTGAGTGGGTTTTGAGTTTAAAAATGGTTTTTTATGGATTCCCATACAATATTTATGTTTTAACATACCTTTATTGACCTTATTAACATGTTATAATGGGTTATAATTCATATCTCATGTTATAAGTGCAAATGGCCTCTCATTTGGAATATAGGCTTCACAATGCCTAGCAGTTTGACTACACTTTAGAGCTCAAAATGACCTTTTATGGTTTTCCTTATCTCCAAAATGTTTTATAATATTTTTTAAGTTCCATAAAACATGTTTCAATATACTATAAATCATATCAAATACTTTAACTGAATATGACTTCCCCATTTAGCACTAGGCTTCACCATTTCTCATAGCCCTGAGTTTAACATCAAGAGTATGGAGAAACCTATTGATTTTAACCCTCATGTGATTGGTTTCCATGATTTTTATTGGTTTATTTCAGATTCCTAAACCTCTTTTAAATGTTTAAACATCATTTTATTCATCACTTTGCCTCCATTCCTCAAAACTGCCAATTAGTGCTCTTAGGGAAGCACCCCCTATCTGAGACAAAACAAGGGGTACTTTCCCTATTTTATCAAAAAAATTGAAGATTTAATAGACTTATATAGGTTTCAAGGATCCTATACACAAAAATTTAACCTCTTTTATATCCATTTAACCCTTAAAACTCTTTCAAAATCAAAACAGACTATGTGAAGGAGACTATATGCAGGGGTTTTAGAGAGTAAACTGTTTGTTTCCTCATTTAGGCCCTCTAATTGTTCTAAGTCATTCATTACAGCTCCATAAAACCATATTTACCATAAATTATGTGCTATCATTACTTCTCATTTCTCCAATACTCTACTTTACTTCCCCATACAACTATTTAGTCAGGACTGAGTGTCACTTGACTATGTTTTGCATTGTAAGGGAATCTGTAGGTGCATGATTGTATGCCTTGGGCTTGAGAATAAGGTCCATAAACTATTAATGTCTTCCTATAGTTATACTTTCATTTTTTTAATTCATTTTTTTCATCCCCAATCTTTTACATGCTCTTTACACTCTTACTTAGGTGACTGAGTGTACTACCCTGACTGTGTCCTTAACAGTAAAACCTATAGGTTTCTTGTCACTATTTAGTTTGATAAGGATTTTTTCAACCTCCCTAGAGTATTTTTTAATCATCCCACAACTTTTTTTTCTCATTCCTTTGATTCCTAAGCACTGTCAACACCTCAAAACCATCAAATTACTCATTGTTACATCATAGACACCTCCAATGGTTGTAAGTGCTCATAGGGTCTTAAGGAAACTATATAGGATTTTTTTTGCACTGATAAGGATTCATGTAGGTAAAAATTATTTTAATTAAGTTTATCACAAGTTTTATTTATCATTTAAACTTCTCTATACCCTTACCTGCACTTTGAACTTACTAAACTGAGTTTTCCTTTAATTGACTATAAACCTTGCCTTAATAACTATGTTAGGTGTGTGTGAGCTTCAACTGAGCATTGGTTACGGTTTTTAGAAGCATTAATTATACATATATGTCAAAAATTACACATTATTTAACTTTCACTCATCTTGAGAGTCTCAAAACACCACTTGGGCATCAAATTTGAATCACTATTCTATACCCTATTGTAAGTTAACATTTCCATAGTGTATGAATTGGAAATGTACATGGGAGGCAAAACAATAGTCTATCCCTCTCCTTTGATTATATTGGTGCCATTAATGTTCATTTGAATCATTTTGAACCATCCTCATATGGGCATAGTCTAATTTTCAACTTGAAATGGAAAAAGTCCTTATTTGACTCAGCCATGTAGATGATACTAAAGGAAATTAGTGTTTTAATGATAACTTTGAGACCCCAAATGGCCATCTTCCAATTATCATCTTCCTCCCAAACTTATCATATTCCTTCTCCCGTTTAGGTTATATAAGGTTTGATCATCAATATACATCAAAGTCCCTTGAATCCTTATAATAAGATATCAAAAAAATGCCATGGTGCTCTATTTTCCTATTTTAGGTATAACAGTCCCTAAAACTACAGTCATCTCCCTTAGAAGTGATTGTCAACTTCATTTTCCAATATTAGCCCTTAAAAATGGGTATTCATGATGTTTTCTTCATGATAGGACTTGAAGGAGAGATTCAACATCAATTCTAACACTTCATAATGGTTATTTAACTCTATGCTATCACCTACAGGTAGACTATGTTTTAAAGGTGGAGGTAGTGATGTAGGATAATACGTAGTGAGCAATATATTTACCCTTGTGCTCAATTTAGGCCTTCTCCAAGTTTTAATATGAATTTATAAGACTTAAAAATGTTTAGATCAATTGTTCAAGCTCCTCCTCCATCATGATGTTATCAAAGAGAGACCCCTGTAGGTGGAAATAGACTGTATACAAGCAATGAACCTAAAATGATTCATGCAATAAACAGATTGGCTTCATGGTTAATTGATATTTTCACCAAAATATTAACATTTAACATCATTATACTTCCAAATCACCTCCATGGACATGCTAATGAGGCTTCACACATGCTCTAACATGGATACAAGTGAAATTGAGTAAAGAAATGGCTATGAGCTTAGCATGACTAAAAAATTGATCCAGACATGGTGTTATGAGACTAAACATGAGGGTAGGATGATAAATGTGTCATTAATATATGGTAAAAATCACATCACATTCCTATGAATCTTCCTCTGAGAACCAAACACTCTGCAAAACAAGATCATGATTGAAACCTCATATGGTAGCACCTTCCTACAAAGTGAGTTCTTTAGACTATAAAATCAACTTGAAACATTAAACCAACCATGGGTATCATTTTATAAGTAATTCAAAATATTATGGAATCAAACTTAGCAATTGGTTATTATGAAATTACCAAAAATGAAGAAAAACCTATGAGGTACATAGATTTGTAAGTAGAAAAACACAATCAACTTCATGAGGATGGTTCATGAAGCACAGAAAACCATTATTCAAGCTCCTTATATATAAATTAAGTTTTATAAGTTTAATTTAACCTCCCTAAGTAATTTTAGCTTAAACCTCTTGAGCTATCCTTACTAAGCACAAACTTGAAGGTCACTTTTGCTTGCCAATAAGACCAAAAAAGAAGCAAAACAATTTTGGGCCAAAAATGGCACTTCCAGAGCACTTAAAATGAGTAACTAAGGTTTTTTAAGCTTAATATACATGCATGATCCTTTCCCATGTGTCACACTTCCCAAAGAGTCATAAAAATGCCAAACTTCTTTTCCTCAAAGAAACTACCTTTTTCTGAGGAACTTGCCACTTTTTAGTTGGTTTTAGTTGATTAAGACTTCTTGGGACACATGTCATGTGACATCACCTTTTTACACCTTAAAACTTCCCAAAAAAATTTTACAAGTCATTAAATTCCCCTTTTTGACCTCAAAATGACTAAAGAGACCAAAATAACTAATGACCAAGGCTAGTATAACATTAAGTGACATGATTAACCTATAAAACACATTTTGAAATATATATTAGACCCCTAAAACACCTAAAAGTCATTTTTTTACTTAGGTGACCCAATTTGACCTAAAATTCAAATTTGGTCAAAACACCCCTGATGGACCTCTACAAGTGTACCAACACAGCCACACCTATCAAACTCTAATAACCCTACCAGCATGACCCACAAACTTTGATGGTGGTATAAACACACCTTGTGAAACCTAATGGTGGTAAAATCAAGCCTCTTAGAACTTGAAAGTGGTGTAATCAACCCCCATAGATCATGATAGTAGTGTAAGCACACTCTATAGACTCTAATAAGGGTGAAAACAACCCCTGCAAAACCTACTAGTAGTGCCAAAAAACCCCATAGACTTTGCCACCTAATCAATCACACCCCTAACTCTACCTTACTAGTGCCTTTGACTGTGACATTCAAATTACCATCAAATTTAACATAGTGAAGTCCATCACTATTCATTTACAAAAAGGGGTCATTTTGAGGGTGATGTAGCACACACATCAATCAAATCAATCAATTAGGGGGTCCTCATCCTACCCCTTAGCCCCCTAGTCACATGGGAGTTTAATCCCTTATTTGTAACCACCCTAAAAGGGCTTAAATTTTCTCACAAAGTTGGTCAACCAACTCTTACACACCTAAAAAATTTCAATTTATGCAAAGTAAAAAAAGTCTTTTTTTGCAAGAAACATTCAAATAAGCATAACTTTCAACCAACTATTCCTTTTTAGGCATATTTTTTTTAAAGTGTGAGTTTTTTTAATCTCTTCACATTGGTGATATTCTCATAACTTATAAATTTTAATATTTAAAGATTTAAGGGGTGTCATATTACCATTCTATACCACACATAGTTCATTACATACTTGCTTTCTACACCATGGATCTTAGTGCAATTCCACTTCTTACACCATTAAACTATCACGAGTGTAAATTCAAACTATGAATCCTCTTGAGGAAAAAAGGCTTACACCAAATCATGATGGGTAAAAAAATGTAACTAACACCTAATGTAGAGAAGGTGAAGTAGTAAAACCAAAGTGATAAAGCATACATTCTATTGTATTTATCTATGTCTCCCAACTTACTTTTTCATATCAAATATGTAACAACTCCAAATCAAGTGTGTACCTTATTAGTTAAACTCGTTAGAAAGTAGGATGAAATGAGGGGTCATGAGTTGGAGAATGATTTCATCAGTTTGATTCCAAGTGACTTTGATACAATTCAAGACTTCTTCACCAAGTTTAAATCACTCAAGTTATAGTTGAAACTATGCAGCATTAACAAAAAGGATGATCAATTGACTCTTTTCATCCTTACCAAATTAGGATCTGACTATTTTATATTCATTTCTACCTTCCATGCCATCAAATTTACCCTTGGATCTATATGGACAATGTCATCCTTGGATGACTTTGTTGTTGACTTAACTCAAGAGAAAGACAAACTCATTCAAATGGGTACACTGAAGTCATAAATTGCATGCCTTAACTGTGAGTCATGACAAATAGAAGGCTTATAATAGTAAGGAGAAGAAATAGAACAAGAAGGATACAAAGCAATGAAAGGGTCAAAAATTTGATGCTAATCCAAAAACATCAAAAGAGTCCTCCTCTTCAAATGAGAAACCAAAGAAAGAGTGACTCATATGTGGCTATTGAAATAAATTTGGGCATGATGAGTCCAAATGCATGAAGCAATAGATTAGCCAAATGAAAAAAATGGTCAAGAAACAAAATATTAGTATTTCTAATTCTTCCACTCAAATTTCAACAACACAAATGTATTCTAAGGCCAAATATAGTAAGAAGGACAAAGCTAAGGGGAAAACACTTGTTGCAGTTGCATCCCAGCCTTCTACATGGGTTATTGATTTTGGTGCCTTGTACCACATGGTTTCATCACAAGACATGTTCTCATCCTTAGAGCCTTATTTTATGCCTCCCATCCTATTATATGATGATACTTCCACAAAATTTAATGGGAGAAGATCAGTTTACATGAATTATGGGACATTTCATGATGTTCTATGTGTTCCCTCTTTATCCACCAATATATGTTTTGTTAATCAGATCACTCACATCGGTTCAGGAAAGAGATTTGAGTTCACACCCAATATACTGGTCATTAGAGAAGTAGATAGTGACTCCATTATTTTATTTAGGAAAGTATCTCACCAATCTAGGTTGTATACTTTCTAACATTTTGATCCTTATCAACCCTCTACTACACTGCTCACTCATTAATATGAAGTGAGTAAATTATGGCATGAGCAATTTTTCCATCTCAAATATCACTACTTGTAGTAACTCAATCATCAAGACATGGTTTTAGGTTTTCCATGAGTTAAGTTTTCTAACAAAGTTTACCAAGATTACATTCTTGGTAAGCATCTAGAGGAGAAGTATGACAAGGGAAAATCACAAAGAACTACACAGATATTAGAGGTCATTCACAGTGGCATTACTTGTCCACTTTCAAAACCTTCATTTAATAAGACTAAATACATGTTCACTTTCATCAATAACTATTTGAGGTATACTTGGATGTATTTTCTCAATCATAAATATGAGGTCTTTGACCATTTTTAGGACTTCAAGGCACTTGTGAAAAAATAGGTAGGTAAATCCATTGATATTTTACATACCGACAATGGTGGTAAGTATGTAAATAACCATTTTGATCAATTATATACACCAAAGGGGATTTAACTATAAATTATAGTTCTATATAGTCCTCAATATAATGGTGTTGTAGAGTGTAATAATAAGTCATTGAAGGAAATGGCCAATTTTATGCTACACTCTAAGTTTCTTGTACTTTACTATTGGGTTGAGGCCATCAATTATACTTGTTACATCTAGAACTAAGTTCCTCATAAAGCATTGAAGGGAGTCACTCATTTTGAATATTTAAATGGTCATAAACCCATAGTTAAAAACTTTAGAGTGTTTAGTTCACCTACTATGGCCCACATTCTAAAGAATAAATATAAGGCAATGAAACATCAAAGTCAGTCTTGCATCTTCATTGGATATCCTAAGGGTGTTAAGGGATATATGTTTATCCACCCCAACACTCATGAGTTTTAATTGAGATGAGTGTTCTTTTTTTATAGGGTCCTTTGGAATCCACACTCAACACCTCTCCACCTTCCTTAGATGCACTAGGATTTAATGATAGTTTAGATGATTCAAATATGCCTGATTCATTTCTTGATGATCCATATTCTTCTTCTAGTTTTGATGATGAGTAGTGATGAGGATTACCCTCCTCTTTATCCTATAATATCTTTAGAAGAAGAGGAATTTCCTCCTAACTCTTTGAGCATTGGACCTTTTTGGGCTAGATAGACATTGTAAATTATTTTCCAATGGGTGTGATATCCCTTAGATAACAAGTGCACACATTCATAATTTGAAGATGTCTCATATGCTTTCATTGCATCTGCTTATGATCCATAATTGTTTTACAATGCATTAGGCACTCTTGAGTGGGATAGTGCTATAGAATAGGAGTATAGTTCCTTGTATAGGAACAACACTTAGGATTTAGTCCCACTTCTTAGGGGAAGAAAACTTGTTCAATGAAGGTGGATCTATCGATCAATTTTTTTTCTAGATGGGTTCATAGAAAAGTTTAAAGTATGTTTGGTAGCAAAGGGTTTTTATCAAGTACCTAGCATTAACTACACCAAGCCGTTTACCTTAGTTTCTCAAATAAACTCAATCTAACTCACTCTCACCATTATCATAGCACATTGCTAGGATGTTCATCAAATGGATGTGAAGAGTGCATTTATTCATAGTGACCTTAAAGAAGAAATATACATAGATAAACCATAAGGATTTGTGGAATATTTTTCCTTAATTTACAAACTTCATAAATATATCTATGGCCTCAAACAAGATCCTCAAGCTTGGTATGCCAAAATGGACTCCTTTCTTCTTTTAGTTAGGTTCACCAGATGTCATTCAAATTTGAATGTGTATATTTTATGATAGGATGGTTCATTGTTGATACTAGTTCTCTATGTGGATGACCTATTAATCACAAGGAGATATCCATCCACCATCACGGTAGTGAAAAAAAAATTGATTGATAGGTTCTCAATGACTGACTTAGGCTTGTTGTACTATTTATTTAGGATTTAAATTTATCAGTCTAAATCTAGGATAACTATTATATAATCAAAGTATGCTCTTGATTTGCTTTCATGGTTTAGCATGGTTGATTGTGATCTAGCTCTGACTCATTTTCTATCTAATGTGAATCTTGAGGCTAATTATTTATCTCCATTGATTTATGCTACCTTATATTGATAACTTGTTGGTAGTATCATCTACCTTACACAAACTAGACCTGGCATTTCATATGTAGTGAACATGGTCTCAATAGTTATGTTAGAACCATATGAGCCACACTAGAAATCAGCTAAGAGGATTTTCCATTGCATTCAAGTTACTCATAGTTTCAATATTTACTATAGAGCAAACATCAACATTGACTTGATTGGATTTATAGATTCAAATTGGGTTGGTGACATTCAAAATCACAAGTCTACTTCTATCTATAGTTTATCCCTGAGTTTAGGTATGATTAGTTGGTCTAGCAAGAAGAAGAATGTTATTGACTTATTTTTTATAGAGATAGAATACAAAGAAGTTGTTAATAATACCACTAAGGTTATTTGGCTTTAGGGGATTCTCATTGAGTTTGGCATCCAATTTCAATGACTAATAGTCATCTTCTGCAACAACCAAACCACAATCTAGATCTATAAGAATCTAGTTCTCCATCAAAAGACCAGGCATATAGAAATTCACATGCATTTCATTAAGGATTTCATAAATTTACAAATTACTAATCTCTGATACATCTAGATAATGGATCAAGTTACTAATATATTCACCAAACCTTTCACTAAGAGAAAAAATCTCCATTTATGGGCTCTGCTTGGGGTTCAGGTAGCTCTATCTTCTTCCTCCTCTAGGGAATCATCTCTATGTACTTGGGTACCTCATTTGGATTTTGTGTTGGGACCCAATTCTTATACCCACCTAAGATATTCTTAAGGGGGGTGGGGCGGGTGGAGGTGGGGGTGGGGGTGTAGACTTTTGTCCCACTAGGTTTTGTCTACACAGTCTTATTTATCTGATTTAGGTTAATTATAAGTCATTAGGGAAAATGCACTTTATGTCATTTTATAATTTTGAGTTGATTTAATTACCTTTTGGGTGACCCAATTCCTCACTGTATAATATATCTTCCTATGAAATTTTTGGCTGGTTCTTATGAATACAACTTTTTTCGTGAAGATAAGTTTCTTCCATTTTGTGAGTTATTCTTCAGGTTTCACTACTCCATATAGATTCATCTCCATGAATTTGACCCTATCCAGTTGATCCTCATTATGTCCCACTCTGATAAATAACACTTATGGGATGATTTTTGAATGTTTCATACCTATGATATGACTACTCCTATGTTTTATATGTAAATAGGGATGAATAGGACATAATAGAGTGCTTGTGTAGTTGATTTATTGAGATTGTATATGTGTTTACTTGGTATTTGGTAGATGAGGAATGAGAAGGCTTAGACTTGTATTTATACCACACCTTTTGAAAATATCTCATGGTAGTTTAATAATACAATTATATCGACCCATGGATTTTGATCTTTGTTGTAATTTGGATGATATTTGGCTACTAAACACTAGATAAGGATCTAGACACTACCATCAATGGTAGTGTCCCTCTATGGCATGTAGTGTCTAGAAGGCTAAAAATTAGGTATTGATCTAAAATCGACATTGAGGGATGTTTATTAGGTTTTAAACTTCTATATATTATAAGAGATCTAGGTTATTTGCATGATATAGATCAAAATAATAGATAAACATTTAGGCATGATGCGATGGTGAATGTGAGCCTTTTAGTTATAGAGAGGTCTAGAATTAAAGGGTACATCCCTTATTCATATTTGTCAAATGTACAAGATTGAGATGCTTTAAATATTCAATTTTAGTATCTACACATACCTTCCTTCATTTCCTCAAATGGGAGATAAATTTTTGACAATGTCAACTTCAAAGATGTTCTAAAAAATGATAGAGGATTCATTGTAAAGACAACATGAAGATTTTTCAGAATGTTATGCATATGAATGAGAAAGTATTGTTGATCACTTCTTGATAATTTTTAAGTAGAATACTCCTTCCAACACTTCTCCTTCTCATTATTATTTTGGTGGTTAAACTCCATACAAGGTACAAGTCGATCTAGACATAACTATGTTTGAATTAAAAATAGATTTAGATGTATTAGAAAACTTGCTTAACCTAATATGTTCATATTATGTGGTTCATCAATTTTATAATAGAGAAAATATTACATTCAGTTTTCTAAAATATTATTTATTAGTAAAGATATGGTGAGAAAACTATTGGACTTCACATGAAAATCATGAAGATGAAGTCAATGTAGACACATAAGTAGACACATGGAATGGTTTTGTAGAAGCACTCAAAGAAACCTATTATCCTTTTGGTAACAATGATGAATAGTACATCAAGTTATCTCAATTACACAAAGTAAAAAACAACCTTTGTAAAAATATATAGATTGTCAGGACCCGGGAAGCACAATTGATTACCAAGCAACTAAACGCAGAATTTAACCAGAAGTAAATAGTAACTATAAACCAGAAACAACACAAAATATGAGAGACAATACCCAATTGTATTAATACTCTTCCAGAAGGAAATACAACAAAGAAGATGCCACAGTCTTCTTCCTTACACTCCTCTAGGGCTCCCACACCTCTAGGGCATAAACAGTAAATCTCTTCAAGAGCTCACTCTCTCAATTATGGTCATAACAACAACTCAAACATAGAGTTGTTCACCTCCACCAGCCAGTAACAATACTGCCAGTCCACCAGTCAGTAACAATACTACCAGTATAAACAAGTACGCAACATACTCCAAGTAGATCTCACCTGATCTTGCTCCCTACTATGTTGTTGACCTCCCTGATCTTGCACACCTGCAAATCAACTTGGTTTTGCACACCTGCAAACCTAGATCTCGCACACACACACACCTACAGATCAACCAACCTTACTTACCACATGTAGATATCTTTCCTGATCTTGCACACTTACAAACCAACCTGATCTTACATACCATGAAGAACCCTTGTCCTCCAAACCAACACCCCTGTGGATCTTCTACCAGACCTTGCTCTCCCACAGATCTACCTCATCATACACACTTGGCACTATGGCACTATGAGGAGCCAAGCTTGCTTTCTCTATCTAGCACCCGAGGAATCCCTGCTTTGATCTCTCACACTTTACAATATAGCCCATGAGTCTATTATATAGATCCCATGCAAACAATAATTAGACATCCAATTACAATAATTAAATCCATAGATCAAGACTAAAATTAGCCTTTAACATGCAAATAACCAGTTCATTAACAAACTATTCATGAACTAGTAGTTCTGGAACTGCACAGGCGACCGACGTCGGTCCCTGTCTGGCTGGAGATGACCGACATCGGCCGATACATGATCAATGTCGGTTGCTCTGCTCACTAGATATGACCGATGTTAGTTGATCAGACTGACGTTAGTTTCTCTACAACTCAACAACCTCTCAACAACCTCCTCCATGTCTGCATCAGTGAAGCTTTTAGCTCCACAACCTAACAATCTCCCACTTGGAGATAAACAGCTACACTGTACATGTACTTGTACACCATCTAATTTGTTTCTTGGCTTGTATTCCTCTTCAAGATCAATCCTGAAGACCAACCACCACACAACTTGTGGTGCTCAGCATGTCATCCAAGTAACCTACCATATTTGAATCTACATACCCATGTAGAGAAGTCTCTGACCCTGCATAGCATGTTAACCTGCTACTGGTCCCTCTCAGATACCTGAGAACCCACTGAACTACTCTCCAATGCTTTTTTCCTGGATTGGCCACAAACCTGCTAACAACTCCCACTACTAGGGCAATATCAGGGAGTACACATGTACTCAACCTCATCATGTGATTGGGGACCCTATTCTGTGAACTATCCATCCATAGGTACGCTTTTCATACTGCATCCTGCACTACCTTCACACAATCATCCTGTGACAACATCAACTTGTGATCTTCCCTGTCTCTAGGATTACTCATGCCAAAGAATTTCACTGCTCCCAAATTCTTCATGACATACCACTGAACTAACTTTATCTTTAGCTCAGTAAAACCCTGTATGTATGCACCTACAACAAGCACATCATCCACATATAGTAATAGGATAATGTCGTGACCATTATCCAACCTGGTAAATAAACCACAATGACATTAACTAAAGCCATGCTTTGTCATCCACCTATCAAACCTGTACCACTATCTTGTAGCTTTCTCAAGACCATATACCCTAGCCTTCCATCTCACGTGTCCATTCTCTCTCTTCTTTAACCCATTTGGCAACTCTACCAAATCTACCATTTGGTTCTCTTCCAAATAATTCATGCCATGCTCCTACTATTTCCTGGATCCTACCTGCTCTGCTTCTTTAAAACTTCCTGGTTCTTGACCATCAGTGAGCAACAAGTAGTGTAAAGAAGGGGAAGAATGAATTTGAGGCTTAATTACACTTTTAGTCCTCTACATGGGAATTTGAGACTCATTGATAGCTTGTTGTCTACCCAAAATCCATTTTACTGACCGATGTCAGTCACCAACCTAGTCTGCATCTGACTGACGTCAGTTCCATGCAACTAAACTAACTACCAACACCAATTCCCTGACCGACGTCAGTTGCCACTTACCCGACACCACTGACTATGCCTATCTACACATGATCGATGTTGGTGCATGGCTGTTTGACGTCGGTTACCCCTGATCGATGTCAGTACCTGTGTTTTCTTGTGAGTGATGACTTTTTACCTACAAGCTTACTTTGAATCAAAACTCTGTCCATACTGCCCTGCTCAAAAGTATCCAGCCCCATCCGTTGATCTCTATCCATCATCTCCTCCATGAACACCAAGGCTTTCTAGTTCTTAAGTTTGTCAAATACATCAGACTTCCTTTTCCTGCAATAAATCCAATCCTTTCTTGTAGCATCCCACTGCTCACAAAAATCTCAGTCTATGCTCTTCGAAGCTGAACTATTACCATTTGACTTAAGAACATCCATTCCCTTCTCACTTATGTGACCAAGCCTACAAAGCCACATCTTTGCAATAGAAGTGGAATCAGTAATACAAGTAGGTAGATAAAGAGTACCTACTTTCTTACCACATGCTAATTCAAGTGCATCCGCTGTGAGAGTTCCTGTGCATCTCTCATCACCCAACTTTCTTGTAGAAATTAGTCGCATCTTCAAGACTGGGACCTGCATGACCTCCTTCAACACCCATGTGTTGGCCATCTACAATTTTAGCCGCACTTCCCCTTTGCCAATACTTTGATAAGGCTCACCAACCCCTAAATAAATCTTTTCAAAGTCTCCATGGACCTTAACATGGAAAAATACTCTATTTGGGGCTGCATGGAAAGAGGCAACAGAATCTATAAACCAAGATTCTACTTTATCCAAGGAACATATAAGAGCAACCCATGCAACAATACCTACAACAACTGCTTCTTCATTCCTTTTATGTTGATCCGCTATCAACCAACAATTTTTCTTTTCCTACTCTTTCTTTCCATAACACCATAATTGACCATTCGTGCCTTTGAATTCCTCCATTCTTAGTGTACTTTCTTCTACCATTGCTATACTCCCACTCAATCAGAAACCCCTAAGAGTGACCTGTAATCAAACACAAACCTACTCCCTGTAACCTTAGCTCTGATACCACTTGTCAGGACCTAGGAAGCACAATTGATTACCAAGCAACTAAACGTGGAATTTAACCAAAAGTAAGCAGTAACTAGAAACTAAGAACAACATAGAATATGAGAGACAATACCCAATTGTATTAATACTCTTCTAGAAGGAAATACAACAAAGAAGATGCCACAGTCTTCTTCCTTACACTCATCTAGGGCTCCCACACCTCTAGGGCATAAACAGTAAATCTCTTCAAGAGCTCACTCTCTCAATTACGGTCACAACAACAACTCAAACACAGAGTTGTTGTTCACCTCCACCAGCCAGTAACAATACTGCCAATCCACCAGTCAGTAACAATACTACCAGTATAAACAAGTACACAATGTACTCCAAATAGATCTCACCTGATCTTGCTCCCTATTGTGTTGCTGACCTCCCTGATCTTGCACACCTACAAATCAACCTGGTTTTGCACACCTACAAGCCTAGATCTCACACACACACACACACCTATAGATCAATCGACCTTACCACATGTAGATCTCTTTCCTGATCTTCCACACCTACAGACCAACCTGATCTTACATACCATGAATAAACCTTGTCCTCCAAACTAGCACCCCTATGGATCTTCTACCAGACCTTGCTCTCCCACAGATCTACCTCATCATACACACTTGGCACTATGGCACTATGAGGAGCCAAGCTTGCTCTCTCTATCTAGCACCTAGGGAATCCCTGCTTTGATCCCTCACACTTTACGATACAACCCATGAGTCTATTATATAGATCCCATGAAAACAATAATTAGACATCCAATTACAATAATTAGATCCACAACTCAAGACTAAAATTAGCCTTTAACATGCAAACAACTAGTTCGTTAACAAACTATTCGTGAACTAGTAGTTCTGAAATAGCACAGGTGATCGACATTGGTCCCTGTCTGGTTAGAGATGACTGACATCAGTCGATACCTGATCGATGTCGTTTCTCTGCTCACTAGATATGACTGATGTCAGTTGATCAGACCGACGTCGGTTGCTCTGCAACTCAGCAACCTCTCAACAACCTCCTCCATGTCTGCATCAGTGAAGATTTTAGCTCCACAACCTAACATAGATAATGTTAATAATTTGGGGTCTAAACTCAAGATTTAGGAATCGAAGCAAAACCTTATTTTTAAATATAAGTCAGGCTTGAGACCAGATATCCTATCAAATAATGATTTCTTACAAATCTCTTAAATCATTGAATCTTATAGATTTTATTTAAAGTTTGAAGAAAAGGGCAAGGCCAAGACTAAGACAAAATATTTTGAGTCTTAGACCAAGCAACATTGCAAATATTCTAAGTAGAATTCCAAATCAAGAATAAATCTAGACATCCTTCACATAAGAAGCAACAATCATCAAATGATCAGAATAAGCATTCTAAGACTAGAAACTGGTGTTTAATTCACAAATTTAGTAGCAATTCTAATGAATAATTCCACATGATATATACTCTACTTGCATAGCTTGATGAAGTTATTACAAACACTACAACATTGGATACATGCAATTGGGTTATGGATTTTAAGCCTAATGCCAAGGTAGGTACAGCAAAAATCTCTACTACCTTGATAGAAATAGAGGAAGTATAAAATTGCTTCATTATCAAATTTGGATTAATTATCAACCAATACACTTCATTATTAACAATGGAAGTCAAAATAACTTAGTTTATTTTGAATTAGTTCATAGATTGAACATGCCATTAATGCCTCACCCATAACCATACTCTATTGGATTGTTTAGTATGGGATATGAGAAACATGTCACTCAATAATTTCATTTATCAAGGTTAGCACTAAGATTCACATGGCCTCAAGATCAACTTGGGAGAAAAATACCACAACTATAAGGTTATGTCAAACAAAAATAAATAATAATTAAGGAAAAATAAGAGATAGTACTAATTCAAACTATAATACAAGTTTTCACATTACATTAAAAATTATTTCTCACAATTTCTTACCTCTTCATCTCACCTACATGAGTGATTTTTTATAGGGGAGAGTAAGGGTATTTTTATTTAGTGCACTAATTAATTTGTGCAACTCCTAACCACTAATCCCCAACTCCAAACTAACTCTCAACTAACTAGAGTTTAGTAAAAATAAACATAGGATTAATTAAATTATTAACTTACATATGTTTATACTATTATAACACCCTCTCGTAATCTAATATTTAGGTAGGTAGTAGACAATAGAATAAAGAAGATGGGTCTCAAGTACTAGGCCATTTTAGGTACCCACATACAAATTAAGAAGGAATAAGGAGAAGGAAGGAAGTACTCCCTATGACTTCCCCACCCCAACCCAATTACAACTTCCTTCACCCCACACAAAAATTAGTTTTGTATATCTTGTGTAGAGAGAAAGTATGTAAGGAATCATCTGCATATGTGGTGAGATAGTTCCAATAATCAAATGTTATTCCCATAGGAAGAAGTGTCAAAAGCATTGGATGACCCTTTAATAATCAAGAATATTCCTTTATCAAATTTGCATTTCATCATGGATTTCTTGATGCTACAAAAAAAAATTGGATTGATTGAAACACCATGGCATAAAATACCTAAATCATAAGTTTGTGAGCATGTGTTAGGAGGAACACAATAATCACCGATAGGAGAAGAAATACCAAAGCTTTTGTGTTACTCCAAGTCCTTTTGAAGAGTAAACCATACACATATGGGATCTTTGTGATCAAAATGTCTCAAATATATATCACCTACCAAAAATTTGATTTTGTGGTGAATATGCCAAAGAATAGGTTGAATATGAGAGACTATACCCTATAAGTGTCTTCCAAGACCTATGCCAATGTAGACCATAGACAAAAGTATGCAAAACTCAAATAAAAAAGCATGTTTCTCACTAGAACCAAGAAAGTAAGTAGAAAGATAAGATATGGGATAAGAAATAAATGTAGTAGTAGGAACACCAACAATCTCCAAATCAAAAAGTGTATCAACAATAGGAGTAAGAGATTGAGGTACTTCTTATGTACCATGAAGAATAATTGGTGAAAACATCTCATACGTAACAATCAAGTCCTAACTAACAACTAAAAAAGGAGGAATAGGAAGAGGTGTAGGAGGATAAAGTGTCTCATATATATCACCATCAAGAAGTAGGTCCTCACTAAGCGAAGAGGAATTTTGATCCTTGTCTCTATAAAAAGATAAATCCTCACTAGGAGGAGAATAAAGAAGTACCAAAAGTTCCTCGTCCATGTCATTGTCAAGAGACAAATAAATGTTAGGAGGATTAGGTGAAGGAGAAACATCATTTGTGGCATTAAAAAAAAATCTTCGAGATGAGGAGGAGAAAGAGGTGGAAAAACCTCAACTATGTCATCATCAAAAGATAAATCCTAGCTAACAAGAGGAGAAGGAAGTGAAACAAAATGAGGTGGAGTAAAAAAGGGCTCAAAATATTTTGAAGGCCCAAAAGACTCAGTGTCCTCCCCAAATAAGGCTAAAAAAGTGTCCTAAATGGCATTTGAAACATAGGACTACAAACTATCTAAAACATTGAGGTTAATTAGGCCAAAGACCTGATCTTGCAGAGACTCAATCTAAGAAATATCTTCCTTCTCAATAAAATTTGGAATGTTTTCAATGATTATGTGTAAAAATCCTTTCATCTATAGAATCATCTTCATTTTGGTCTTTTAGGTTTTATAATTGGACGTATTGAAGGGCTTGAATAATTGGGTCTCCATTATCACAAATGAGAAATAATTAACGGAGAAGAATAAATGAACCCCATGCAAAATAATAATTCCCTCTTTACAAAATATAAAAGGAATAAATACACACTTTACAAAATTATTTCAATAAAAAGTCTCCTTGTCCCTCCAAAAAAATAAAAATATGATAAAATCATAAAATTATGCATCCAAAAAATATTACAAGTGTAAAAATGGATGCCATGTGCCAAGGAAAATGGATCAATTACATTAAGAATGGAAAAAAATCTAATACAATACCTTTCAAAAAAATATAAGTGATAAAAAAATTCACATAAAAAGGAAACTATTAATTGGCCATAATAGGTTGTAGTTTGAAAAAATAACTCCCTACATATGCTAGCCCTCGAGAACTATCAATGGTGTACCTATGATAAAATGTAATGGTGCAAGTACAATAAAATGGCCAAATTGAAATAATGATTGATAAGGGTATAAGATGGAATGAGCAAGGAGGCCTCCAAAAGTGCCTAAGAGCGTGAAAACATATACATGGCCATCTCATAATAAGATTGAATCCTTTAATTACAATAATTTTTCACCACAAAAAATGGCCTTGTCCCCAAAATCAGCCACTCATTTTTGTAGTCAACATGTTAACCATTTTGGTCCTGCAGGCCAAAATAGTCTCTTTTTTTCTCAAAATGTTCTGAGAAATCAAGTTATTCGATTACACAAGCGTTTTCGGCTAAGGAAATTGAAGGTTCAAAAGGTGGGCTTTTGCAAAGAAAAATCTCAAAACACTTAAGGCATTTCCTTAAAAATTGTAAGGATGGTTTGACGTTGAGGTTCAATGATATATGGTTCAATGACGGGGTTCAATGATTTGAAATGAATGCCGATGAACCATTGAACTATTGAACCATGAAATTCGCTTCAAAATGGTTCAAAGGTTTAAAATGGTTCAAAGGTTCAAAATGGTTCAAAGGTTCAAAAAGGTTCGAGTGGAAGGTTCCAACGAAAGGTTCAAATAGTTGGTTCAACGATACATTGAATTGAATTCATAAGAAGACTGAGCGAATGTGACACTTTGTAAAACATAAAATATTGAACTATTGAACCATTGAATCAGTGAACTCTAGAAAGACGGTTCAAAGTTCAAAATGGTTTAAGCGACCGGTGACGTCCCCGCTGATGTCAAATTTAGGATAATAAAATAACCGTTGATTTTCAAATAACATAGGCCCGAGGATAAACTTAGTGATCCACTGAGAAAGGAGCTAAAAAAGCCAGCAGAAGGTGAGAAGATAGCCCTGAGAGCATAGATCAGTAGGAAGAGAAAAAATATAGCAAGGAAAGAGGGAATCAAATAGAGAATCCAGAAGTGTCAGTAGAAGAGTTATTCTAGTGGGTGGAACAGTCCACTAGGTGGATATCAGAGAGTGCAAGCATTCAATGGCGTGGCCTATTTTTCTTCATTTTAGTGAAGACGAGTGGACAGCCATGTAAGTATCATAAAGAGGAGTGGCCTTGCCTTTCAGAGGATTAGGCAACCCATGCTTTGGAGAAGATATTTGATATGAGTTAAATGCCAAAGTCAGGACTGGTAACCTGCTCCAGCATGGCCCCTGCATAAAACTTCCTCTTTCTAATGCATTCAATGCAGCATAGGCCATTTTGTGAAAATAAGCACCAAAGTCTTTCTTTGGATGTTATATATTTTAATCTCTCACTTTAAATGAGTGGGATCTCTTAGTTATTAGAAGCAAAACTCTGCCCAAATTGAAAGGCATTTTTGATACTTTGAGCTCAAATTGTTAATCATATTTTATCAGGGGAATGAGATAGCAAGTGACCTTTCAAACTTTATTTTGAAATAACTTGTGTTATGTAGGAAATTTTTCTTATGTATTTTTCTTAAATACAGTCTTATCTGTTTGATCAAATAAGTAGAGCAAGTGAAAATAATTTGAAAGATGTCTTGAGGCCAATTGTGGAGACTTTGCACTACCATAATTATTTTTAGCTTGCGTATTTTGCATTTTAGCACAAAGGAGATTGGAAAGGCTTTGAACTACTTTTATCCTTTGTGATCATATACTCTATTGTAGTTTGTGGTGGAGACTTTGGGCTACACTTCATTCTACGGTGTCCTACGTACTTAATCAGTAAGAGAAGAAACGAAAGACTTTGTGCTTTCATGGGTTTCTTGTGGATCCAGTTATCACCCGAGAAGTTTTTTTGTTGTTTTATGAACATCATTTTTGAAAAAAGAGAAATGTATTCAGTTATCACACAGGAGTTTTTATCTATTTTGTGAACATCATTTCTAAAAAAAGAGAAATGGATGGTGTGATTCTACCCCCCAATTAGTATTTAGTATAGGTTTAGTTTATAATAGTTTATAGGGAGCCTCCCCTTGCTGAGAGGAGAGATTTATCTCATTATGTTGTGACTGATATAACAATTTTGTCTTCAGTTAGTTGATGACAAAATATTCACCCAATAGCTTTTTGGTGACTCTACTAGGGAAAAACGTGCAAGTTGAAGCCTCACACTTCAAGTTGAAGCAGTTCTAGTTATTTTCCATTCTACACTTTGGTAGATCTATGGTATACATGAAGCCAGAGAGCTCAAGGTATTGTTGATCTTATATTCAAGTTTGTGCAGTAAAATCATTTTGATCTTTCTCCTCCATGAGCTTGCCTCCAGTGAACCAGGGGTTTTCCTCCTACCAACGTCAGGTCTCTAATACTAGGTGAAACTTCTCTTTTATCTACTAGCAGAGATTTATTTATACATACTCCACAAAGGTTTTTTATCCCTCCTTTCAATCATCATATCATGGCAGCCCAAGGCCCTTGGGGTAACACCTTTGGCCCCCTAAATCTAACCCCACCTTTACATGAACTACCTCGTAGTTCAAGAAAGAATTTTCCCAAGTTCTATGGTGATGGGAAAGTTCATCTTGATGAGCATATTGCAACTTTCTACATAGCCTGTGGTGTGATAGGCATTGAATATAAAGATATAGAGGTAAGACTATTTTTAAAAACATTATAAAGTGCTATGATAGATTGGTTTTATCATCTTTAAGCTCAGACTATAACTGACTAGAACACTCTCAAGGCCAAGTTTGAGGCTAGGTTCAAACCTGCAGAAGATGCACATGCCTTATTGGCTCATCTTACAAAAATTAAGGAGCCTCATGAGCCTAGGCAAAACTTCATTGCTACATTGGAAAAGCTAAGGAACAGGATTCCTACAATTGCTCAGCCAACACCATAAAATCTTAAGTGCTTCTTCATCAATTCTCAACTTCTTGAAGTGAGTTTTTTGTTGAGGTGGGCTGGCCATATAGATCTTTCTGTAGCTCATATTTTGTCTACCGAGGTCAAAGATGATATTATCCTTGCAAGTAAGATAAGAAGATATCCTAACAGAAATAAATTTTATTCCAGTGCTAAAAATTCTTCTACAAGCACCACTGATCCTATGGTGCAAAAGTTAGCAAATGAGTTGTTAGCTCTGAAAATGCAAATGGCCCAAGGAATGTCTGCTCCTCCTTATCAAGATATACTAAGGAAGACATTCCCTAATCATTCATATCAAAGAAATGCTACCAAGAATCAAGGGCAACCTAATTGCATTCTTCCCACACAGAGGAAGCTTACCATTGAAGTAGCACCGGCTAACTCAGCAGTTAGTTATCATGAAGCTAAACATGGTTTCTCTTTCCAACCTAAGTTGGACCAAGAAGATGACGTTAATCTCTTTGCAGAAGGAGAAGAAGAATTAGCTGGCGACTCCAAAATTGATTTTCTGAATTACCAAGATGAAGTTAGAAGAAAGGGAAAAGTGCTTGATAGATCATACACTATTTTTACTAGGTCCCAAAACTAGTCAACTCAACAAGATGATAAGAGAAAAGTAGGAGAAGAACCTCAGCTAGTTTTTTCAATTGTTAAATGGGGTACTTTAATGCCTTTCCAATCAAAGGACCCAGTGATCAATAAGAAAGTAAGTACCTCAAACAACCATGTGCTTTTTGCTTCCGTTTCTCAGACCAGTTCTACGCCCAATAAAACTCAGAATGATGGACTTCCTTCCTCTATTTCTAGTTCATTTTAGTTATCTGACATAATTGATCATACTAGGAAGACCAAGATCCAAATGTCTGAGTTTGAATACTTAGAAGCCAACCCTAAGCAGTTGGATACGTTGACTGAATGCATCAAAAGCAAAACCATCCCTATAGGATAAGATTTTTCAAAAGTGACTCATGATCCCCCAAAGAACAAAGCCACCCAAAATAATCTTGTCATTACTCCTCCTGTTGCCCCTAAGAAAATAGAGCATTTCTATGTTTCCCTTTTAATTAATGGTCATAAGTTGAGCAACTGTATAATAGACTCTGGAGCCTCTGACAATGTTATGCCCACCAAGGTAGAAGATTCTCTCAGTCTCAGTTTGACTAAAACTTTTGGGAGATGTTTATCCATGGAAAACAAACAAGTTCCACTTTTAAGTCAAATCAAAGATGCCCAATTTACATTTATGGCTTTCCCAAATAAGAGGATTAAGATGACAGTCTTAGTGGCTGATGTTCCAGCTTCTTATGGCATTCTGCTCGGATGTAATTTTTGCAAGGATATTGGTGGAGAGTTGAATATGGACCTGTCTGAAGTGAGGCTACCTATTAAGGGTATCATGCAAAAGTTGCTTCTTGAGAAGGAGTCAAAATATATTGTCACTCAAACATCAGACCCTAAAGCTCAAATTCTATTTGAAACCTCAGGAATGGGTAATTACTTTCTGTCCATAGAAGAAGTTTCTATTTCATTAGATGAAAGTTTACTAAGTGAAAAATTAAAAGAATTTAGACAGAAGAACAGGAGAATTGGTAGAGCACAGTTCAAGTAAAAAAAATCTTCCCTCCCTAATGAAGAGAAATTTTTAAGGAGATCAGATTTTAATGTGGTCTAAATTTTGAAATTTGATGGCAGTTGCTCTTCTGCCAGTTCTGGAGCCAGAATTGCTTTGATATCTCTACAAAGAGATATCTTCCCCTTTTTATATAAGTTTTAGTTCAAAAATACCATCAACACCGCAAAGTATGAATCTTTATTGCTTAGATTGAAAGCTGCTCATGTTAAAGGTGTTAAGATTCTTCATGCTTGAGGAGATGTTGAATTGGTGGTTTGTCAGGTAAGAAATCTATATCAAATCAAAAATAAAAGATTGCGATATTATCGCAATCTTTTATGGGATTGTATTGAAACTTTTGATGCTTTCAATATTTCTATGGTACCCAGAGAGTTTAATGATCATGCAGATTTATTAGTTGTCTCTGCAACCCTCATGGTTCCTCATAAAGATTTCAAAAGGAACAAGTACACTATTGAGTTGGTCTTTTGACCAAGTGTACTTGATAATATCGACCATTGGCAGGTGTTTAATGGTGATAATAAAATTGTCACTTTTATAGAAAAGATGGATGGTTTTGAGGAGCTCTATTTCAAAGGTAGTACCTCTCCAGCATGGAAATTAGTTCCCAAAATAAGTTCACAAAATAGCAAAGAGTTTCTTCAACTCAAAGGGAATAAAATCTCAAAAGGTTTGGTTTCTCTTGAGAAATTATTTGATAAACATGACAAGTGTATCAAGCAGCAACCAATGGATTCAAGTTCATCCAAAGAGTTGGATCAAGTAAATCTGAGTATCGAAGAAAATTCCATAATGGTCAACATTGGGAAATGTTGCACTACTGATGAAAAGCTCAAATTTTTCACTCTTCTTCACTGTTATATTGATGTTTTGGCATATTCCTATGATGACCTAAACTCCTTCAGACTCAAAGAAATTCAACATGAAATTCCTCTCAAGACTGGGTCATTACCTCATAAGCAGAAGTAAAGGCAATATAATCCTAAGATATCAGGTACTATCCTTTTAGAGATCCACGAGATGTTGAATGCTAGGATAATTTTTCCAATTCACTATTCCACCTGGATCGCCAACATAGTTCATGTAAGGAAAAATAATGGAGAAATTTGTATATGTGTGGATTTCAAGAATCTCAATCAGTTTTCTCTAAAGGATAACTACCCTCTACCTATCATGGATCAAGTGTTACAAACAGTAACTGACTCAAAGATGTTATCAATGTTAGATGGTTTTTCTGGGTATAATCAAGTAAAAGTTAATGAAGTAGATCGACACAAAACCACTTTCACTACACCTTGGGGCACAATTGCATATCATAGAATGCCTTTTGGTTTGATCAACGTTGGCACCACATTTTAGAGAGTAATGGACCTTACCTTCAAAGATGAATTAGGGAAGTTAATCATGGTATATCTTGATGACTTAACTATCTTCTCCAAGTATCATCCTGATCATATGCATCATTTACAATAAGTACTGGAATGTTATCAGCAAAATGGTCTTTCTCTTAATCCCAAGAAGTCTGTTTTTGGGGTTACAGAAGGTAAACTTCTCAGCCACATTGTATCCCAAGAAGGTATAAAAATCAACTCAAAAAGATTCAGATCTATCCAAAATCTTACTCTGCCTACTAGTAAGTCTGCAGTCCATTCTTTCTTCAGAAAGATGAATTTTATATGAAGGTTCATCCCAAAATTTGCAAAAAAAACCCACCACATTATCAACATGATGAAGGATAAAGCTACTTTTTGATGAACTACAGAAGGCACAGTAGCATTCAAAGATATCAAGAAGGCTATTGCTCATGCCCCAATCCTAGTTTGTCTAGATTATACTAAAGACTTCATGGTATACAGTTATGCTTATGAGCACACACTTTCAGCCATTTTGGTTCAACAGGACAAAGAAGGTGTGGATTTTTCCATATCATTTATGAGCTTCCCTCTCAAATATCATGAATTGAAGTATTCAATTATAGAGAAACATGCTTATGCAGTGGTTAAGGCGATAAAATATTTCCGATTATATATCCTGAATTCACACACTATTGTTCTGGTGCTTGATACCACAGTGAAGGCTATTTTAACTCAGCAAGAGTTTAGTAAAAAAGGGGCAATTAAATTGCCAAAATTCTATAGTTTGATCTTGATATCAAGCCTACTAAGCTGGTGCAGAGAAGAGGTCTTTGTCAATTAATTGCTGCAAATGTATTAGAAGAAATAAGACATGAAGAGGTAGTGATTGATGGCATGCCAACAATTCTTTTTGTTACTACTACTAATGAGTGGTATTCCAATATCACTCATTTTCTTACTTGTGGTGAGTGTCCTGCACATTTGTCTTACAAAGAAAAAATAAATGTTAAGTTGAGAGCTGCTAACTATGTTTTGTGGGGTAATGGTTTGTACAAAAGAAGCCTTGATGGGGTATTTTTTCGCTACGTGGATAAAGTGCAGCAAAGTAAAATTTTGGAGTCCTTCTATAACTTGGCTTGTGGAGGACATTTTTCCGCACCTATGACTACTCATAAAATTCTATGAGCCAGATATTATTAGCCTGCTCTATTTCAAGATGCATATAATTGGGTACGTAGATGTGATTTATGTCAACAGTTCATTGGGAAATCAAAGTTGGCCACATTACCGCTCAAGCTTGTGGTGATCGAAGAGCCTTTTCAGCAATGGGGTATTGACTTCATTGGCACCATGAACCCATCCTCAAGTGCTGGACATAACTATATCCTCATTGCAATAGATTATTTTAATAAGTGGGTGGAAGCCATTCCAGTCAAGCATGCCACTTCAGAAGTGGTGTGTAATTTATTGAAGGAAAATATTGTTTCCCATTTTGGAGTTCCAAACAAAATTATAGCATACAATGCCTCATGTTTCTATTCTCAAGATATTATTGACTTTTGCTACAATCATGGAATTATTCTCTCCCACTCATTAGACTATTATTCGTAAAGACATGGCCAGACAGAATCAAGTAACAAAAATCTAGTTACTATCATCAGGAAACTGGTTGATGACAATTAGAGGACTTGGCATAAAGCATTGTTTAATGTTTTATGGGAAGACATGATTACACCTAAGAGGGCAATAGGTATGTCCCCATTCCAACTTCTATATGGTCTAAATACAGAAATACCCATTACCTTAGAATTACTAGTATTGAAGTTGGCAAAGGTAGTAGAAGATTCAACTTTTGAAAGTTATATTGACAAAAGAATCATGTGTCTGATTGAGTTAGAAGAGCAATAAACTCTAGTAGTGGACCGCATTACTAAACATCAAAATTAGGTGAAGAAACTTTTCAACCAAAAATCAAGGATTCATGAGTTTCAGATTGGAGATCAAGTCTTGTTATGAGACAAGAGGAGAGAACCAAAGGGAATGCATGGAAAATATGATTCCTTGTGGAGAGGTCCATTCACCATCCATCAATTTAGTGGTGATAATATTTTCTTATTTAGATATCAAGTTGGGATGCCGTTCTCACTACCTTGCAGTGGGTAGCATCTGAAGCACTTCAATCCTTGAAGTATCAGATAAGTCCAGTTGTACATTTATATAGTCTTTATTTGTTTTATGTTGTTCATTTGGTTTTTGGCATCTTTCTCTTTTTGGGTGGCTTGAATCCATAGCACAATGGCATGGATGAAGGCACTTAAAGTCTGGTTTCTACTCCCTTCGATTGTTTTAGAGTACAACTCATGGAAGTTCCCCAACTGGACCCTGTTGTTGTCTCCAAAATCGACCACTCATTTTTGTAGTCAACATGTTAACCATTTTGGTCTTGCAAGCCAAAATGGTCTCTTTCTTTCTCAAAATTTTCTGAGTAGTCAAGGTATTCAATTTCACAAGCCATTTCGGCTAAGGAAATTGAAGGTTTAAAAGGTGGGCTTTTGCAAAGAAAAATCTCAAAACACTTAAAGCATTTCCTAAAAAATTGTAAAGATGGTTCGACGATGAGGTTCAATGATATATGGTTCAATGGCAGGGTTCAATGATTTGAAATGAATGCCACTAAACCATTGAACTGTTGAACCATTGAACTCCACTTCAAAATGGTTCAAAGGTTCAAAATGGTTCAAAGGTTCAAAACAGTTCAAAGGTTCAAAAAGGTTCGAACAGAAGGTTCCAGCGAAAGGTTCAAACAGTTGGTTCAATGATACATTGAATTAAATTCATAAGAAGATTAAGTGAACGTGAATCTTTGCAAAACATAAAATATTGAACCATTAAACCGTTGAACCATTGAACTGGTGAACTCTAAAAACATGGTTCAAGGTTCAAAATGGTTCAAGCATTCGGTGACATCTGTGCAGACATCAGATTTAGGATAATGGAATAATTGTTGATTTTCAAATAATGCAGGCTCGATGACAAACTCAGTGATCCACTGAGAAAGGACCTGAAGAAGCTAGCATAAGGTGAGAAGATAACCCTAAGAGCTCAGATCAATAGGAAGAGATAAAATATAGCAAGGAAAGAGGGAATCAAATAGAAAATCTAAAAGCGTCAGTGGAAGAGTTATTTGAGTGGGTGGAATAGTCTACCAGGTGGATATCAGAGAGCGCAAGCATTCAATAGTGTGGCTTATTTTTCTTCATTTGAGTAAAGACGAGTGGACAGCCGTGTAAGTATCATAAAGAGGAGCAACCTTGCCTTTTGAGAGGATCAGAGAACCCATGCTTTGGAGAATACATTTGATATGATTTAAATGCTAAAGTTAGGACTAGTAACCTGTTCCAGCATGGCCCCTACATAGAACTTCCTCTTTCCAATGCATTTAATGCAGCATGGGCCATTTTGTGAAAACAAGCACCAAAGTCTTTCTTTGGATGCTATATATTGTAATCTCTCATTTTGAATGAGTGGGATCTCTTAGTTATTAGAATCAAAACTCTACCCAAATTGAAAGGCATTTTTGAGACTTTGAGCTCAGATTGTTAATCATATTTTATTAGATGAATGAGAAAGCAAGTGACATTTCAAACTTTGTGTTGAAATAACTTGTGTTATGTAGGAAATTGTTCCTATATCTTTTTCCTAAATACAGTGTTACCCATTTGATCAAATAAATAGAGCAAGTGAAAATAATCTGGAAGATGTCCTAAAGTCGATTGTGGAGATTTTGCGCTACCATAATTGTCTTTAGCTTGCGTATTTTGCATTTCAGCACAAAGGAGATTGGAAAGGCTTTGAACTACTTTTATCCTTTGTGATCATATACTATGTTGTAGTTTGCAGTGGAGACTTTGGGCTACACTTAATTCTATGGTGTCTTATGTAATTAATCCGTAAGAGAAGCAACAAAAAACTTTGTGCTTTCATGAGTTTCTTGTGGATCTAGTTATCACCTAGGAAGTTTTCCTGTTGTTTTATGAACATCATTTCTAAAAAAAGAGAAATGTATTCAGTTATCACACAGGATTTTTCCTCTATTTTGTGAACATCATTTCTAAAAAATGAGAAATGGATGGTGTGATTCTACCCCCCAGTTAGTATTTAGTATAGGTTTAGTTTATAATAGTTTATAGGGAGTCTCCCCTTGCTGAGAGGAGAGATTTATCTCATTATGCTATGACTGATATAACAATTTTGTCTTTAGTTAATTGATAACAAAATATTCACCCAACAGGCCTGAATAAAGTTTCTCCTCTTTGAAATAAACCATCACAAAAATAAATGTGTCCCTTATACAATCAATCTCCAATTTATATAAGGTTGAAGCCCCCTTTATTAAATCATCGCCATAGCATTCCTTTATTAATATTATATAGGAGATGGACAACATTCCATAGGTGGGAGAAATAGATGGCAAGGTCATGAGTTTGGAGCAAAAAAAATCTTGGTGCATTAATCCAAATTGATATTATACAAATTAATGCCAATCCAACATTGTATGATCCATTTAGGCTATGGGTGCATGACATGCCCTAATCCAAATATGGCTAAAGGAGGAGGGTAATGATACCATACAAAGAGATGTACAACTTAGTCACAAGGACTTGAATACAATGATGGGAGGCTAAGTCAAGCCTCAAATATTTCTTGAAAAGAAGAGTTGATGTGTGGTATATGGATATATATGGTACGATATAAACTGGTACAAAAACCTTCAAAAACAACCTCTAAATTTTGAAAATGAAAACCTTAAAATGTATGTTTTGGTGCCTTTAGAACACATTGGTGAGGTTTAAAAAGTACCAAAATAGCTTTTAGTGAAAATTTATCATTAAAAGTGGGAAAAAATCAAGTGTAATGGTTATCAAAGAAGATGCAGTGCTCTTATACCATATCGAGGTTAGCACTAGGTTACACATGGCCTCAGGTTCAACTTGGGTGAATAGTACCACAACTATGAGTCTATGCCAAACAACAATAATAAGAAATTAAGGGAAAATAGGAGATGATATTATTTCAAATATAATAAAGGCTACCCGTTACATTCAAATGTTTTATCACAATTTCTTACTTCTCCATCTCACCTACATGAGTGTTTTTATAGGGGAGAGTAAGGGTATTTTTTTTTAATGCACTAATTAATTTGTGCAAACCCTAACCACTAACCTTAAACTCCCAATTAACTCTCAACCAACTAGAACTTAGTCAAAATAAATATATGACTAACTAAATTATTAAATTACGTGTGTTTATATTATTATAATATCAATTGGTGTACAACATCAAGCCTTTTCAAGATACAGTAATTTGTGGCATCATTCCATTTGATATATGTGAGGTTTTACTTGGGAAACCATATATTTACCATAAACATGCAGTCTATGAGGTAAATCCCATGAATTTTGTCTGTTGGTGATAATATAAAATTCATACTAAAATTATTCCCTAAGCTATCACTCATTAGTGCCAAGCAATATAAGAAGTTAGTCACATCTATTAAGAAGTTTGTGCTTTTTATGGTAAGATTTGAATGTAATAACATCCTTGTAGCACTAATCCATATCGTAGTCCCTCCAATGGTAACATCATAAACCTCAAAGTTGAACCATAAGTTTGAAGAATACAGGGATATCTTTTAGCTACCAAAGGAAGTGCCTACACACTATGTAGTGAAACACTCCATTGATTTGATCCTTGGACTACCTCTACCTAATACTTCTTTGTATTACCGATCATTTATGGAGAATGAAGAAAAAAAGTGATATATCCATGAACTCATGGATAAAGGACATATCAATCTCAAGTCATCACATTGTAATAGCCCAATTATGTTTATGACAAATAAAGATGACACATGGAGGTTGTGAATCAATTACATGTCTCTCAACAAGATCACAATGAAGAACCACTATCTTTTTCAAAAGATTGAGGACCTACTAAACTAGATCCCTGATGAAACATACTTCACAAAATTTGATCATAAGTCTGGGTATTATAAGATTCATGTTATACCTACATATGTATGGAAGATAACCTTTAATGCTAAATAATATTTTTTTGGATGGTTATTCATGCCTTTTGGTTTGACCAACACACCAACTACACTCATACAAATGATGAATGACATCTTTAGGTCATTCAATACTTCATTTTGTGTAGTCTTCCTTGATGACATTGTAATCTTCAACAAAACATGGGATGAACATCTTTGTCATATAGAGCAAGTTCTTGACACTTTGCAGAAACACAAGCTATATGCAAACATGGATAAATATTCATTTTATATATGGTAGATATTATATATGGGATGCATAGTAGATGCAAAAGGAGTTTGCATGGACCTGAATAAGATTAAAACCATTTAAGAATGGCCACAACTAATAAATATCATAGAGCTTTGTAGACTTTTTGGATTATAAAATTTCTACAGGTGATTTTTATTAGTTTTCCTCATGTGACTTGGCCTCTGAACCAAGTTACAAAAGGTGACACTAAAATAAATTTCATATGAGTGTTGGTAATTGAGATGTCTTAACCTTGACAAGTTAGGACACTATTCATAGGACACTATTAACAAGACACTAGTTATGAAACACTATTCATATTCACTATTCATTTGATGATGTGGTAGTGGTGAGTTGGCAATGACTATGTAGGTGATGTGAAAAGTGTAGGTGTTGATGTAGCTTATGATGAGTTGTAATATCCCATAAAGGAATCTACATGAGGTAAGTTCATGTGAGTGTAAATGGGGTGTATCACTCCTCTAAGGAAATAAGTTATTATGTTTTGATATGCACATGATTTTGCTTTAGGTGCAAAATGATAAGATTGCATATGGGGTGCACCTCTTAGTTGGCCTCATGATATTGAGTAGAAGGAGAAGTCAAAATTTGATGGAGAATCTCTTGGAATAATTTAGATTCACACGGGATAGTGGGAAACAAGTTATTATTCTAGATTGGAGACATATGTGAGAGTTGTGCATAGTTTTGGAGGCTTGTGAGAGTGGAGGATGATGTGTCATAAATAGAGGGTCCATTTTTTACTAAAGAATAAGACTATAATCATGTTACTATTGATGAATAGTGGTTCCACTAAAGGGTATAAAATTTCCTTGGCTTGCTCATGAAGTTTCCTTATTTATCATATTCTTTATAATTTTATATAAGTAAAGACTTTTTCTTTTGTAATTGTAAGAAAGTAGCTAAGATTTGTAAGCTTTTAAGCTAAAAATTATGCAAAGGCACTAAAGCTATGTTGAACTAGTTTCTCTCCTATTTAGTATATTGGTGGTGCTCCTATGAAGTCTTGCTCTATAAGTGTGTTGTAATCTTGGTGATTTGAATAATACATTGGGATACTTTAGAGTATGGTGTTTTTTTCCCGAAAGGGTTTCCCCCACATAAATCACTTATTATGGTATGTTATTATTTTCAGTTATATGTGTTTATTTAATTGTGTATCAAGTATTCAAATTTGTTTGTATATTATCCTCTCTTAGGTAGTGTAAAGAATTATTTCCATGATCTCATATTCCTTTTAAGTGGTATCAAAGCCTAGCCAGTTTTGATTTTAGTTGTGAGTTTGATGGATTTTTTGAACAATCTAGTTTTGAGTGGGAGCTTGTGCAAGAGATATTTCAAGTTCTTTGTTGTAGGAATTTTAATATGGAAAGCACATTAAGGAGAATGGATGTTGAAACATTTTTTAGGGAGTAAGTCCCAGGGGAGATCTGAATCCCCTAGAAAGTCTAAGGTGAAATGCTAGAATTGTGGAAAACTTGGTCACTTACAAATGGATTGTACAAAAAAAATAAGGAAAAGAAGAATTCTGTTTCTAATTCTAAATTTGAGAAGGAAGGCAGTGATGCTTTCATTTCAGCCTTGGCAACCCATGTAGGTAATGATGCATGGTTAATTGATTCAGGGGCTTCTTATCATATGACCTCTAATAGAAAATGGTTTTCTAAGTATGAAGAATTTTATGGAGGCAAGGTGTAATTGGGTGATGATTCTTTTCTAACCATTTTTGTCCATGGTAGAGATACAATCAAACTTCCAAATGGAATAATTAAACACTTTTATGGTGTGTTGCATATCTTGGGGCTAGCTCAAAATTTATTATTTGTGATCAAACTAATAAGTACAGGTGTGCAAGGTTGTATTTTTTGAAACATGTTGTAAGATGGTTAGAGATGTTATGGTGATAGCTAAAGGTGTCAAGATTGTCACTTTATACTCTTGATTCATGCATAATTGAGTGCAATAGTACTTTTATGAAGACTACATCTAAGACTACAACATTGGACAAAGAGGTAATCATTATTTCTATGGATGGTCATGATTTATGGGTACCTAAGGGTGCTTATTATATGGAGTTAAAATTACCTGTAGAGAAGACTATGTTGTGGCACCAGAGACTTGGCCACATTAGAGAAAAAAGTCTTAGGGCCCTGAAGAATAAAAACATTGTTAAAGGTTTGAGTGACTATAATCTTGAATTTGATTTATGTGAGCATTGTGTTTATATTAAATAAAACTACATTCATTTTTACTTGAGTTCTCATAAATCATGTGGTGTATTAGATCTTATTCATTCTAATGTGTTTGGTCCTATTAATGTTCCTTCGATTTCAAAATCCACATATTATGTTTCATTTATTGATGATTATAGTATAAGGACATGGGTTTTTTTTTAAAGAGTAAATCTGAAGTTTTTATCTATTTAAAGAGTTTAAATCAATGGTTGAGTTGTAGACTGGAAAGAAGATTAAGTGTTTGTGAACTGATAATGGTGGTGAATTTTGATTTAATGATTTTGAAATATTTTATAAATATTGTGGTATATAGAGAAAAAAGACAATTCCATATTCACCTCAGCAAAAAGGAGTTACAAAAAGAATGAACAAGACATTTATGGAGAAGGTTAGGAGTATGCTTAGTGGTGTTAGACTGGAACAAAGGTTTTAGGCCGAAGATGTAGCCATTGCTTGCTACCTAATCAACAGGTCTCCTACATCAAAGTTTGTTGTTAAAATGCCTATGGAGGTGTGGTGTATCTATAAGCCTTCATTTAGACATCTTAGAATTTTTGGTTGTGAGGCATATACACATGTGCCAAAGGAGAACTAGATAAATTTGGAGAATAAGGTTTTGAAATGTATCTTCATCAAGAACAGCTATGGTGTGAAATGATACAAGCTTAAGGATCTAGTAGCACAGAAGTTAATATATTCTAGAAGTGTTATTTTTGTTAAAACTAAGCCTTATTTTATTACACTATAGCCATAGAAAATAGAAAAGAAAGATGTGATTTAACTTCCTCCTATGCTTGAGAAAGTTGAGTCGAGGCCACAACAGAGACAAGAAGTTGAGAACTCATAGATCTCTGAATCTTTTGAAGATGAGGTAGATGAATAAGAACCTCCACCTCAACTTGTTTGAAGGTATAAAAGGCATAGATAACCACTAGAATGGTATTCTCTTGATAATTGGAGATGTGTATTTGTTTTGAGTACTAACATTGATGAACCGAAATCTACAAAAGAAGCTTTAGCTATGAATAATGCAGAGTCCTGTAAGGTTGTTATGGAAGAATAAATCAAAACTTTGAAAAATAATGATGCATGGGATATTGTACCATTACCTTAAGGATGTAATCTTGTTGGATGCAAATGGGTGTTCAAGAAAAATATCGGTTCAGATGGCAGTGTTGAAAAGTAAAAAGCTCGATTGGATGCAAAAAGTTACTCTCAGGTTGAGGGTGTTGAATACGGTGAGATATTTTCTCCTATTATAAAAATGGCATCCATTATATTATTGCTTTATATTATAGGAGCTTATGATTTAGAGATTGAGAAAATGGATGTGAAGACTGCCTTCCTTCATGGTGATTTGAAGGAGGAGATTTATATGACACAGCCAGAGATCTACATGGTGAAAGGTAAAATAAATTTGGTTTGCAAGTTAAATAAATCCTTGTATGGTTTCAAGAAGAGTCCTAGGGTGTGGTACTAAAAAATTAATACATATGTATTTATTTTGGGGTTTGAGTAGTCTAAATATGATCATTGCATTTATTTTAAACTTGATGGTGGTCATTTCCTAATTATTGCCTTATATTTTGATGATATGTTGTTTGTTGGCAATGGGAAAGTTTTGATTTCAGAGCTTAAATCTCAACTCTCAAAAAATTTTGAGATGAAATATCTTGGTGTTACAAGACACATTCTTGGGATGGAGATTAGAAGAGATATATAGAATAAAAATCTATAGCGTGGTTAGAGTAAGTATGTAAATTCAATTTTACAGAGATTTAATATGCAGGATTACAGACCATTGTGTGTTCTTTTTCCAGTTGGAATGAAGTTATCTAATACATAATGTCCTACATACCCATCAGAGAGGGAATACATGAGTATAGTTCCTTACTAGAGTGCAATTAGAAGTATGATGTATGCTATGGTCTACACTAGACTAGACATTACCCAAGTAGTGGGAGTTCTTTCCCATTATATATCTAATCTTGGTAGAATTCATTGGGAAGAAATTAAAAGGGTCTTCAGATATTTTTGGGGTAACATAGAGTATTATTTATATTATTATGGTAACATGATTAGAGATATACATCCTCTTAATATTCTTGGTTATGTGGATTCAGATTGGGTAGGTGATGTTGATAGTAGAAGATCCACCAGTGCTTATGTGTTTACTATATTTGGTGGTGCAATGAGTTGGATGAGTAAGAGAAAGGATGTGGTCACTTTTTCCACTAAAGAGGTAGATTCTATGGTCATTACTTATGCCTATAAAGAGTACATTTGGCTTAAGAGACTATGTTCAGATATTGGGTTGAAATAGGGTATAGCAAAAGTTTACAGTCAGAGTGTTATTTGCCTAACAAAGAACCTAACTTTTCATGCCAGGACTAAACATATTGATGTTCAATATGATTTTTTTGCAGGATGGAACTAATAAAGTTATAGACTTTGATGAATGTTGTAGATTCATTGACTAATCTTGTGAGCACAAAAAATTTCAGATGTTGTTTGAAGTCTATGGGCATCTTGGCCCCTAGCTGTTAAGTTCATGTTGGTATGGTTCCTTTGGGTATTGAAAGGTATTTTAAAAGTGGGGGAATGTTGGGAATTGAGGTGTCTTAACCTTGACTAGTTAGGACACTATTTATGGAACATTATTCATGAGATACTATTCATAGTCACTATTCATGTAATGAGGTGGTAGTGGTGAGTTTATAATGACTATGCAGGTGATGTGTCAATTGATGTAGGTGGTGATGTGTATTTTTATGAGTTGGCATGGCCCATAGAGGAATCTGCATGAGGTAAGTGCATGTGAGTGGAAGTGGGGTGTACAACTCCTCTAAAGAGACAAGTTATCTTTTGAAATGCACATGATTTTAATTTAGGTGCAAAATGACAAGATTGGATAATGGGTGTGTGCCTCTTAGTTGACCTCATGATCTTAAGTGGAAAGAGAAGTCAAAATTTGATGGAGAATCTCTTGGAAGCATGTGGAGTCACATGGGATAGTGGGTAACAAGTTATTATTCTAGATTGGAGGCATATGTGAGAGCGGGGTGTAGTTTTGGAGGCTTGTGAGAGTGGAATATGATGTGTCATAAGTGGAGGGTCCATTTTTGACCAAAGAATAAGACTACAAGCATGTTATTATTGATGAATAGTGGTACCGCTAAAGATTATTGAATTTCCTTGCCTTGCTCATAAAGTTTCATTATTTTTCATCTTCTTTGTAATTTTTTATAAGTAAGGACTTTCTCATTTGTAATTGTAAGAAAGTAGCTAAGCTTTGTAAGCTTATAAGCTAGAGATTTGTGCATAGTAATTTAAGCTCTATTGAACTAGTTTCTCTCTTGTGTAGTATATTAGTGGTGCTCCTATAAAGGCTTGCTCTGCAAGTGTGTTGTAATCTTGGTGATTTGAATAATACATTGGACTACTTTGGAGTGTGGGATTTTTTTCTCAAAGGGGTTTTCCCCATGTAAATCACTTGTTATTGTATGTTGTTATTTTCAGTTGTATGTGTTTATTTTAATTTTATAACAAGTATTCAAATTTGTTTGTATATTCTCCTCTCTTGGTTAGTGGAAGTATTTGTTTTCATGATCTCATATTACTTTCAATGAGAAGCCACACAATAGAAAACATTTAAAAAACTAAAATATATACTTTGTTCCACACCAATACTTATGTTTCATACATATTTAGCAACCATTTGATCTCGATACATATGCCTCTGACTTCACACTTGGAGTAGTCCTTACTCAACATGGTCACCCGATTTCTTACCATAGTGAAATGTTCATATCACCGATAAGAAACTACCCAACCTATGATTGTGAGATTTATCTATTATTCAAGTTGTTAAGTATTATAAGAATTATATTTTGGGCAAGGATAATATGACCCACTCATATCACAATTCACTTTATTTCTTTTATACTTAGAATAAGTTGTTGCAAGAGTGGCATCAGAAATGGGCTTATTATCTTCAGCAGTCCCACCTAAACATCTAGCTTAAGTGAAATGTCAATCCCATCATAGATCATCTGAGACGTACTTTGGTTTAAGTTCTCATTTATATACTCGATGCATGTGGATATGAAGTCAACACATGGTAAGAATTGTATCCATATGACATGGATTTTACAGATAACTATCATAATTGCTTTGTAGTAATTTAGTTCTACATTTCTTCTTGCATGATAAACTCTTATATCACCTTGGGCACTTGTGTATTCCACATGAGGTAAAAATATAGAAACCAATATGAGAGGCTCATTTTATAAATGTTACAAGACATTGTGGAGTTGAAGAGACTCCTATGGTGTTGCATAAGTACTTCTTCTAGCTGCATCTCAATCCTGATGTATCCAAATATATCAAGTCTTGTACCATCTGTGCAGTTGTTAAACTATTCAACAAGAAGCAAGGTTTGTACACACATCTGTCAGTTCTAATGAGACTATGAGAATCTATTTCCATGGACTTTATCTAATTCTACCCTACTACCAAACATGGTAATGATTGCATTTATGTAGTAATTGATAGACTCTCAAAGATGGAAATTATCATACCCTGTAAGAAAGCAATCTCAACTTTAAAAATAACTCAACTGTAATTTTAGTATGTCTTGATCCACTTTGAAATCGCAGAAACTATCATATCTAATTAAGATACAAGATTATTGAGCAATTTATGGAAAGCACTTTGGTCTATGCTAGGCATAAAGCTAAACAAATCCATCGCCTTTCATCCATGGACTAATGGACAGGCAAAAGTGGTAAATACAATGATAGTGCACCTTCTAAGAATGTACAATTCCAAGATGCAACACACTTGGGATGAAAGATTGCCTTTCATTTAGCATGGCTACAACATAGCTATGTACAACTTTAATACACATAACCCTTTTCATGTCTATTTAGGTTTCCAACATTTATCACCTATTGATGTAGCTTATCCTATTATGCCATCAACAATAATAACTCCTTCAACTCAAAATGAAGTTGACAAATATGTTCAATTCATTGAGCACATTTCATAGTGAGTGAAAATAATTATGTAAGATACTAATATGAAATATAAGTAATGCCATGATAAGCAATGGACATCGTACACCTTCTAGGTTGGTGATCGAGTTTGGTTACACTTGTAGAAGGAAATACTGACAGGGCCTTAGCACAAGTTTCATCCACTTTAGTATGGGCTATATACCATCACCAAGCAAGTAGGAAATAACATTTTAAAGCTTAATCTTCCATCTTACCTTGGGTTTCATACAATTTTCAATGCAAAACTTTTGCACCATTACTTTACACCCATGTTGAATACTTTAGATACTACAGAGACTCTTTAGCATTTAGATATCAATCTAGATTACAACATGGCAGTAGAATCAAATCATGTCATTGACGCTCAAGTAAAACATACATATCTATAAGAGATCCCTCTCTTTTAGATCATCAAAGCAAGTTAAGTGCATTCCTAGGGTAAATGGCTTACAAAAGTGTAGGTTGCCAATTTATTTTCATGATTTTTAATACAACTGCATGCAATAGGGATCATTACTCTTCAATGAGGGATGACTAATCCAAGAGCATATGGATCCATAGATCTTACTATAGTTTATCGTTGTTTTGCATATAGACTTACACTAACATTAGTAACATTGACAATAGGCTCCTCACATATATGCCAATTCATAAGATTAAATTCCACTTTTGCATTACCACATAGTTCTTATAGTGGTAATACTACAACACTCAACTCATCAATAAAGACACTTAAGTCATGTCACCATATTTTTTGATTATGAATCGGTTGTTACCAACTCTTGTAACAATTCAACCAATGTGGCATCCCCTTCCTTTGTTTAATAATGTACATTCTCATTCCTTTTAGTAGGTTATGTAGGCAAGAATGAAGTTAGGAAGTACATAAACACCAGGCATCTAATCTCTCAAATATTGTATAAAAATAAACATAATGCAACTTTATTATTATAGTTCTACATTAGTTATCACCTCCTCCTTTGCTTCCCTTGTCCTTTAGTGAATTGCATTTTCATATTATCTATCATTCATAAATTCTCTTCCATTCATGACCCTATTAAATCCATTTAAGTCAGTTTTCCAGTGGGTCTCCTCATGGGCCCTAGATTATAGGACTTGATAAGTAGAGTCATCAAATTAGTTTTTATCCATCTACATTTTATTAGGAACATGCAACGTATAAACCTGGTCTACAAGAAACGTGAAGTGTATGGTTATATAGAAGTGCTCAATCCACTATAAGTTTTGTGGGTTCTCATTGACTTGCCCTAAAAACCTTGGTTCTACTATCACCTTATGACAATTGTTTCTAAATTTATGTGGAATCAAAGATCTTCTAAACTCCTCTCTTATTATTTATTACAAGAAAAGAATTATTTACACAATTAATTCTAATTTTGTTATTATTATTATTTTTTTTAAACTTATTTAGAATGTTCATATTATATATGTTGGAATTTGACTTAAATCCATTTAATATAAAAAAAAACTACAAAAACTTATGAAAAAACATCTAATCCAATACTTGAATAAATTTTCTAACACTTTTATTACTTAATACACTATTTTATTATATATTTTTCTTAATTTTATTTCTATTTTAAAATGTACCAATTTTATTATATAAAAACACTTTTCTTTTATGTTTCCAAAGTATATTAACTTCATTATTCTTGTTAAGCGTGTACTTATTCTTTTTACTTGTAAAAAGATCAGCAACAAATACAACAAAAGACCAAACCAAAGCAAAAAAAAAAAAAAAAAAGAGAAAGAAAGAAAAAGAAAAAAAGAAGGTGCTCATCAAATTCTAAATTTTATTCTTATTTCTTAATTCATATAAATACAATTTGATGGTTATTCTCTTGTTGACACCTGAAAATATAAATTAATATGTAAATGCATTTGGATTGAACAATGTTCTATTTGATTAATGATTATTTGCTTTCGCAAGCTTTATTCACCGTGGTGAAGCCACGTGTATCGCCAAGCAGCTCTTGGGTCATTGGAAGACTTAGGCCTTTTCATTCCTTTTTTTTCTTCAATTTTCTACTTTGCATTTAACTTTATATCAATTTTTCGTCAATAGGGTTAGTCCATAAATCAAAGTATTGAACTCGGAGAGTAGAATCATAATAAATAAAGGCCTAACAAAAGCTTCAACCATATATTTAACTAGTCGTAATTAAGCTCTATCTTTGTATCAAAAGACTTTGTAACTTCATTGAACTCCTCAACGTATATATTTGGCCCTTGCTTGTGTGTCCTAGAAAACAAGTCCTCGGCCCTCTATATAAACTTAGGCATATCAATCAGGGATATCAACTTAAACATATCAACTTAGGCATATCAATTCATGTTGAAATAAAATCAAAGAAATAGGTCAAATTGTAATGCTTGAGCTTTGATTTCATATCTAAAATTAAACTTAAGCAAAACCTTGGATCATGCAAATGAAACTATTGCAAATTTTCATGGATCTGCAAGGTTTACATGATCATGATTAAAAATTTCCAAGTAAATGTGGGTTCTTATTTCCAATTTTAAAAATAGGCACAATAAAATCAGATAAAGATACAAAAAATAGTTGAAACTACAGACTCAATTTCAGAGCTTCAAAATCTTTTAATGAGACAACATTTTTAGATTAAATGTTATATATGAAGATCGATATCTGTGACTTATTCTAAACAGCATAAAAGAGTTCGCATTTGAAGAATTGAGAATGAGGTTTTAAAATCAAAATACAATATTCTTTTTACATGAACTTCTATACAACTTTATATATCAAATTTTGCATTCAAGTTTAATTAATCAACTTGTTTTTCTTTTTTGTTTAATATATGAAGAGGTTTTACATCCACTTATTTTTGAGACAATCTCAATCAACAACAAAGACAAAATCTACTAACCCCTCCAAGGATTTAGCATATGGTGCCCTTATTAATTACAATAAGAAAATTATTTACATAATTAATTCTATTTTTTTTTTAATATTTATTTATTTAAACTTTTTATTCGATAAGGTAAAGCACTTTTAGTCGGAGCTATGAACCGGTACTGGAGCATAACAAGGGGCCCAGTCCCTGCAAAAAACTAAAGCGACGATGAGACAAGGACATAGACAAAAACTACGATAAATAAGATATCACGCTAAGGGGGTTGAACTACAACAAAAGATATATCATTTAGCCAAAAAATAACAATTGCTCTTAAAGTAGAGTTGATTACGCAAATATTTAGTGAAGTCATAGCATTGCATAAGCCAGTCAGAATAAGTCCAAATAGTTCAACGCCTCAATTCTCATCTGCAAGTAAAGGCATGTTTTCTTTCTCACCTAATGAGGAGATCTTTCATTATCTGCTGAAAGCCATTTCATACCAGATCTTCACCCTCCAACAGCAACCTTTCTACCTCGAATCTTCTACATTTCTTCTTCACAATGGTGTCAATATCATATTTGAGTTTGCCAAGCCACAAATGAGGAGAAAACATGGCATGAAGAGGGAAAGTGGGAGGAGGTGAAATACTTATGATATTTGATTTATTTATTTAAACTTATTTACAATGTTCATATAGAAATTTGACTCAGATCCATTTAATATAAAAGACTACAAATACAAATACTTGTGTAAAAACATCCACGTCCAAGGTCAAGTTGGCTTTGCGTGTTGTATGGGCAATGTTGAAGGATAGGAAACATGTTTATGGACTTGGTCGACATTTTTGTAGCCACGTGTCTAAATTCATTATCTCAAATTCATTCTTAAAAGGAATTTAATTATTTAAATAAAAATTAATATAGACTTTTTAAGCCGTTCTTTTGTATCCACGTGGAAATACTTTCACCATTATTGTTCGTTTTTACCAAACCACACGTCCTTCCAATCGTCATTATCTTTAATCGCGCTTTAATTTTTGTCATGCAATTCACATGCTTTTTATTGGGCGTATGGAATGAAGGATAACGCGTTCTCTAATCTGCACATGTTAAAATACTTTTAATGGGGTGGTTGAACTTGGACCTTTTCTTCTCGTTGGGAATCTTTAACTTAAAAAAATGAAGTGAAAAGGTTTTAATTACGTCTACGAAATCAAGTGGTTTATGAGACCGTCAATTATATTGATTGTTTTAATTGTTATAGATTATCAGGGTTTGTGGTATATTTTAGACCGTTGCTCCATCATTCACTAATTTGAGTTTTAATTATGTCTATGAGACTAAACAGTATAGGGACCACCAATTACATCAATTGTTTCAACTGTTAGATATTATCGGGATTCATACTATCTTTTAGATGATTGTTCCATCTTTCACTAATTTGAGTTTTAATTACATTCATGAGTCCCAACAAGATTATGGGACCGCTAATTACATCGATTGTTTCAACTGTTAGAGATTATTGGGATTTGTGATATCTTTTAGACGGTTGTTCCATATTTCACTGATTTGAGTTAACATCTTCCCCGACCTTTTCATTCTTTTTTCCTCAAATATTTCTATCATAGAGACAACTTTTAAAGTTTCCACATACTTGGCTCGTATGTCCATGTATTGACGACATTCAAAGATGAGGTGGATCCTCGTTTTAACTACCCATGTGGTGCGAAAAATACAAACCCTCTCTTCTCACTATTATTTAGAAATCGTTCATCTGCTCATCTCATATCTAAGTTTATGAGCGTTGGTCCTCAGTTGAGCAACGGGGATCTTTTCCCTTCATTTAATTCTAGCCCCTATGTATGATTTTTCACTATGCTCATAAGTCGAGTTGAACACTGAAATATAGTATTGTCTTTTCTTGCTTGTTTCTTCCCTTCACATTACCATTCTAAGCTTTGCATTCACATATTTTTTTGTCCTTGTTATGGTTTGGGTATTCGGCTAAGCTCATATTACATCTACTTATCCACTTGTGTTTCTGCTTCATCCAAGTGTTCTTCCTCCTATGCAACTCTTCGTCTCTTACGGCCCTAGGTCACCTATCTATCTTCATGTTTTCTATTTTTTTCAAATAACATAATAACCTAGCACAATGGTTGGCTCTAAAGGGACAATACCTATTTCAATAAGGATCATTTCATAGGGAAGTGAATCCTTAATTTTGAAATTGTTTTTGATAAGACATTTTTGGATCTTTTATCTTTGCCTCCACTTCAAACTCATTGTTCCACTAGCCCACATCTCACAAAAATACAATGCCATTGGTGCAACAAGTAACCTAGCTAAGACCATGGTGGTCTTCGAGTCCCATATTGAGCATTCTTACATCTATTTTGAAGTGTATAAAGAGCTCTCCAACCACCTTGTATTCTTTTCATCCTAAAAGTATCCTAGCTAAGCTTACTGTGAAAGTCGACACTGAGATAATTTTATTCTAACACCACTTCAAGCGACCCTCTTACAAACTGAAACACAGGCTGCTATTCCTTCCTTTTGGTCAAGAAAATCATAATTTTGGTTTTGTCAATGTTCCGCTGCCTCCCTACTTCTTTAAAAAAGAGCTCTCTATAGGTCCCAAAGATGGTCTCTTAAATCTTGGATTACCTCTACCATTATAATTAGGTCATTGGTGTAAACTATAAGTTTCACCACATATTTGGCTAGGTGGGCCCCCTCCTCTCTGAATTTGTTTATCTAATCTTCTAGATTATCAATGTATAGCCTAAATAGAGTCAAGGATAGAGGGCATTATTGTTTCATGCCTGTATCACTCCCAAAACATTTGGATAGCTTTACATGCGTTTTATTTTTAGCCTTGACTTGCTCATGCAATCTATAAATTGCTTCTTTGTAGTTTGTTAGAACATCTAGCTCTTCCATTCTACTCCACAGTTTACTTCTTGGTATTGTATCAAATGTATTTTTAAAGTCTACAAAGCAACAATATGTATGTCCTATTTTATCCCAAACCTTTTCAACTAGGTGTTTAAGTGTGACATAGTGATAAATAGTGGAGTGTTTGTTAGAGGTACAATCCACTAAGGGGAGTGAATATGGAAAGACCCTTGCAATTTTGGCCTTTAAATTTTCAATTCTGACTACTCAAGAATTTCATCAACACTTGTCTTGCAAATTTTGTACTTGTTGATTGCTTATTTGAATGGATATCAAATATGATTTTTATCCCTTCAAAGGACTTCTATGATGTCTAAGCAAAGAACTAAATGCAATGCAACTCTTTGTTTATTTTTTTGGATTTTCAAATGTATTGGTCCCCAAAAATGTCACTCATTTTTTGGAACAACATATGAGCTATCTTGGTCCTACAGGACCAAAAATCCTCTCTTCCCCTTTCAAAAATTGTTCTGAGCATTCAGGTTCTTCAATTTTCAAAGCTTTCTCAGAAAACTACGGACTCTGCAAGCTTGAATCTATGGACTCTGAAGGAAGAAATCTACGGACTCCGCAGGCTTAAAACTACGGACTCTGCAGGCTCATTTCTACAGACTCTTTCAAGGCTCGAGAGAAAACTTAGAGAAAACCACGGACTTGGTTTCTACGAACTCTGCAGGCAAGTTCATTTCTATAGGTTCAAAGGCTTCTACAGGCGAGTTTAACAGGTTCAATGACCAATTGGTTCAATGCGCTTGGTGCAAAAGATCAAAAAGACTTAGCCAAATAACGAAGAATGAACCATTGAACCGTTGAACCAAAGTTGGTTCAATTGGTCGGTTCAATTGGCAGGTTCAATGGGCTGCCCCAAAGCCAAAGGAACAAGTGCCCTTACAGAGAGCTGTGAACCAAGCCAAGTGCCCTTGCGGAGGGCAACGAGCAAAAGCGAACAAAGTGAACTCCTCCGAAAAAGTGAACAAGGCAAAAGACAAAGCGAAATCCTTCAGACAAATTGTCTGAAGGAATTCGCCCAAAAGACAAAGCAAAAGCCCGGCGGGAAAGATGCAAAGGCAAGGAAGATTTCCTTTGGACAAATTGTTCGAAGGAATTCCTTCAGACATTTTGTCCGAAGGACATAAAGGATAAATCCTGCCGAGAGAAAAAAGCCTGAGAGCCAAAAGCCCATCGAAGAAGCAAGAACCCGCCGGGAAAGTTAAAGCCCGAAGGTTGCATGAAAAATCCCAAAGGGTAGATACCCTTGTGGGGGACACTTGACGTCAGAAAAAGGACCTTTCCAAGGACCCGAAGGGACACCTTCCCTTCAGGACGTCTTAAAGGCTGAACAAAGACGCAGAAAGGTATCTTCAAAGACTTAGACATAGAGCTTCAAAGAGTGAACTAATTGAACCATTGAACCGTTGAACCAAATGGTTCAACGTGTTCACAGGTTCAAAGGTTCAACTAGAGCTTAGAAAGAGGAAGCAATGATCGAGTGAGACACATAATGAACCAATGAACCGATTGAACTTTGAACCAAAAGAGTTCAAAGTTCAATGGTTCATAGGTTCAAAGGCGGCCTCAGCCAAGGAAAAAGCAGCTAATGGGTGGTTCAATGGATGGTTCAACCAAGGAGCAGGGAAGGGATTGAACCAATAAGCGATGGAACAAAAGAGACATAATGAACCAATGAACCGATGAACTTTCAATGGTTCAACGGGTTCAAGGTTCAACATGGTTCAAGCAGCTGGCGACCATTGATGGTCCCGTGGACGTCAAATTTAAAGGGATATCCGTAGAAACTCAAATAAAGTGCATAATTTATAGGAGAACCAAGTGACTGACTAAAAGAATAGCCTGAGAGCTCAAATCACAACAAGAAGAGACAAAGCTAGAAAAGACAAAAGCTGAAAGAGGGAAAAGCCCAAAAAATCTATGCAGAAGTAATTTCAGTAGGTGGAATAGTCCACTAAGCAGGTATTTTGGCTTGCAAATCAAGGACGCGGCCTATTTTATCTTCCATGAAGTAAAGACAAATGGACAGCTGTGCAGATGTTAGAGGGGACAGACTAGATGTTCCAGGCTCAAGAAGCGACATATTAGATGAAGGGACACGCCATAGTTATGGTAGTGCATTGTTCTTAGCATGGTCTCTCCAGACAGGACTGAAGGTGCATTGAAGACGTTGACTGCAACATAGGCCATCCCATGGAAAAAAGTGCCAATCCTTACGTAGTTGCTATAAGATTGTAATATCTCTCATTTGTAAAGGAGATCTTCCCCTTATCAGAAGTGAAACTCTGCCCAAATTGAAAGGCAAAACTGAGACTTTGAGCTCAGATTGTAGTTCATATTTCTTTGATTGAATGAGAAAGCAAGTTACTTGCAGACTTTGTGTTGTGATAGCTTGTACTACTTTAGGAGATTGTTCTTATGTCTATCTTATGAAAGCATTCTTGTTTATTTGATTTAACAAGCAGAACTAGTGGAGGCAATCAGGAAGGTGTCCTGAAGTTAGTTGTGGAAGACTTTGTGCTATCTGCAATTGTCTTTAGTGTGTTTTTATTTTTTGTTTTTGTGTAAAGGACCTTGGGACGACTTTGTGCCCCCATTGTTCTTTGTATCTCACTCTTGGGCAGTCAAGGTGGAGACTTTATGCTACACCTTAGATTGTTGGTTACTACGCCCTTGGCACCCTGTTACTTATCCTACCTGAAAGAAACTCATGTTGTTTCCTACAAGAACACTTCTGAAAGAAGAGAAGTGCCTTCAGTGTTTCCACCAGGATTTTCTCCTCTATTTGTTAACATCATATCTGAAAAAAGAGAGATGGATGGCTTATCTGACCCCTGTGTCTTACTTTCTACTTATATATATAGTATATAGCCTCTGCATATTTAATAGGGAACCTCCCCTTGATGAGAGGAGAGATTTGTCCCTTGTTGATGTAGTAAACCTACACACCAGGACAGCCCATCTCCCTATGCTGTGGTGATAGGAACTATTTTGGTCACCAGTTAGCTGGCCAACAAAATATTCACCCAACAAAATGCAAATATATGAATACTACAATGAGAAAGTGCATCTACAACAATATGGAATTTTGACAAACACTTGTCATGCAATTCAAGAATGAGGAAGTTTGAAAACTCATTGTTTGTTGATATGACATTTTTGATTACAAATTTCAGACTTACAATATGCAAAATATCAATTACTAACCAAGCCAAATTGAAGTATGAATGAGCTCTAATGGCTGCCGCTAAATTTTCATACAATGTACTCAAAAAATTGACAATTGCGTAGGCGAATTGAGACCAAGAACATTATTTATTGATGCCAAATTAAAGAACAATGCTCAACAATGAACTCAAATTTTTTGTAGAATTTTTTGAACCTTTCAAAGGTGAAATCGCTCTCCTTGAAGCTGGCAGCCCCTGCCCTGGTGGTGTAGATCAAAAAATAAATAATTACAGTCTTTAACCTCCTCCAATTTGTCATTGAAATGATTATCTCGATGATAGCAATTGATTACTCAAATACCCTGAATGATATGCCTCTCTAATTTAAAGTTTTGACCAAAAATGTAGGTCTCATGTAAGCTGGTTGACCTCCATGACAACAAGTAACAAATCTGATATGTACCTTCAAACTCTCCAAAATTCACTCCAAATACTCTCAAATGGAATGCCCTTCTCTCTTCAACAAAATTGATGCTAAAATAGAAGTTAAAAGGCAGAAAGCTGAAGACTCCACACCCAATCGACCTTCATGAAAGCTGAAGCATTAAACCCCAATATGAAAGACTGAAGTATTTTTCACCCAAATTATGCAACCCTTCGGATGATCTTTCACCACCTTAGTTATGCCAATCAAAGAGAGTGACCATTCTCAATGACTGAAGTAGAAATCTAGAGAAACCCTAGGCTCCACAAGTAATTCATCGAAGCAAATGTCATGTATTGGATGTGAAACAAAGAGCCTAGCCCTCTATTTATTCTTTTACACCAAGAGGGGTTGGCCCCTTCTAGAAGATTCTCCCTTTAAAATAATATTTAATTGCACTTTAATAATGTTAAAATATTATTATAATATAAAGTACAAATAAACATTATAACATTAACACACGAGAAATACATTATCTCACCCCAAAACCATAAAAAATCAAATGTGAAGCCATAAGTAACTACCCAAATGACCCTCTCATCAACTCCTTGGTCTATGAGGGTCCAATGATAAGCCAAACCCCAACAATGTCTGAATACTAGTTAGAAGGGGATATTATAGAATAAGTGATGGCAAACAATCCAATTCAATTTCCAAACCCTTGCAAATACTTAGCATTCAACACAAGCATTTATGAAGCATATAGATCATTCATAGTAGTGAATAACAAACATAATTCAATATCACATACAACATAAGATCTACATGGGAAATCCTCTTGGGGAATAAAACCCACTCTCAATCTTGTAAACACATGGACTAGCGCCCTATAAGATGATTACAAAAAAGAGACTAATCAACTTGTTGACCAAATTTGACCCTATATGTCAAATTAGGGAATTTATAGGTTAAAAGTTGAGTTTTAGGTGTTTTTGGGGTATAATATTATGCCATAGGATGTATTATATGTCTTTTGACATTATTCCATATCATATTAGCTTTGGACAATTAGTCTTTTAGTCCATTTATCATTTTGAGTCATTTTGGGGGTTATAAATTAGCATTAAATGAGTCATACAATTGCCTAGGGAAATGTGAAGGTTACAAAATATGATGTCACATCCCATGTGTCCTAAGAGGTCTTAATCAACTGTCATAACTGAAAAGTGGTAGGTTCTTCAGAAGAAAGGGGAGTTTTCTTTGGAAAAAGGGGAGTTTGACACTTATATGGATCATGGAGAAGTGTGCCATGTGGGATAAGGTTTTAATATGAATCTTCATCTTTATAAGGTTCATGTATATGCTTGACATTATTTTTAAGTGCCATTTTTGGTCTAAAACCATTTTGCTCCTTTTTCACCCTTTTAGGCACACATAACCAGTCTTCAGGTTTATACTTGATACGAATAGTTGGAGAACTTCCAGGTCAAATTCCCTTGGAAGGTGAAAATAAACTCAAAGAGATTCATTTCCATAATAATAGTTTTAATAATGGTGGCCTATGCTTTATGAACCATCCTCATGAATTTGACTGTATTTTTCTCCTTGCTATTTCATGCACCCTATAGGTTTTGCTCCATTTTTGGCAAGTCCATATGAACCAATTGGTGATGTTGAATCCATAAGATGTTGGCTTCCTCCACTAATGATCTAAATGTTTGGTTTATTATTTCAAGGTGTTTTTATATGCTAATCATCTTAAGTTGTAGGAGGGAACACTTTTCTATGCAACAGGCAAGTTTCCACCATTTACAAGTGTTTCATGTTTTGATGGTTACTTCACTAAGTTTGATAGGTTAATTATCATTTTAATGATGTTTTCTTGGTATTTTTTTCCATTCAAACTCTTTCTCTAAGTAATCTCCATGAGAGTGAAGTCATAGAACACCATATAATCAATCTGCTATATCACTGTCATACCAATCAAACAGGTGCTTGAAAAGGAAAATCATGTTGAAATGAGGTTATTTTGGTTTATTTTAAATACTCACAAGTTGAATGGAGTTCATTTCAACATTTTAATAAGGTACATGATCCGTAAAAATGAGACTCATCTTCACCACCTAAGCACACAGTCTACCTGCTACAATTCAAATATTCACCTACAGAAGTCTTGGAGGATGACATCATGCTATGATGGGAGCCTTTGTAGTGGTTTCAAGATCTTGGAGGTGTAAGGATTTCATTTGGGAGTGTTAATATTGGTTCACAACTCATAAAAGGTTAAAAAGCAAGCACACTATCCACTTTCTCCTTTATTGCATGTATACACTGAATGGTCACCTATAGGCAGCCTAACAGAGAGCTAAATATCCATTTCAAGAGTTGAAACATGGTGGTGGAACCTTATTTATATCTCAATGTGTTTTAATAGACCTTGGTATACTTATTTATAGGGTTAGATGAGCAAATGATATTGGAGACTACCTTCAAAAGCATAAGATGACTATTCAGGAAGATTTCCCCCAAAGGAATAAAACAAAGATCCTTAGTGTTTTGATGATATCTCATAATCGGGTTGTAAAGACATTTTATGTATCTTGATGAATATAGTTTTTAATACACATATAGGAAAAGTATCTTGAAAAGTTTTAAGGATAAAGGGTTAGTGGAGGATGGTGATTGAGAGGCCTAAAAATGCCTATAGAAACACTGAACTCTGGCATTGATGTCTACAGGTCTGAATCCAAAAGAGACCCTTTTTCACCTAAAATGGAAAACTATGCCTTATCACCATAGTTGAAAATTTCCAAATGATTTAAATGATAAATTTTGACATTATATATCATCAAAAGGTTCATAGGCTATATTTTGCCCCCACATGTACACCTATATGTGTCTATTTCTTCAACTATGCACCTACAACCAAGGGTCAAAACCCATATCACCCTTTGAAGTGGATTTAAGCATGAAGCCATTACCTTGGGATGATGGAAAATGAATTAAAAGGTCATAATAGGACATCAAAAGGATCATTACATAATTTCTAATGTGAAACCATCAGGTGTAGGCTCTTTTTGATCAAAACAGTCATCTACAGTTTGACTGTGATGTACTATGAGAGGAAACAGGTGGATCAGACAGTGGCAAGTCTGAAAATGCATTGTTTAGAATAAAAAATGATATGAAATGAGATAAAATTTATATAGGAAGTAATAGAGAATATATAAAATTCTAAATAACAAGGTTTCATCTAGAGGTAGACCCCTATTCTGCGTCAATAAAGTCAGTTTCAACTATATGCAATAGTGGGATCAAAAGTGATGTTGTGAGGCTTGTGTTGGATGAAAATAAGAAAGTGGGTCAAAATATAAGTTAATTGACCCTAGTAAATCCTCAATAATCCTAATAACATTTTCTATAAGCCAATATCATGCAGGGGTCACCATTTGAGTGAGGAAAACATAGATAACTAGGAATTGTAAATACAGTCTTGAGAGTTCATGTATGGAAAGAGGTATGTAAGGAATTTGGAGTGATTTTCAAGCTTAAAATACCTCCATAAGGATAATTAAATTATTTATTGACATTGTAAATAAAAATAAAATAGAAAATGGAGCTCTAAACATGATAAATATCTAAAAATTTATATATAAAACATTTAGGACTTGGATAAAATCCTCAATTAATCAAAATTATCTTAGGAAATAGGGGAGTGCCCTATGTTTTATCTTAGACAGAGGGCACTCCCTTTATGAGCAAAACCCTACAATACTAGGAAGGAAAGGTAAAAATATGAGATAAGGACTGGTTGAGCAATGAAAAAAGGTTTATAAGGTTGTAAAACATACATAACAACATTTAAAACATTAAAAAGAGTGGAGAAACTAAATATAATAATCTAAACCTTCATTTTTGTAGTCAAGTATGTCAAGCAAGATTTAGGCCTAGAGGCCAAATGGAAGGTCATTTTCACTTGAAACCTTGGAAGAGAATTATTATTCATTTTGTAATTATTTTGGGATCATTTAAGACATGTTAAAACTATTGAGATGCAAAAAAACCTTGAGGAAGCTATTTTTGGCTCTGAGACAACACTAAGCCTGCAGGAAGAAGAGAAACAAGCTCGATAGGAAAAGTTTGATTGTTCAAATCTTTCATGAAACTATACATGGATGCCAAAGGAGTTTATAGGAGTCAATATAGGTCCTAAACAACCTTATTATGGAATTTATTTGCATGTTGAATGTCCCATATTTATGAATGATGCTTAAGAGGTCAAACTGTCTAAAACCCTTACTAAACCCTTATAAGGACCCAATTAGGAATATGAGTATGGTAAGATACTCTAATGGAATATTTTTCCTAGAATGATGATTTTAGGATATATAACACTCTCTCAGGATACTCCCCATTATGATTAGTTATATGGAAATGTATGGATGTAGTGTAAAATAAGCTTTTCTTGACATTTTTGTGCATTGTGCAAGTTGTAAAAGGTTTCAAGAGATGAAAATCACATGGGAGGGAAGATTAGGACTTAATATAACCCCCAATGTAAATTTAATGCCTTTTAATAACTCCTAAGTGCCTAAACTATCTACTTCATCTCAGCCAGTAAAAATTGGCTTAGTGACTAAGCTAGTGAGAAGGGTGGAAAACTTCAAGTGAGTTGATTTTAAGGTGTACTTGATGCCTCTAATTCCATGAATGGTATTTAAAAGTATCATAAACTCCCTGTCATGTTTTTTCATGTGAAACTGATGCCTTTTTTAATGCCAAGTGTCTAGGGTGCATGAGGGAAGAATTTTTTGGACTACAGATGATGATGGCTCATTCCCAAATGATTCCAAATGACCAAGCCTAAAACCAATGTATGGAGAGACATGAATTCAACCCTTCACATTCATTATAATTATCATACCTATCCCTAATTAGTTTTGGGATGTTCAAATAGGTCCAAATTATGAAGGTAGTTTATTGAGCCAGGATGAGAACTTTCATGCCACTTTGCAAGCATTCATGCCTTGTATAGACACTTGTGATTCTTGAACTTGCATGGTTCATCACACATATTCTTATCATGCACAATTAATTTATTTTATTATCTTGACAAGTGTCCTTGTGACCCTTGAACTTCTTTCTTCTCATCTCTCTCAAGTTCTATAAGAACTAGCCATTTTGGCCATTACAACTAATACTCCACCCGAGTATGGTGAATCCCTACTTATTTTCATACAATTTGATCAATAATACTACTAATTTTTACCTATTTGTGACTATTCATAGTGTGTTTTACTTGAATGTTGGATCTTTTTTAGTGAATAAACTATGGATTCCTTAGCATGTTATCTCATTCTTTCATTATATTTTTAGTTGGAAAAATTATTCTTGTAGGGCATGTGAAGTGTTCTAGTAAGTGTCAAGGTTGAGTGAGTTAGACTATTCACTAGTGCCATCCAAGGCCTTTTACCTAGTCCTTCTAGTCTAAACATTCATCCATAACCTCATAATGTAACATTGATGTGAGAAGATGAAGATTGGAGAAGTGTATATTTGGTTAGTCTCTTGGTTTCATGTGTAAAATGCAGCTAATTGTTAGTCATCAATCTATTTGGTATATCACCTCCCTTAGGATAGTTTGCTTTCAGTTTTTTTGCTATCTTCTGCCTCAAAGTTTAGGTGTAGTAGTGATCCAAAGTGGTACATCAAGGGAGCTAGCTTTACCTAGAGATTCACCTCATCCTTAGGCTACCCACAAGCCTAAAGGTGTTTCAATTGTGCCAATTAGATGAGGAGAGTTGAGACAACTCCTCAAAGGGTGAAAATACAAGTGACAACAATTTTTGGCACACCCAGAGGGACTCTTATTTTAAGAGGTTGAAAGAGTTTTGGTGTTGTATTTAAATAATCAACCTTTGGAGGCATCTATCAAAGCATTAATGGTGACTCTAAAGATACATCAGCTCATCAAAAAGCCCAATTTTCCTTTTGAATATTGTTAGTAATGTATTTCTTTGTGTTCTTGCTTTCAATGAAGTTTCATCGCTGACTTTGGTTTTGAGTTTTGTTTTACACAAGTGGGTGAGGTATATCAAGCCTATGGTATTATTTATCAGCCTTGTTATGAATCTTACCAGCTCAAATATGACCATTTTCAGCCCATTCATGAAGTGTATCATCCCTACAATTAGTCTTCTCTATATCTTGCTCATAGTCAACATAGTCACTTCTCAAGTCAATCCATTTCCACCTTCAAACAAACACTTTTAGGATAAGATAAATACATGTTGGATATTGACACACAAAAGTTATATGGCCAAGAGGTCCCTAGTCATCTTAATCATAAGGTGAGATATGCATTAGAGCTATTCAAAAGAGAGTGGGCACCTATTGAGAGAGCCAATTGGCAAAGGCTTACAAGTGAGATGCTTGATGTGAATGGCCTAGTTTCTTCCTTAGAAGATAGGCTGAGAATTCATGAAAGGCAACCTCACCAAACCTATCATACTTCATATCCACTTCCCCAAGATTTCTATCAGTCTTACTTGAGCCTTACTCATGAACCCAATCAAGCTTGCCAAAGTCATCCTTTTCCCTATCAGTTGGAAAAGAGAGTTGAAAAGAGAAACCTTATTTTTAAAGCTAATATTGATAGGAATATTGAATTGGAGTATATGAAAATGAATCAATCCATTTTATTAGGAAAGGAAGTGTAATTAAATCCCTTATTTCCCTCCCCCATCCCATCCCCACCTCAAGAAAATACCTCTAGATATGACATTCCAAGTTGGAGACAAGGTGGAGAGTCCAAGCCTAAGGAGATTCCAAGTTTATTGAATACTTCATCCACTCCTAAAGTTGCATCACCACCTCAATAAAAGACTCATAATCCTAGTATCCTAATATAGAATAAGCTAGTAGAATCATGGGGAAATAAAGAGGAGAAAATCCTAGATAAAGAGTGTGAAGTTGAAGAAAAAATTGATCCTATGCAAACTCCTCCCACTCTTCCTCAAGAGACTCATTGTCTTCCATGCCATCCCTATTGTACTCCTTGTACTCATGATGATGCCTATCAACTTAAAGATAGAATTTTCAAATAGAACCTATCCAAATTGAAGAGTTAGAGTCAAAGATGAGATTTCTAAGTCAAGGTGTGATGGAAGGTTTAGAGCCAAAAGAAGATCTTATGCCTAAACACACCCCATCTAACCTTCCTCAAGAGAATAATCAAGACCAATAAGATTTTAATGAAGTGTTTATAAAATGGAATGATTAAAACCAAGTTATTTTATCCTAAGGTCTGCCCCCCCTTCCTCAATAGCTCCCAAAAGAATCCCCAACATTTCACTCTCAATCTGATTTTGAGTTCTATGTGCCACCTCCACCAACTAGTTCATCTTGTCCTCACCCCATCACACTTTGCCTTGATGGACCTATGGTATAGGAACCTAAATAGGAGAATTTGGTTGATAAAAACACATAAATCTTGCTTGAATAAATCCTATCTCCTTGACAATTTCATTGGACTAAGTCACATGACTTAAAGATGCGTAGTCTTGGAATCACAAAGAAGGAGATGGAAGATATTGCAGACCTTGAGAACCAAAGTCATGTTGTGGTAGTTTAAATTTAAATTTAGATCCCTTAAGAGGTCATATATGATGAATAATAGATGATTTATTGTGTGGAAATGTTTGATTAGGTTGATGAGGAAGAATGTTTTCCCTTTGCAAAAGAGGGAGAAATAGTCATTGGCTCTTCCATCACTATACAAGATATCATGGATGGGCAAGAAAAATTTCTTAATAATTCATTGGATTACTTATTTATAGTAATTATATCAGGTTATAATCATCTTCAAGGAGGCTATGATATAGTCAAATATGGAGAAGGTAGCCTTGGTATTCAAGTGAGTATGCAAAAAACAACCTTTCAAATATGTCTTTTCAAGAGGAATATACATGTGATGATGATATGTTTGAAGTCATAAAAATGGGATATCATCCTCTAAATAAATTAGGAGAAACACATCATCTCTTGAAGGATTGACCAAGCTCCTATTGGCCTCAATCTTCTAAGGAACAATAAACCAATCCTCTTGAAACCATGCCTATAAAGAAGATGCAAGTTAACCATGAGATGAAGAGTGAGCATCAGTATGAGGTATGTGTTCAAGTTAGAGAGGAATATATTTACACTAGATATATATTTTAGGATGATCTACTTGAGATAATATCAAGTGAAGTGTCAAGGAATAGGTCTGATCTACAAAACATCCAATCCAAGGAAAAACATGCTTGGCACTATGATTCATCTCATAAAGAAGGAGATTCAAGAAAATTTCCTTTTGATCATAGAAAGGAGGTATGATTAGTTTCTAGTTGTGAATAATAGTTTGTTTTATAATCTCTCTAAGTTCCTTGAGCACATGTCTATGTGTGTCTTGTTAGTTTGTTTGCTTTCTTTTGTGTGTGTCCTTTGTTTTGTGTGGTTGAGGTAGTTAGGTGGTTTTATCTTGATCAAAGCTTGTTGTTAATGGTCTAAGTCCTATTGATATTTTTTAGACTTCATATGAATCCATAATCCCTATGGAATGATAAGGCTATTGGTCTAGTTAGTATAGCAGACATACTACCCTTATGAGTCACCAATTTATTGACCAATTTGAACCTACAGGTCAAATTGAGGCACCTACAGGTAAAAACTTGAAGTTTAGGTGCTTTTAGGGTATAATTTTATGTCATATTATGTATTATATGTCTTTTATGTTATTCCATATCATATTAGCCTTGGTCAATTAGTTTTTTAGTCTATTTATCATTTTAACTCATTTTAGGGGTCATAAATGGGTATTAAATGAGTTATACGACCTCTTAGGTAAATGTGAAGGTTATAAAAGATGATTTCATGTACCATGTATCCTAATATGTCTTAATCAACCATCATAACTAAAAAGTGGTAGGTTATTCAAAAGAAAGGGGAGTTTTCTTGAAAAAAAGGGGAAGTTTGGCACTTGTATGACTCATGGGGAAGCGTTACACTTGGGAGAAGGTTATAATATGTCTCTTAATCTTCCTCAAGTTCATATACATGATTTACATGCTTTGGAAGTTCTATTTTTATGATAAAACCATTTTACTCCTTTTGCACCCTTTTAGGCACACAAAACCAGTCTTCAGGTTTGTACTTGTTACAAATAGTTGGAGAACTTCTAGGTTAAATGCCTTTGGGAGGTGAAATTAAAATTATATATATTAATTTACATAATAATATTTTAAATAATAGTGGCCTATGATTTATGAACCATCCACATGAAGTTGACTGTGTTTTTTTGCTTATTATTTCATGCACCCTAGAGGTTTTGCTCCATTTTTGGCAAGTCTATACGAACCAATTGGTGATGTTGACTCCAACAGATGTTGTATTCCTCATATAATTATCTCCATGTTTGTTTTATCATTTTAATGTTTTTTTATATGCTAATCATCTTAAGTTACAGGAGGGAATGCTTTTCTATATAATAGGTAGGTTTCCACCATTTTCAAGAGTTTCAAGATTTATAGGTGAGTTCAATAATTTTGATAGGTTCATACTCATTTTTATGATATCTTCTTGGTCCTATTTACCATTAAAAATCTTTCTCCAAGTAATCTTGATGAGAGTGCAGTCATATAACACCATACAATCAATCTGCTATATGACTGTCATACTAGTCAGCCAGGTGCTTAAAAAGGAAAATCATGGTGAAATGAGTCTATTTTGGTGTATTTTAAATGATCAAAAGTTGAATGGAGTTAATTTAAATTTTTTAATAAGGTACATGATCCTTAAAAATGAGACTCATCTTCACTACCTAAGCACATAATCTGCCTGCTACAATTCAAATATTCACCTACAGGAGTCTTGGAGGATGATGTCATGCTATGATGGGAAACTTTGTAATGGTTTCAAGCTATTAGATGTGTGAGGAGTGCATTTGGGAGTGTTGATATTGGTTCAAAACTCATGAAAGGTTAAAAATCATGTACACTGTCCACTTTTTCCTTTACTACTTGTATACATTGAATGGTCACCTACATGTAGCCTAACAAAGAGATAAATATCCATTTCAAGTGTTGAAACATGGTGGTGGAACTATTGAAACACTAGTGTGTTTTAATATACCTTGGTATAATTTATTTCATGGTTAGATGAGCAAATGATAGTAGATACTACCTTCAAAAGCATAAGATGACTGTTCAAGAAGATTTTCCCCAAAGGAACAAAACAAAGATCATTAGTGTTTTGATGATATCTCATAACAGGGTTGCAAAGACCTTTTATGAATCTTGATGACTATAGATTGTAGTAACCATATAGGATAAGTACCTTGAAAATTTTGGAAAATAGAGGGTTAGTGGAGGATGGTGATTGAAAGGCATAATATTGCCTATAAAAACATTAAACTCAAGGATTGATGTCTACAGGTCTGAGTCCAAAAGAGAACCTTTTTCACCTAAAATGGAAAACTAGGCCTTGTCACCATAGTTGAACATTTAAAAAATATTAAAATGAGAAATTTTGACATAATAGATCATCAAATAGGTTCATAAGATATATATTTCCCCCACATGTACACCTACAGGTGTCTGTTTCTTCAACTATGCACCTACACCCAGGGGTCAAAACCCATATCACCCTTTGAAGTGGATTTGAGCATGAAGGAATCAACTTGGAATAATGGAAAATGACTTAAAAGGACATAATAGGACATCCAAAGGATCATGACATAATTTCTAATGTGAAACCATCATGTGCAGGCTCGTTTTGGTCAAAACAGTCATCTACAGTTTGACTCTGATGTAACTATGAGAGGAAACAGGTGGATCAAATAGTGGAAAGTATAAAAATACATTTTTTTGAGCTCAAAATGATATTAAATGAGCTCAAAGGTATATATGAATTACTAGAGCATAGATACAATGCTAAATCACAAGGTTTCACCCACAAGTAGACCCCTATTCTGCTTCAACACAATTAATTTCAATTATATGCAACAATGCACTCAAAAGTGATGTTGTGAGGCTTATGTTGGATGAAACTAAGAAAATGGTCCACAATAGATGTTAAGTGACAGTATTAAATCCTCAATAATCCTAATAACAATGTCTATAAGACAATATTATGCAGGGGTCACCATTTGAGTGAGGAAAATAGAGACATAGTCAGGAATTGTAAATACAATCTTGAGAGTTCATGTATGGAAAGAGGTATGTAAGGAAGTTGGAGTGATTTTAAAGCTTAAAACACATCCATAAGGACCATGAAAGTATTTCTTAACCTTGTAAATATAAATAAAATAGAAAATGGATCTTTAAACATGAACTACATAATCTAAGGTGAAATTCTTGCACACAGTCCTTGCCTAACAGGTCTATCTTGGCTTTTTGAGAGTTTGGGAGGCCAAATCACATGATCAGGAGATAAAAATTTATATATATAACCTTTAGGACTTGGATAAAATCCTCAATTAATCAATTTTTTTTGAGGAAATAGGGGAGTGCCCTCTATTTTGTCTCAGATAGAGGGCTCTCCCTTTATGAGTAAAGTCTTATAGTACTAGGAAGGAAAGGTAAAATGATGAGATAAGGACTAGTTGAGTAATTAAGTAAGGTTTTTAAGGTTTTAAAACATCCATAAAAACATGTAAAAAATTACAAAGAGGGGATAAAATAAATATAATACTCTAAACCTTCAGTGTTGTAGTCAAGTATGTCAAGTAGGGTTTAGGCCTATAGGCCAAATGGAAGGTCATTTTCAGTTGAAATATTGGAAGAGCATTATAATCCATTTTGGAATGATTTTGGTATCATTTAAAACATTTTAAAATTATTGAGATGAAAAATAAACCCTTAGGAAGCCATTTTTGGCTCAGAGACAACACTAGGTCGACATGAAAAGGAGAAACAAGCTCGATAGGAGAAGTTTGATTGTTCACATATTTCATGAGACTATGCATGGATGCCTAAGGAGTTTCTAGGAGTTATCAAAGGTCCTAATAAACCTTCTTGTGGATTTTTTTTTCAATTTTAATGTCCCATATTTATGAATGATGCTTAAGAGGTCAAACTATCTAAAACCCTTGCTAAACCCTTATAAGGACCTGATTGGGAAGATGAGTATGGTAAGCTAATATAATGGAATAATTTTCCTATAATGATTATTGGAGGATATATAAGACTCTTTCAGGATATTTCCCATTAGGATTAGTTTTATGTAAATTTATGAATGGAGTGTAAATTAGGATTTTCTTGATAGTTTTTTGCATTGTGTAGGTTATAGGAGGTTTCAAGAATTAAAATCAAATGAAAGGGAACATTAGGACTTAAAATTAACCCCTCATGTCAATTTAATGCCTTAAATGTATTTTCATGGGAAACCGATGACTTTTTGGAGGCCAAGTGTGCAAGGTGCATGAGGGAAGAGTTTTTTAGATTGTAGATGATGATGTCTCTTTCCTAGATGATTATAGATGACCAGGCTTGTAACTAATGAATAAATAAGCATGTATACAACCCTTACCATTCATTACAATAATCAAACCTATCCCTAATTAGTTTTGGGATGTTTAAACAGGTCTAAATTGTGAAGGCAGTTTTTTTAGCCAAAATGAGAGCTTTCATGCCACTTTGCAAGAGTTTCATGCCTTGTATAGACACTTGTGCTTACTAAAATTACATGGTTCATCCCACATCCTATTATCATGCATAATTAATTTATGTTCTTAGCTTTAAAAGTGTCCTTGAGACCCTTGTACTTCTCTCTTCTCCTCTCTCTCTCAAGTTCTATAAGAACTAGCCATTTTAGCCATTATAACTTATGTTCCACCTGAGTATAGAGAAGACATGCTCATTTACATACCATTTGATCAATAATACTACTAATTTTTACCTCTTCATGACTATTCATAGTGTGTTTTACTTGAATCTTGGATCTTGCTTAGTGAAGACTATGGATTCCTTAGCATGTTATCTCATTCTATCATCCTATTTGCAATTAGAAAACTTCTCCTTGCAGGGCATGTGAAGTGTTATAGGAAGTTTCAAGGTTGAGTGAGTTACTATATTCAATAGTGCCATCCAAGGCCTCTTTTATAGTCCTCCTAGCCTAAACATTCATCCATAACCTCATAATGTAACATTGATGTGAGAAGATGAAGATTGGAGAAGTGTATGTTTGGTTAGTCTCTTGGTTTCATGTGTAACATGCAGCTAGTTGGTAGTCACCAATATATTTGGTGTATCACCTCTCTTAGGATAATTTTCTTTCAATTTTCTCTCTCCTTCCCCCCAACCCCCCCCCCCCCCCCCCCACCCCAAAGTTTAGGTGTAGTAGTGATCCAAAGTGGTACATCAAGGAAGCTACCCCTACCTAGAGATTCACCTCATCCTTAGGCTACCCACAATCCTAGAGGTGTTTCAATTGTGCTAATTAGATGAGGAGAGATGAGACATCTCCTCAAAGGGTGTAAATCTAAGTGAAAACGTAGCTCATTTAGACTTGCAAACCTTGATCATATCCTCTTGACCAAAGGTATTTAGTGAGACACCTGTTTCAAAAGGAGCCCCTACCCCTAAGATGATCAACTCTTTTAGACCACCTACCTTTAGTAAAATAACTATTTTACAAAGAGCAACTACCCCTTAGGAAGACCAACTCCTTTAGACCCTCCTTTGATAAGAACACTCTCACCTAAGGAGTAATGTCTTCAACACTTGATGATGGATCTATGGATATCACTCTTCTTACCTTTTATCAACAACTCTATCATAGCATCAACAACATGAACAAATGGTCATACACATAGTTCACTCACTGATTTGCCTCTCATATCAACCACCAAGCTCACACAGTCTTCATATGCACACTAAAATATCTTTGAATAACTTCACACTATGATAACATTATACTATCATTAAAAACATGGCCTCTAGGTCATATACATGTTCAACCAATTCTTTTGCTCATTAACTCCACTAATAGGCACACTACCTATCCTTCACTCTAGAACTCTCTCAATTCTTCCACACCAAGTCTCTCTCTTTCAAGTCTGGAACCCAACACATTTGGTTCCACTATATATAGATCAATCATGAATAAATAGGATCATAATATTTCATGTCAACCACAAAACATGCCTTCCCCCTTAAGGCATCTCATATGCGTCACACTTAAGCATAGTCCCCTTTCAAAATAGGCCTAAGTTACTTTTAGATCCTATGGAGACCCATTCAACTCTTTCACATTTCTTTGAGCATAATAAGAACATAGGACCACTTACAAACACATAATCCCATTACTTATGTCACCTAAGACATTCTCAAAATATCATAGTCATCGTAGCTTACCTCTGTGTATGCTCAAACAACTCAAATAAAGACCTTATACATAGTAAAACTGTTAACAAATATACAATCAACTTCTTAAACATTGTTCATACTTAAGATAGATTGATCACACCTCTAAAATATTCATAGAGCATCTCCACGGAGTCTATAAAACTACTCAATAGCCAATTTACCATGAACCATTGAAACAATAACTATATAGGCTTGAATATCCTTTTCGGGTCACTTGCAAAACATATATAGAAACATAGTCAACTTTGGAGCTCAATATATATTCTTATACATACTTTGAGATCCTCAAATCTATATAGATATATGTGCCTTAGATTCCTCTACCACTTTGATTTTTATGGCAACAACAAATTTGTCTTTTATCAAAAGATATGGTCCGAAAACCAAACACTAGTCTTTCCTTCACAAATTCAAATATTCAAAAGCAAATAGTCATAGTTAACCTTTAGACACTAAGCTCGAATCTCATGAACTCTCAACTCAGGATCAATCTCACACCATCGATCTTGTTGAGATTTAACATATAGACTACCAAAGCCAAATATTAAACATACAAGATTTTGACCTCATCTCATGTAATCTAGGAACTTTGACTCAACACACTCTATGGATCTCTATAATTTAGTTAGGAATTTAATGATCAACTCTCATTATTTGATCATCTGTAAGAACACCCACTCACCATTGGATACTTATCCTTTACCTTTGCTCATATGTTAAACATCATGCACCTATCCTCATCTCATTACTTCTTGACTCCTTAAAGCAATCATGCATCATTGATATTGCTCAAGATTTAACACTTTAAAAAATGACCAAGTATCGGAACCCTATCAATATGCCAGAGTAGCCATTTTTTATCCTTAATAACTTCTTCTGCGCTTTGATGCAGGATCTCAAATTTGGATTAGATGATCTCCTCAATTAGGAAAATCTAGCCATATAACAAATAGATCATATAACCCTCACATGTGTGAGATATATCACCATTAAATTTACTTCTAATTTTTTTTGTCACGTAGCCAACTATGTCCAAATCTGTTACAGATGCCAACTTTGAGCATCCATAACTTTTATCGTGCTTCAATGCATGAACTTAAATTTAGTGCAAATGATCTATGCTCAAAACTAAATAAACCCATATGATCTATTTCTATTAAAACCTTCACAAATACAAGATATAACACCACTAAAATTATCACTCAACTCTTTCTACCACAATGTAAAATTGGCTTAAGTATGGGAAAACACAATCAATCTGCCTAGGAGCCTAACTTTGCTTATGCATATCTTTTAACAGGATGTATCACATGATCTAAAAATTAACACAAATAAACTATGTCCAAAATTGAACAAAGAAATATGATCACCTTCTCCTAAATCATCCACATGTGTGAGGATTGACCTCATCAAAATGATTACTCAACATTTTTTGGCCACTTTGCAAATTTGGCTAAGTATCGAAAAATGATAAAATCTGACTGAGAAGCCAACTTTCCACCCTCATATATTTAACCACACTTCGATGCATGACTTTAAATTTGGTGCATAACAACTAGGGACTACAATGATCACAAACATATTACTAGCTCCCCTTGACTCATTCCCATGTGGTAATAGTGACATCATCAAACTGCCTACTTAGTTTTTTGCCACTAGACCCAAAGTGTCTAGATGAGAACTATAATCAACCAGATGAATTTCACTTATACACATAAGATCTCAAAGCATAGATGACATATTAGTGACCTCTTATACATGAACCAATCACCATACTCAAACTTGAACACATCTGATCAGTCAAACTCTGAAGATCAACTAAGCCACCTTCAAACATACTTAGAACAAGCATATTGCACACTTTGTCATTATCACATAGAATATCAAGGCACTTCATCCACTCCCTAGATAATCTCCATGACACAACCATGACATCATTATGACAACTCTCAAACAATGTTTAGGCCTAAAACCTACTTACCCATTTTCCATTTTTCCTTTTTCCTCTTCCTAACTACTGATTTTAATTTCTATCATACTCACAAATAGCTTTAAAAATAGTGGATTGACCATGATAGTTTTTTTATTTAAGGGGTTACTTACATCTGTGCTCTTAAATAAAGGTATGGTTAGATTGATTATCCATTTTTTTGAAGTCATTTTGGATGACCTCATTGAAAACTTATTTGATTTGAGGTGTCAGGATATCTGCTCCCCATAGTAGATGCTCTACATGTAGGTTGCCTATGTCTCAAGATTTACCCATTTATAAGTTTTGTATCCCTTCCAATATGTCTTGTATTGTGAAAATATCTTCCTCAATACTATTTTTTGGAGGTGTATATTTTCACTTTCACACCCATACATCTATTTTGAGTACTCCAACCGGTGTCATGTTATTCTCAATCTACTTATTTCCTTACAAATCTCCCTCCAGAATATTTTTGGTTCTTATTTCCCTAAGTAAATCAATTCTTTCCTTCTAGTTCATGTATATTCTTCTTTTTGTGTCCTTACCATTTGTTCATATGTTTCCATATTTTCCTTTATTCTACCTACTGGGTTTTTTAACGATCTTTGCACTACCTTTGCATTCTTCATCATACCATTGGTTTTTCAAGAAACTACATCTTTCCTTATTTTTATTTTTATCTCTCTTAGATGTTTTTAATTTTTGTTAAATGGTGTTCATTAACCTCTTTTTTTAAGTGTACTTTGTATCAATTTCATGCACTCTCTTATTTTCCCTTTCCTGCATTTTTATATCCAATACTATCCTAAAGGCTTTTTGACTTCTCTATGTCAAGAGGTTGATGCCTTTAGGTGGAAGATTTATTTGGTTAACCCTGGTGTGCTCATTGTGTTGATGGTATCTTTGTAATTATATTTTTATAAAAATTGGGTTGTGATCTAACTTAAGTTCCATTGGAGAGTCTTATACTTCTAGATCTTCAATTCTAGGTATAGACTTTTGTAAGCATATAACATAGTCTATTACACTTTACCCTTTGTATATATAAACCTAGAAGCTCTTCTCCAAAGTGCGTGGTAACCCCATGCCTATCATCTGAAATCACATTCCATAGTGGATATTCTTCTTTTTCCATCCAAAGAGGATTCATATATAGATCCACATTATTTCTTAGAATGTTGGCTTGTTTGTTTGTTATCCTTACATTAGATTCCCTTATTAACAAAATTTTTCCAATCTTATAGTATGCTGAAATGTCCCTTTGTAGGGATGGGTATGGGTTTTCACGTTCTATATCATGCTTCTTATATAATTTGGAATTATAGGGCATAAATTAGCATGTAGCTATGCTAATTTTTATGTCATTTTCTATTATTCTTATAAAAATGTATTATTTATTTTTATCCTGCTTTTCTATTTTAATACTTCTACCCCATGATTCCTTTATTAGCAAAATAATACCTCCCTACCATTTTTTGTTCTCTCCAAATTTATTCCCTATTGTTACCTTCTTTTACCCTTTAAAATCTAGCATTGTGCACCCATTGTCTCATGTGTTTCGGTAAAAATGATTATATATTTGTCCTTGGATATAGGCCCTAACTTGGGTCCTCTTCTCCAAGGCAAGCCTCCACAATTCTAGCATACCATTATAAGATGATCCTATGTGGGCCATATTCCCTATTTTCTATGATGTAGGCATTCCCATTGTTTAGGTATGCCCATTTCCATTTGTTCCTTATTTACTTTACCTTTTCCCACTCCTTATTTCTCTTCTAGTTAAATGAAGGTTAAGTCTTCATCTATGCAATAATATGATCCTCTTAACATGAATCTATTTCTTAGTATTCTTGATTTATTTTAAAAAATCACCATTATGACTTAAATATGCCTCTCTCTACCTCCTTCTCTCAACTTACCAATCCTGCTTGCTTGTTTGATCTAACCCTTCTACTGTAGTTGGTTTGAAATGATGTCTCTTGTTAAGTTGCATGTATCCTCTTTTTCTCCATAGTGTTTAAACCCTCATTGCATTCTATTTCTTATATCATTTTACTCTTAACTCACCTCTCTATCAACTCACTTTGCTTGCCTCTTAGTTCATTTTATACTTTTTCCCATGTTTTGGCCTCTTCCATTTTACTTCTTAGCTTGTTGTCTCACATTTCCATGTTGTGAAGTGCCTCTTGAACATATTTTATTTTCATTGCATTTGCCTTCACCTCTTTTTATTTGAGGGTCTTCCATTTATTTTATCCAACATTCACAAAATTTTGAAGTTTTTCCACATGATTTAAGAATATTTTTTCCTCTTCTAGCCTTTTCTTTGAACTTAATATCTCTTCCATTTTAATACCTTTTATTTTCTCCCTTACTTTCATACTTTCTAGTCTCTCTTTCAAACTTATTATCTCTTGCACATAGAGCTTCAGTGATAAAATGAGTGGAGTCATTATAGGGATGTAAGTTTCCTCACCATCTTGGATCTCCTCTTAGTGACCTTTGACTTTAATGTTATGTATTTATTTTCTTCCTATCATGGAATTTTTAACATATTTTTCTTTTTCCCCTTGATCCCCATATGGTTTTATTGTGCTTTTCACTCCAAAATATGTAATTCCAATCACAGTTCCTTATGATCAATGTTTTTTTGCTTATGTGGTTGTATCTCATTTGTTTTTAGTCTTTATTTATGTTTATTTATATCAAATGTCCTTTCTTGAGTTTGTTGGTGCCTTAAAATCCCCTAATACTACTTTGTATTGACATATATCAACTATGATATCACTTGTCATATTACATTTGATTTTGATGATGAGTTGGAATTATGGGGGAGCCCTATCTTGATAAAATATATAAGTGTTTGTGATCCGTTAACCCCACATGCTCTTACATTCTCTCCTTGATAGTTTTTTTTTATGTATGTATGGACCAATCGGTGTTCTTTATTACATTTGATTTTGATGATGAGTTGGTATTATGGGGGAGCCCTATCTTAAGAAAATATATAAGTGTTTGTGATCCATTAACCCCACATGCTCCTACATTCTCTCCATGATAGTTTTTTTATATGTATGTGTGGACCAATCAATGTTCTACTCTACCCTCTGATGTTATAGTTATTTCTAATCATGCCATGTTTCCAAAATGTGGGAGTTGAGATTCATTGATCTCCAACTATAGTGGTTGTTTCACCTTAAACATGATCTTCTATGGGAGGTATTCTTATGTGATACCCATTTTTAACCCTAAAAAGTTTTATACCCCTATCCTAACACCTTTCTTTCATGTTCCCTTCCAATATTTTTTTGAATCCTTACTAATGTTCTTTGATACCCCCTATCCTCTAAGACCCTAGTGCTCTAATATTATTTACTCCTAGTACCCTAATAATGATTTTGGAATTTTATGGTCACATACATTCAAATAATTTTGAGGAAGGAGATTATGGAACTCATACCTATGGATCCCACATGTTGTTGTGGGGTCTTCATTGCATGATGTCTTCTATCAAATCTATTCATTCAGGTTATGTCTGATTATTCTTCATATTTTGGCATAGAATTCTAGTTTGATCACTATCCTTGTTCTATTTTGAGTGTGTGCATTTTATTAAAATTAAAAACTTATTTCCTTTGTGCCTCACCATCAAAACCGTTATGTGATCTATTTGTTGAAACCATTCCATGCTTTGTTTCGTTATGTTATGTGCTTTGTTGAGTACTATGTTAAACTAAATAATTTTGTTATTGCTATTGTAATATAATTATTCTTCCTTTCCCCCCATAATCAATTAAGAGAGAGTTTGACATGTAGATCAGTTATTATTGCTTAATGTATCACATTATGTTTGGATGTGGTAAAGCTTTTTCACTTGCTACAAGAAAAAAAATGCTCTACTTGCCAAGGCACAATTTTCACTTTCTTTGCATTTTATGAATTCATTAGATATGGATTTTCTTTGTGGTGAAAATGCTATGGAAAATAATGTAGCAAAGTAGATGAGGCCATCAATGAAAATGTAGGACATTCAAATAATGACACTGATCATAAATAGGATGATGTTGTGTAGATGCATATAAATATAACTATAAATTTGTGCATATATATTTTTAGTTAATTTACCTTGGAAGAGGCCACTATCAAGGAATCAACCTTTGTGACTTGAACCTAGGACAACTTGGTCACAAGTGCCAAGTTCCTATTGATGCACCTAGTCCTTAGGGCCAAATTTGTGCATATATGAATAGCTTGTCATTTCCCCAACAATTCAAGTCTTTTATGGAAAATATATTAATATAGAAGATGGTCATATAGAAATAGTTTATCTTTTTTTCAATGGTATATATAAAAATTGTTTAGGTGAGACTAATCAATTTTTAACCCTTTTTATAAGGTATGGAGTGTTAACGGGGTTTAATAACCTATACACAAAGATGACTTAAACTATTCTCAAGTAGGCTAATTAAATGAAAATTCAAATAAATGAATATTCTGAATTAAAGTGATAAGATATGTTAAATATAGAAAGTACACTCAAAATGGGATTTTTATTACATAAACATGAAGAAGAGATAATGATTAGCTTATCTACAAATGTGCAAGCACATATGATAAGTATAGAGGTAGAAATAGTTAGGGGCAATATGAAGGTCTAGTCGTCATATTCTTTAAATATTATTTCTTGAGGCCTAAATAGTTGTGCCAAGCTATGGACACTTTTTTTAACCCTTATATCCTTATCTTGATGTAAATTTCATGTACAAAATATTCATTATATTTTTAAGTGACCACCTAGATTCTTATAAGTTTTATTTTGTTAGTCTGTTGATTTCCTTTGTTCATGCACATAGGTTGTCAATGACTGCATATGGATAAAACCCTACCTCTTCACCCTATGTATTTTTACCTTACCAAAAATGGTTTAGTGGGCTCACAGTGTCAAGCTGACCTCAATGACCCCTCTATCAATGTGCATTGCCTATAGAGCCAATACTTCAAAGAAGGCCTTATACTTATGTAGTTCTCCCCTAGGTGTTGGCTTATGCTTACACAAGGGTGAAATATACTATATGCAAAGGCATGCAATGATATAGCTTGTAACTTGATAAATAATACTCATGTGTTTTTTTTAAAGTTCTTCAAACTTATAATATGACTGATATGGAAATAAGAAAGAATAGGGAAATAGAACTTAGTTATGCAATTGATTGATTGAGCTTGAATAGATGATTGTTTGGTATTTTATAGATGAATAATGACTAGGACTAGATTTGTATTTATACCATAACTTTTCAAAATATCTCATGATAGGGTTCAATAAGAAAAATGGATTGACCCATAGGATTTGAAATATTTAAAAATTAGATGATTTTTTAGGATTGGACACTTGATAAGAATCTGGACACTTGCTTTAACACAAGTGTTCTTGTGTGGGTTGCAAGTGTTTGGTAGGTTGGGAAGCTGATGAGTATATGAAATTAACATTGAAGGATATGTATTAGGTTTTAAGCTTTCTAGACAATACAATAAATTTGATTCATCAAAAACGATAGGGTTGGACCATAAGATAAGTAGTTAGGCATAGTGAAATGGAGAATGTGAGCCTTTCAACAATAGGGAGGTATATAAATGAAGGGTATAACCCTAATAAGTATTTTTCAAGTATATAATACTAAGATGACATATAAATCATATTTTAATATCTATATTTTGCCTCTCATTTAATCTAGTAATGCATAAGGATGAAATTAATAGGTTAAATGAAATAAATGAATACATGTGTGTGTATAACACACCTTACCTTTACTTGAGTCCACTCTGAGTGTTTTGATGGTGTATGACATGTAACTAAGAACAAGTTACAATATAAATTAGTTCATATATTAAATTTGACATAGTTGAAATGCTTGAAAGAATAGAGAGTAAGCAAGGAGTACACCTGTGTGTCGATGCAACCATGTTTCCTGTTGATACTTTGATTTAGTAAAGTTACTTCATTATGAATCATTATAATTGAGAGAGGTTTGAAAATTAACCTTTAATATTTGAATTGGGAGATTGTAAGGTAATTATACCCCCAATCCAATGCAAGGGTGATTTGTGACACAACCATTGAGATCATTATATCTCAATCAGATAACTGAAGTGTCAATACAATAAAATCTAAGTTAAGTGGTATAATCAACTCAACCTAAAAAATAGAAGTAGTGTTAAGACATTGATTGCATTGAATCTCAACCACACTACTAAAGGGAACCAAATGTTACAGATAGAAAAGGCTCAAAATAGTGCTTCTTAGTTAAAATAGTGCTTCTTAGTAAAGTATTGGTTCTTCTTGGTAAATAAGTTTGAATGTATGCAATTTTTGGTGCAATTTCATGGCACATGCACCTATAATGTGTCTCAAGCTAAACTATCCATCAAAATGTAACTTTGAATCTATAACTATTTATATTATTTGTCACAAAGTTGAGAAACTCTATCCCAAATCTATAAAAAATCAGTGTAATCTATAGGATTTTCATTCCAGTGTATATCTGAGTCATGTAAACTATGATGAAATTCTATAAATTACGAGAGTTGGTATAATTTTAGAGTTCATGTCTCTATGACATGCCCCCAATGATATGTCCCCCCCTTTTAGGTGAGGGAAATGGAATCGGGTAGTTACCTTATCTCAAAATGATAAGATAATTATATAATATATGTATGAATCATGTAGCATATATGTGTATCATGTCTAAGTAGATATATCAATGATGTTCATAGTATGTGATCACAATAAGCCCTAAGATGCATGATATAGATCATGGTAACATCTATAAAGTAACAATATAAGTTTATCAAATAATCAAGTGCACATAAAAGAGTATTCAATGCCACACAACAAGTGTCTAAGGAGACCACAAACAAGGGGGATATTTAAATGCCACACACTTGAAGGAATGACATATTAAAATGTTCAAATAGAAAGCAACATATTATGGCACAAGGGCCAAAAATCAAGTAAAGTATTCAAATATTGTAAAAGCAAGACAATAAAGAAAGAAACACTCAAATAAATTAAAATGCGAATAAATGAAGTATAAACAACCAACATAAACATATCATACTAGTCGATGCATGTATATGTTAGTAAAAATGCCATGTAACATAACATATAAAGTACAATGTGAAAGATGTAATCATGAGTATAGGCATGTGCAAGCATTAGTATATAAGATCAACATGATAATGTAGAAATGATCATAAAGTAATGTAACCTATATCAATTTCAATCAAAGAATTTGATACCACCAACATTGTATATCATGCAAGAAGAGGAAAGGTCCAACATTTGTACGTGCAACTATCATGGGTATAGTGTATACTTATATCACACTCAAGTATGCATGAAACATATATGTATATAGAAATGATAGGCTATCTACTAACATAAAGTAAACAACATAGATACCAATGAGCTAGTAAACATGTGAATGTTGAAAATTTTTGTATTTTTTATTATATTTAAATGTTTTTATATTTTCTTGAATATTTGATTTTTTGGAATATTGATTATTTTTGGTCAATGTGCATAGAATGGATCAAGTTTGTTATGATTGGAATGTTTTGAGTGAAAAATTTTCATAGCATGCTCCTCTTCTCTCCTTGCTTAGTATAATTACCATCACCACTGTGTGGTTATGAAATAATCTTCCCTTGTAGGAAAATGAAATACCTTGTTAATTTTGATCTATTTTAACTACCATTTGATATAGGTAAAATTGTATTGAGTTATATGGGTCATGATCCACACTTTCATTTGGAAAACACATGGACTACAATAAATTGGTAACATTATGTATCCCAATGCATTTTTCCAACTTCCTTTATGATGTAAATATTTGATGGTATAACCAAGTTGTGCCAAACATCTTTCATTACAAAATTTTTTTCTCTGTAAGATCAATATGATGATGGTAAAAATAAGCTCCATCCATGAATAAATCAATTGTTGAATCCTTATGGCAATGATGCTTTTTGTTTGGTTCAATATGAAGTGGTTATGGTGTATGTCTATCTGGTATAAGTCCCGTATTGAGAAATTATTGCCAAGGTGTCATATAATGATTTATAATGCCGCATGCTTATTCATTATTTTCACTTGGTAATTTATGCCAATCACAATTTTTTATTATATTTGAGTAGGAAACAAGCATATCTATGCACATCCATATAACATAAGTCTTTATTATAAATGAGGTATAACATTTATGTAATGACATTTCCTTTAGTGGAGGAGTAAGAGCTCTAATAAATAGGAATTGTAGTTCCAAATCTGAAGGTTGATATGCTAAGGAATATGATGCATTTTTGAATTAAATAGTGTAATATTGAAGATATTCATCATCATGTTGTTTGAAGTTTTGTAAATGTTCCATGTAAGTTTTTGCACATTGTGTGTGTTAAAGATTGAGAATAAAACATCTTATAATTTATTGCATGTAGCCAAGGAACCATTTGTTAAACTATAGAATCAATCACAAACTTCATGGATAAGGTTCATATGAAATGCTTTTAACAAAATTCTCTCATATTTAACCCAATTTTAAAAAGAATGTACTTTGAGAACCTCTTATGGGTAAGGATATTCAAATACATATTTCTTAAAAGGTTAATTTTGGATAACATTATCATTAGTAGTAGCATTGTGAGATGACATTTGTACTTTGAGAAGTGAGACTTGCCTTTAGAGATATCCTATAGTACTAATCATATACATAATATAAGTATCAAGAGTTGTTAAAATTTATATATATGTAATCATTGGTTGTAATTCACCATCTATTTGGAACATAAGAATTGTCACATCCTATTTTCTTGTGCTTGGTTTTAGGGCACTTGTTGGTGATATCCTGTCAGTGAACTATTGTCCCTCATCAATGGTGGTGTATGTGTCTTTGTGATGCAATGGTTTCGATACATGTTCTTACATTTGTTTATATATCTAGTCTTGATATGATTTTACTTATCATAATTTTCTTGAGGAAATCAAGGAAATAAATAGTTGTTTTTATGAATAAACTATTGAAATAAATATGTCGTTATCAATGTATTTAAATGTTCAACCAATTCATTATTAATATTAGTTATAATCCATATTGTACGACATATGTCGATAGAATCAATTTATACATATACATTAGTTATGAGCTTATGTATGTATATCTATTAAATAACTAACTACCATTTTTTTAATGGTTTTCATGCAAATTAAAAAAAATGAATATCTTTATTAGATTACTTAACTAGATTTATTATTTAGTAAACTGGCGTATCACTAAGTATTAAGCAAATTGTATGTTTTTTTTATATAAATTAAAGAATTGTTAGGTGAGTTGACTATGGGATAAGAGGTACATGAAAAGGAGATTTAGCATAGATGCATGTGATGAGTGGGATCAGGTAGAAGAAAAGTGGGGGATGAATGCCTCTTCTATGAGGGTCGTTGATCATGCCTTCTTCATTACCTACACATAATCCTTGTTATCACCACGTCTAGGAATCGAATCTCGAGGGAAACCTTTTCATCCAATAGCATTCACATCATTTCCATATCTAGTTCTATTTTTTTTCTTTTCTTAAAGTTAGCCCAAGAGCAACATGGTCACCATTCTTAGATCTCAGCTATTTTAACTCAAGCAAAACTGCGTTCCATTTCAGTCAAGGATTTCAGCAGATGTAGAAAGCCCCTCTATGCTTTTAACAGACTACAAATATGTGTTAATCTTGATTCCTAGACATAACATATATAATGTATATGTACTGTGGTCATGTTTCCTTTTGGAAGTATGATTCACTTCACGTCTACTTCCTACATTTAATAATTCTATCATGAAAGCAACTTTCATTGAATCTATCATGAGTTTCATTCTGTTGTTTGAAGAAGATGAGCTTGTAATGTAAAATATGCTTGTATAAACGCAATAGAGCCCAATTTTTGGGATAAAGGCATCATCTGGTGCAATAAGAGTGGCCAACCCTTAATATTCATACTGGTTTTGAGTATTATAGTCCACTTTAAGTCTAATTTTTGGTGTTCTGCTAACATTTCTGAGATTTCATTGCATGCAGGATGTACTTTCAATAATGGTGCATCACAAGAAATGATCATTTTAGACCATAAGAAAGGGTTGCACCTCTTTAATATTCTTTTTGGGCACTTTCCAAAGTTAAATCTGCCTCCAAATAGACATGCAGAGATCAAGAAGGCAATAAGAGGATGAAATTCAAAAGAGTGAACTACGTGAAGAAGGGAAGCCATTCGGGTTCAAAGTGAGGACTTAAGCTTCTAATTCATCCATGGCACATCATGTTAGTGGAATTACTGCAAAAGTTCAATTTCATGTAGGGAATAATACATACACTGAAACTTGTGATGGCTCAAATATAAGAACAAAAAATAAACTTACCACCGAAAAGATCCTAAAATCTCTTAAGGTACACATATCATGCATGTTTATTTTTAAGTTACTATAATTATCTCAAATATTGTGTGTACTTTAGTGACAAGTTTTACATAAGATCTTACACACAAAAAATTTAATTTATTAGATCATTTAATATTCTCAACTCACAGATTGTGATAGGCATTTATACATTTTGTGACATATCAACCCTCATATTTAACGAATGATAAGTATAATGATATTATAGACTATATGACCATAAGTGCCCCAAATATTTAGTTATGGATGTTATTATAGACCCCTATATGTCAAAATAAATGAGATATAACTTAATAAGCTGATGGAATTTGATGACGTGGTATATCCATAAAAATTAATAGAAAATAGTTGCATCTTAAAGTTTGATGTGAAAATGGCATAAGTTTATGTGTAGTGTGGAGACTTATAACGTATTGGTATGTGGATGAAAATCCTTGAAAAAGGATTAGAATGTTAAAACTGTGCCTAATTAATTTACCTCTTAATAGGTTCCATATATGAGTTGGAGTTAATGAACTATTATATCAAGGTAAATACAAAAGGATGAGTAGCATATTAATATGAATATTCTAGCATTAACCTTGTTATACAGAATGGGAAATATCATTGATTATAAGTCTCTTAGATTGAGAATAAATTACAATATAAATAAAAACATATGATGAGTTATGTCCTTAATTAGGAATCTCTTTCAAGCAAATAATGCCTTAGTTTTAGTTAACTCAAAAGGTGAAAAAAAATGGTGTTATTTATGTGAATGAAATATGTTACCTTGGAAATTAACTCAGTTGGATTTATAAAACATATGGAAAACCCTTTGAATCTAGAGCATAATGATGTTTTATTCTTGTCAAAATGAATTCTTTTGAGTCTTAAACCTTGCCACTCCTACAAGGAGTATTTTTCCATTTTCATCTAGTTGAGAGGTTATCTAGATTTTTATCTTAAGTTGATAAATGGCTTACAATGTTTAATGCATATGTATTTATAAAAATGTAATGATATAAATGGTACATTAGTATCATGTTTGAAATTAATGACTGAAACAAACTTGCTTATATGATAGAGATCGTGAGTAGTTTCCCAAGTACACTTATTTATATATGTACAACTACTCATATGTGTTTATATTATGTGATAATATACGTCTTTGATGTCTTGGATTATGTGAGTTTTGATGCAAGTTATAGTGTCTGGAGGCTTGTTGAGTTTTCTCACTATGGTTAAGGAACATGGTTATCCTTACTTTTGAATGTAATTTTTCCAGTAATCATGTGTGCCTTTAGTAGTTTGGTAGAACTAAATCTAACCCTAATTCTATGTATGTAGGTGACATCGTAGATATGTATGGCAGCTCGAGGAGTGAGTACGGGCATAGGAAGCTAACCCTAATAGGTATTCCTTAGTGTGACATCTACTATAGCTTTACTAGAGTGTTAGTGAAAGCAAATAGCCCTTATGTAGCACATGTACTATTATGCAAACTTGTCAGCAAGATAAAGTTTGTCACATCTTGTAAAGATGAAAATTTATATGTAGTATTTTTCATGAGAAAGTTAATTGTGTAAGTGACTAGACATTTCTAGAATAACATAATGCATTATGAGGTGTGCCTAGAGTTTATGTTCTCTTTGGATTATTGTTGAAGGTATAATCAGATAGTATAATCTTGATTTGAATTATTATTATGTTTGGGTGTAAAATTGTTGTTGGTGTTGAGTCGGATGCTCAAGAACAAAGACTTATGACCGTATGGGATGTCATAGAGTTTCACAGTATAGAAAGTACCCAGATGGTACATAATGTATACGTTATATATTGAACCATACCTAAATAAATATATATGTTATGGTTATTAATTTTTGGGTAGAGTGATCATGAACAATGATAATATGGGATATCATAGGATACTTTAGCTTAGATGTATATACTCAGGTGGTACATACTATATCTGTATGTTTGGACTCTCACCTGAATTGACTGTTCAAATGATTTTGTCTTGAGTAGTATGTTTATATCAGTTAGTAGGACAAAATGTATGCATGCGTACAATCTTGAGAGTATAAGTGAGAGATAGGTTCGAATGTTATGAACCATATGTATTGCTTTGATTTTTATACTTAGATTTCTCCTGTGCCTAGCATGTGACTCTCTGAGGAATTAGGAATGTTGATTCCTTTAACATTACTATTATCTAGGTTTATGTGAGAGTTCTTTGGTAAACACACAACCCTGGATAGTAAGGTGTTATATTTGAGTGTATCACTTCGCTATGGGATTAGACCTGAGATTTAGAAGCTCATCTATGTCAAGTAGTTTATCCCCTATTTGGCTTAGAATGCCAACCCCTTCAGTGGTGACGTCTTGTGAAGGAGACCATCACAAGTGAAAGGAGAACTGCATCAGACCCTGATTCCAAGGAGTGGATATGTAGACTACCCAAGTTATGGTGGGGGCATCGAGTCTAGATCCTTAGGCTAGGATAGGGTAGACTTGATTGCATAGCAATCCATGTGACTAATTGAATTAGTACCAATACTTAGTATGGGAATTCATATTGTGGTAATGTCCCTAGTGGGATAATAAACTATTTGTATCATACACTTATTCTATTGCTTACATTTTTAGAATGTTGATACTATTACTACTTGAAGTTGCTGATTATATGAATGACTAAAGTATTCTAGCAACTGTGGTTGAATGAATATTCAATGTTTCATTCTTAAAAAAAATTATTACTGCCTTTTCTAAGTGTAACTAGAAGGGTTATTTCATGTACTAGGAGGTTTGTTTCAATAATAATGGATGTTTCATCATTATAAGTAATTTGTTGAATATTTGCATTACTTGAAACATTTGGAACTTGTTGGATATTTTCATTACTTGAAACATTTGGAACTTTTGGTAATGGCATGTCCTTTGGAAAATTTGAAACTTTTGGCAATGGTATATCATTTGAAAATTTTGAAACTTTTGGTATTAGTATATCATTTGAAAATTTTGGAACCTTTGGTATATCATGTAAATGTGTTGAAATCTTTAGTAATAATACTTCTTTTGAAATCTTTGGTAATGATGCTTCATCTGGAAACTTTAGAATATTTGGTAGTTGCATATTTTTTGGAAATGTTAAAACTTTTAGTAAAGGTACATTGTTTGGAGTTTTTAAGGAATCTATGATATCCTTATGAATAGTGAGAAAAATTGAATGATCAATTAATGGGAGATTAAAATTTGCATTGTTAATAATGGGTGTACCATTTGGATATTTAGGAACCTATATCAATTTTATTATTTTACATGGATAAACATTCCCATCATTTGATGTTTGTTGAGAGGTCATGATATCCTTATGAACATTATAAAAAATTTCATGATTGAATAAAGGAAAATTTATTCCATACATATCTAAATTTATTTTAAGATTTTTTTGAACATGTTGACCATCACCATGATGTGAGGACCTACATTTTTGGCTACTAATAGTATGGACCATGAAACCTAACATAGGTTGTCGATAAATAATGGGAGTAAGATGGTAACTATTATAACCTTGAGGGGTATGTTGCTCAATGAAACATGTCAAACATGCTAGCTTTTGTTCACTTGATGAAATTTGAAATTACTTATGCTCAATATCTATGGATTTAAAATGATATGCCTCTTCTTTTTCATAGGTTATGCTTTATCTTATAAATAGTGCCATGGGGGAAACCTTTATTTTATCTGAGGTAAAATAAAGTACATAATAGATCAAAAGTAAAATATGAAACCCTATGAAGTTGAATAACCTTAGAACAAATAATGTTTTCATAAGAAAATTTAGTGTTCAGGTTAACCAAATGTTTAACCTTTTTTAGAAGGTATAGACAGTTAGGGACAAAATAAACTATACACAAGGATAAATAAAACTATTCTAGAGTAGGGAAATTAATTAAAAACTAAGATAAATGAATATTTTAAATTAAAGTGTTAAGTTATACTAAATACATAAAGTACACTTAAAATAATATTTTTATTGCATAAACAAAAAAGAGATGTAATATTTAGCTTATGTGTAAATGCATAGGAAGATCTGCTAAGTAAAAAAGTGTAAACAAGTAGGGAAAAGATCAGGATCCAGTCGTCAGATTCTGAAAATATTATTTCTGGAGGCCTAGACGCTTATGTTGACTTATGGATACTTGCATAGATGCTTTTATCTTAATCTTGATATAAATGCCTTGTATGAAATAATCACTACATTGTGAAGTGACCACCTATAGCCTTTTGGGTTTTCTATCACCTTTCTGTTGATGTGTTTTATTTGTATGTACAAATTGTCGATGATTGTATATGGATCAAACCCTAGCTCTCCACCTTAGGTCTTTGTACCTTGTTAAAAATTAGTTAGTGGGCTTAGAGTGTTGAGTTGACCTTAAAGACCCCTTTATCAATGAGTGCTACCCACATGACCAAAACTTTAAGAAGGGCCTCATATTTATGTAGTTTTCCTTTAGGTGTTGACTTGTTTGTGCACAAGGGTGTAATATATTATATGCAAAGACATGCAATTATCTAACTTGTAACTTGATAAATATTATCCATGGGTTATTATTTTAGTGCTTTAGCCCTGTAATATGATTAACCATATGACTAATATGGAAATATAGAAGAATAGCTTAGTAGCACTCAGTTATACAATTGATTGATTGAGTTTGAATAGATGCTTGTTAGATGAATAATGAGTAGGATTAGAGTTGTATTTATACCACACCTTTTGAAAATTGATAACTCCTTAAACAAATAGATTGAACCTTGTCCCTGCTTAGTGCAAGTGCACAAGTATTTTATTAATTTTTAAAAAACAAATAAGTACATAAGGGTGCCTTTACTCTGTTAACCCTTTTACATTGTAAACATGGATTATATAGATTTTACCAATGACTGGTAAAGCCAAATAATCCTATAACCAACTATTTATGGGAAATCAACCCGTAAGGTAGTTCTAATTAATAAATACAAAACATGAAAACTACCTAAAATTAAAACTAAGTAACTTTATTTTATGGGGTGTATTTACTAAAAGATGCATGCCTCATTAACAATATTTATTTATTAACCTACCAAAAATCTAATCTAATGTTAAGACTTTGGAACAGGTCCTAAAAAACCCCCCTATGATCCAAAGTTAGGTCTTTGGACACATACCAAGCATTTTTCTAAATTTTTCAAATTTGATTTTGTCAAGGGGTTTTGTGAAGATATCAACTGTCTGATCGACAGTTGGGCAATTTATTAGATCAAGAGATTTCTTTGCCACCAGCATTCACAGATAATGGTATTTGACATCCATATGTTTTATTTTGGCATGAAACACTAGATTCTTGGACATCTTGATTTCACTTTGATTATCAATGTATAACTATGTAGGAGTAATCTGAGAAACTTGAAGATCTTCAAGAATATGATGAAGATAAACAATTTCTTTGGAAACATCCCATGTGGCAATATAATCTGATTTTTCTAATGAATTTACCACTGTATCCTACTTATTACAACACCAAGCAATGGTAGCTAAACCCATATGCATAGTGTATCATGTGGTTGACACTTTGTCATCCACACATCTGCCAAAATTTGCATCACAATATCCAACAAGTTTAAAGTTCTTGTTGCAGCAGTATTCAAGGCCATATGTTTTCATTCCCTAAAGGTAACAAAGTACTCATTTTGCTGCATGCCAATGAATTTCTCTAGGCTCATGCATAAACCTAGATAAAATTCCAACTGAAAATGAAATATCGGGCCTGGTAGTCATCAAGTATATCAAACCTCCCACCAATTGTCTATATGTGATGCCATAAAAAAAGGCATTGCTATCATCCTTAGACAATTTTAAATTACTTTCCATGGGAGTGAGGGTAGGTTTTCAATCACTCATGCCAAACCTATCTAATAACTCAGAAGTATACTTAGTTTGTGAAATGAAAATACTATGCTCTTTTTGAGTTACCTCTATGCCTAGATAGTAGTGAAGTCCAAGATCTGTCATCTCAAACCCATCTTTTAATTCCGTCTTCATAGACTTGTTATGGTTGTCATCATTACCTATGATAAACAAGTCATCGACATAGAGAACAAGTATCACCATTTTCTTACCCTGCACTCGAAAATAGAGAGTATCATCAGATTCACTGTGATGAAAACCAATGGATTTCAAGTATAAATCCATTTTCTCATACCAAGTCCTGGGTGCCTGTTTGAGCCCATACAAAGCTTTTATCAATTTACACACTTTGTGTTCAACACCCGCATGTTTAAAACCTTGAGGTTGTTTCATATATACTTCTTCCTGTAAATCACCATTTAAAAAAGCACTTTTAACATCCAATTGATGTACTTTCCAACCATTTTGTGTTGCTAAGGCAAGTACCATATGAATAGTGTGCCATTTGGCAGTTGGTGCAAATGTTTCCTCATAGTCAATACCTTCTTATTATGCATATCCTTTTGTAATAAGTTGTGCCTTATGTTTATCAATGGAGCCATATGATTTATACTTAGTCCTATAAACCCATTTACAACCGATGGGTTTAACATAGGATCAAATAATACCTATGTATTATTGCTAAGTATTGCATCATACTCATTTTTCATTGCTTGTTGCCAAACATGTTCAGTAGATGCCTCCTCAAAAGTGGATGGCTCAAAGGAAGAAGTAGTAACAACCATAGCATAGTTTACCTATTTTTGAGAATTCTTGGGCCCTGTTAAACCAACTTCATCTACTTTCAAGTCAGAAAAAGAACTTTGAGCCTATTTTGGATACTTAGTCAAATTATTCAAATCAGGGACTCCAAAATTCTCATCATGTGCATCATTCGAAGAGGGACTTAGAGAATTTTCAACAATTTCTAAGTCATCAACCTATGAACTTGTAGATGAAAGAGAGGAAAGTGAAGAAATTTGAGTCTCATACCATAACTTCAAAGATTTATCCCCATTATTCAAACCCTTATCTCTTTTTGTATTTTTCCTCTCTAATCTATCAAGTTGTGAATCAATCTTTGTAGTGTTCATACTCCCGAACTCATCAAATATAACATCTCGACTCACTATGAATTTTTCTGTATCTTGTGCAAGTAAATGAAACCCCTTATTATCTTCATAATAACCAAGAAAGATGCATTTTTGACTTCATGGTTCTAACTTAGTTCTATGTTTAATAGGAACCAAAGCAAAATAAAGACATCCAAACACTTTCAAGTGTTTAACTTTTGGTTTAAACCCATACCATGCCTCATATGGAGTTTGTCCTAAAAGTGCAACTGTGGGGGACCTATTTCTCAAATACACTGCAGTACCAATGGCTTCTGCCCATAATTTATCATCAAGATGTTTATAGTGCAACATGGCATTTGTTGTGCCCTCTAAAGTTCTATTCATCCATTCAGATACTCTATTTTGCTATGGAGTATAAGCATTAATATATTTTCGATGAATGCCATGTTATCGACAATAATCTAAAAATTCATTTGAGGTATACTCACCTCCATTATCTGAATGAAGAGTGGCCAAATGTGAACCTGTTTCTTTTTCAACTAAGTGTAACCAATCAACAAACTTAGCGAAAACTTTAGATTTATTTTTCATAAAAAATACCCAAATCATCCGAGAAAAGTCATCAATAAACAAGAAAAAGTATCTACACCCACCAATGGATGACTTTTTCATGTCACATACATCACTATGAACTAACTGTAAACATCTGTTAGCTTTCCAAGATAACTGTTTAGGAAATTTTTCTTGATTTTGTTTGCCCAAAACACATGAATCACAAAGAATACTATCTTTGTGAAAAGTGGGCAATCCATTAACCATACCATATCTCTGCAAATCCACTAAAGAGTGGATATTTAAATGTCCATAGCGGAGATGCCATAACTGCTATGTAGGCATAGTACCTGTCCCTGTGTCAACAACTACCACAAGTTCTATAGTTGGAGGAAGCACTTTACAATGTAATCTAACCAAGTTTCCATCTTCATATCCTATATACATTATTTTATAATCATCCTTCACTGAATTGATGTAAATGAGCCCATTTTAAATCACAATTTGATAACCTTTATTTTGAATAGTTACAAAAGAAAGTAAGTGTTTCTTCAATGTGGGAACATACCAAACATCCTCTAAGTATTTTATAGACCCATTAGGAAGAAAAATCCAAATAGATCTAAGTCCTAGTGGTGTATACATAGATTTATCTGCTAAGGCAACTGGAGAGAGAGAAGCTTCCTTAAAAGACCAAAAGAAATCTCTCCTAAATGTCAAGTGTTTAGTTGCTCCTGTGTCTAAAACCCATACATCTATGAGCTCATCTCTAGCTTCATATTCAATATAATCAATGTGCCCAAAAGTAGTGAATGCAGATTTATGGGTAATATTACTGGACTCATCATAGTCATGATCGGCATACTGAGCAGAGTTAGACTTAGTCACTTTTTGTGGCCTCTAAATTTTATCAAAAAGAATCTTACATTGTGAGGCAATGTGACCAAATTTTCTACATCTATGACACTGAATGTCTGAACTACCTCGACCTCTGCCCCTATATGAGTTGTGACCATGTCCTCGATCACTTGTTTCATGTGAATGTGATTGGTTAGATTGTTGGTTATTTGAATGACCCCTACCTCTATTTTGATATCTGCCTCCTTTGTAACCTCGACCCCCTCTATAACTATTTTCTCTATTATTTTGATGCCTAGATGAAGATGAACTAGGCTTTGACTCTAAAACATGGGATTCTTTAATTTTTTTGGATTTCGTGGGTAGAGAGAGGTCATGTTGGATGAGCAACTCAGCCAACTTATCAAAGGTGATGCCTATGATCTTGTCAGAGACAAGCAACATTTCAGCGAAATTTCTATATGACCCAGGTAGTCCTTTCAATGCAGCAGTGACTATGAGGTCATCATATAGTTTTCCAAAACTAGCCTTAGTGTACTCAGTAGTGATATTTTTAAACTTAGACATATATTCTCCCATATCCCCATCTTCATCTAATGACAAAGTAAATAACTGCATATGAACATCTATCTTCTTATGCTTGGGTTTCTTATAATACAAATCTGACAATATTTTTCATGCAGTGTAACTATGAGGAGAATTTTCAATATGAACATAAGTATCACGAGTACAACAACATTTAATGAGATCTAAGGCCTTAGAATCACACAAATTGAATACATCTAATTTAGTCTGTTCTATTGGCAATGTGGGATTTTCATTCTTGACAATATCCCATAACCCATTAAAAATTAGTGAAGCCTCCATCAATCATTTTCAATCAGAATAATTGGAAATTGTTAATCTATCACCATCTAAAAGTAAATTTTGAATTTTTGACATCTTGAAATGAAAGCAAGTGCAGTAGAAAAAAGTGCGACAAAATGCAAAAAAAATGAAACAAATATCACACTCACTGCACAAGACACTACTTCTACAGGGTTTTTCACTTAACCTCTGCGTAGAGCAAAATAGAAATAACCAAAAAATTTTGATGGGTTTTGCACTTAACTTCATGAAAAATCAATGATTACACTCTTATTTCGCTAAATTACATCCTTATTCCACCAATTACACCCTTATATCACCACAACAATGTAAAAGAAATATAATTTAATTCCCCTTTTTCGATTTTTAAAACACAATACAATAAGTATGCATTTTACAACTTCAAGGCATACAAAAAGTAGATTTAAAAGAGAATATTCTTTTTACAAAAAGTATATTTTAAAGTAAAAAAAACTTCTTCAAAAAAGAAGGGATTTGAACCCTTGACCTCCTCCTTGCAAGCTTCTTTACAAAATAAGCTTAACCAATTACTCTAAGAGCATTTTCAAAATATAACACTCAAAAATTTGTACTTATTCTGGATTTTGTCTATGAGAGAAAATTAAGAAAAAAATTACATGTGTGTAAATAAATTCAAACTTTTTCCCTTTTCAGTCTTCTCAACCAAGCTTCCTCATGTGGGACCCATCCAAAGCAAATATTTGAATCCAAACTTTAGAAACATGAAAAAATATATATCCCTGAGTTCAAACCTGCGCCATGTTTGCTTGGGACGCCACGACTGCTCTTATAAATTTCTCTGCTCTTGCTCTCACTACTGGAGGCCATACAAATCCGTACAAGCAGGATAAAAATGAATTTGGCTGAAATTTAGCAAATTTATGTAGTTTTGCTGGGAATGATATCAAATTGCAGCCAGGGCATTGGAAGGCAGTACCATAGGCATTGGAAGGCCGCACAACTCAAATTTTTTCCAAATTTTTCATTGAGGATGCAAAAATAGGGGTTTTAACAAGTTTTGCAGGTGTTTTTGGATTAAAGAGAGTTGAAATGAATGCAAATAACAATGGCAGCCATGAATTAAAATTACAGAGGTTTTCACAATGCAAACAGGTCGTACAAGTCCATTTTTGTTAAAAAATGAATTTAATAACATTTAAATGCTAAAAAAATCATTTTTTATGCCGGATGAGGAGTTTGAACATAATAAAATAGATTATCAAATGGCCAAAATGACCAGATTGTGGTATATGAAAACTACACAGGTGTAAATGTAAAAAAAAAAAATTGAAAAATTAAAATAATTTAATAAATTTTCAAACATTTAAACCAATAAAATATTTTTATTATATGGCATACCTTATTTCATGTCAATTGATTTCATGTGAATTCAACTTTTCACCTTGCCTTCCTTCGAATTCACCAAGCTCCCAAAATTACCATGCTCTGATACTACTAATAACTCTTTGAACAAATAGATTGAACCTTGTCCCCGCTTAGTGCGAGTGCACAAGTATTTTATTAATTTAAAAAAAAAAAAACAAGTACATAAGGGTGCCTTTACTCCATTAACCCTTTTACATTGCAAACATAGATTATATAGATTTTACCAATGACCGGTAAAACCAACTAATCCTATAACCAACTATTTATGGGAAATCAACCCGTAAGGTAGTTCTAATTAATAAATACAAAACATGAAAACTACCTAAAATTAAAACTAAGTAACTTTATTTTATGGGGGTGTCTTTACTAAAAGATGCATGCCCGATTAACAATATTTATTTATTAACCTACCAAAAATCTAACCTAATGTTAAGACTTTGGAACAAATCTTAACAAAAATATCTCATGGTAAGGTTTAATAAGCCAAATGGGTTGAATATGATTCGAAAGATTTTTAAATTAGATGACTTTTGTGGATTAGATATTTGATAAGAATCTAAGCACTTGTATTGACAAAAGTGTCCCTATATGGGACGCAAGTGTCCGATAGGCTAAAACGCTGATGAGTATTTGAAACTAATAATAAATGATATATATCAGGTTTTAAGTTTTATGTACATTGTATGAGATCTAGGTCATTAGAAATGATAAGGCCAAACCATAAAATAAATAGTTAGGTACAGTGAGATTGCAAATATAAACCTTTGGACAATGAGGAAGTATAAAACTGAAAGGTAAAACCTTATAGATATTTGTCAAATACACAAGATTGAGATGGTATATAAATCAAATTTTAGCATCTACAATTACATAAAACTAACAAAGACACTTTTAGAGTTTATTGAAGGCTTCTACTAAAAACAAAAATAATCTTATGATTGTCAAATGTAATTTTATATGCTTTTATCACTATACTTTCCTTTTTCATATACATATATAATATTTTATATTTAAAAATTAAAAAAAATTCATATATATGTATAAAATTATATGGTTTCATGAAACAACTGGTAATAAAATTTAAAATCCTTATCTAATTAAAAAATCTATAATTTTTTAAATCAAATATAATAATAATAATAATAATAATAATAATAATAATAATAATAATAATAATAATAATAATAATAATAATAATAATAATAATAATAATAATAATAATAACAACTACTACTACTACTACTTCTCTGAGCCTCATTGCCCAAGGAGTCTCTTAACGTTTGGGAGCAAAATATTAAGGACACATATTTTAAAAGTAAATATAAAGAACGTAGTGATGGTTATGTAAGATTAAAATATAAAGTTTTTTTAAATTTATTTATTACATTTCTTAGTTGGTGGGCCTTCACATAAGTCATTATTTTGTGTCCTATAAGTCATTATTATAATAGATTTTGGGCGTCTCTTGGTGTAGGATTTGGATATGTAATTAAAATATAAGCCCAAAGAAAAAATATTGTTATTCTTCATTATTCACAAAATGATTAGGTATGATTTATTAGGAAAGAAAGTGAGTGGATTCAATAATTTCAATACAAAAGCAATAAACAATGTAGAATTGTTCCTTATATTATTAGAGCAAATTGTGTTCGTTATTAGTCAGGCTCAAAAGGGCCCCATCTGTACACTCATGAACCTTCCCAAAGGTCCATTCTTCCCAATAAGATGTGTATCCACATTCTTTATAAGTATTGAAGGATAAAATTATTATAATGGCGTTCAAGTCATTAGTTATTATTTTAATAATTAAAAATATTTAATGCAAATAAATAATAATAGTAGGTAGACATTTAATTTTGGTAAGAGTAGGTATTAGTTGTAAAATTGTATTATTTCAGGGTACTTGTGTGTTTGTCAATTATTAATTTATATTAGATTTTTATTAGCGTGTTTTACTTATGTTTATGTATGCATCGTCATATTTTTATCTCATTTTATTCTCTCATTTCTCTCTCTAAACCTTTCTATAACCTTTAATTTATAAGGTTATTCCCCAGACCTACATTACACAGATCTGGGGTGGGCCCTTGTGATCTTTGTTTTAGTGCTTCCATATTGAGTGTTCCAATTTTCAATGTTCCCATCTATTTCATGTCAGATTACACACCAATATGATTGTAATTTAAATTTGAGTTTAATCTATAAATACACAAATGTATTAGTGCCTATATGACATGAATCCATCCATATAGAGATTAATTGTGAAAGTGTAAATTACGATTCATTCAAGAATTTAGAGTATAATTCAAGTATAGGTGAAGCATTTATTTTTTCACCATGTATTTATTCTAGCATAAAAATTCATATTGGACCATGCCCTACATTTATTAGATTGTCTATTAAATGTGCATTCTACTTAGTGTATTATTTGTGAAATTATACAAATATTTTAAGGCCCAAATAATAATTAAGGTGAACACAAGCCCCATAATACATCCCACATTTTTTGAGGTGTTTGTAGATGTGGATTACTCACTAAGGTTTTGAAGAAGGAGATTGGTTTTCTAGAGATCCATATATAATTTTGGAAAAATGAGTGAGGTTTTTAGATCCTTGAAGATGAACACGATCGTCAAATTATATTTCATAATTGTGATAGTTTCTAGAAATAGAACTTGATGATACAAGAAGAGTGCATTTAATAGTATTAATAGAGTGACTTGATGACTCTGGGGAGTAGTCTTTGTTCACTGACAATTTGTTTTGTTTTTTTTGCATCGTTGTCTAAACTTGCTCTACATTGTCTATTGTTGATAATTTCTATAGATTCATGAAAAAATAATATATTTTTATTAAAGCCTCCTCTTTTCATTTGTTATAATATGGTATTATTTTATATAATTAAGTCTAGTTTTACTATTTTAAATCTTTTTTATTGACCATCGATTTTAATCGGCTTGATCTAGAACACATCTAGGGGCTTAGATCCCCAGATGATTACTAGATCAACAACCAACAAGCCTCAAATACACCACAAATGACCATAATCAGCCCCACGATTTCTAGATCTATAACCAATAGGGCTTGAATACACCACATATAACCACAACTAACCTCATGCCTAATGAGATTTGACCCTGGGTGGGTTGGAAAAAACTAAGATACTTTACCAACTCACCTAGATCTCATCGGCAAGTTTTACTATTTTAAATCTAATTAGGATTATTTTCAATGTGTTACAGGTAGATGTATTATGTGTGCTAATGTAAAACTAGTTTCCCATTAATTTTTTTTAGTATACACATGCTCTCTTACACCTATCAGGGTCAAATTTTGTTTTCATTATTTTTTAGGTCTTATTCCATCGTATTTGTTTCAATCATTAATCCTAATTCTTGTGTGTTACATTCAAACCCTAGATTATTTTGTATGCACATTATTCAAACCCTAACTATTTTCATGCTATTTATGTTCTCATCTTATGCAACCCACATTAATTATATATAAGACCCAAATTGGAGTGCTAGAATAAATTCAACCTTATAGATTTTGTCAAAATTCCTATGGTTAATTGAAAGTTTGCTTGAAAAATAAATTGGCCTCATTAAGTGATGTTAGTGTTGATTCTACTATTGTATTTTATAGTTTAAATGATGTTGAGATTTATTTGAATGGAAATGGTGTGAATGGGTCTCAAATTGATAATACTTATGATAGTGACCACTGAGATAAATCTGAAAGAGTATAAGGACTTACACAATTCAAGAAACACACTGACTCGCCCTAATGAGATAACAAAGCTATTGTATTCATCGAAAGATGCTTAATGCCAAACCCTAGGAAAAGAGGCTCCAATTGAGGCTAAAATACAAGATATACCCTATAAGGTGAACATTATATATTTTAATGCTAATTATGTAGATACAACACTTAAGGGATCAACTTATATACCTAACAATGTAAACATATCCTAACTTTATTGTAAAATGATTCATCCTCCTGCTTCTCTTGCTTCTATTTTTGTTAATAAGGTTCTTACTTCTCAAAATATTTAGATTACTTCCCAAGTTCCTCAAAAAACTTCACTTTCTACTTCTAAATTTATTAAAAATTCTCAACATGTTTCTCATATTTTTTTTATTGTTCACAACACTTCTCAACTTGCTTGTATGCTCAATACTTCTATTCACTCTTATTCCACCACTACCTCTCTTTCAAATACTAAAGTGATTACTATGGTGCATGTGATACTTGACCTCCAAAGTTAAATTAAAGTGTTATCTCAAGGGTCTCAAAATCAAAGTCACAAGGTCACTTCAAATAACATTTTTCTTAATCCCTTGGCTTATGAAGTGCTTGATTAACCTTTGCCAATTGGATATTGTAACTCAACATTTTAAATTATTCAATAGCAAAGGAAACCCTTCTCACAATATCAGATCATTTTATGGCTCTTGCCTGGATGTTTTTCAAACTGATAAGTTATTAATTAAGCTATTTATTAGTTTTATGCTTTATCGAGTGGATATATATAGGCCTTTACAATATTAGTTGATGAATTTATTACTCTTTTTTAGATCAACAGTTGCATGAAAGTTACATTTGCGTGATTTTTTTAACTTAAACAAGGATCAAATGATACTATTGGTGAGTATGTGTTTAGACTCAAAACTATGGTTAAAAAAATGACTCACCAATTACTTAAGTGTAAACTTCAAAGTCTATTTGTTCAAAGATTATTTTTTATTATTAAAAATAAAGTGGTTTATAACACTCACCAATATTTCAATGAAATTTTTCATGTGGTTAGAAAATTTTAGATCAATATTTGCTTGAATATGGTTCCAACTACCCCACCTCTAGCATAACCAAATTCTAAAGTTTAAAAAAAAAAAATCAAGGCCAAAAGTAATGAAAATAAATTCCATCTTAAGAGTGAGGCCAAGAATGTAATGAATGTTGTGGAGCAAAAATCCAATAGGATAGTGTTATAGCACCATAAAAACATAGAAACTTTATAAGGTTTAGTGAAATCCCCAAAAATTTATTGAAACAAATGCTTGAATGAAATATTCTTACTTACCTCCTATTAGAGAATTGGATCCATGCAAACGATTTCCTAAGGACTAAATTCCTAATGAATTAGTGGATCCATGTAATACCAACTTAGAAATCTTCACTAATCCTCTTCCAAACCATGTCACTCAACTGAAATATCAAGGTATTGTTCATATGATAGATAAAAGAGAACCAACACACACTCTTAATGCTCATCCACTTGATAGATTTATAGGCATGGTCAATGTTTCTACAATGAAAGAAAAACCTCCTCTAATTATATTTAATGATCATTAGATTATAGATGATAGCGATTACAATGTACCACTATTCATATGATCATTCATAGGTTAACGTCCATGAGAAAAAAAGTTATGATTGCTAATGGATCAAGCATAAATCTATCCACTCAAATATTTAGTAATTTAGTCTTGGCCTCTATCAAAAAAATATGGTTTGTACCATAATGATTATTTTGGGATATGATGAGATCAATACATGTAGACACTTAATTTTGGCACAATACTCTTTTACATTATATCTTTGTCATTCTTTATCACACTTATCCTATTTTTGTATATTTGGTTCTTTTCAAACATTTTCCCTCCACATGAGACCCCTCATAGCCTTGTTTCATCCATATTTCCAATAAACATGTTATATCTCTAAGTATTCCCCATCGAAATCCATCCAATTACCCTTAGCTCATTGTTTTAACCTTTTAGGACTTAGATAAATGTAAATCCTATGTTTGTTAAAGAGCTGAGTATAGTAAATCAGGGTATAAATATGCAATAAATACATCTACTAATTTGTTATAGAATTGATTAACTTTGACCTTTTTTAAAATAGTAATAAATAGTGTAAATAAGAACTTAGTTGGAAAATCACTGAGACAGATGATTTGGAAGTTGAAACCTAAGGTAGAGGCTAGTCTGAGTGTCACAAACAAGATATCGATCTCAAAAACCCTCTTGGACAGTAGTGACATATGGTGTTAGTGTCCTTATTTTTGTGGTAGTGTCCTTTATGTAGGACTATCTTGAGCTTTTGGGTGCACCTATGTCTAGATCTGTAAGATTTATTCTTGCATGCATGGGTTTTGAAACACTATAGATTGCCTATTTTGACTGATTTTGTGAGCAAACCCTAACCTTCCATGTTGTTAGGGCATCTGATTGATACAATCTAAAAATCATGTTTGTTAGTGGGGTAGGATGGACATCCTCAACACCCCACTGTGAAGATAGTTACCTACATAGTAATACTCTGAAGATGGATCAAGCCCGATGTAGTTTTCCCCACCTAAATTTTGGAGCAAGTGCAAGTGAAGCTAATAGATAGTTGACTCAAGTTCTTTGAATGTGCTTGAGATTGGAAATCTAAGTAATCTGAGCTTAGGAATGATGTAGATGGTAGTATGTAGAAGCAGGGAATAATAGGGATAAATAAACTTAATTGTGCATAACTTGTTCTAGGTTTGCATATGTATTTCATATCTCATTTCCATCCAGTGGTTAGAGGGATAAAAGACCTGCATATATAAATTTTTGGTACTTATGCAGGTGTTAAAAGTGGTTTAGGCTGACCTTAAGAGGTATAATATTTGAAAAGATATCTATCTACAAAAAGAGTATGGAAAGGACAATAGTGCCATTATTAGGACACAAGCACCATGTGGTGTTACTATCTTTATTATGGTTCTAGTGTCCAAGTGGCATAACATCAGGCACAAAGGGTTAGGATGCAATAATGAAGGTCTAGGACTGCTTTAGGGATGATTAGGGATGCTTGTGACCCACACAAAGGTTGGATAAGTTTGATAATAGGCTCTAAGAGAGGTCTAGGGCTAAGTTAGGGATAGGCTGTCTCAAATATTACTCTTAACACTCAAGTGTCACTTTTAGGTGATTGCATTCCCCCTTTCATTCCTGAAATGTAGCAAAGCAAAATGACTAGGATAAAGGAAAAATAAGCATACCTAAACTTACCTAAGAGGTGAATCCCATGAAGTTGGGTCTGAATATGTGAATCATGCTCCAATGTGTGTCATGTAAGTGAATTATGCATAGATAAGTCCTTAATTAAGAGCTATCAAAAGCAAAGACAAAATTGAGTAAAGAAGTGAAGTTGAGTAAAATTGAGTAAAGGGATAAGAAAGAGGAAATGTATGTATACACCTCACTAAATACGTGAACTAATGCATAAACCTGGTGATAACCTATATGTGTGCATGTATATAGTGATCAATTAGTGAATAGATTAGACTAAGTTGATGGCTTGCTCAATCCTCATGTGTGGGTAGCTCAATAACTCAATCCAGTTTTGACTCCATCATTGCCCACCCTTGCTTGGTGGATCATGACCTATGAATAGCTTGGATTGGATTGATGGTGTGTCCAACCCTCTCATGTAGGTGGATCAATAACTCAAATAGACTATGAATCCATAATTGCCTATCCATTTATAGTAGATGCATCTGAAATTGAAACTACACAATGTAACTAGAAAATTCTAACTAGAAATGTTAGCTCTAGAGCCACTCAGGTATATTAGGAAGCTCCAGGCCACTTGGGAATGCCAACCATTGTAGATGGAGTAAGGCATGAAACTCATGTATAACATAGAATATGATATCATATATATACAACATAGAGAATGACATGGAATTTATCATTCCATATGATCAACCAGTGTTTAAGTGAGCATACATAAATAATGTGTCACACACATGCCCCTAAATCTAATATATGAACATATAGATTTTGGATTAAGTTGTAATAATCTGTATTTGAGTATCTAAATTGAAAATGGTAATGGTCATGCCATGCATGATGCCCCTAATCTAAGCAAACTGGTATGAATCTGAGCTAAACTGAGAAAAATTAGTAAATCTATAATTGAACTTGTGGAAACCTGGACTATACCTAATATACTTTTTTAGACAATCTAAACTTTTTTGAAATTGAGGCTACAAGATAGTACTGCCATATCTTGGACACTAGCACCATGTGGCACTAGTGTCTTAATTTTGGCACTAATGTCCTACTACTCTAATTTCTATGCAAATGTCCTGATCTCTATGTCACTATTTTCCCACTATGTTTACCTGAGTTTGGATTCTATAATTTGAGCTATGTGTTAAAAATGTACTATGAGTGCATTATGAGAGTTTCATCTTTGTGACAAACCCTTGTGAATGCACCTTATTTTGAGAGGATTTGTTGAACATGTGCAAGACCTATCTTTAAAAGAAAAACTCTTCAAGATGTGTGTTAGCTAGATCATATATGATATTTATGTAATAATTCAATATAATATGCATACATAACATCAGAATGTAAGATAATATGAGCATAAATTTGTAATGTGCTTTATATATTATGTCTAGCATTCACAAGGTTATCAAGATAGATATAACAATGTATGTATTAACAAATATGAGTAATAACTAAGTAGATACCTAGGGGTATGGGGCATGATGTATAACATGACACCTAAGTAGGAAGGGGAGATGCATGAGGTCCCTCTTGGCATCTAAAACTGGGGTGTGTAACAATCAAGACACAAGTGTTATGGAAATGATGCATATAAAAAAACATACATACAACACACATGAGGCACGTAAAGTATACCAAGGGGCCAACATACAAGGGACATGGACACATGTCACTAAATCTAAAAAAATAAGACATACAAGGACATGTTCAAATGTATAAATATGTAAACATCAAGCAAGTTGTCTTAGAGTCACATAGAAGGACATGTTCAAATGTCTGCATACACAATCATGAAAACGCACACAAGGATATGGGCACATGTCCAAAGCATACATACTATGAAAAGAAGTGGCGTAGAGACAAAGAGCAATGGCATATTTAAATGCCCTCGAATAGAAGAATCATAGATATATAATCAAGTCTAAACTAAGAAAGCTAGAAATGAAGGTATGCATGAACATGTAATAAAAATCTATGTATAATCTAAGATGTACATAGGTTGAGTCTAAAGTAGAGTAGTCGAAAAAAAATCTTAATAGGTGTAGCATGATCAATATCAAGATATAACAATGCTAAATCTATGAGGCAGAGCTTAGAAAGATGTAACCTGGTAATCAAAACTATGTATAGGTTATCCCTAAATGGATGAATATGTCAAATGAAGAAACTATGTATCTATGTATATGCCCCTAATGGGTATATAATATCAAATATGGATCATTGTAGTGGATCTAAGTCTTGTAGGCAATCTTAAATCACTCAACAAGAACAAGTGAATCATGTATGTATGATAAAATCGACTATATTAAGATAGCTAGCATATGTAGTGTCTGGAAAATATAATATATGTAAACATGGCAATGCATACAATCCATTTTTTTAATTTTTTGCATAAATATTTGAATGTTTTTGAAATATTATGTTATTTTTTTATTTTATGGATATAAGCAATATAAAATCAACATGAAAATGAAACTATGTACAAGGAGCAAGAGAGAAGGAAAGTATGTCTAAGTGAATACTAGAAATAAATGAGATAGTGTACAATCTAAGTGCAATGTCTCTATAGACCCAAGAGCACATCCATGGGATGTGGATAATCAAATGGTCGACCAAGTAGGATGTTATCCAATGTTGGATACTAGATCTATCTAAATTCAAATAAGTCATCATCATCGTGATCATCATATCATTTTGTATGTATCAGTGGAGCCTTACCCTTGGTGTTAGTTTGGATTATGTGCATCCGAATAGCATGCTACTCTACTATATAATATGCCTCTCATGTGGTCCTAGGGTAAACCACATTAAACTGTGGAGTATTTTTATGAAACCTATGGTTCTCATCTATTCTATCATGTAAAATGTGGACCATGTGTCCCTCTTGAATGAATGTTAAATATATGTCAGATCGATTAAATATGGCATCCATCACTTATAACCATGTAATTGCAAGGGTAACCTATTGATGATTACTCTAGCTCATGATGAAGAATAATGTGTTAGCCACATTGGGGCCACATGCAATTGGTAGTGTGATATGTCCAATGGAATCCTGACAATGTATGGCAGTTGTATCTTATTTTCTTGATAGCCTATATGCTATAAAAATTCTAAAGTGAAAATATTACAATCAAAATCCTCATCTATAGCCACATGGGGGATGTATTTGTCTACAACAAAGATATAGATAGCCAATGGATTATTCCATGAGTATCTATGTTAATGATGACTCTGTCATGGTGCTTGTATCTATGGAGTTAGAGGTTGTATAATCTGAATAGTGCCCTAAGCCTTGAACTTATTCAACTTATATTGTAATGTTGAGCATGTATTGTTATCATGTCATGTAAGTCTATGAAAATGATGAAAGGGTTAACCTTCCTACTATTATAATCTACTAATGAATCTATGATGAAGTGTGGGTAATACCATCAATCCTCTATCAATAAATATCTGTATAAACTAGTGTGGTCTATCTTGTGAACTCCCTATCTGAGTCTGTATAACTGGGTCTATATCCATAGATATAACCATATGTACTAAATTAATGGTAGTATCTACCACTAACTATAAACAAGTAGGGGAACATGTAGTTATAGGATTATGAACTAGTGGTGCCTATCACTATAGAAAAAGGTATGAGTGCCTTAGAATCATCTCTATACTCTCTTGGGCCCACTAGTGTGAAACTTAATCCACATAAATAGTCATCAATGTCAATAGGTGTTGGATTATCCTCTGTCGTGGCCTGAGAATCTATATTGGAGTTATGAATGTATACTTATTTTGAGTTAACAAGTAATGGTAACTGTGTTGTGATAATCTCATCATCTGCCCTAGATGGGGATATATGTATTGTGGAAGGGTCCTCCTCCATCATGGGTGAAGGTAACTATGTTGTAGGAAGATCTAAAAAAGGTGTAAGAATAGTATTGTTGGATTCCCCAACCTCATATGTATGCATCTTCTCAATTGGAATATTGTGAGGTAGGGAATCTATGAGAACATGAGGTGTCCCATATGAAGATGTACTCGAGGTAGTAGGCTCGATGAGTTTACAATATTTGAATGGCTGATTATCTGCTAGATAAGTGTATAAGTATCCATCATGTAAAAACTTAATGAATTTGTGCAAAGTGGAGGGTATGACCTCCATATCATGTATCCAAGGTCTCCCAAGTAATAAGTTTTAGTGTAAATGATTAGGCATCGCCTAAAACTATGCAAGTAGGGTTTTTGGCCCTACCATAATATCCAATGTAATAAAACCTGATGTCTATCCAAGAATGCCATCAAAAACTCTAATATTATTATGTCTTCTGAATGGATGTTATATCAACCCCCATAGTCTATATAAATGTGAGGTTACATATGTTAAATATTGAACTACTATGGATTAAAACTCATTTAATAGCAGTGGTATTAATTTTTTATTGAATAAAAAGTAGTAAATTTTAAGCAATAACAGATAATGATGGAAAATGCTCATTGGAAAATATATAACATCCTAAATTTACTTGATAGTGTTCATGATAGATGCAAAGTAGGTTGATTTTGTGTCATGAGGCAAAGATATATGATTGAGTGTTTGAAAAACAATATATTTGAAAATAGATAGTTTTGAAGTAATTCCAATATGGATATCTTAGTTGGTGTGTTTCATAACTAATTTATAATATCAAATGTTATGTGCTAATCTCTAGGTTCCATTATAGTGTGTTAGGGATGAAGAGGGATGGTGGGATTACATTTTTCCTGTATAGGCTGAGGAGGCACCTTGTTCTATCTAGTAACAACTCAGATTGTAGGATCTACTATTCTCTAAGGGTGAGTAGTAGAGGCTAGATAGGAGTGAAGATAATCAATTGGTCTAGGTGGAGGTAGAACAAAAAGAGTCCTCTAAACCCTCTGTCATTGAGTAGTAACCATAAGTAACTCAAAGTGAGCCATGTAGCAATGATCCTCATAAGAATGGGACTCACAAGAGCGAGGTCCAATGTGTAAAATAAGCTTAGATCTGACATGATCCATGAGAGAGTGGCATACATGGGCATTTTTATACAAATGGTGGGTAATAAGCATGCTAAGCAAACCAAAAGAATTTTTACCATAAAGTAGAAAATGGCATCTGTTGACCCAATTTTGCCCCTCTGGCAAAATTTTGGTCACCCTCTTCGAAAGCTATGAAAGGCCAGTCAATTTAGGGTTGCAGTCCATCTTCAGGTTCATGCTCAATTCAACGAAAAGGTTCAAGCGCCTTGGTTCAAAGGAAAAAGTTCAAGTCAACGGTTCAATGCGTCTAAGTCCCACAAAAAATTCAAAGTTCAAGCAGTGGGCGGCAAAATTGCCGCGCACAACAGCAGGCGAGGAAAAAGAGACTGCCAACACAAGCAATGGGCGGCAAAATTTCTGTGCATAGCAGCCAATGGAAAAAAGAAGACCGCGAACTCGGCCGACATCGGCAGAACTGCTGCACACGACAGCTAACTCGGCTGATGTCGGCAAAACTGCCACGCACGATAGTAAATCGGCCGATGTCGGCAAAAGTCCCGCATGCAGTCCATGACATTAGGCGGCAAATTTACCGCTCACAACACTAGGCAGCAAAAAAGGCCCATAGAACACAGAAAAAGACCCGCCCAGCGGGCAAAGGAATAGGCCACACGTAAAACAAGGCATCAAGCATGGTCCTAATAGATTGATGACATCAGCTACAGTGTTTTTTCCCTCTTCTCAATGAGACTCCTCTTGGATTTTCCCATATAAATACACAGACTTGGTCATTTTAAAGGATCATCTCCAATTTTGTAAAGAGCACAGCTCTGCAAATTCTCCACCTGAATCAATAAAATATAGTTTTTGCCCCCATTTTGGATAGATTTGATGTGTATGCCATGAGTATTATTTGTGTTTAGTCATTATCTTCAATGCTTTCATAGGTAATGCCAACAAGCCAGCTATCTACAAGGCGCCGGTTCTGTAGCTGAAAAGAGAAGAGCAATATTTGAGAAGGACAGAATAGAGGAAGTTGCTTGCAAGTGTGCATTCCACAACACCTTGGTAAACCTCTGTTATGTATTTTCCATTATAGCCTCCCTGTTAGTCTTAGCAGCCTGGTTCTTCTGCCAGATGTGTAGAGTATATTTGCATTTCTCTTGATTCTGAGAATGGATGTGGAAGGTCAACCTTTATTTTGGTGTATCACCTCTTTAGAGTAGGCTGTTTGTTTTCCTGTATTTTCTTCTCCCTTTTCATCCCCCCCAGTATATCTATATATCTATATTTTTGCACTACCTGAAACAAACAAGATACATCAGAGGGAACTAGCCCATACATAGAGACTCTCCTCTCCTGCTTCGTCGTCCCACAAGCGAGAGAGGAGTTTCCATGTTGCGGGGAGAAGGCAGGAACCTATTTTCCTACCACCGGGTGCAATCTCCAGTCGTCAACAATTTTGGCACACCCGGTGGGACTGTGTTTTTATCAGTTTTTAACACAGTTATATTTCAGGATTGATGCTGGTCCTGCTACAATCATTTCAAAGATTTCCAGCATCTGGCAACTCCACTAGTAAGAGCTTAGTTCTTTGTTTGTAAGACCAGTCACTTAAACTTCTATGCCAAAAGTCACCACAAGGTCAGCTTCAAGGGGGTTCCTTTTGTTTTCATTGAGCTGCCTTTAAACTCTGCTAAAAGGCTCAGGTTTGAAAGAACTCACCCTTATTCATTAGTAAATCCTCATAGATTTGTTGCTAGGAACACCAACCCAGCTCAGCCATAGTCACAGCCCATTCCAGCCATGGCATTGCCTTTTATGGCTTTTCGCGATGAGAGCCCCTTAAACCTCCCACGCTATGATTCGATTCCAGAAACAACTCTCAAAAATGTACCTTCTTTTGATGGAATGGGACCTATTACATTTGTTGAGCATATCAAGAATATTGCCAACCTTTGCAATATTCACAATATAACAGAAGAGAACATTGCCATCAGACTGTTAGCTTTGTCTCTGAAAAGCAAGGCTCTTGATTGGTACGGAACCTTGCCTGTGAATTCCATACATTCTTGGAATGAATTGGGCACCCATTTAATTGGTCGTTTTGGAGAAAAAAGTGATGGCCTCTCTCTTGCGGAGCAGCTGATGACTATAAAGAGAGCTCCACATGAGTATATGCAGGACTTCAACACATGGTTTCAAAAGACTTGGGATAGAATTCCCATCTTGGTAAGGCCAACTCCCAGCTATGCTTTCTTGTACTATTTAAAAGCATTAAACAACAATATTGCAGTAATGATCTAATCTATGGGAGGGCATATATTGCCTGTTGCTTACAACATTGCCATAGCAGCTGAAAATTGCTTGGTACAAGCCAGAAAAATTGCTCCTAGGCCCCACATGCCACTTTTCCCAGAGATGCTGCCCCCTATACAGACCGTTGTTCCCACCATTGCTCCCCTGCCCACCATTGAGAAGCCAGCTGTTGTTCCGTCAAATGAACTACATGAGGTCAAAAGCCTGTTGCAAAACATGTCAAACGAACTTGTAGCCCTTAAGAGACAACAAGCTCAAAATAATAAGCCAAATTTGGGATATCAACATTATGGTCAAGCACCTAGGAACCCTTTTCAAGGCTATAATCAAGGACAAAGTCAACTCACTCAGACCAGGCCTTATCAAAATTATAATTTAGGCCCCTCTTCGTCATCTAAAGCCATGGTGCCTACTCAGAATAACCTTGTACAGAAATAGCCTAGCTATTCGACCATAGGACACGGTCAAGAGCAAGCTGCCCATACGAATGATATCATGAATTTATTCTAGAATTCAGAAAACTAGGTTGCTGATCATTCCCAATTTTTTGAGTTTCCAGCTCAGCCCAGCAAGAGTAATAATCAAGCTCAGCCGGATTCTATTTTGATAAATCACGAAGAGGGCGAGCTCTATGAAATTAATCATGGGAGCGTTGTAGGCAATCAGGCTGATTGCATTTTAGCCAACACGAGATTTAAAAGAAGAGCAATTGGAGAAGCGTAAGCTTCCCCTCAGGCAGCGACGAATCCTCTACCACACCCTTTTCAAAGGGCCCCAATTTCTGGTCAATCGTTTGCACCTCCAGCTCCTCAGTCTACAGCTCCAGTCGGGATCAGCCCAAAGGAAAGCACGAAGGGAATCAACCCCCAAGCTAACATTGTTGATCAAATGAAGAAATTGCATGTGAGCATTTCTCTATGGGATTCATTATCTCTTCCGGGACAAAGGGACGTATTGAAGAAATAATTGCATGAGCTAGATCGGCAGGCCATCCCAACAGACACTAATAATGTCCTAATGACGAAGGGGTAGCCTTCTGCTTCAGATCAGGTAAAGAAAGAAGAAAGGACTCCCCCCTTTTATGTATCTTTGATCATAGGGGATTTCTTAGTACACAATTGCATAATCGACAGCGGGGCCAGCACTTCAGTAATGCCCAAGTGCATTGCTGATAAGATGGGATTAAAGTATGAAGCAATGAACAAAGGAGTCTTGCAACTAGATGGGACACCTGCAAAGACAGTCAAAATCTTAAAGGGATTAAGTTTAACATTGCATGCCTACCCGACATTCTCAATCCCCCATGATATAGTGGTAGTGGACGTTCCTCCATATTTCGTAATCTATTTGTCTAGGGACTTTATGTCCAAGATAGGTGGCTATCTAGCATCAAACTGGTCATATCTACTTTTCAAAACCAAGTACGGGACCAAAGTGAAAATCAAATCCGAGCCACTCTAGAAGGACCATTTAGAGCCCTATTCACCCAAGGCAGCGAATGTCAGTTACACTATCATCGATCCAAAAGAGTCTCAGACGGACCAATCTTCATCTTTTGCTCTTAAAGGAGTCGCAGATCTACTCTTGGATGAGTGGGGAAGTGATAACTTCGAGCACGATCCTTATAAGTTTATTGAAGAGGCAGACCTTGGCGTCTATTGCTTGCATGAAGAAGGCGTCATCATGCCCAATATAATGAAGGAGAACAAAGAAGACCTCAGCCTGTGGCAGCTATACTTCGATGGTTCCAGAAGTAAACTGGGCGCTGGTGGTGGGGCAATGTTAGTTTCCTCTTTTAAAGAAAGGTACTTTTCATCTTTCCATTTTCAGTTCTCTTGCACATGTAATGTTGCAGAATATGAGTCCTTGATTCATAGACTTGAGTGGGCAAGAAAGAGAGGGATCAGGAAGTTGCAAATCCTGGGGGACAGTGAACTAATTATAAACCAAATAAGAGGCCTGAACCTGACCAAGAACTCCTTGCTGAAGTCTTACAAGCACAGATTATGGGGCTTGATGGAGGATTTCCTTGCTCTTAACATTACCTCGATTCCTAGGGAATAGAATAAGCAGGCCGACAAGCTAGCAGATGTTGGCGCCCAATTTGATGTTTCAAAAGAGATAAGCAGGGATTGTGGTTTGCGCCATTTAAAAGTGGTGGTTCGGCCTTCAATTCTAGACAATGTTATGAATTGGTAGGTCTTCAAAAGTGACCAAAAAATAGCTCTCTTCCTGCAAGAAGAAGCTGAGTTCGCAGTCCATAATCAAGCAAAATTGCAGCAGCAATACGGAAATCAGATTGTTCAATTGAAGAACAATAAACTCCCTAAGGGTCTGGTCACACTTGAAAGTATTTTAAATAGAGATGACCAACTAAGAAATGAAAAGGTATGCATCACTACCAAAGAGGAGAATTATGAAAAAGTTGAAATCTTCAAGGGAAAGTTGCTAGCGCTTGGTAAGGTCTGCACGTTTCAAGAAAGGCAAGCTTTCATTCTACTGTGTCAGGAGTTCGCTGACGTCTTTGCCTGAAATTATAGCGACTTGAAAGGCTTCGATCCAAGACTCGCCCATCACACCATTTAACTAGAGGAAGGTGCAAAACCAGTCACACAAAAATAGAGGCCTATTAATCTAATGATTGAACTCCTTATGCAGAAAGAATTGGTTAAGTTGATTGAGTCTGGCATTATATTTCCGATCAAACATTCCTCATGGTTGGCAAATTTGGTTCTAGTTAGAAAGAAAAATGGGGAGATCAGGCTATGCGTCAACTTCAGGGACCTTAATAAAGTCTCTTTAAAGGATCATTATCCCCTTTCGAACATAGAGCAGATCCTTCAAAAGGTAACCGATTTTGAACGTTTCTCCCTCCTGGATGGTTATTCGGGATTTAATCAGATTCTGGTGCGAGGCTGCGACCAATACAAAACAGCCTTCACCACTAAATGGGGGACATTCGCTTACCAGAAGATGCCTTTTAGGCTATCTAATGCTGGTGCTACCTTCCAGCGAGCCATGGACATGGCTTTCATTGGTTTGATAAATAAGAACGTGCTGGTGTACCTTAATGATATAACAATTTTCTCCAAGGAGGCGGGACAACACATGGAGCACCTCAGGCAAATTTTTGAGAGGTGCAAGGAATTTGGCATCTCCCTAAATCCAAAGAAATGTGTATTTGGTGTTCATGAGGGGAAACTTCTTGGCCACATTGTGTCCAAGGAAGGTTTGTCTATTGACCCTGAGAGAGTCCGCTCCATTCTAGAGATGTCCCTACCAAAGCACAAGAAAGGCCTGCAGAGTTTCTTTGGCCAAATAAATTTCATTCGGAGGTTCATTTTGAATTTTGCTGAAATAGTTAAACCACTAGCCTCTATGCTAAGGAAGGGTGAAGAATTCAAATGGACAATGCCAAGAAAAGACAGCTTTGAAGCCATCAAGCAGGCTTTGACCCAGGCTCCCGCTCTAATCAGCCCTGATTTCAATAAAGACCTCAATCTCTATACCTTCAACAATGGAGAAGTGATATCTGCTATGCTTACTCAAGCAAATAGTGATGACCTTGAGCAACCACTCGCCTTCTTCAGCCAAGGGTTAGAGGACTTCAAAATCAGGTACACCTACGTAGAGAAGCAAGTCCTAGCAGTAGTGTGCAGCCTGAAGAAATTTAGGAATATGTTGTCAAGCAGTAGGATCCATCTCATGGTTCCAGATCTTGGCATCAAGGATTTCTTGACCAATCGAGACTTAAATGAGAAAAGGGCAGGATGGATCACCTAGGTGATGGAGTATGATATAGACATCAAAATCGCCAAGTTGGTGAGAGGAAGGGGCCTGTGTGAATAGCTAACAATAGATTTGAGGCAAAAAGGTGAAGATAGCTTGTTGATCCATGATGCAACCACTGCAAAAGAACCAGCTGTCATAAGAGATTGGACGTTGGACATGAGGTGCTTCCTTCTTACAGGCGAATGTCCACAGGGTCTCGGTAGGGCCGGAAGAAGGTATTTTAAACTTCAGTCCCTTCCTTATGTTTTGATTGATGGAGTATTATTTAAGAAGGATCTCTCTAGGGTTCTCTTAAGATGCATTGACCCCCAATCAGGCTGACAAGGTATTGGCTGAGTTTCACGATGGGCCAGCAGGCGGCCATTTCGCCCTTAAGACCACAGTGGCTAAAATAATGAGAGCTGGCTATTTTTGGCCCACTCTTTTCAAAGATACCTATGCCTGGGTAATAAAGTGATAGAAGTGTGCACTTTTTGACATAAAATAGTGATTGGCTGCCATGCCTCTACAACCAATCCAAGTGGAACAACCATTCATGCAGTGGGGCCTGGATTTCATAGGTATGATCAATCCTCCCTCTAGTGCCGAACACAAATGAGTCCTGACTGCTATGGATTATTTCACCAAGTGGGTGGAAGCCATTACTTTGAAGGAAGCAAATGAAAGCGCAGTCTTAAGATTTCTATAAGGACTTAGTGACACGTTTTGGGGTCCCGGCCACTATAATTTTAGACAATGCCTTGGCTTTTCTGGGAACCAAAACTAGTGAATGGGCACTCAGGTATGGTATATACCTCAACACTTCATCAAATTATTACCCACAGGGAAATGGACTGGCTGAGTACATCAATAAAAATCTGATCAAAATTATAGAGGACCATGGAGGAAAATCAAAGAACTTGGCATGCCAAGTTGAAGACAGCTCTATGGGCCGATCGAATCACTTCGAAGAGATCAATCAAAAATTCTCCATATACGCTTGTGTATGGAAGGGAAGCTAGGCTTCCCATCTCACTCGAATTGCTAGCACTGGACCTCACTCATCAGATGTAGTTAGAAGAAGGAAGCAGCATGGAGGTTAGATTGTGTGAACTAATGGAGCTCCAGGAGATAAGGGACCGTGCCATGGCTGCCATGTCTAGTCGCCAACAAAAAATAAAAAGACACTTCAACAAGAAATCTTTGTCAAAGGATTTCTCTAAAGGAGACATTGTTTTGAAATGGGATGAAGACAGAGCTAAGCTCGAAAAACATGCAAAATTTGATGCCCTCTCGAGCGGTCCTTACATGATTACTCAGTGCAAGCAGTATAACGCATTCCATCTCTCCAAGTTGAACGGTGAAAAATTGTGTATCCCAGTCAATGGGATACATCTAAAGCATTGCCACTGATTTTTGGTTCAGCTGTACATAGTTTTCCTTGTTTTTTCCTGTTTTCCCTAAGTGCAGTTTACACAGTTAGTTGTTTTTAGTCTTATGTGTTTCCCTTTGCGAGTGGGGGTAAATTCTGTATTTTGGATCCTGGGATCTTTTGGGCTGTTATTAACTCTTTCAAGCTACATTTGACTCTGTGCCCAATGGATATTCAAAGGCAACTGGGTCCTAAGCATATCAGGCATGCTTCCTCTGAGAGTCGCCAATTTGTTGACCCAATTTTTCCCCTCTGGCAAAATTCTGGTCACCCTCTTCGAAAGCTATGAAAGGCCAGTCAATTTTGGGTTGCAGTCCATCTTCAGGTTCATGCTCAGTTCAATGGAAAGGTTCAAGCGCCTTGGTTCAAAGGAAAAAGTTCAAGTCAATGGTTCAATACGTCTAAGTCCCACAAAAAATTCAAAGTTCAAGCAGTGGGCGGCAAAATTGCCACGCACAACAGTAGGTGGGGAAAAAGAGACCGCCAACACAAGCAATGGGCAAAAAAATTGTTGCACATAATAGCTTGCAGAAAAAAGAAGATCGCGAACTCGGTCGACGTCGACAGAATTGCTGCGCACGGCAGCTAACTCGATCGACGTCGGCAAAACTACCGCGCATGACAATAAATCGGCTGACATCGGCAAAAGTCTCGTGTGCAGTCCACGACATTGGGCAGCAAATTTATCGCTCACAACATTAGGCAGCAAAAAAGGCCTGCAGAACACAGAAAAAGACCCGCCTAGCGGGCAGAGGAGCAAGCCGCATGCAAAACGAGGCATCAAGCATGGTCCCAGTAGATTGATGATGTCAGCTACAGTGTTTTTTCCCTCTTCCCAATGAGACTCCTCTTGGCTTTTCCCATATAAATATGCAGACTTGCTCATTTTAAAGGATCTTTTCCAATTTTGTAAAGAGCACAGCTCTGCAAATTCTCCACCTGAATTAATAAAATACAATTTTTGCCCCCATTTTGGATAGATTTGCTGTGTATGCCATGAGTATTATTTGTGTTTAGTCATTATCTTCAATGCTTTCACAGGTAATGCCAACAGGCCAGCTATCTACAAGGCACCTATTCTGCAGCTGAAAGGAGAAGAGCAATATTTGAGAAGGATAGAATAGAGGAAGTTGCTTGCAAGTGTGCATTCCATAGCACCTTGGTAAACCTCTGTTATGTATTTTCCATTATAGCCTCCCTGTTATTCTTAGCAGCCTGGTTCTTCTGCCAGATGTGTAGAGTATATTTGCATTTCTCTTGATTTTGAGAGTGGATGTGGAAGGTCAACCTTTATTTTGGTGTATCACCTCTTTAGAGTAGGCTTTTTGTTTTCCTGTATTTTCTTCTCCCTTTTCATCCCCCCAGTATATCTATATATCTATATTTTTGCACTGCCTAAAACAAACAAGATACATCAGAGGGAACTATCCCATACCTAGAGACTCTCCTCTCCTGCTTCGCCATCCCACAGGCGAGAGAGGAGTTTCCATGTTGCGGGGAGAAGGCAGGAACCTATTTTCCTGCCACCGGGTGCAATCTCCAGTCATCAACATCATCCATCATGATAATCATGATGATAGGATGCAAACTTAAAACAAAGTAGATGCTAGAAATCATAAAGAAAAATCCTGATGGTACACTAGGGTTTTGAAATAATGTGTTCAAAGTAAGTCATGTTCACCAAATGTTTTAACCTTTTAGGACTTAGAAGAATGTAAATCCTATATTTGTTAAAGAGTTGAGTATAGTAAATCAGGGTAGAAATATGTAATACATACAACCACTTATTTGTTACAAAATTGATCAACTTTGACCTTTCTAAAAATAGTAAGAAATAGTGCAAATAGGAACTTAGCTAGGAAAGGAATAAGATGGATGATTTGGTGGATGAAAACTAAGGTAGAGGCTGGTCTGAGTGTCAAAAACAGGATCCCAATGTCAAAAACCCTCTTAGATAGTAGCACCCTAATTGGATAGTATCACCATGTGGCACTAGTGTCACTATTTTAGTAGTAGTGTGCTCTATACAAGACTATCTTGAGCTTTTGGGTGCACCTCTATCTGGATTGGTAAGGTCTATTCTTGCATGCATAAGTTATAAAACTTTATAGATTGTCTATTTTGACTGATTTTGTGAGAAAACCCTAATCCTCCATGTTTTTAGGCCATCTGGTTGATACAAGCTAAAAAGTGTGTTTGTTAGTGGGGTAGGTTAGACATCCTCAACACCCTGCTATGAAGAGAGTTGCCTATATACCAATACTCTGAAGAGGGATCAAGCCCAATGTAGTTTTCCCCACCTAAGTGCTGGTACAAATGTAAGTGAAGCTAATATGATATTTGATTTAAGTGTTTTGAATGTGCTTGAGACTAGAAATCTAAGTAATCTGAGGTTAGGAATGTTGTAGATGGTAGTATGCAGAAGTATGTAAAAATAGGGATTGAAAACCTTAATTATGTACAACTTGTTTTGGGTTTGTAAATGTATTTTGGATCTCCTTTCCATCCAATGCTTAGAAGGATAAAATTCATGTATATATACTATTATGGTGCTTATGTGGATGCTAAAAGTGGTCTAGGCCAACCCTAGGATGTTTATGATTTGAAAATATATTCATTTGTGAAAAGAGTAGATAAAGGAGAATAGTGCCATTATTGGGACACAAGCACCATGTGGTGCTATTTTCCTTATTATGGCACTAGTATCCAAGTGGTATAACATTAGGCACGAAGGGCCAAGATGTAAGAATGAAGGTTTGGGATTGTTTTATAGATGACTAGGGATATTTATGGCCCACATGAAGGTTAGATAAGTGTGATAATAGGCTCTAGGATAGATCTAGGGCTAAGCTAGGGATAGGTGGTATCAAGTAGCAATCTTAGTAGTCAATTGTCACTTTTAGGTGATTACAATCACCTTGATCTCTATTCTGAGCACTTTTCAAAACATGACCATCATTATGGGTCCATGTTTCTAGCATGACCATAATTGTGGGTCCACAATTATAACATGACTATAATCATGGGTCCATAATTATGGTCACTCATGTTTAAGGGGTCTTTTCATCCTAATCTAATTTATCGTTCCTTGATTGTCAAGTTTCATCATTTTATATGGTTGACCTATTTGTAAATGTTTCTATATGAATCCTATAAATACAATTACCCCAAGCCATTTCAAATCTCTTATCAATCAATTCCACCCATAAATTTACTTATTGAGTTTCATATTTAGTATATCCATGTTACATAGGTTGCACATTGATTCAAGTCTACCCTCATCATAAGTTCAAGTATTATGCTAATGCATCTTATACCAAAAGAGGTCATAGAAAGTATATAGATGTATTTAATTATCTAGGAGAGAAGGTGAAGTTTTTCTTCTCATTTGGGTTGCGATCACTGTTGGCCCCTAAATTTTGACCAAGTATTGTTCCATTTTAGCATGCAGCATGAAAGGATCATTATCCATTTTGATCTAAGTCTGATAGGATGTAGAAGGACCATGGTATGGGAGACCATGGAGCATAGATAATAGGCATAGAAGTATCAAGGCACATACCTTGTCATGCATGGAAGGACAATGGCATAGGGGACCTAGCACAAGAGGACCTAGTCAAAAGAGAACGTGTCATGAGAGACTCAAGAATAGAGGACTCAGAATAAAAACAAGTATAAAAACCCTATAAAAATTGTAAAATAAGTATACAAACCCTTGTTGTAGTCATTTGTGATGACAAACCTTTAAAGAATAGATATTACATTATTGTCTTGTAATTCATTAAGCAATTAATGAGAAATTAATGTTTTCCATATTATGTTACGAGTGATGAAATATTATAAGTGTTGGTTATTTCTAAGTCATGGGTATCTTTTTCTTTTATCACTATTGTTAAATACTAATGGTGATCATAGTTATAGCGGTAGTTAAATCTAGGACAATAAGGATAATAGTAGTATATTTATGGTGTTTAACCATTTAAGAATTGTGTTATGAAAGATTAACAAACATATAACATTGTGCTACAAAGCCTTCAGGAACCAGTCTTTCATAGCATGCTTTGGGTGAGCATGCAAGAATTACCTCTTACATGATAGGGCTATCATGCTAGGTTGTTGGGAAGAAGTTTTAGCACCGAAGTGGAACTAACTAAAAGAACCCAATATTTTGGTTTTACTGTTGGGACCCAAAGCAATTAGAGCACAATCATGGGAAAATGTTTGAGCACATTACGTTAGAGAATATTAAAGAATGGGTTACTAGTATTGAAGACAAATTTTTAGTTTTGTATCTTGAACCAAGAATCTCTGCACGACAGTGGTAGAGTATAATATTTATAGTTCTTTGTATGAAACTTTCTTTTCTAAGGTCCTAGTTCTCTTGCATGCTTGGATATTAGTATATGCTCAAGGATGATCCAAAAATCTTGGAAGAAGGCAACCTTGGACAATTGAATAGTAGAAGATTTTATCATGACTTGGAGTTCTTTGGACATGAGAAATTAACTTTGGGTGGAGAGGCATTCAAAATAGCTACATTTGGAGTACATTGTGACCACCTATTCAGGTCTTGAGGAAGCAAAATTCCAATTTTTATGGGAGCCAAGGGGACACTATATCTTGTCATTTGCCTTCAAAATTAAGAAACTAATTATTGACTTTGGATTGGAGACTCTAATCATGGAGGGATAAAATCTCTTGTGCATGAGCTGCACATTTGGAAGGGGAGACTAGGGATTCATTGAAAATTGTGGGTTTAACATGGTAGCAAGACAGTGAGCATTATGGAAATGGAAGTATGATGAAGCTCGATAGAGGATCATGGGAGTTATCAGTATGGGAAGAGATCAAGAAACCTCGAGGAGTGTTTTGAAGAGTTGTAGGGAGGTAGATACACATGAGGGACCCATTATTTTTGAGCCACATTCTTTGCCACTTATATCCTATAAATAATAGAGATGGACTTCAAGAATAGAGGAACCAAGTATAAATCAACTAGGCTCCCATACCATAGTGAATGTTCATGCCTTTGGGTTAGATAGAATACATACACAAAATTGGGATACAGACAGTACAGAGTCAAAAATTAAACATGACATGAGATTAAAACTAGGTCATTAGGTGATCATTCAAAATATACATTATCTTTCCCTCTTCAAGAGAATTATATGGCATAGGTTGGGATGCCTAGTGGATCTAGCCCTCAAGGCCAGAGTATAGGACCAAACTTGGGAAACCAACCCTCTACCATGCCTCTTCCCACGGACACTGCTATTGGAGGTACTGGAGAAGGATTAGGAGAAGGCATATATGGAAGTGGACCCCCTCATGGAACTCAAGTTGGATATTACTAAAAACCACCCACTCAACAACCTATTATAGTCTACTATGAGATGGCATTACATTTACTTGAGTACTGAGGGGTAAAGAATGAATTTGAGCATGTCAACAAGTGGAAATTGATTTAGAGAGTGCATGGAATCACATCTTTTAAACAAAAGGTTGTACAATTTAAAACCACACTTTTAGAGAGCATGCACAAATGGTATCAAAATTTTGACCCTCAAAGAGTAGTGGTCAACTATGACTAGCTCAAATCAGCCTTCCTACAGGAATTTAACATTCTTAAGTTTGAGAAATAAAGTATAGCAGTGATGAAGGACATAAAGCAAGGAATTATAGAGAGCATGCATGAATATGATGCATGATTCAAAACCTTGCTTTCTAAGTTTTCATTTGGAATAAATCCTAATCAATATGCACAATGGTTTGTGGGAGGATTATTATTACCATTTTGATGGACTTTATCACAAAGAACCTTCACTAGCGCATGTGAGGCTCTAGAAGTAGTCATCCATGTTGAAGTGGTTAGAAGCATGGATACTGGGATTAATCCCTCTATGAAATCACATATAGCATCCATGGAATCACAACTTGAAAATTTGATGGCAAATAATGTACATGAGACATGTAGTGGTGTCTGATATATCAATTGTTAAATTGAAGGGCGTATAAGGAATAACTGCCCATGCAAGAACATTCATGTGTTACTAAAACAAACCTATGATATATATCATGAATAACATGATTTCCATTCTTGTCCACTTTTGAAATGAGATACAAACATTAAGGTGTATGAGTATTTTAAGATTTGTGATGCCTACACCCATGACACAAATGATTGTTGATTGATCAGTGATATTCATAAAGCTCAAGCGTGTGGCATGCACCAAACCTCAGTGACTAATACCCAAGAAAATGGTGGCTATTATGGGAAAGGGAGAAGATGAGGATGAGGTGGTGGTTGGTTCCCACTGAGGACTTGCTAAAAATGTGGGTCCCTAGACCACTATCAAAGGGATTGCCCAAAGTACTCGACCTCTGCATTTTGTAAAAAGGACCATCGACTGGAATAGTGTCCTGATCTATATGTAGCAGTCACTAAGGATTTAAATGGAAAGGATGACATCATGATTCAAATAGATAAACCATAATGGAATTCACACCCAACAATGCAACAAGTAAATATCACCACTCATAGTGGGGGACATACTTAATCAACAACTAACCTGATTGAAAAGGTACATCAAAAATAACCATGAGCAAGGAAGTACCTTGATGCTCAATAGCAAAAAGATGTCCTTTAGGATATAATGGCACTTTTGAGAGATATCCAAGACAAGATTCAATACCTCAAGGACAAGGACATGACACAATGCACCATAGTGCAAAGGGAAGTCAAACTTCAAATAGTGGTGCAGGATAATTTTAAAGAACAATGTAAATATATGCTAGATGAAGACATTATCCCACAACTCAACATTTGGCTTAAGAGTTAGGCCCACTTACCAAAAAAATTCCACCCTCACCTCAATCATAAAAGTGAAGATCACTATTTAAATCATGCTTGACATCAGGAAACCCCTAGTTCTTCTTCCTCAGTAGATGGAGATATTAGTTAATGATGTTATCAATGGATGGGTAACCTAGGATATTCTAGTAGATACTGGCATGGAAGTTAATGTTCTCACTAAATATTCTTGGTAAAAAAATGTCTAGTCCATCCCTGTAGCCCTCTCCTCATGTCTTGTTTATGGAAAATAAGACTCAAGCGCATCCTATTAGAGTCCTAGAAAATGCCACTATTGACATACTTGGGGTTCCTTTCAAATAAATTTTTGAGGTCTTGGAGTTAGCAGAAGCTAATGACTATCTATCCCTACTAGAAAGGCCATGGTCTTACGAAAACCATGAATATTTGAGCCTTAAAAATTGATACATTAGTTTTGAGAATACCGATCAACACATAGTAATACCTTTAGACCAAGCATAAGGACCTCCCTATATTGATCCCATAAATGATGATGAAGACATCAACCACTTGTATACTGTTACTACTTAAAGTGATGAATAATGTGATCCAATGCCAGATGGTATTCTTCGGTATATGTAAAACTAATATATCTCATGGTACAAGTAATACTTACAATTGTTGGGCTCATGGTGACTATGATCTCACTAGAAGGTTGTACAACACTATAAACATAGGAGAAAGCATCTCATGCAAGTTTCCTAAATGTCACAAGCTTGTGTGCCTCATGGATTTAACAATGAGAGGACCATTGGTGGAACCACTATTGGAAAGACTTGATGAAGCCCCATGATTCCAAGGATAAATAAAGGTACATGACTTTATCTAGTGTCTCGAAGCGTTCTATGATATTGAGAATGATTAGATGAGGTCATTAGATCACATTTTTTATGGTATCACTGCCATATGGTAGCATAATCATAAAGAGTTCCTTTTATAATGGGATCAAGTGCAAACTATACTACAGCATAAATTTCATCATGATAATAAGATCAAGGAAACACTTAATTAGAATGGCGTACAAACACCTAAACCTCACATTGAGGCTTGTGAGACAATATGGTAGACTGAGGACATATTCTTACCAGAGTACCTCAGGGTGCATGAATTTTATGGGACTTTACAAAATTGGGCATGGGCATGTTATATTCATGAAGAGAGGCACATGGGTGCCAAGTTTTGGTAGTTACTAAGGAGAACATGACAACAATGCTATCGTATTCTTCATCAAGGATGGACTTGCACCTAACCCTTCAAGCCATGCGTGAAGTAGTCATTGCAAACCCAAGTCTTATCGAATACCACCTTTGGCATATTCATCAGGAACCTAAAGAACCCTTGTATTTATTCATTAAGTCTCTTACCCAATTAGTTCCTACACCATCGATAGTTCCTAGTGAATAACATCATGAAGAGATCCACTTGGGAAAGCAAAAAAATGTCTTTCGAGTAAATAAATGTGAAGGATCTAATTCACTCGACCCCTTGACTAACCATCTAGATGTCCCTATAAGTATTGGTTCACAAACAGTTCGGGACACAAGTTCTCCAACAGACAACCCTTACCATGGGACCATTCAAACTATTCAATGTAACATTGGCATGGAATAAGAGCTAAAGATGGCTATAATTGGAAATTATTAGACTGACATCTAAATTTCAAAGATTTTTGAGTTGTTGAAAGAGTATCAGGATGTATTTCCAAGGAATTATAGTGAAATGAAAGGAGTCCACTCTTTTCTAGGAAAGATGCACACAAATCTAATTGACGGTGCTCACCCTATGAAAAAATGACCATATAGGATGTACCTTAACCTTTGGGCACAAGTGAAAGAGGAGATCAATAAAACACTCCATGCTAGAGTAATTACTACTATTATTGAATCTTAATGGTTCAGTCCCATGGAAATTAGTATAAAAAGGATGGGCATATCCATATTCATGTGGATTACCATGTCTTAAATGCATCCTATGTGATAGATCCTTTCCCAATGCCTTTCATAGAGGAAATTATATGAGGTGTTGCCAATTTTAAAGTATACTCTTTTACGGATAGGTTCTCAGGGTACCACCAAGTCCAAATAGATGAGGAATACCAATCCAAGACTACTTTCACAAATAAATGGGGATATTTTGCCTATAGTGTCATGCCTTTTAGGTTGAAAAATGGCCCAACAGTGTTTTCACAGATAACAGTTGAGACTTTTAAATATTTCATTCACAAATTCCTCCAAGTTTACTTAGATAACTAGATGATATATGGGTTGGTTAAGGACCATTGTGCTAATTTAAGACTCATGCTTGAATGCTATCAAGTGATAAAAATCTCCTTAAATTTTAATAAGTGCCTATTCACGACACCTTTTGGTGTCTTTCTTGGGTATATTATTTGTATGGAAGGACTCCTGGTAAACTCAGCTAAGGTCTATGTGATTCTTCGATTGCCAACACCCAAGACTCAGTGTGAGGTGTGAACCTTCCTAGGGCACATAGTCTATTAAAAAAAGTTCATTTGAGGTTATGCCAATATTGCAGTACCCATGGAAGATCTTTTAAAGCATAATGCATAGTTTATATGGATTAATTCTTGAAAATTAGATTTTGAAACACTAAAAGAAAGGTTAGTTACCACTCCTATCTTGTAATTCCCTAATTGGAAAAAGGAATTTTCATGTTTGTGTTGATGCATTTGGGATGGTAGTCAACACAATACTTGTACAAGAAGGTGAAGGACACTTGGATCACCCAATTTACTTTTCTAGCAGGAAGCTGACATCGATTGAGAGGAACTATACCACCACCAAGCATGAAGCTTTGTCTATGGTTTACGCCCTAAAAAATTTTAAGTAGTACCTTTTGGCTACTCCATTTACATTCTATACAGACCATGAGGCCTTGAAGTATCTTTTTAATAAACCAATACTACATGGGAGAATTTATTGCTAGATTGTCCTCTTCCAAGAATTCTAGTTTTTCATAGTAGTAAAGACTGGGAAGACCAATTGTGGACCTAATAATTTATTACAAATTGAAAATAGATAACCCCCACATGTCATAGAAGATTATATTCTTGATGTACCACTCTTTTTATTTGCATTGGTATTTGAAGAGCTAGAGGATATTGCAACATTTCTCAATATTGGCTGCATGCCTGACTTCCTCACTTCACAAGAGAAAAAGTATCTTATGATCCACATCGTACCTTATCAACTCATAGCTGGAGATATTTATAAAATAGATCGTGATGAGGTGCTTCACCATTATGTAATACAAAATTAGTGACCTAAGGTGTTATGAGAAGTCCACAAAGGTATTGCCAGAGGACACTATGTTGGAGAGATTACCACGTGTAAGGTCCTGCTCACCAGAATCTGGTGGCCAACTTTATTCAAAGATGCAAAGGCATATGTTAGGCAATGTGATGTTTTCTAGTGCATAGGAAAACCAAATAGGAGACATGTTATGCCCCTACAACCCATTCCTTTTTAAATAACCATTCAAAAAGTGGGCTATTGATTTTGTGGGACCTATAACTCCAACCAGATGCCAAATGGGCTCTCGATATATCATTACATCAACTGAATACCTCACACATTGGGATGAATTAGTGTTAAAAAAATATTGTACTAAAATAACTACCATGTGATTCATCTAGGAGAACATTATAACACAGTTTAGATGTCCTCCAAGCTTTACCAACAATCATGGAACCCACCCTTGAATGAGATGATTCACATCTTATTGGCAAAGTTCATGATCGTGCATCACAAAATGACACCATACCACCCAAAGGCCAATAAAATAATTGAAGCCTTCAATAATATCTTTGGTACCACTTTAACAAAAAATTACAATATTGGTAAGACTGATTGGGATGATAGAGTATCTACAGTACTTTGGGCCTACCAAACTACATACAAGTGCCTCAATAAAAGTACATCATTCAACCTAGTATATGGAAAGGAAGTGATCATGCCAGTGGATTTCTTGGTTCCATCTCTTTGGATAACACATTTGGGAAACCTAGATGATGAAGCCTCTCTGAAATCCCAGCTTGATGATTTGATGAAACTAGATGCGACTCAGTTTCTTGCCCATTAGAGTTAAGATGTTGAGAAATGTAAACAAAAGTGTGGCATGATCACCATCTAAGGAAAAAAGTCTTTTCTCTAAGCATGAAAGTTATATTATATGATTCCAAGTTTGTGCACCACCCTAGGAAGCTCCGCATCCATTGGGATGGTTTGTTCATAATTCATAGCATTCGACCTACCAGGACTTATTGATTAAAATGAATGGATGGTCAGTTCCTGTTGAGGCACTATAATGGCAATTAGCTTCAACTGTATTGTGATTCCATTTAACTACACTTTTATAATCTATAAGGCTTTAGGCCATTAGGTTAGAATTTACTACTTTTAATAAAAAGCACTGCCCTTGAGGCACACATTTATTCTTTAATGTAATTTTGAGTTTTTGTACTTAGTGTGTTTTCATGGAAGACCATGAACCCCTTTTAGTGTGGGATAAGGCATCATGCATGAGACAATCATAATAAGTTCAAAGTTAAATTTGGGCATGCAATACATGTGGGCGTGTAAGTACCAAAGCTGTAAGAGTCATCTATGGCACACAAGTGATTAAGGGTGTGTGAGTAATTCAATGCACTTCAAAAGCACTTTGAAAGGTTCTTGCCATATGAGTGACAACTGTCTTCCAATATAATAGAAAGGTGGGATATAGTTGTCATCCACTTCCAAAAAAGGTGCTATAAGGGATGGACCATTAATGCGACAAGGTTAGAAGTGTGTGAACAGAATGATGGGACAAAACTATTAAGGAATTAAATGCTTAATACAATATTTGAAGTACAAAGATTGTTAAAAGATTTGCATTTATGAATAGAAGTGACAAGAAGAGGGAAGTAATTAATGAAGGTAAACCCCCTATAGAGCCTATAAATAAGAGTGATAAAGTCATTTTTCACTTTACCTTGCACAAATCTTCCAAGTGCTAGTGCAAAAAACAAGTGATGAAGAGAAAACCAACGACCATGATGTAATCAAATTCCTTCAATCTTGAGCAAAGCAGAGTGTTTATGAATTTGGAAAATTAATGAAGGTTATTTATAGTCAAGAAGAAAGGTTTCTAAGTCTAGATTAGTGTATTAGAGTGGGAATATTTGAAGTTATAGGTCTGCCATTATTGAAGTGTGAAGCTCAAGAGCTGAAATAAGTTGGTCTGCCACCACGTATTCATTTAGAAGCATGGGATGGCCATGGATTAACCTTAAAGAACCATGAAGGGTAATGCAACTAAATAAAAAGGCCAAAAGACTTTAAAATCTTCCAATTATACTAGAGGAGGAAGAGGTGAGTGGAGGAGATTGGTTCCCTATTAGTGAAGAGGCTTTGGAGAATCAACAAAAACTAGAACAAGTGCAATGTGTAGAAGGAGTTTTGAGAGAAAGCATAGAAGGATAAGCAAGAGAGAGCATGGAGGAGGAAGCAAAGATGGTGAAGAAAGGAAATCAGGCATAGACCTCATCAACACAAAATGCCCTAACATCTCCCCCTCTGTCTTTACTCATAGAAGAGATGCAATACCCATAGTCAATCTTGCATGCGAAGAATTGGGTCTCCAAGGTATTAACTGCCACACTTTTTGATTATAATCACCATAAATTAGGTAATGAATTATATTTTTAGAATGACTACCAAGTCTAGACCACTAACACAAGAAATCAAGTGGTCTATGACTTGTCTATTAAGAACCCATTGGACAAGGTAGGGCTCTTCCAAATTTTTGAGCTGCCTTAATTTGGCAAGCCTACTAAGGTAGTTTAGTTCCTCCTCTCATGCATCCATGAGGAATACATCCACTTTATGGTGTGTAACATGAAGGTCACCCTAAAAAGGATCAACAAAGTCATTAGACTTCAGTGCTTGAGGTTGAATGTCTTGGATGACTTCGCTGATACATAGGAGATTCAATAGACTGCCATAATGCTTATGCACCAGAAGTAAGGGCATGTAATGCACATAAGGAACCTATAGGATTATAACCTTAGAGTCACAACATGGATCATTTCTACCAAGGTTAGAGGGATTGATTGATAGAAGGAGGTGGACATGGCCCACCTACACATTGCTTGCCAAGTCTCTTAGGGAACAAAGTACAACTGACACTATATTTTACCTAGAAGATAACTAAGGATGAATAGAAGGCCCATAAAATGACCAAGTACAAGTTTTATTTGGGATAAATCCTATTATTTCTAGTTTTTTACAAGATCAGGGTGCCTGATTATAGTTTAGGTTCATTGAAGTGGGTGTACCCCCCACGCACAGGTCCCCCACCAAGCACTTCAAAGCATCTACATGTCCCCAACACATTACCCCATCTTACAAGATGAATATGAGGTAATGGTTCGATGAGATGAAGGTGAATTTTGGGAATTAATGGTGCATCCCAAAGGATTTTCCCCCTTGGCTATAAACCAAGCAGAATTTACTGTAAATAAACATTACTCCCTAGCGTGCATTCACATGAATCTTTCAGGAGAGCTTTCAGGATGGCTTAAATTTCCATATGCATTTTGTGTGTGATACTTCATCAATTCTATCAACCAGATATATGATGCACATCCAATCATTCTCTAGGTGGAGTGGATATATGTGGCGTGTCACACCCTCTAAAAAATGTATGTATATCTGGGCAAGAAGGCCTTTGTGGAGGGGGAAACTAACTTAACTGATATCAAGGTTAAGGATAACATAGTTGGGGATTAAGTCCATAAATTATTTTATATTTTATGCCCTTACCAATACCCTCAAGATGGAGACCCTAAGGAGAGGCTCCCCCAAGCATTGCATCTACAAAGGAAGTGTCCAAAGTCAAGTACTAGTTCAAGTGGGAAGTAGGCCCAACAAAAATGACAAAGGATAGTGGAGGCACAACCCTATAGATCTATTAATTCTCACCCATCCATGCCACATCCATCTCCACCTCACACTTCACCTTCACCACCTCATCCATCTCCACCCCCTCCTCACACTTCATCGCCTCCTACTTCACCTTCCCCTACTCATTCCACTCCTTCCCACTCACCTACCCTAAACCCTTCATCTCCTTAGACAACTCCCCCACCTTATTCAAATTCATGACCACCTTCACATCCACCATCTCCAAGGACTGCTACAGGGTCAGCCCCATAATAGCCTCTAAGGCCAGCACCCCAATGAGACCCCTCTCAGGTAAAAATTCATCATTTAGGATCAGACTCTGAGAAGACTCCATCCCTAGTACAGGAGGCCCCATCCAATGATGAAATTGATATTGATGGAGTGGGAGTGAGTGAGATGGCCTTAGGAAGCCATCAAGAGGATGAGCTTGAATGAGACCCAAAAAGGGAGAAGGGGCCAACTGAAGAAGAATAGGAATATAGAGAGTTGTTTATTGCACGCAAACGTTACCAATTCAACATAGAGGATAAGGACCTCTATCTTTAGTCACACTTCCACCCTAAGGATGTGACCCTAAAAACAAGGAAGTAGGTGTCCTTCCCTATGGAGATGTACAATTAGGATGCCCAATTTGATATTCCTTTAGACTATATTTTTTCTGGTCTGGATGCTCCAAGACTGTCATACCTTATGAAAATTGATTTGTAGAGGCTCACTCCAATAATGGCAAGTGCCATAATTTTGAAACTCAGTGTGGAAATAATATGCTAGAATAATTTGTTAAATTTTGATGTGTACACTGTAAAGAGAAAACATGCCAAGGATGGAGATACGTACAATAAAGTAATTACAAAAAAACAAGCACTCATCAAGGAAGTGGCCTCCTTGAAGCAACAAATCCAAGAGGCTATTGAGGCTAAGGTAAGGGTTTTAAACCTTTAAAAAAAAAATTTGAAAGAGGAACTGACACTTGAAGATGGCGTACCACTAGATGGGGATGCCATCTAGAAATTAAAGACCTTGGTGGAACTTTTGCTCAAAAAACACAAAGAGCGCCCTGAGCCAAGAGATGAGGGGAAAGAGATGATGGAACAGTTCACCATGGTAGTATACATTTACAAGAGTGATTTGGAGAGAGTTAGGGAGGTTATCCCCATTTTGGATAGCATTTTTACATGCCTAGCATGCCTGAATAAAGTATTGGAGGCCCAGCTCCATGATGAGGAGGTCTTGAGGTAGCAGGCGGCTAAAGCTGCCTTTTTAATAAAATATCACATCGAGTGGGTGAAAGAAATTAAGGATGTTGAAATGATGGAAGATGCCATTAATAACCATTTTCAACAAATAAATGCAAGTTTTTTCATACTCTAAGGACATGTTGATAAGGAGGTCTCTAAATTAGAGGACATCTAGAAGGAAGCTATCGCAACCCTGGATGAATAGATGAAAGAGACTGAGACTCCAACAGCTTGAGGAGCTGAAAGAATCAAAAGAGGCCATTGAAATAATAACTGCTAAATTCCTCAATGCATTGTCCCATTAGGATAGGCTGAAGAAGGAACTTGAGCAAAAGGGGCCAAAATTTTTGGAGGACAATAGTGCAGCTTAGTCTAGGATGGACTAAGAGCATAGTGTGGGGTGATGTTGGCCCCTAAATTTTGACCAAGTATTTTTCCATTTTAGCACATGGCACGAAAGGATCATTATCCATTTTGATGCAAGTTTGACATGGCATGAAAGGACCATGGTATGGAGACCATGGAGTGTAGTTGACAAGTGCAAAAGTATAGTGGCATGAAACTTGCCAGGCATGAAAGGACAATGGTGTAGGGGACCTAACATGAGAGGACCCAACCAAAAGAGAATGCTTCACAAGGGACCTAAGAATAGAGGACTCAGAACAAAAGTAGAAAACTAGGGAAGCATGTGGGAAGCAAAGCGCAAGGGATGCGGGAGCAATTAGAAGAACATTTCAAATGGGGCACTTTGACCCCATTGATTAGAGGTTTTATACCAGCTCATGAGGAATGAAACACTTAGCTACTAGGATATAACATAGAATGAGGATTTAGGGGTATAGAGATCTGAATCTACAGGAATAACTAATTATAAGAGCCATGACTCTCAGTTTGTTGGGAGTTTGTGTACCATCTGTCATGACAATTAGAATTATGACACTTGGTCAGATAAAAACAAGTATGAAAACCCTCATTGTAATCATTTGCGATGATGAACCTTTGGAGAATAGATATGACACTATTGTCTTGTAATTCAATAAGAAATTAATGAGAAATCAGTATTTTCCGTATTGTGTTACGAGTGATGAAATATTATAAGTGTTGGATGATGGATATGGTTTATTTCTAAGTCATGGGTATCTTTTTCTTTTATCACTATTGTTAAATAGTAATGGTGATCCTAGTTATAGTGGTAGTTAAATATGGGACAATAAGGATAATAGTAGTATATTTATGGTGTTTAACCTTTTAATAATTGTGTTACAAAAGATGAACAAACATATAACATTGTGCTACAAAGCCTTCAGGAATCGGTCTTTTGCTATGTGCTTTGGGTGAGCGCACGAGACTTACCTCTCGTGTGATATGGCTAGTGCGCTAGCTTATTGGGGAGAAGTTTCAGTGCCAAAATGGATCTAACTAAAAGAACCCAACAATCACTAATGAAACACCAAAACTACTATGAGCCTTGATTCTAAGCATACATAATAAATAGTAATAACCTTCATGGGGGACCGAACCACTAAACTTGCACATATTCTCTTATTCTTGTGCCTTTATGGTGAATTATGGCTAAGTTATGTAATGCGCATTTTATGTGATTCCTCTTTATTATTACATTTCATCTCTCTATTGTCAGGAATCTAGAACATCAAACATGCTCTGACACCACTCGTTAGGATCTTGCTCCTCAGAAAGAGCACAGTATGATTACCAAATATAAGCAATTGAATATGCGGAAATAACAAGAAACACAAGTAACTAGAATTCACCAATAGCACAGAATATGAGAGACAATACACTATCTTGTATTAACACTATACAGAAAAGAATACATCAAAGAGCCGCCACACTCTTTCACCTTACAGAGATTCACCACACCTCAAGTGTACAGTAATTCTTCTCACACACACTCTCCTACACAAAAACGGTCCCAACAACCAACTCACACACAGAATTGGTGTTCACCTCACCAACCAGTCAGTAATAACCCTGCCGGTACACCAAGCACTCTATAGCACTTCAAGCTGATCTCTCATGAACCTGCAACCTGCAATTCAAAGACCAAACTTACATGTAGATCCCCAATGAGCTTGCAACAACCTGCAACTCACAGATCTTACAACTAGAAGGAACTCTTCCTTTCTATCTCATGCCTTAAACAATACATGCCAATGGGTCTATAAATAGATCCCTAACTCAAACAATAACTTAGACTCTTAATTTAGACAATTATCCTCGCAGCCCAAGACTCTGGCTGGTCTTAACATGCAAACTCATCGTTCACTTAACTAACTGTCCGTGAAACAAACACTTCGGGAACACACAGGCGACTGACGCCGGTCCCTGCTGGTCTGGTTCTGCCGACGTCGGCCGACTTCCTGCCGTCGCCGGTTGCCTTCTGCACTGGACTCTGCCGACGTCGGTCCTGCTGCCGACGCCGGTTCCTGTAAAACTCAGCAACCATCTGTTCCTCAGTTTGCAAAGGTTGAAGCTTTTAGCTCCACAACCTAACAATCTCCCACTTGGAGATAAACAGCTGCAACCTGTACCTGTACCTGTACACCATCTAGTTTGTTTCCTTGGCTTTGTATCCCTCCTCAAGATCACTCTTGAAGACCAACCACCACAAAATCCATGGTGCAAAATCTGTCATCCAAATTACCTGCCACATCCGCATCTACAACCATGTAGAAAAAGAACTTGACCCTGCATAGCATGTGCACCTGCTGCTGGTCCCACTGAACTGCCCTTCAGTATTACTCTCCCGGATTGACTCCAAACTTGTGGCAACTCCCACTGCTTGGGAAAACTCAGGTTTAGTACATACCATGCACTCAACCTCATTATGTGAATCAAGACACCTGTTCTAAGAACTGTCTTACCATTGGCATGCTAACCGGCTTCACACAATCATCCTGAAACAAAGTCAACAAGACCTCCATGTCTCTAGATCACACTCATGCCAAAGAATCTTGCTACTCCCAGATTCTCCATGACAAACACTTGAACTAGCTTTACCTTTAGTTCAGCAATACCTGTATATGTAACCCTGCAGCAAGCACATCATACAGAAAATAGGATAATGTAGCTAATATTATCCAACCTGGTAAAGAGAAACACAATGATCAAACCTCCATTGCCCTGCAGCTAATACAAGATCATATACCCTGATCTTCCATCTCATGTATCCATTTCCGCTCTTCTTCATCCTCAACATCCATTCGTCTCTCAGTGCTTACTTCCAGCTGGCAACACTACCCAAAACCCCTGTTTGGTTTTCCTCCAAGGAATCACATCCTCATCCATGCCAAGCTCCCACTGTTTCCTGGATCTACCTGTTCTGCTTCTTCAACAACTTCCTGGTCCTATACCATAAGTGAGCAACAAGTAGTGTAAATAAGGGAAATGACGAATTTAAGAACTTACTTACACCTTCAGTCCTCCATATGGGCGCTTGAGACTCCATGACAACTCACTGTCTACCCAAAATTCGTCTCAGTAACCGATGCCGGTCACATCTCAGTCTACAGCCGACCGATGTCGGTTCCCTGCGACTGCCTCTTTGCCGACGTCGGTTTCCCCTGGCCGACGCCGGTCTCTTTCTGCCCCGAGTCACCGACGTCGGGCTGCACATAGCCGACGTCGGTCCCTGTCTAGACACCGACGCCAGTTTTCCTGCCGACGTCGGTCTCTGTGTTTTTCTTGTGAGACCTGACTTTTTCCCGCGAGCTCTTTTTGGATCAAACCCTTGTCCAAATCACCCTTGCTCTGCTCAAAATTCCTCTGCACTTTATGCTGAACTCTGTCCGTCACTTTCTCCTTGAAAACCAAGGCTTTCCCGTTCTTGTCACTAACATCGGATTCCTCAAGAAACCTTACCTTCTTCTTCTGCATACAGAAACCATGATCCATGCATTCCAAATATGAAAGCATATTCTTTGACTCAAGAACCAGCATCTCCTTCTTATCTATGTGACCAAGCCTATCAAGCCACATCTCTGAATCTACAGCTGAAGTAGATAACCCAGAAAGAGAATCCGTAAAACAAGTAGATAGATAAAGCGTACCTACTTTCTTATCTCTAGCTACAACAAGTGTACCCTTGGTAACCTTCCAAGAGTCCGCTGTGAGAGTTACTGTGCAACCCTCTTCACCCAAACTTCTAACCGAAATCAGATTCCGCTTCAGAACTGGGACATGCATGACCTCCTTTAACACCCATGTGTCACCTGTCTGCAATTTCAGCTTCACTTTGCCTTTGCCAACAATCTGACAAGACTTACCATCCCCTACACAAATTTCTCCAAAGTCTCCCTGGACATACTCATGAAAAAATTCCCTATGTGGAGATGCATGAAAAGAGGCACCAGAATCTAATACCCAAGATTCTACTTTATCCAAAGAACATACCAGAGCATCCTGTGCAACGTAGCCTGCAACATCTGCTTCTTCTCCATGTTCTTCATGATGATCTTCACCCGATCTGCAATCTCTCTTTAAGTGCCCTTGCTTTCCACATTTCCAGCAGGTTATTCTGCCATACTTGGACTTGGATCTTTTGCCTGTCTTTGACCTTGATCTCCCACGCTCTGTCCTCTCTCTTGGCCTTCCTCTTCCTTCAACACTCAAAGCATTTCCAGATAATTCACCTGTGCTTTTCCTGCGTATCTCTTCATTCAAGATCACACTCACAACATCATCCACTTTTAAGACTTTTGAAGGAGACACAGTATTAGAAACTGCCATTACCAAACCTTCCCAACTTTCAGGTAATGAACACAAGATTAAGAGAGCTCTAAGTTCATCATCAAATACAATATTCACTGAACTTAACTGGTTTACCAAACCATGGAAATCACTAAGATGGCTATGAACAGATCCACCTTCCATCATTTGCAAATTAAATAAACGCTTCATAAGAAATACCTTGTTTGAAGCCGAGGGTTTTTCATACAAATTTGCCAAAGATTTCATCAACTCCACCGTTGTCTTACATTGTGATAAGCTGGAAATCACAGATGAATCAAGACTCAATCTAACAGATCCCAGAGCCTTCCAATCAAGAACCTCCCATTCTTCATCTTTCATATCCAAGGGTTTGCTAGCAACCCCACCCAACAGTAAGTACAAATCTTTCTGATACAGATAGTCCTCAATCTGCATCCTCCATAATTGGTAGTTCTTGCCATTAAACTTTTCCATTCGTAGTTGACTGCTTTCTGCCATTGCTCAACTCCCACTCAAACAGAAACCCTGTGAGTAACCTGTAATCAAAACACACTACCCAGATCTACACCAATCTGTTAGTATCCCAACCAAAAGCTCTGATACCACTTGTCAGGAATCTAGAACATCAAACATGCTCTGACACCACTCGTTAGGATCTTGCTCCTCAGAAAGAGCACAGTATGATTACCAAATATAAGCAATTGAATATGCGGAAATAACAAGAAACACAAGTAACTAGAATTCACCAATAGCACAGAATATGAGAGACAATACACTATCTTGTATTAACACTATACAGAAAAGAATACATCAAAGAGCCGCCACACTCTTTCACCTTACAGAGATTCGCCACACCTCAAGTGTACAGTAATTCTTCTCACACACACTCTCCTACACAAAAACGGTCCCAACAACCAACTCACACACAGAATTGGTGTTCACCTCACCAACCAGTCAGTAATAACCCTGCCGGTACACCAAGCACTCTATAGCACTTCAAGCTGATCTCTCATGAACCTGCAACCTGCAATTCAAAGACCAAACTTACATGTAGATCCCCAATGAGCTTGCAACAACCTGCAACTCACAGATCTTACAACTAGAAGGAACTCTTCCTTTCTATCTCATGCCTTAAACAATACATGCCAATGGGTCTATAAATAGATCCCTAACTCAAACAATAACTTAGACTCTTAATTTAGACAATTATCCTCGCAGCCCAAGACTCTGGCTGGTCTTAACATGCAAACTCATCGTTCACTTAACTAACTGTCCGTGAAACGAACACTTCGGGAACACACAGGCGACCGACGCCGGTCCCTGCTGGTCTGGTTCTGCCGACGTCGGCCGACTTCCTGCCGTCGCCGGTTGCCTTCTGCACTGGACTCTGCCGACGTCGGTCCTGCTGCCGACGCCGGTTCCTGTAGAACTCAGCAACCATCTGTTCCTCAGTTTGCAAAGGTTGAAGCTTTTAGCTCCACAACCTAACATCTATACCATTTAATCGACTTATTAATGATAAGTACATTTCAAAAGGACCCTTTGAGAGAGAACACTACTTGTTTAGCCCTTTGTGTAACCTTCTACGATTAGGCCATGACTTTTCTACAGAAACTCATAGCCTTGTTGCATGTTTCCTAAAAAAATTATAACTTGGTCATAATTTATCTATTTTTTTTATTAGAAGCATGCGAGGGATTTTAACATGCATAAACAACTATTTTGGTCATTTTGTCGCCCATTTTTACATTTATATCTAGCCACTTGGCCTCCATCATTCCTTTTTGATCATTTTCTCATACATTGGCTATCAAATGTAATCATTTTCCTGCATAATTATTTCACTTTTATGCTATTAGTACTTGGATTGCTACACTTGATATGTGCACTCTTTATTGTCAATCATCCAATTGGAAATAATCAACTTTCTCTATTTTTTTGTCATTCTCTCTTTGGTTTTTAAGACATGTTGGATTGGAGAGGGCTTTCATCGAGGAGTTGTATATTTGACTACTTCGAGGTTACATTCCCTTAGCCAACTCCTACCCAACTAGACACTCTTTGATCATAGGTTGGAAGATTTACTTACACACTTGGATCATGAGTTGGTATTATTGGTATTATCCATCTTAAGTTTTGATATTATTTATAGGGTTAGATTTGTATGCTAGGTTAGTTTTTATTTACAAATTAAAAAATTTATTCAGAATTTGTTTGCATATTACTGAATCATTTGTTTATTTAGAAACAACATGCTTTTACTTTTGAACCATTATTTCATATCTGGAATCGTACTTTGCTTTGTGAATTGCATCTCTTACCTTGGAAACAACATGATTTTCATTTACAAATTGTCTTTCCTTTTAGCATTCTCATTTCAGCCATGTGGCTAGAATACTAGATATATTTGCTTCATTTTCTTTTAGTAAAATAGCCTTTTATCTTGAGCCCTAGCTTGGTTCTTATTTAGTCTAGCCTTTTGATCATGAAAGCCAATAAAATGGATAACAACATTAGGCTCTTAGCTCTTTCGCCAAGTTGCAAGTGTTTTTCTTTCCAACCCTAACTATAAAACATTTGTGACATATTTAGATTGTTAGAGGTAAATTTTGACATGCCTAGTGGGACATGCTATGTTTAATTCTCATTTGTGTTTTAGTTTCTATGAGTTTAAAACTCCTTCAAGACAAATTTAGATTGTTTTTGACCTCTTTGCGTTAGGATGCAACTTTTTTTGTGAACTTATGGCTTATAATGTTGTAGGTCGTGACATTTTCCTAAGAAGTCATGGTGTGACTGCAAGACTTAGTTTTCACCTTCAATTTGGTTCTATTTCAATTTTTTTGTCCTGCTTTGGCTCTTTTTACACTTGCTTACAAGTTGCCCTGTAGTTTTCCTCTTCTACTGCCTTCCCATTTGTCCTTGCTTCATAAATATAATATCTTATCTCCCTCCTTTGGGACATCACTCATCTCACATTCAGGATGAACCCCCTAAATTGACGTTAGAGAAAGCATTAGTTGTTATGGAACAATGAACATCTACTAGAGAGCAAGAAGCTACTGCCTCTTAGTAGTATGAAAACCACCCTCTTAGATTAGTTTTTGAGCAGTAGTGGAAGTTGTACAACCAAGGAGCTCATTTGTCCTTTTAGCCTTCAAAACTTACTTAGTATGAGGTAGAGACCTCGTGAATTCAGACCATTCCACCATCTCCCATTTGTAATGTGGACAACACTCTTGTTGAACTAAGCCCATAGGAGATACATTCAATCATGGAATGTTGTTGTAAACACCTTCAAGATATTAATGTTCACAGAGATCATCATTCTTCTCATAGGAGTTGCAGGTAGTGGGTTTCTAGTGATAGACTCAACAATTGTTCTCATACGAGTGCGTCTACCGGTTCTTCTAAGACTCAACCTTCTTTGCCTTTACATTCTCAAAGGCTAGCTCTGCATTAGGATCCCCATGTAGACTACCAACACTTAAGATCGAGATCATTGCTTGTAGCACGAGATACCACCCCATCTTCCTACTCAATCTTTAAAGGTTTCAGCTAGCCATGTTGATTTTGACTGCCACTTGAGGTGTGAGAATACAGGGATTCTTATCATGTCTATTAGTAGCAACACTATGATCCCTCTCCTCCTTGGCTGCACTTGCATGGTCGACATCATGAAGACTCTCTTTGTTGTGTTAATCTCTACAATTGTTCGTTGACCCGTGTTTGGATGGAAGCTCACTTTAATTGGTTTTCGCCTAAGAACCTATCTCTGAGTTTCTATCCACATGTCCAAGGACAAGTACAAAAACATCCTAAAACCATACAATTTAACATCTAACTAACACATAGGGACCATTTTAAGTGTTTACACTATCTTATGGAACAAGTACAAGGAGAATGCACATTTTTTATGGACTTGTCGAGAACAATCACTAAGCATGTTTATGCACTCCCAGGCACATGCCATTTTTCAACGACTCCATGCATATATGTACATGTCATTTTTTAATTTTTATTTGGCCTTGATTGCGTTGATACACGTGAAAGCAACGATAATATGTATATTTTTCAACCAATCAATGCACAAAAAATAATATTATTATATATTATCAGCTTGTAAAAAAAGATTCACATATTTAAAAGTACGTAAAACGATGACATTTGATTGATTGAGAGATCATATTTTAATGGTAGGTTAGGGGAAAAAAAAGCCTTAGAGTATCGCTTCTTAGATAAGAATTTTATTATTATTGTTTTTTAGGTGTAAACGTATTTAAGCCGTTGTTTTGTACACAGGTGGAGATATTGTTAGATTGCCTTTCAACGAGCGTCAGAGATATTTAATAATGAAGGAAGGAGTATCGTTTGCGTACGAGGAACGTGGTCGACGTGGGAAGTTTGAAATTAGAATGAAGGAGAACGCGGTTTCTAATTCGCACATGTTTAATTACCACCGACGTGGTCGTTGGCTTATCCGGCGACAACCTTTACTAAAACAAGAAAACCGCCTGTAATCCTTGCAAACGCTCGGCGTGAAAGACTGGATATATCTCAAGCTTTGGATATCTTCGCCAAATATTTTCATGAAATAGGGAGCTCAATGGCTCAAACAAACCAAGAAACAAGACTGGGTATGTTCGTTTTCTAACAGCAGCCAGCTATGGATCTGGATTTTCTTAAAATTACCCATTTTTTTATGAAATTTTTTCAGACTGTGAAATTAGTACTGTACATAAGTATAATTGTGAAAACCTGCAATGTTTGATCTTTGTATACAGGCAAGGTTAGTTCTTCTGGGTTGGATCTTTCTCTGTCATGGGCTGATGGGGCTTATAGTTCAAAAGATCTGTTGAGCCAGCAATCTGGTTTTGGTTCACCCATACCTGTACTGCCTGCTGGATCTGCCGTTCCGGGCAAGAACTCCGGCGGTACCGCCCAGTTGACAATCTTCTATGGTGGAATGGTGAATGTATATGATGATATTCCTGCACATAAGGTAGGCGTATTCTAATGTTTGAAGGAATTTATTTAAGGTGTTAAAAATTAGTTTTAATAATGTCTGTTGGTTTTCAGGCACAGGCCATTATGTTGCTTGCCATGAGCAGTGGGAAATCAGGCCAGAATAACTCTAGTTATTCTTATGCGTCACAGCCTCGACTGACAAAATCAGGTAAGGGTAAACATAAAAGCTAGCATCTGTGAAATTTCAAACTAACGTGTTTCGAATCACTATTTATTTTATGAATCGCTATCAGTAAAGTTTTATCGATGATGAATCGCAAAATTTTACTGATACAAATAGTGATTTGAAACATGTCTATTCAAAATCTCCCATACAATATACCCATAAATCAACTGCTCACATTTTGACTAGTTTTTAACTCAATTTAAGATACACCAGACATTATGATACACCAGAAAAAAAGTTAAATGATATCTACGTTGAAATGAACGGCAGATCTTCCGATTGCGAGAAAGCATTCGCTGCAGCGATTTTTGGAGAAGCGCAATGAAAGGTCCGCCACTGTGCTTGAAAAATTACCACTTTTGAAATTTATAAGAATCGTGGAATTTATGGTTAATAAACTTATGATTCTGATTCTGCAGGCTGAATGCAAAGGCTCCAGGCTATAATGCCGCCATGGAAGAAAAGCCAAAGCCTGGTCCATCCCCGTGATCTCATATCGAAATAGATTATTGCCCACACTGTACAGTTTTACCAGCTTTGTAATTCTCCAATAATTCCTTTTTATTGGAGATTATCTTACTCTTTAAGATAAGATAGTTGAAATGTATGCACCAGACTTTTATCACTTATCTGGAAATGTATATTTCATCTGGCAAAATCTATCATTATCACAATAAATTCTATATTTGTTTATATCTTTTAATTCGAGAGTAGTGATGTTTATTATTTTGTTTTATTTATTTATGGTTGAGAGTTCATAATATTTATCAAATTACTTGTTTTGAAAAGAATTTGATGAGATAAATTTGTCTTTTTGATTTTGCATGTCCTACAAGTTACACTACTTTTTCTTTTGAAAGAAGGGAGTGGATTCAACGATTTCAATACACAACTAATGTGCAAAATACGATTGGATAAGATTGCTTCCTATATTCTTGAATTTAATCATGTTTGTTATTAGAGAAGTTTGAATTCAAGGCTAAAAAGGGCTCCATTAGTAAAGTTATGAACTTGTTCAAAGACCAATTCCTTTTAATAAGGGTAACAACTCTGAATTGAATCAACTCATCCTTATATTTGCTAATAAAAGAGTACTCGTTTATTGATTGTCTTATTTATTTATAGGTAATGGGAGAGGGCTTTGTCAATAGGAGAGTACTCGTCTATTGATTGCCTTATCCATTTATAGGCAACGATCTTGAATTAGATGAACTGACCCCTATATTTGCCAACGAGAGAGATGGACAGAGCTTAGTTGGCCCCCTATCTATATATGGGCTTCTTGAGCTCCTCCACTGATAGATATCTAGTGAATGTTGGTTGGCTATCTCGCTCATAGACATAGCTCCAAATCAGTGTTTGTATTTTTTCGGTCAGTTGTTCGCATCTCTCTAGGATGACCAGATATAGGGCAAGCCAGAATGTGGACCACCCTCCCACTAACGAGTGCCACCATTGTGTATAACCTAGATAGATATATAGGGAGCCAACCATTGACCTCATTGGCATAATATAGATTCTATTTAGATATGGTGGCACCCCATATATAGATTTAGATTGAGTCTAAATAAGGGCCCATGACCTACTAATTCTCTCTCCTTACAGATTGGGTGAGGAGTTCTTTCTCGACAAATGGGCCTATCCATTCTATATATCTATGACCCCACCTACCTATACCCTGTATAAATATAGTGCTGCCTACCCTCCTCTTCTCATCAAGGTGCTCAGAGATGTGAGATGAGTAGCTCCTTTGACATTTCCCTATATATGGATGGGGACTAACGAATGTGGCCCTATATCTAGTCTCTATCTAGAGGGCTTTATATAACTATATGGCAACAACCTATCTCTATCTATAGAAAGAACTACCACTTGCACCCCACCAAATCTCTATAAATGGATGGGGCCATCTCCATCTATATAGAGGGAGAGGTCCAACTAAACTATGGTCCATATCATATTTAGATAGGGGCCCGATGACATACCCTACCACTACTATACTCTATATAGCTATAGATTATAGCTCATAACTCTCAATGCTCGAACACCAATATCCATCTAATGCATTCTAATATAAGACATATAGGCATGTCTAACATGGTATCATTTTGTAAGTATGTAATGAAGGAGAAGCACATAAGTTTTCAAGCCCTTATGCCCATTGTAATATCGTGAAGTCATGTACTATTATTTTAATAATTATAAGAATTATCTATCGAATGTGTGGAGTCTCAAAGATAAAGTACCAAATGGTTTACAATAAAAGAATAGTTGGTTGCTATTACACATAAAATTAAATATCATTTACATGTAGTGGCCCCAGATGGAGGAGGTGGAAAATAATCCTTGGGAGGTAAAGTAGACCAAGAAGGCTCTCCCAACAACAAATTTGGTGTCACCTGACATTCTAATTATTATCTTGCACATCTAGAGGCACAAGCACTCATCCCCCAAGAAGTATAGGAGAAAATAGCCCCAACACCCACACCATCACACACAAGGAAAGCCCAACAATATGACCCAATGAAAGTTTTGCCACCTGGCCAAGGACTCCAAGATCCCTACCAAGGAGGAGGGGTGGATAACCAACTATGTGATAAACTAAAATATCGCTTCGGTGTTGGTGGAGGAGAGCCTTATGGCAAGATATAAAGAGGGACCCTGCTCATAATACAAGTAACACTACCCCAATGGTTGAGCAATTCATACAAGCACTAAAATTCTAAGGTCACTTTCTTGCCGTGCAAATAATTTAGAAGTCAGCACAAAAAATTTATCATTAGTTGTAAAATATTGTGAAATAGTCTCATTACTGAAAATAACAACATTCCTAGATTTTACGAACTTAAAAAGAATGGAAGCTTTAGAAAAATTTCATATAAAAGCCATGTATGTTGGCCATTGAGCATTGTTTCCAAATAAATTCATTCTCCAATTAATGGGATTTGGGTGCAAAAGCATAAAAGGCTATGGATCCACTGCCAAGCCTCATGGGTTCATGGGTAGGTCCAAAACAAGTGTTTAAAAATCTTGAGAACCCACTCGAAGTCGGTCCATAAATTTGACCAAGTAAACCATGATATTCAACTTAAAGAGCATCACCAAAAAAGAGGATATGAGGAATCCCAATGATTTTTAAAGTAAACCTAGGCTTCACATTATCCCATGTACCATCACATAGGAAAATTACCCTCTTTATCCTTAGGGTCTTCAATCATATTAAAGTCACCAAAAATCAACAAATTGAAAAAAGATAAATTATCTACTAATGATCACAATAACATCATTCTGTCAGGGCCATAATTAGGAGCATACATATTGATAATCCCCAAAGAATGATCATTAATATCAAGGATAACCCAAATAAGTTGATGTGATGGGTCCTCACCTAATGAGATAATTAATGGGGAAATTTTTGGGGAAACTAAAATACTGGCACAATCATGTCCATCTTATTGTGAAGTGGAAAATTGCATGATAGCTTTTTAAATACTTCTTAGATAAGTCCTGCATAAGGAACCCATAAATTTTGACTTCCTACAAACATATGAAATCTAAAGTATCCAACTGTAAACAAGTGGATTGCATAGAATTTAGGAGAGGACTATGTGATACCTTATACAACTCAGGGGAGCAGATCCATGAAAAAGAATCCTCTACTTATAATTCTCCCTGCCCATCCTCAAATCCTTCCTATGAACTCAGAGCTGCAAAATGATTACTTAGTAATGGTCATAGGTTTGGCATTAAAACGGCCCCTAGACAAATGGAGTAACATTTAACTCATTCTCTCCTTATGGTAAGCCACTGTTGCCATGAGACATATTACATGAATGTCGTATAGGATTAATGCTAGCTTAGGAGGTCTCAACACTGGAGACAACTAACTGTGTATTCTTTTATTGAGAAACTTAGATCTGTGGGGCCAATTTGAAGGCCTTAGATTTAAGGAACATGGAGGGGAGGGGGAATAAAATTCTTCATTTTTTTGTAACTTGTTAGGATTTTCCTTTGGAGACAAGATTAGTCAGCTTAGGTTTTTTATTCCTAGTGATGATTTTCTTGTTCACAACTATAGTCCAATCATTTCCTTTTTAGGCAGTGATTGCTTGGCAGATGGTTTTGAGTTGACCATGAGAGGGCAATTAAAAATCATATGGTCAAGTGATTGACATAAAAAACGTGTCTTCGGAAGGTTGATTGAGGTGAATTTCAATGAAAAGAATTCAACCCCTATTTGAATATTGTTAGACTTTTTCAAGTCTTTCATCAAGTCAACCTTGATGCAAACACATTTGTTAGACGTGCAAAATAAAACTTATGTATTTTGTTGTAAAGCACATGCCTTATGGGAATGACAATCTCAAGAAGAAAATACCACAAAGGGACTGAGAGAATAGGGAAATTGACCTAAACTGGGACTTTAATGGAAGTCTGCTCGAATACTGTAAAACCACAAGACCAATTGGATAATATCATCAAGTTAATCTGAATGAATCAATAGCTTAATTTGGTAAGCAAAGCTTGCACTTGTAATAGTTTCTTAAAGGAAACAAGATAAAACTCTTGGTGAGCTTGCAAATACCAATGGGCTCCCATTAGTGTCTAATCCAGGGATGAAGAGAGTCTTAAGAGGGGATGCGATTGACATATTAGGTAATAAGACAATTATTTTCACATTGTTTAAAAATATTTTCTACATTATTATTTTCACATTGTTTAAAAATATTTTCTACATTTACTTGTAAAAAAAATCATATTGGAAAGGATGTTTAGAATTTATTACTCATCATAAATTTTCACGACAAACTTTTGAGCTCATTTTAATGCTATTCTCCCCACTGTCTACAATAATGATTGGGACATATCAATTAAGATTCATTTTATAAAAGTTTAATTTATCCAAAAGATAAAGTTAAAACAGAGTTAAATATAAACTAGGCTTAAAAATTCCTACTAACGATTTGATAGAAGGCTTAACAAAACATGAAAACATAAAGTATGCATACAAAAAACCCTCATAAAACAAATTTCTAAAAAAATAAATAAAAAACTAACCCAAATGACATACTTTCAGCTCACAAAATTGACTAAGAAATTTAATTTTGATTAAAAAAAAACATTGAACAAGAAGTTTGATGATCATTCTAATCTGCACATGTTAAAATGCTATCAATGGTATAGTTGTTTGCTTCTTGTCAAGAAGCTTCTAACTAAAAGTAATAAAAACACTCTCTTTTCATCACAAGGCGGCGTGAACGGCACTTTCTATTCATTTTCTCAATTGAGTAGACACGGATTTTCTTGTTGAGGAAAATAAATAATGAAATGAAAGCGAATGGGTACATTTGTCAATATGTAATCGATGATTACTTTAGACTTATTTCTTCCATTTGCTTTGAAAAAAAAAAAAAGGTCCCACCCTTGTCAGGAAGGTTTATTCTTTGTGTATGTAGTTGGGTTTGCAAAGTATATTATCCACACACACCTTTTCTTTAAAGCAATACTCATTAATATATATGTATGATGTCTTTTAATTTTTTTAAAAGAAAAAAGAGAAAGAGAAAAAAAAAAAAAGGGCTTGCGAGAGATGTGATTGTAAGAGACGTGATAGATATTATTGTAATTTAATTTTTTTCTTTTCCAATAAATAATTTAAAAAAAAATTCTCAAAATTCAAATTTTTGACATGGAAATTAAAGAGAATTGAATGTAACAAAAGAGTTAAAAAAAACACACTACAAAATACCCACAAAAAACATGAAAGAAAAGAAAGAACAAAGATGATATAAACTCTCAAAGTTCGAGCCATTGGATATTCCCCTGAACATATAAAAATATTTATATTATCTACGCCTTATGCCTCATGAGCCCCAACATTTGAAACTTTAGGATGTGAATATACAAAGAGTGTTTCCCTCAACGATGAGAAATCAAAAGCTCACGAGTTTGAAAATCAAAGTTACACATCTCTTCTAGTGTTTTTTTGTGGCCAATTACATGACCAATCTCACAACCAAGACCAACTAAGACTTAGAGGATCGATCCTTTTGTGATAAGAAGATAAGAAAATCATTTTTATCAATGCCAACTGAAGGAGAAAGAGGAAACATGAAGTTAAATATACTTTGAAGTACGATAATTGACACAATAGGGTTTCTCTTAAAAAATAAAGAATGACTGAAATGAATCAAAAAATTGAAAGAAATGAAGGCTTAGATGTCCATTTGTAAGATTCAAATTTGTGAAGCTAGGAAAATGGACTGCAGAAGAATAAAATATATTTACTGCAAACCAAACGTGCATTAATTTAATTAAAGAGAAGAAATATTACAAATATATAACTAAGGAGTGGTTGTTCAATTCATCTTCTATGATGATTGGTCATATGTTAATAAAAGATAAAAGCATATACACCTAGGATTAATTAATATTATATATAATAATATTACATCCCCCTTTATCTGTAGGGGTTATAGTGAGACTAAACATGCCTTTGAATCTTTCAAATTTATCTCTACCAAGCACTTTTATTAGGGTATCTGTTGGTTGCTTTGTAGTTGGATAATGTATCCATTTTAAAGTGTCATTTTTCACATAATGCTAAATCAAAAGGGTTTTTTGTTGATGTGCTCAACTCAGTCATGAAATGCTATATTTTTTGATATTTAAAATTTTGAAGTATTATTTGTTAGAATATAAGTTTTCTTGTTTCCCAGATTTATTTATTACGGTCTTTTTACCCTCACTTGGAGTTTTCCAACTTTCATGGAAAATCTCGCTTGGGTGTACAGGTTGAATATATGACTAAGAAGTAACTTCTTTGATCGGCTATTCTGAGTATGGGAGTTACTCATCTATTCTTGGCTCTATTGACCACCTTTTGTAAAGGAGTTACTATTCTATTCTGGGGGACTATTGACCACCTTTCATGGAGGAATTACTCAACACTCTCCTATTTTTACTTCTCAAATTTGTGAGCTTTGTTAATAAAATTTTGGCTTTTGGCTCCTATATTGTCTTATGCAATATTCTCACATTATTATTTCATAAATTGCATTCAACTACTTTGTGGTATGCACCTAATTTGTTCATGTAATCACTCGGCTTGTGAATTCAACATATTCAGACCTTGGACTCAACCCTGATATGGTATTAGAGCCACCTTGCTAATCGTGTGTCTAGTTTTTTTATTGTTGTAAGATTTATTTTTAAATCTAGAGTTTATTTGCATATATTCTAAGGTATTTTTTAGAAGGTTTTAAAAAAATTTAGGTGATTTTTGAAATATCAAAAACCTTGTACGATAGAAAAAAATTATGGAGGCCTTTTTAACTTAAAATCTCAAGTTTTATTGTATTGGATTTATCTTGGACTATTCGGGTTTGTTGTCTGGTTCTGGTTTTCTCATGGCTTGATTTCCTTGTGATTATGCAAGGAGTCTTTTGTTGGCTCTGTTCCAAACTAAAGGAGCATGCCAACATTGGTTTTTTTCATGAAAGAGGAGATGTACTACCTAGAAAACCCTTTGCATGACGTGGTTTCCATCCATCGATGCCTTTGGTTTTATTTCTATAGCTTGGTTACAACTTTGATAACTCCATGACCTCACACTTCTCTTCCTGCATACCAACCTACGTCCTTCTCAATCGAAGTATCCATTGTAAGTGTATATTCTCTACAAGAGTCTAGTTTTTCTCTATAAGGATATGGTTTTTATCTACAAAGGTATGTACCTGTTGATGTGCATGGTAAACTCTTCGCTCATCATTTAACCTATACACTATTCACCATCCATTTTTTAGCCTCATTTGGTTCGACATCTTAAGCCCTCCTCTTCTAACCTACCATAGGTCTGCTCACTATCTAATGGCCTTACCTAGAACTTGTATCTCTTTCTAAAGATCTTCCTTACCTACTCGAGCTGTCTAAAGGTGTTGACGAATGACAAACCTATGTTTGCATAAAAACCACCTTTTATTGCATGCAAATGGTTTATAAAATTCATGGTACTTCTTTTTCTTGAGCAGGAAAGTCCTTTTTTTAAAATTAATTAGGTTTTACCTACACAGTCTAGTTAACTTACTTAGGTTTAATAAAGGTAATTGGGGAAGATAATCCGATATGTATGAGGATGTTGGGACATGTCTATCTTCCACCTATATAATGAACTTTCCTATATAATTTTTGGCTAATGCTTAATCTTTTGTTTGTGAAGACAAACTTCTTCCTTTGAGTTTTTTTTTATTTCATTACTCCATATAGGTTTTATTCATGCATTCGATCCTATCTAGTTGATTCTCAATTGTGTCCCACTCTGACATGGTATCAGAGATCTTTCTGGTAGTTGAATGGCTTCATGCCTATTGTGAGATCTATCATTTTAGCTTATTTAGGTGTTTTTCATTGATTTTAGTTTTCAAGGGTTTGGAGGAATTTATAGAAAATCTATGTATAGATGACTTACTTGAGTCTCTAGATAAAAAATAAATAGTGCCATTGGATTCATAGGGTGACAAAACCTTAGGATTAATTGTAAACATGACCTTAATTTGTGATAACCATTTTTGACAAATTTTTGAGGGTTTATGGAATTTTTTGGTGCATCACACCACATGGTAAGATCACCCACATCAGTTCATATAAGAAATTTAACTTCACACCTAATTCCATGTTTATTAGAGAAGCTTAAAGTGACTCCATTATTGCACTTGGGAAAGTAGATCATCAGTCACGATTGTATACTTTATCACATTTTTCACCTAATCAACCCTCTATTATACTAATTACTCATTCAGATGGGGTGAGTAAATTATGGCATGAGTGATTAAAACATCTCAACTATCACTACCTAGAGAAACTCAATCATCATGACATGGTTTCAGGGTTGTCATGAATTAAGTTTTCTAATGAAGATTGCCAAGGTTGCATACTTGGTAAACATCCTTAGGAGAAGTATGACAAGAGAAAATCATAGAGAGCTAAAAAAACATTGGATCTTGTCCATAGTGACATTACTGGGCCATTTCTAAAACCTTCATTCAACAAGACAAAATACATGGTTACTTTCATTGATGACTATTTGAGGTATACTCGGGTGTACTTTCTTAAGTATAAATCAAAGGTTTTTGATTATTTTTAGGACTTCAAGGTGTTTTTAGAGAAATAGTCAGGTAAGTCTGTCAACATTTTATGCACTAAAAATGGTAAAGAGTATGTCAGTAATAATTTTGAGCAATTCTACACATTAGAGGGGATTGAAATACAACATATAGTTTTATATAGTCATCAACAAAATGGTATTGTAGATCATAAGACAAGTCCTTGAAGTAAATATCCAACTGTATGCTACATTCCAAGTCTCTTACACCTTAATATTGGGATAAGGCCATCAACTATGATTTTTATATCTAGAACCAAGTTACTCATAAAGCATTAAAGGGAGTCACTCTTTTTGAAGTTCAGAGTGGTAAAAAAGCCACAATGAAACACTTCTGAGGGTTTGGATCTCCTATTGTGGTCTACATTCCTAAGAAGAAGCGTAAGGCAACAAAACCTCAGATTCAACCTTACATCTTCATTGGATAACCTAAGGGTGTTAAGGGATACATGATTCTCCATCCACCACTCATGAGTTATTCATTGAGAGGAGTATTTGGTTTTAAGAGGATCCTCAAGAATATGTAGATGACACTCCTCCCTCTTCCTTAGATTCACTTGGATTTGATGAAATTTCTAACGATTCAGATCCACTTGAGTATATTTTTGATGATCCAAATTCTTCTAGTTTTGATGATGTGAGTAGTGATGAGGATTCTCCTCCTCCTAAAATATCTTCAGAGGATGAGGAATCTCCTCCCAAATCTCTATTCACTGGTCCTCTTTAGGCTAAATATACACTACACAGTGTTGGCCAATGGGTTAGATATCTATTCGATAACAAGTAAACCCATTAATAATTATAAGATGCCCCACATGCTTTCATTACATCTACTTCTAATCCACAATTATTTCACAAGGCATCAAGCACTCTTGAGTGGGATATTGCTTGGAAGAAGAGTATAGCTCTTTGCAAAAGAGCAACACTTGAGATTTAGTCTTGTTATCACTCAAACCATTTGCATGTTAAATTGAAAGAATTGGTTCATTAGAATAATGGGATCATCTCCCAAGGTGTGGGACACTTGTGCTCCTTGGGAAGAACCTCTGAAGAAGGCTGACCTCATTCTAATATAGATGCATCTGATTTAGGATCAACATGAAGGCCCAAAAGAGCTGAATAGAAATATAAAGCTAATCCTAAGTATAAAATATGTTGAGGGGAAAAAGGAGAGAGGGGGGTTCATGAAAAGGAAATAATGATAATACACCAAGACTAGATAGAGCACCTCTATAGGCCTTGAATAACCCACTAAAAATATTGAAGGATAAGAAAATATAAATTAGACTTCAAAATGGATATTCTAATTGCATGAATATTTCTGATGGAGGTGCAAGACACAATACAACACCAAGAGGGATGATGAATGATCCACAAGTGGCATCTGTATAGACCTATATGCACACATTGTACAACCTGTAAGAGAAAGCCAAGTTTTGCATAAAGGTGATGGGAAATGGGTGATAATGAGAAGGATGAATATTATCCATAGGTAAAGATCAAAAAACCAAAAAAAGCATATAGAATGCAATAAAAATGGAGAAAGTCAAACTTAGTTCTCATTAAAATACAAGGTTTAGGTGGTAAAGGGGCTCATGGAGGGTAAACTTTGATGGCATTACTATGCTAAAAAAAATGTTGACCCTTTTACAATGTGAGACCTGTTAGGTTGTGGAGCTAAAAGCTTCAACCTTTGCAAACTAGGAACTGATGGTTGCTGAGTTCTACAGGAACCGGCGTCGGCAGCAGGACCGACGTCGGCAGGATCCAGTGCAGAAGGCAACCGGCGACGGCAAGAAGTCGGCCGACGTCGGCAGAACCAGACCAGCAGGGACCGGCGTCGGTCGCCTGTGTGTTCCCGAAGTGTTTGTTTCACGGACAGTTAGTTAAGTGAACGATGAGTTTGCATGTCAAGACCAGCCAGAGTCTTGGGCTGCGAGGACAATTGTCTAAATTAAGAGTCTAAGTTAGTGTTTGAGTTAGGGATCTATTTATAGACCCATTGGCATGTATTGTTTAAGGCATGAGATAGAAAGGAAGAGTTCCTTCTAGTTGTAAGATCTATGAGTTGCAGGTTGTTGCAAGCTCATTGGAGATCTACATGTAAGTTTGGTCTTTGAATTGTAGGTTGCAGGTTCATGAGAGATCAGCTTGAAGTGCTATAGAGTGCTTGATGTACCGGCAGGGTTATTACTGACTGGTTGGTGAGGTGAACACCAATTCTGTGTGTGAGTTGGTTGTTGGGACCGTTTTTGTGTAGGAGAGAGTGTGTGAGAAGAATTACTGTACACTTGAGGTGTGGCGAATCTCTGTAAGGTGAAAGAGTGTGGCGGCTCTTTGATGTATTCTTTTCTGTTAGTGTTAATACAAAATAGTGTATTGTCTCTCATATTCTGTGCTATTGGTGAATTCTAGTTACTTGTGTTTCTGGTTATTTCCGCATATTCAATTGCTTATATATTTGGTAATCATACTGTGCTCTATCTGAGGAGCAAGATCCTAACCAGTGGAGTCAGAGCATGTTTGTTGTTCTTAGATTCCTGACAAGACCCAAGATTTTTATAGGCAATGAGAAGCCTCTGGTTCATTGATTCAGTCTCACCCACTATTGGGGAATTTACAGTGATTCAAGGTGATTGAAAGAGGGTGGTTGAGTAGGTAGTTTAAAATATCTGAATACTTAAAGGTATTCCAAAAATGGGTGTAACTGAATCATGCTTCAATTAAATTCTGATAGCAAAAAGTAGTTGGGATTGTGTTGGGATCTCTAACTACCCATGTCTTATGTAGTTAGAGCCACACTTATTTAAGGTTAAATTTTTATTTTATGTTCTATGCTTGATCCCAATGTGCACACCACATTTTAGTGGGTGCCACTACTCATTCTTACATTGAATTCTAACACACACTTAATCATTACTTGGTGAGGCATCGATTTATGATTTGATTCTAAAAATCAAAATGAGTGAATAATAAAAATTTATCCCCCCATGATGTTGATGGCCAGATGGATCATCAATATTTAAGCTCATGATTTGATGATATAATCACTATTATGTGGATCTCATTTTGCTACTTGGAAGGTCATCAACATATGCAAGATTTATCTCACCAATTTTACTGTTACCATGCATCACTTTCTTGGCACTTTTAGGCTCTTTATGTCTTTGGCCTTGATCATCACCACATGTCATCTCCTTGAGAACTCATGGCCTCGAGGCCTTGAGGCCATTAAGCTAATGCACCAACTTTAATCTCTCTATCCCCTTAGGGTTAAAGGAAGCTACCACACAACATCCTCTTCGGGATTTAGGACCATGGGGGTATTAAACTTTGGCTTGAGATTTTAATTCCCTTGAGATTTTGAGTGTCTAATCCCTTTGTGCTTTCACTCTTCTGCATTTTTGGAGTCTTTCAAGACTTATAAACTTTCTCAAAAGACATTTTCTTCCATGTGTCCTCCTTTGATTGGGCTCAAAAGTGCCATGTTATGATTGAATCCAAAGATAGCACATGTCCACATGGTTTCTTATGGTTGGCCCCAACATTTTTGATAGGTGACCATTGGTCACCATTTGACTAAATCAAGCCTGAGAAAGATATGACAACCCAAGGAACATTTGGGAAAGGCCAAAAAATATTCTAAGTACCAAACTTCCCTTTGGGCCTTCTTCAATACTTAGTTGATCTGATCGATTTTACTCTAGCCACAGACTCTAATATTGAAAGATGGGTCCCTATCACGTGGCTTCTCATCACATTCCAATTACTAGGTTGAGGCTTCAAGTGAAATATTGACTTTTCTTCTTATGGTGAAGTGATATTTCACCATGTGGCATCATCCTAATCACCTGCTGTTCTGACACACTTTTGGGCTATACAAAAATCTCTGGGAGATTGGGGCAACAATATTAGCCACATGGCATCATCCTGATAACCTATTATCTCAAAGGGTTTTGAATTGTATGAATGGTTCTGAGACTCTAGGTTATTGGGATCACAACATGTGGAAACATCTCACTTTCTTGATTGCCTGCTACCTTATTGACATGGAGATCTATTGGGCAAATTCATGAAAATTATCTATGTGTCAAAAAACATTTGAAAGGGCTTAGGACCACTTGAGATCGACACATAGTAATGGGAAAAATTAGAAAGAAATAGATAAGTCCCACTATGAATAAGAAAATGGGAAAATGTCAAGATGTCATCAGGGGCCCATCAAATTTTATCTTTTCACCTCCTAAAGCTACCACTGATAAAATTATTAAAAATTGACTAAGTCCTTTTGCTGCTTAACCCTTGTGGGCTTAAAGAGTGCTATGTGTTTTCTAGGAAGGTTGAAAGGGAGGCTAGGAAGACTACTAAATTCTTGCTAAATTCCTCAAAATGTCTAAGTGTTGAAACTCATCTAGGTCTAACCTCATATTTGTTTGATTTCCCCCAAATTGATAAAACTTCAAGAACCTGTGGGTGATATGAAGCCTTAAAATAAATTGGATGCGGCTTCCCCATGGTGATAAAAAATGGTCAACATTCTAGCTATATTTGTGGGTTGCTTTCTTGTTAATTAGGAACCCAATAGCCTTTGAAGTAATCCATTGGGTAAGGAATCATATAAACATCTAAAATGCCTGATTCTAAAAGTGCAACACAACTGCAACCTACTTATCCCATTACTGAATAAAATGAATTGAGATTCAGCTCACAACAAAATAGAGAATGCAAGTAATAATAAAAAACATGTCATAGGCACTTACAGGAAATAATAAAAAATAAAACTATTTACAATGTGCATGAAGGAACTTAAGGAAAGGAAAACATCCAACCTACCCTAAACTAACCAATCAAAAGGCTATCTAAATAAAACCATTGATTGGTTCCACAAAATAGCTTCTCTTTCTTATCAACTTAGAATGATTTTCATGTTCAAGGCTAGCCAACCAAAGGTTGAGAAGGATGGATGCTCAATATAATGGTGATATACTTATCCAAAGACAAAATAACTCATCTACCCACATAAGTTGACTATAAATGTAATCATCTCAGAGTGGATAGGTGGGTTGATTTTGGTCTCCTTGATGGTCAATTTTATGCTCTAGATTAAGCATAACATGTGATGGTTTCTATTATTATCCTCCAACTGAGATGACTATCTAATAAGACATCCCATTGACAAGACAAAGTTTGAACAATTAGTCCTAATCTCTTGGCTGGGTTCTTTTCCTTTATTATCCAACTGATTAGGATGTTTATGCTCTTATGACTCACTTGGAAACATGGAAACTTTTGCCAAATTTTTATGATATTCATGAGTTCCTTCTTGAAGGGATGCTAGTTTAATGTCGAAGCTTGAGCATAAGTATTCTAGTTCATCCCAAAATTAGTCTTCTTCTAGCTCTTCTTTGCTCTTTTCAAGACCAAAATTTTTGCCTCTAATTTGAATTAGAAAACAAGTCTTCCTTGAGAGGCTGGATTGGGTTATCTTGGAACTAAATTTGCATTGGAGCTTTATTAGAAAGGGCTGAAATACCTGCTACATCCTGAACTCTGATCCTTTAGATTGACTAAAGATATTCTTCCAAATATTCTTGGATATGAAAAGTGATGCTCTTAGATTCAATATTTATTTCCTCTTCATTAAGATCAAACTCATGCCAACTAGACAAACCTTATTCTTCTTCCATGATAAATATAAGCTCATCCATCCAAGAAGGAACTTAAACATCTTGCCCCTAGATACATCCTTGTTAAGAGAAACTTGTCCTCTTCTCATCAAGACTATCTTCTTCCTTTTATAGTGGATCTGATTTAGTGACATAAAAAGGGGTTCTAATAATTATCTAAATGGTCTCCTCCTCTTCATCTAAATGGTCTTCATTTTATCTCCATATAATAGGTCTTCCTTTGAAAAGGGAAATGATGGGAGGGAAAGAAGGTTTAACTAGCAAAATAAGAGTATAGGACATTATGGGATGCTCTTGAATTGGCTTGGGTTTGAAGAGGCATGCCTAAAACTTAGAACTTCCTTGGTTTGGCTTCTACAACTCTCTCCCTCTCTTGATTTTGGATTGGCATATGAGGAGTGGGTGAGAAACTTGGAAAATTCCTTGGTGGGGAGTTTGAGGGACTTGAAGAAGGATGGATGGAGTTTCCACAAGCATAGACTCTTTCAAATAATGGGAGCCTATGAAACTTGGAATTCTAGTTAGTTTATAGCTTTTGAAACCATTTTATTTTCCTGATCAAGAGTGGATTTACCTAGATTTGGCATATTGAAATTAGAATGTTTAGTTCAGGAAGGTTGCCATGGTTGAGGAGCTTGAGGCTCATGAAGAGGTGGATTTTCAAGGATTGGCATTTATTAGTGACATGCTACTAAAAATTTAGCTTTAAGTTTGGATTCATGTACCTTAGCAGCCATTGCTCTCCTTGTATATGCACACGTTGATTGGTTATGGGGTTTCCCACAAGGGAAAAACCATTTGGATTCCTAGAGAATGTTAACAAGCTGAGGTAAGTTAAGAGCATGAGGAGATTGAATTGGAGTAGGAAGGATGGTGTAAGACTAATTTGACTCATTAAATGGTTGATAAATAGGCTATAAATCTTGATAGGAATACTGATAATGAAAGGGAGGATAACACTTATGATAAGGAGGTGGAAATTAGTTGGAATCTCCTCGAAACTCAACCATATAAGAGGTATCTCATGGAGTTACAATAGTGGAAATTTCTTAAAACAAGTATACTAAAACTACTTAAATTTTTACCTGAAAGGATGTCTAGGCTACTAAAACTAGCTAAAGTAGACTCATAGTCACCATTGGTGTTTGTATAAATGCCTCAAAAGGCTGATATATTGAAGGACAACAACACTATTTCTTTAATGGATGAAGTACTTTGATTAATGGTATATTGGAGATCAAAAATGATCAAAAACTTTAGGTGCTTATTTAATGTCTTTAACACTAACACTTACTAAGAGTATCACCAAATTCTCATTCGAAACCTTATAACTCAATGGAATTGAGTAGATGTCCCATTGAGTGTGCCAAAAACTATCACATGAACCATGCATCTACTGAATTGGAAGAATTGGTTTAGTGGAACAATGGGATCATCCTCTAAGGTGTGGGACACTTATGCTCCTTAAAACAAACTTATGTAGAAGGCTAACTTCCTTCTAATCTAGATGCATCTAATTTAGGATCAAAATGCAGGCCTAACTAAATGGAAATCTACAAGTAATCCTAATTCTAGAATCTATCTATGGTAAAAGGGATAGAGGGGGGTTATTGAAAAAGAAATAATGGTGATGCACCAAGACTAGACAAAGTACCTCTATAGGTCTTGAAGAACACACAAAATATTAGAGGATGAGAAAATATCACAGACTCTAAAATGGACATTATAATTACATGAGGTGTAGGACATAATACAACACCAAGAGGGATGATAAACGATCCATAAATGGCATCTATATAAACCTATATACAAACATCATACAACCTATAAGAGAAAACCAAGTTTTGCATAGAGGTGTTGGGGAATGGATGATAACGAGAGGGATGAAGATTATCCACAAGCAAAGATCAAAAAAGGATAAAATGCACACATAATGCAAGAAAAATAGATAAAGGAAAACTTAGTTCACATAATAATGTAATGTTTAGGTAGTAAAAGGGCTCATGAAGGGAAAATTTTGGTAGCATTATTGTGCTCTAAAAATATCCACCCTTTTACAATGTGAGACATAGGTTTTTTTATAGGTAATGATAAGCTTTCATGTCATTGATTTAGTCTCACCCACTATTGGGGAAGTTACAATGATTCAAGGTGATTGGAAGAGAGTGGTTGAGTAGGTGACTCAAAATATCAGACAACTTAAAGGTGTGCCTAGAATTAGCATAATTAAACCATGCCTTAATTGAATTATGGTAGTATAAAATAATTGGGATTGTGTTAAGATCTCCAGCTTTCCATGTCCTATGTAGTTAGATCCATAATTATTTAAGGCTAAATTTTTATTTTATGTTCTATGCTTGATTCCAATGTACACACCACATTTTAGTGGGTGTCATTGCTCAATCTTGCATTGAATTCCACCACCCACTTGATCATTACTTGGTGAGACATTGATCTATGATTTGATTCTACAAATCAAAATGAGTATGCAGTTGAAATTTAGCCCTTGATAATTTTGATGGCCAGACGAGTCATCAATATTTAAGCTCATGCTTTTGATGATGTCATCACTATCATGTAGTTCTCATTTTGACACTTAGTAGCTCATCAACATTCATGGGATTTAGCTCACTAACTTTGCTATTGCCACGTGCCATTTTCTTATCACTTTTGGGATCTTTATGTCTTTAACCTTGATCATTTACATATGTCATCTCCTTGAGAACTCATCACCTTGGGGCCTTAGGGTCATTAAGCCAATGTGCTAGGTTTAATCTCTCTGAGCCCACAGGGTTACAATAAGCTTCCATGTAATTCCCTCTCAAGGCCTCAGGATCATAGGGGTATTAACCTTTGGCTTGAGATTTTAATTCCCCTGAGTTTCTAAGGGTCTAATGCCTTTGCACTTCTGTGCTTACACATTTTTGAAGTCTTTCAAGACTTAGAAACTTTTTCAAAATATATTTATTTCCACATGTCTTTTGATTGGGACCAAAAGTCCCATGCTCTAATTGGATCCTAAAACTACACATGTCCACATGATTGCTTGTGGTTGGCCTTAGGGACTTAGTTAGATTCAACATTTTTGATAGGTGACCACATGCCACTATTTGATTATATTAGGCTTGAGAAAGCTATGATAACCCTAGGAAGGTTTGGGAAAGGTTAGGAAGGCCAAAAAATATTCTAAGTACCAAACTTTATTTTGGGCCTCCTTTAATACTTAATCAATTTGATCGATTTTACTCTAGCCATAGACTCTAAGATTAAAAGATGGGTTCCTTCCATGTGGATTATTCTCACATTTCCATTTCTAGGCTTAAGGATTCAAGTGCAATGCTAACTTTTCTTCCTACAATGAAGCAAGATCTCATCATGTGGCATCATCTCATTCACCCTCTGCTTTAACACAATGCTAGGCTATAAAAAAATCACTAGGATAGTGGGGCAGTATGATTATTCCATGTGGTATCATCTTGCTAACTTGATAACCTAGAGGGTTTTAAATGATACACACAGTTTTGGGACTCTAAGTCACCAAGATTATGACATGTGGAAACATCTCACTTACCCACTAATTTATTGACATGGAGATCTATTGGGTAAATTCATGAAAATTGACTAAGTTTTGAAAAGGATTTGAAAAGCCTTGGGACCTATATGAAATTGACACTTGACACTAGGCAACCTTAAAAAAAATGGCCAAGTCCCACTATGACTAACAAAATAGGAATCTGCCAAGATGTCATTGAGGACCCATCAAATTTTATCTCTTCACCCTTGAAGCCATCATCAAGAAACTTCTTGAAAATCTACTAAGTCCTTTTGATGATTGAGCCCTATGGGCCCAATGAGTGCTCTGTGTTCATTAGGAATGCTGAAAGGGAGGTCAAGAAGACTACTACATGCTTGAGAACTTCCTCAAAACATCTGAGTGTTAAAACTCATCTAGGAATAAACTCCACTCATTTGATTTCCCATAAATTGATTGAAATTCAAGAACCTTGGGTGATTCGAAGCCTTGAATTGAATTAGATGTGACTTCCCCATGGTGACCAAAAATAATCAACAAGTCCTACTTCCTAAGGGAAGAAAACTTGTTCGATGTAGGTGGCTTTACTAATTTTTTTGTAGAAGATGGGTCTATAGACAAGTTCAAATCATGTTTGGTAGTAAATGGTTTTTCTCAGGTACCTGATATTGACTATACCAAGATGTTCACCCTAATTTCCAAAATAAACTCAATATTACTCACTCTCACCATTGTCATAACACAACATTGGGATATTCATCAGATGGATGTGAAGAGTTACTTTCTTTAGGGTGTCATCAAAGATGAAATATACATGGAGAAAATACAAGTATTTGTGTAAGATTTCTTCTTAGTTTAAAAACTTCAAAAATCTATCTATGTCTCCAAACAAGCTCTTGGGATTGGTATGCTAACATGGAGTCCTTTTAGTTGGGTTTACTAGATGCCATTTTGATCTGAATGTTTATATTTTGTGGTGAGATGATTCACTATTGATTCTAGTTCTCTATGTGGATGACCTATTGATCACATAGAGTTATTTATCCACCATCATAGTAGTGAAAACTGCTTTATGTAATGGGTTCTCAATGACATACTTTGGCTTGTTGCATTACTTCCTTAAGATTGAAATTTATCAGTTTGACTTTGGGATAACTATTACACAATATAAGTATGATCTTGATTTGATTTCATGGTTTAATATGGATGATTGTGAACCATATTTGACTCCTTTTCTATCTGGTTTGAAGTTTTAGGTTGATTGCCCATCTCTTTTGGTTGATGCTACCTCGTATCAATAACTTATTAATAGTATCATCTACCCTACACACATTAAACCTGATATTTCATATGAAGTGGGTATGGTCTCTAGATTCATGCAAGAACCACATAAGTTAAACTGGAAGGTAGCTAAGTAGATTCTCCACTACATTCAAGGTACTCATAGTTTTGGGGTTCATTATGGAGTAGGCATTGACATCAACTTGATTGGTTATATAAATTCAGATTGGGCTAGAGACATTCAAAATCATAAGTCTACTTTAGGCTATACTTTCTCCTTTGGTTCATGTCCGATTAGTTGGTCAAGCAAGAATTAGAATGTAATTGATTTATCTTTTACTAAAGCATAATATAGAGGATCTGTTAATGCTACCACTAAGGATATTTGGATTTAGGGGATTCTCACTAAGTCTAGAATCCAATTTTGATGATAAATAATCATATTATATGATAACTAAATCACAATCCAAATTTATAAGAATTTCATCCTCAATCAATGGACCAAGAATATTGAGTTTCACATGCATTTAATTCAGCAACTCATCCATCAACAAGTCATTTATCTTTGCTACATCTAGATAATGAATCACATTTCTAATATATTCACAAAACCCTTCACTAAGAGAAAGTATCTTCATCTGTGGGCTTTTCTTGGGGTTCAGATAGCTCTAACTTCTTCCTCCTCTAGGGGATCATATCTATGTACTTAGGTACATCGTCAAGCCTTTGTATTGAGACCCAATTCTTATACCTACCTAACCTATGCTTAAGGGGGTGTTAATGTAGGCTTTTCCCACTATGTGGTTTTACCTACATGGTTTAGTTAGATTGATTAGGCTTAATAAAGGTCATTGGGGAAGATAATCCCACATGCATGAGGATGTTAGGACATGTCTATCTTCTACCTATATAATGAACCTTGGCTAATATTTATTAATGCAAATTTTGTTTGTGAAGACAAGCTTCTTCCTTTGAGTTGTTTATTTTTGATTTCAAACTCCATACAAGTTTTATTCATGCATTCAATCCCATCCAGTTGTTCCTCAATTATGACCCACTCCTATAGAATCACATTTTATAACACATTTTGATGTTTTACAAAGTCAAATATTTCATTGACTTTGAATATTATAGTGTAGTGATTTTTGAAGGTGGGTTCCTTTAAATAAAGGGGGGGGGTATTTATTATTTTACAAAAAAATGAGTAAGATTTTAAGGGAAGTAACCTATGGGTGAAGGACATTAACATGTATGTAATCCTTTTATTATTTTTTATAAAACAATATTATTATGGGTTAGATCTTTTTATTGTTTTTCATTAAAAAAAAGATTGTGAGCTTATTTTAAAGATATAAGGTTGTTTTTTGAAATATTCATATTTTTTCTCGATGAATACTAGAAGGTGAGGTCTAATTTGCTAGGAGGCCAAACCCCCTCACATTAAAAATAATACTTTATCTCTCTTACTCACTGTGTACTCTTCTTGGATGCATTATCACTTGAGCTCGATGTCCTCATTTTGTCTTATAAAATATGTCTTTTTGACATTTGCATTGGTTTCTTTAGATGCATTATCAGATATGCCTAACATATTTTGAGTTTTAATTTTTTGTAACATTTGAGGGGTTCACCATATAATAGTTTAGAGGGGTGTACTTGATTTTTTAAATCACTTTCCATTCTACACGCACTTTCATTTCTGTAACAACAATTGAAACCACTGGACAAAATAGATAAAAGTTCAATTAAACCTCTAATGCCATTTAATTACTATGAATTGAAAACCAAAATGCAAATTATATTAAGGATCAAGGGTTTACATCATATTAAAATGGGTAATTATACTGAGCCTAATACAAAAGTAGAAAAAGTTAAGTGGTACAACTATTGTGATGAAGCCTATGGGTTGATGTGTATTTCTATGTCTCTTTATTTTCTCTTTCACGTAGAACATGCTAAATATCCAAATAAGGTGTGGACAATCTTGGAAAATCCTTTTGGGAATATAGATGCGATCAGAGGTCATGATCTTGAAAAAGAACTTATCGACCTAAGTCCTAGAAACTTTGACACCCTTCATGATTTCTTCACCATGTTCAAGTCTTTGAGATTGCAATTGAAAAAATGTGGAATAGAGACAAAAGATGACCAACTTATTCTTTTTATACTCTCTAAGATAGGTCCTAATTACTCAGTCTTTGTCTCTACTTTCCATGGCACTAAAAGTGTTGTAGGCACTACATGGAAAATTCCCTCTTTAGATGTCTTTATTGTCAACTTGACTCGAGAGAAACACAAGTTAATACATATGGGTACATTGAAGTCCAAAAAACATCAAGCCTTAATTTTTTGGAATGGGAAATAAAATAATTCAAATAAAGAGAAGAAGAAAAAGAATAAGGATCAAGAGAAGAAGAAATAATCAACCTCTACTAAAACAACCACTGAAACATCCTCTTCCAATGATACACCTAAGAAAGAGAAGGTTAAATGTGCTAATTGAAATAAAAATAAACATGATGAACACAAGTTCATGAAGAAACAAATTAATCACCTAACTCATCTTATAGATAAAACAACATAGGTGTTCCTGAGTCTATCAAGCATAATTCATCAACTCAATATTTTTCTAAGGTAAAAAATAAAGGTAAAGAGAAAGAAAAGGGAAAGGCTCTTTTAGTAGTTGCAATTCCAACCTCTTCATAGTTTATTGACTCATGTGTTTCCACCATATAGGCTCTTCACAAGTTGAGTTTTCTTCGTTAGATCCTTGTAATATGTATTCTAACACTTTGGGTGATGACACTTCAATAGAAGTTGTAGGGAGAGGGTTTATTAAAATGGATGGAGGAATATTCAATAGTGTTCTAAGCATTCCATAATTTTAAACTAATCTCCTATCAATGTACCAAATCAATCACATTAGGAAGGGCATGAGAGTATAGTTTTCACCATATTTAGTCATAATTAGATAGTTACACAATGAATTTATAGTGTTAGTGAGTAGGGTAGATCACCAAGCTAGGTTATACACCTTCTCACTTTTTGCACCTAATTCTTCTCTGACTACATTATTGATTCATTCAGATGGAGTTAGAAAATCATGGCATAAGTGGTTTGGCCACCTCAACTATCACTATCTATAATAACTCAATAAAAATGACATGATCATAGGCTTACCTTGAGTCCATTTCTCTAAGGGTATTTGTGAGGGTTACACCCTTGGGAAGCGTCCATACGAGAAATTTGATGAAGGCAAATATTGAAGGGATTCATGGGGATTGGAGTTAGTAAAAAATGATGTATTTGGGCCTTTTCCCAATCTATCTTTCACAAGGGATAAGTATGTCCTTACCTTTATTTATGATTTCTCAAGACACACATGGGTTCACTTTCATAGGCATAAATATGAAGTTTTAGACAAGTTTTGAGGCTTCAAGGTTCTTTCAAAGAAAAAATATGAGAAATGGATCAAGGTTCTTTGAATTGATAATGGGGGTGAGTATGTCAATAACAAGTTTGAATAGTTTTACATAATAGAGGGGATTGATCTACAATGCATAGTTCTGTACAGTCTTCAATAAAATGGAGTGGTAGAACATAAGAAACAGTCCTCAAAAGAGATGGATAACTGTATGACTCACTATAAGTCACTTGCACCATAGTATTGAGTAGAAGCAATAAATTATGCTTTCTACATTTAGAATAGGGTTTCCCATAAAGATTTAAAAAGCATAACTCACTTTGAAGCTTGGTATAGTAGGAAACCCACAATTGAGATTTTTAGATTCTTTGGATCTATAGCTATGAAATGCATATCAAAGAAGAAACACAAGGATATAGAGCCTTAGATTAAGCCTTGCATCTTCTTAGGTTATCTATATGGTGTTAAGGGGTACTTCCTTCTTCATCTAACCACACATGAGTTATTCATCAAAATAAAGAATCACTTTTAGGGGAGTCTCACATACTAGACACTTGGCACTTCTCCCACTTCATTGGACTCACTCGGATTTGATTTAAATGATTTAGATCAGTTTGAGTACATTATAGAGGTTGAAGACACTTAATCTAGTTTTGATAGTGAGAGCAGTGATGGGGAACCATATCCATTCACATCTAGCCACACTTTAGAGGATGATGATTCTCTACCTGACTCATCCACTTTTGGTCCTCTTTAGGATAGGTAGACACTACAAATCATAAGTACATGGGTTGGGGATCATTCAGATGACATGAGGACATGTTTAAAGTTTTAGAGTGGTCCACATGATTTTTATGCATTTACCTTAGATCCACATAATTTTTGGGAGGCATCAGGTATTCTTGAGTGGGATTATTTCATACATGAGAAGTATAATTCCTTAATTAGGAATCACACTTGGGATTTGCCACTTATTCTTAAGGGAAGAAAGATAGTTTGATGCAAATGGATATATTAGACTAAGTATGCAATATATGGGTCTATTGATAAATTCAAGGCTTAGTTGATTACCAAGGGTTTTTCATAGGTGTTTGGCATTGACTACACAAAGATCTTTGCACCAGTCACCAAAATGAACTTTGTCATACTCACACTTGATATTTACACAACCAATCATTAGGATGTTCATTTGATGGATGTGAGGAATGCCTTTATTCATGGTGATCTCAAATATAAGATTTACATGGATTAGCCTTTGAGATTTTTTAAGGATTATTCCTTTATATGTAAACTCTAGAAATCCATCGATAGCATCAAATAGGCTCCTCAGGCTTGGTACTCCAATATGGGTTTATTTTTTCTTTTAACATTATTCACTAGATGCCACTTAGATCTGAATGTCTATTTCTTTTGATAAGATGATTCACTCTTGATTTTGATTCTTCATGTTGATGATATGTTGATGACTGGTAGCTCTTCTTCATCCATTCAAGCAGTGAAAAAGACTCTTTAGGACATATTTTCCATGATAGACTTGCGTTTGCTACACTAATTACTTGGGATTCATATTTCTCAGTTTGATTCAGGGATTAATATTGCACAACCTAAGTCTGATCTCAATTTGCTTGATCAATTTCACATGGCTGATTGTAAACTATCTATGAATCCATTTATATATGGAGTCAAGCTTGGGGTAGATTGTAATTACCTTTGATTAATGTTAACTTGGATCGACAACTTGTTGGTAGCCTTATCTAATTGACACATTCTAGACTTGACATATCATATACAATAGGCATAGTATGTATATTCATGCAATAACCCTGTGAACTACATTGGAAAGTAGCTAAGAGGATCTTGCACTATATCTAGGGCACATATAGATTTAGGATTCATTACAAAACTGAAACTAACATCAACTAAATTGGCTGCACTGACTTATACTGGGTTGATGATATTCAAAATCACAAGTCCACTTTAAGTTATTCTATTGATTTATCATCTATCGAGGTAGATTATAAGGGGATGCCAATGTTCCCACTAAGGCCATCTAGCTTTAGGGGATTCTCATAGAGTTTGGTATCTATTTCATATGACCTACCATCATCTACTATGACAACTAGAGTGCCATTCAGATTTATAGCAATCTAGTTCAAAATCAATGAAATAAATACATAAAGATTCATATTCACTTAATCAAAGAGCTCATTACTGGGGAAATCATTGATATGATCTATTTATAGATGATAGATTAGATTGGAGACATCTTCACCACATATTTCATGGAGAGCAAGTATCTTCACTTTTAGGCTCTTCTTAAGGTTCAGGACATTGTAGCATCATCTTTTGAGGGGGACTTCTAGCCTCTTCTTTATGTCTCTATTTTGGGGGGGGGGGTTTCCAACATGTTTTCTCCCTTTTCTCTACTTTATGAGAGATTACTTTATACATGGGTAACTCATCAGGCCTAGTTTCCAGGACCCATTTTTTATACTGCCTACTTAAGTTATGCTTATAGCGGGGTGTTAGAGTATGGGTTTTATTTTTTCCCATATTTATTTGTTATATAAATTTTCCCTCACTTGGAGTTTTCTTACTTTCATGGAGAAACTTGTTAAGGTATATAGGTTGATTGAATGACTAGGAAGTAACTCCTTTGATCGGTTATTTTAGGTATGGGAGTTACTCCTCTATTCTCAGTTTTATTGACCACCTCTTGTGGAAGAGTTATAAATATATTATTGGGGTGTGTTGACCACTTTTTATGGAGGAGTTACTCAACACTCTCCTAATTTTACTTCTCACATTTGTGAGTTTTGTTAATGGCATTTTGGATTTTGGCTCCTATCTTATCTTGTGTAATATTCTTGTATTGTTGCTTCATTTTAATTTCAACTACTTTATGGTATACACCTACGTGGTTCATGTAATCACTCTACTTGTGCATTTGACATATCTAGAACATCAACTCAACCCTGATATTATTGACTATGGGTGGTATTGATGAAATATGTTTTACATACAAATCTAAAATAATCCTTCTAAGCCATGTTATTTCCATAGTTGCCTTTGAAACTATCATATATTATGCTTTTACTGAAGAAATATCTGTATAATTTAACTACTTATTTGACTTCCAAGAGATGATTATTGTTCCAATATTCGTTAGGATACCCGAGATAGATTTTCCACTTCAAAGTCACCTACATAGTCAGAATCTGAATATCCAACTAGTTTGAAGTCCACTACCCTAGAGTATTGGAGCCCAAAATTTTGTGTTCCTTTGAGATTGTGAATAACTCTCTTTACTGATACCCAACGACTTTATTTGGATTGTTGCATGAATATTTAAAGATCACCAATAATAAAATAAATATATATTTTAGTTGTGGTTGCATATATTAAAATTTGAATGAGCTATCTATACTTAGTTGCATCTATAATTATTTATGGTATCATTTGACATCAACTTAAAATTTTGTTCCATGGGCGTACTGATTGGTTTACACTATACCATTCTAAATTTTCTCATAATTTCATCATTGTATTTTTGTTATGTGATGAAAATATACTTAGGTTTTTTAATCACTTCAATACCAAATAGTAATGTAGGTAACCTAAATCTATCATTTTAGAACCTTTTATAAATTATGCTTTGATTTTTACAGTGTACATTTCATTATTTCATTTCAAGAGCATATCATCCACATATAAAACTATTTTGATAAAATGGTTACATATTCAAATTTAAAATGCTTAAAATTCATGTTCAAGAGGTGTTCAGTGATATTTTCATATCATGCTCTTGGGGCTTGTTTTAATCCATACAATGATCTTACCAACATGCACACCTTGTGTTCTAGGCTATCAACTACAAAACCTTTCAATTGATTCATGTAGATTATTTTTTTGAGATCACCATTTATAAAAATAGTTTTCACATCCATATGATGAAATTTCCATTTTTGGTGTGTTGCTAAATCCAATAAATCTTGTATAGTAGTCCATTTCATTGTTGGTGCAAATATTTCATTATATTATATCTCTTATATCTAAGCAAATATCTTTAAGACAACCCTTGATTTATTTTTATCAAGTGAACCATATGATTTGTATTTGTTTTGGAATATCTACTTGAAACCAATGGGTTTACAACTAATTATAGGATTAAATAACTCCCAAATTCCATTATTGACCAAAATATCATATTCACTTTTCATTACTTTTATCCATACATCAAGCTTTTCAACTTGTTTGAAGGAAGTAGGTTCTGAACCAAAAGAAACTTTTACTTATTCTTATAGATGGTCATATAAGGTAACATTTTCTATCTTATCTTGAATTTATTCTAGGGACTTGTCTAATTGTTGTGTGGTTGTATGTGCATTTCAAGTGCCAAGTTTTCCAACTTTATTAGTTTTGACATATTTCAGTGTTTGTGCAACCCATTTGGCATAGTTTTTTGAATTTATTATAGAATAATTGGTGCCTCATTTTCTTGATCTGAATTTCCTTCATTTTATGACATATGTTCACCTTCTAATGAAGTTTCATTTTAATCCATAGGGGGAATTCTATTTTTAGTTATAGGAGTCAATAAACTATTTCCAAATCACATGCCCTCAATTTTTTGGAACCTCCATATCAATCTCCTTGAAAATGTCAGATTTTGTATATTTACCAAGTTGATTCAATTATTGACTTATGCATGTCGTGTTATTTGTAGTTTTACAAGAGACATCTCTTACAACAAGAAATTTCTTTTTTTATCATCATATAGTCTATATGTCTTTGAGGATTATGAATATCCTAAAGGGATGCATTTTCGATTCATGTGGTCCAACTTATTCCTTTTCTCCTTGGGAATCAATACATAAAAATTGGATCTAAAAACCCAAAGATGTTACGCTACAGGAAGATAACCACACCAAACTTCATATGGAGTCTTCAACTGAAGGGCTGATAATGGTGACCTATTATGGAGATAACTATTTTTTGAGCTTATTTTGTGAAAAAATGTAGATTTACCCATTTAAACTACAACATTGTTCAAACCATGTTCATCATGGTTTTGTTCATCCTCTATGTTATTCCATTTTATTGAGGAGTGGAAGGGATGGTGAGATGGTGCTTGATCCCATTTTGTTTGAAAAAGGATTCAAACATCTTTGATGTGAATTTACCACCATTGATAGTCCTCAGTGTCCCAATATGATTGTGCTTAATTTTCATTCATTGTTAGAAACCTTTGAATTTTTGAAATGATTTTATATTTGTTTAAAAAAGAAGATCCAAGTCATTCTTTATTTTTGATCAATGAAGATGCAATACTTATAACCAATGATGAAAAGAACTAGAAAATAACAAAAATCAGAGTGAACTAAGTACAATTTTATGTCAGATTTCCATTTTGACCTTTGAAATGGTTCTCTATCATGTTTATCCAATATATTTATCCAAAATACAAGCTTTACACTTTTAATATTTTTGGGCAGAGTTGGAAAACTAACATCATTCATTTACATTGTTTGAATGTTATCATAGTGAGTCTGCCCAAATAGTGGATGCCATAAAAGGCTTGTTGACATTTATTATTCAATGAGACGAGTTTTTTTATTAAAAAGGCTCACATCTAAGTATCAACAACTTTCCTTCCTAAATCTTGTCAAGATGGCTGCATTATCACATTTTATTTTGATTTTACCTCACTACCATCTAGTAAAATGGAGCGTATTTGTTGTCAAATGAGCGCTAGAGAAAATAGTTTTATTTTCAATTGAATAAGGTATATGACATTTTAGAGTGAAATCTAAAAGCCTTGGTGATTTGAATTGAATTGTTCCTTTTACTTCAAGTTACAGACTTGTCTTGTCTACCAAATACATTAGACCTCATCTTTCTTCATGTAACTCCCCAAATAAGTCCCTATGGAAATTCATATGTTGCATGCCATCAATAGATAGGACCTAAGTATGATCTCATGTTGAAATGACAAAGGCATTATTGACTTCATTTGAAATATAAAGCACACATTCACTTATGAATTGAGTTGATTTTGATGATGAGGTTTCCTTATTTTCCTTGTCTTCTTTTTGCTTGCCATAGTTCTCAATTTGTTTCCTTAGGTCTCAATTTGTTTCCTTTTCTTATTTTTGTTTGTATTCACAAGTCTCATGATTCCCTTTACTACAAAACCATTTATAAAACAAATTTTGTCTATCATTTTGCTTTTCCTAATGTTGACCACTATTTATTATAGTTTTGCCTCTTTGTCCCTTATTTTTTCCTTTGCCTTAATTTTAGGAAGATGAGGCCTTATTATAATAAGAATACTTTTAAGAATTTACCTTTAGATGAACATATAAAATGCTTTCACTTGTGGTGTTAGTCTTTATTCTAAACACCTTTTCTCTTTTGGCCATTTTTTTAATTAATTAATAAAAAATGAGAGTCTTCGATTGGTTTCTTCCTTGAAAAGACTCCAAATGGGTTGAATATGTAGGAAGAGGAGGTTTTATGAACACAATCATGCATATATCAATTTTTACACCATTATCATGAACATCATGCTTGATAGCCCACCTTTATGATCACCATTTTCTAGCTCAAGTTTGAATAATTTCAATTGTAATTGTATGAAATTAAATTCTAAATGATAACCATACAAGTATTTAAACTTATTCAGAGCTTCCTATGGAGTGTTGTACCCTTGTATATGATGAAAAAATTCTTCATCAAATGAGGACCTTATCAAGGCTAATGCTTTTGAATTGCACTCCCATGATTATGATGCTTTTGATTATTTTGACTCACTTGGTTATTCATCCCTATCACAAATTTCTAGAAAAAAAATCATTGAATATAAGAGTATTCTCAACTTTCCTAGAGCATTCTAACCCATTTTCCTTCTCGGTTAGTGATGTGTTAACAATTGTTTTTACTAAATGAATTTTTGCTACGAAGGGAGATGGATTGGTTACTTATCACTCCAAAAGGATTAATTGTATACATACAAATAGAATGATATATCAAACCTCTTGATACACTCAACCTTACTATATATTCGATGGTACGTGGAAGAAGCTCGACCTTTCTATATACCTGATGATACATGAAAGAGACATTAAAGCATGTGAGAGCAGAATAATACATGAGACTTAGGCAATACGTAAAAATGATTCAATCTACATATGACAATTGTTTAGTGATAAGTCCTTATACATGGGTGTAATAATCATATATACTTGGAATTTATCACTTTCAAGCTTTACGTCTAGTAATATATACAAATGGGTAATAGAGGGAAAATAGAAAAAATGAATTTTTATCCTTATTTATTCTCAACAATTTATAGGGATAATGCCTCAAAAATAATTTTTGTAGCTATATTAGGTGATATATGCAGTAGTTTAAACATGACAACATCACATATGAATGCAAATGAGAGGCATCATTAATATTGAATGCTACAATTGTTGGGTTTTCACAATTTATTTTAATTTTGAATTTTGAAATGGTTTACATAATAATAACTTATAAAAATCATCAAAATTTATTTTAAAAACATGTTTTTGGAAAAAATTCTGACTTATTTTAATATAAATCATAAATTTTCAAATTGAATAATATTTATTTAAAAAAAACTTTAAAAAAATTGAAAAAAATATATAAAAAAATTAGTTATTCATTAAAACTTCTAATTGATAAATGTCGTATAGTCCTTATGTAATGTAGTAGATTCAATTCAAATAAAAATCTTTCAGATGCTGATGTAGCCAATGAATCAATGTGACACTTAAAATGAAAATGCCAAATAAATAGTTATAATACAACATCCTCAGAGGAAACACCAACCAATAGGTGAAAGACCAATCCAACACTTCAATGATGTCATGAGCAGGCTATTGTAGGTCCAATGCTTATCCAAATGACATGATAAGGTTGAAATAATGCCAGGTCATTGCCTTAGTAGGTAAGTAGGTGAAATACAAACCAAAACATAGTCTAAAATTTTGGTCAATACACTTTTTTTAGGCTTCCATGCTCAACACCAATGCTTTAATTAAAGCCAACACATCCAATATTTACTTTAAGCTTAATTTATTTATTTGATCACTCTTTTACTATGAAAGATTTATGTATAGGTCGTATGGCTAAAAATTAGAAAGGGGAATTATAAAAATATGAATAATAACCCTCTGTTATTATACTAATGTTAGGCTAGGAAAATAGACTTCGAAAGAATAAAATATATTTGGTGAAAACCAAAAATTCATTAATTTAATAAAAGAGAATAAAGATTACAAATATATAACCACATAGTGGCTATTTAGTTCATCTTCTAATATGAATATTCATATGTTATTAAAAGACAAAATCATCTAGACCTAGAATTAATTAATGTTATGTAAATAATATTACAAAATTTAGGTATAAATATAAAATAACATTGAATCAAGGAAATTTATTTAAATTTCAAGGCATATGCACAAATTTGGGGGACCAAAAAAGTGCCAAAATGGGGAAGATAATTTTTTTTTGCAAAGGGCATATAACTTTTTTTTCAGAAAAAATGAACATGCACTACCTTGGCATGGTGCCAAGGGAAAAGGGTTTACACCTTTTGTGGGTTATAAAGGGTGTATGACCTTTGTTAAAAAGGCTATACACCCTTTATAAAAGTTAATTTTCACCTCAAAACCCACATGTTTACTCTCCTGTGTTTCATTATAGAGCTAAGCAAACTTTCATATTTGAAAGATAAAGAAAAGGCATGGGTGCTAAGGCATTCTTTGCATTTTGACAAATCGATTGTGCATTTTGATCATGGTCTCAGGTAGGTTTTTTATTAATTTTTATTTCAAGGTTTGAAATTATATACATTTTAAATGTTTAGGTTATTCAAAATAAATTTGCATTTATATCACATTGCTTGAAGAAAATGTTTATTTTTATAAATATAGATATAAAATTCAATGGAATCATTTCCTAAAGAAAACATCAAACATAATTGTGATCAAAACCCCTAACATTTTGAATTCACATAATAAGAAGCTTGATTTATATGAACAATATAATTTAAAGAAATATCATTCATAAATTATTATCAATATATTGTGTGACTCTTAAAGTCATGGTGCACACAATTCACTTGCCACTATATTAGAGGTCATTTTCAATGAAGTGAGAAATGTCACTTCCCAGCTTGATGCAATATTGCATCGAAGGGAGGTGTTGAAATAATATTATTCTAACAAATTATCATATGAAGACATTAAAAAAATAATAATAAAAGAAGAAGTGTGTGCATTGTTTTTTAACCCTAAAACCAACGAAGCATCACCAATGAGTTGCAAACACATTAACATTGATTGATGTTTTCATGTGAAGACTAAAAATAAATTTTGGGATAGGTGGTGGATGGTGTTTGATGATATTTGATGTAATAATAATGAGGTTCCATTATATTTTTTGAGAAACTTTATTGTGAGTTTGTTTTAAAATAAATCTTGATTTATTTTGACATGAAGGCCTCCCAAGATAGGGGAGGTGGGTCCTCATTTAATAGACCCGGTGCCAGGTGGGACAAAAACTACCAAAATTGAATTTAGAGAAATATAAGGACAATAACACATACTTTTATACCCAAAACATTGCATCATAGTACATAGATAGACACCCTTGAGGTAGTTACTAGATTCACATAGGTTATGGTTGACTATGTAATGCATTCACTGAGGATTTCTACACATTCTATAAGTGATGGCACATCTAATAGTGTTCATCCTACTATTGTTTCTAGTGTACCTCTTAGTATTGGTGGCATAGCTAATAATCACCCTATATTTCATGTACATCATTAAAAATAATGTGGGAGGAAGTGTATTGGACCTCCTGTTTAGGTTATACATACATAAGTTACATCTACAAATCCAATAGGCACACCTATGGATACTAGACATACATTTATACAACACACTATTACGTAAGAGTATATGTCATCTATAGTTCTTTTAGAATCTCTTCATCACTAATACAAAATAATATATTCCATATTTAGTTTCTTTATCACCTCAAGAAACTCACACATCATAGGATATGCTATATGTAGTTTCTTTAGGACCTCAAGACACTAGCATGCTAAAGTATATGTCATCTATATTTGCTTCAACACCTTAGGACACTATCATGCTAGAGTACATGGAACTTTTAATTGCTTCACCATCTCTCATTAGTAGACAACCAGTTATGTATGGCTTATTTGCTTCACCATCTATATTTGACACATAAGTTTAATAATTATAGTTTACTTATGTATATAAAATAATATTAAGTTTAGCTTTTAGTATATATATACATAATCGACTAATATTTAAATTATTTCATTTATTTCTTGTATATATGATAACTAATATCTTAGGCACCCAAGCTAGTTTAAATTATGTTGTTGAAATTGTAATTAGCACCGCAGTACCCTAGATTTAGGTTGGGAAAGAAAATTACATAAAGTTTCTATATTGTTTAAATATTTTTAATACACCATAGATTTAGTAAAAAAGGAAATTAAATTTTATCTCTTTATATCCCTCTCTCACTCTCTCTTTATATATAGAAGGAATACTTTCAATTTAAATATCTTAAAATAGTTTAGTTTTATTTGATTCATAATTTACATCTTTCATTTGTTGGTTTTATAGATCATGAGAGATGTTATGGGTACCCTGCATAGATCAAAACAATGTTTGACTCATGATGTAGTTTCATCTCAAGATCCAGTATCTTTCTAATAATACTTGACTCTAAAAATAGAGATTGGTGAGAATACATAGTAAAATTGTTTTTTAACTTCAAGTAATGGTAATATACATGATATTTATATTTGTATGCACATATAGTCTTAACACTATATGTATGCTCTATAGTATTATCCATAATAGATGTATTCATGATCACACAACCTAAGACAACCATTTAGGTGCCATGTGGTGAGTCTAGAATCACCTTCTTACAAATTTTTTTTCTTGGTGACTCTCTCATTTTCCATATATCATTTTAATGCATTAAAATTTATTTTTGATATGTTGTTTAGGCACCACAATGTTATAAGGTTGTGGTAGAGATATTTGGTTCTTCACTCAATGAGAGGAGAAATTATGCATGTAATGAGTCATGCAATACCCCCAATTTTACATCTATGGAGATAAGGCACAATTAATTTGGAGGCAATGAGCAACATGAGAGCTAGTTGTTATGCTAGGGGTAGTTGTAGGCACAATCTATTTTGTATGCCAATATGACTCACATTGTATGTCTATATGTCAAATTTTATATATGTATATTATGGTCTATATTGTATTTCAATTTGGCCTATTTTTTATGTCATTATGACATAACTTGGATACACATACATATTATTTGACATATCTATGTGAATCATATAGTTTTATGCTTTATGTGTACATATTTACTTCTTATATGTCATTATTATTTGTTACTATTGTTTTTAAATACATGTTATCCTTCTCAAAAAAATTTATAAACGAATAAATTGTAAAACATGGTTGTGTCAATGAGTAAATAGTTCAAATATTTAGCTTTCATGAAATTGATGTATTGATGTTATAATGAACACAATGAAGCTATTTTATTATGCACATATATACATTATGATCATTGATCTATGTGATGGTTTTAGTATCATTATCTTAGATTTTATTAAATAAATAAATAATTAAATTATATTAATGTCCATAAATGACCAAAAGTAGGTCAATGGGACTGAAGGAAACAACCATTATCAATAGAAAGTTTTAGAAAGAGAGAACCAAAGAAATAAAGTACAAAGACATTTTGATTTTTTATATCATTAGAATAAATTTAAATTATGAAATTTACTATTAATACAATCAATAGATCATGCACTAATCATAACAAGTTTAAAAATAGAATACTCGTCACACCATCATATCACTTAAACATAAAGCTTAAGCATTCACCTGAAGTGCAAGAGAGATCACCTTGTCCCTTATTATAATAAAGACAAATGAAGATCATTATTAATTATTAAATGTAAAAAAAAACCATGGAATTTAATAAGATTCAAACCTTAACACATATAATTAACAAGAAGGCATATAAGTTCACAATCAATAGATCACATACTAATCATAACAAGCGTAATAAATAGAATACTAACCACGTTAGCATATCAATTAAATATGAAGCTTAAGAAATCACCTGAGGTGTAAGGGTGATCACCTTGTCCCTTATTATAATAAATATAAATGAATATCATTCTTAAGTATTAACTCTACAAACAAACCTTGACATTCAATAAGATTCAAACCCTGACACACATAATTAACAAATAAGGCATATCAACTCATATCATAAGCTTATATTTGTCATAATTATAGAGATATTGTGTATTCATAACATGTGCATATAATGGTTATAATTTATATTATACAAATCTAAAGGATCATTTATGAATCATTCTTGATGAAAACTTGAAGTATCCCTAATTCCTTTAGATTATATTCATATTTATTAGAAATTTGAAATAAATAAACTAATCCAAATAGTAATGAGGGGAAAAAGAAATCCCTAACAATACATGTGCTAATGAAGATTGGAGGCAAATCTCATTGAATGTAGAGTTTATCTATTCTTGAAGTGGAGGAATCATATCTTTTCATTCGCTCTATTTGTGCATATATTTTGATTTGATCTCTTTCCATCTCATTCTTATAGTTACATGAGTGAGTCCTTTGAGCACCTTAAGAGGATTCTATGCCACTTGGGATGAGAGAGACATGACAACGTGTTTTCCTTTGTAGCCAATTTTCTCTTAAGAGACAAAAAACTAGTCAATAAGAGGCATATATTTTGAATCACTATCCTAGTTGATGAACCATATATGCAAACACATTTGGATGGGTGTATAAATACTAAAATATCCTCATCAGACCCTTAATTTGAAATTTGAAGTGACCAGATACATCCTTGAAGAGCAATTTCTTGTCCCTAAGTATAAAAATAGAGAAAACTTTGAGCAAACATTTTAGGAGAATACATGGACAAGTAATATAAACACCTATTTAAGGATTCGGTGCCACTTAGGATGAGAGAGATACAACGATGATTTTTCTCTCACAACCAAATGTCTATTAAGGGACCAAAAGCTTATGAGTGGGAGATATATTTTGACTCACTATCCCAATTGAAAAACTATGTATATGAATGCATATGGATGGGAATATAAATAATGGTATATCCCCCTTCACTCTTTGTTAGGCCTCAAGGTCAATAATTTCAGGTAGTTGAATGCATCCATGAAGAGAAGCTTCTCATCCTTGAGTGTAGAAATAGAGTGAACTTTGAGTGAGTATTTAAATAAAACTGTGAGTGGTAGTAATAGGTCATATCTCATAAGATTATATGGGTGATTCCTTTGAGCATCCCCAAATTATTTTATCCCACTTAGGATAAGGGAGACATGGCAATAAATTTTCTCTCACAACCAAATGTCTTTTAACTGACCAAAAGTTGGTTAGTGGAAGGTGTATCCTTTAACTCACTAGCCTAATAGATAAACCATATTTGTAGATGTATATAGATGGGAATACAAACACTATAATAATCCTTTTTCACCTTCTATCAAGCCTCGATATTATAATTTATAGGTGACTAGACAAATCCATTAAGATAATCATCTCATCCTTGAGTGTCAAAACAAAGTGAACTTCATACTAATGTTGTAAGAGAACCATGAGGGATAAAGAAAAAATTTCAAATTATGTAGTTGCATGAGCACCTTGTAGAGGATTCTATCCCAATCATGACAAGGGAGACATGAAAATGAATTTTATATTGCAAACAAATGTCTCTTAATAGAACAAAAGTTGGTCAATGAGAGGCTTATGTTTTGACTTGTTGGCCCAATAAATGAATAATTTTTGTAGACACATCTAGATGGACATATAAACACTATAATATCCCCTATAAAATCTCTTTTATTCCATATTATCAAATTTTTATTGGATAGATGGATTCGTGAAGAGAAGCTTCTCATCCCTAAGTGTATAAATAAAGAGAACTTCAAGTAAGTGTTCCAGGATAGCTATGAGGGGTAGAGATGAAATGTCATATAATATAGTTTCATAGGTGATTAATATGAGAATCCTATATAATATTTTATACCACTTGAGATGAGGGAGACCTGATAAATATTTTTCTCTTACATCTAAATGTCTCTTAAGGGATTAAAAATTAGTCAATAGGAGACATATCTTTTGACTTATTAGCCCAGTCAATGAACCATATTCATGAATCCATCTAGATGGGAATAAAAAATATAGAATAACCCCCCTTCAGCTCTCTATTAGGTCCCTAGGTAAAAATTTACAAGCTATCAGATGCATCTCTTAAGAGAACCTTATCGTCCATAATTATAGAAACAAAGCAAACTTTGTGTGAGCATTGCATGAAAACCATGAGGGGTAGAGATGAAGTGTCATCTCCTATAATTATATAGGAAAGTACTATGAGTAACCAATAGAGGATTCTATCCCACTCAAGATGAGGGATACATAGAAATGAGTTTTCTCTTGTAGCCAAATGTCTCTTAACTAACCAAAAGTTAGTTAGTGGGAGATGAATCTTTTGACTTGCTATCCCAATCAACAAAATATTTTCATGGACATGTCTAGATGGGTGTATAAACCTTATAATATCCCCCATCTAATTTATATTAATACTCAAGGTTAAAATTTATAGGTGACCAAATGCATCTCCAAAGAGAAGCTTCTCATCCTTGAGTGTAGAAATAAAGCAAAATTTTGGTGAGCATTGTAGGAAAAATGTAAGGGGTAGAGATGGGATGTTATCTCCTAGAGTTGTATGAGTGATTCCTATTAGAACCCCATAAAATTATTTTATCCCATGAAATATTAGGATGACATGGAAATTAGTTTTCCCTCACATCCAAATTTATCTAAGGAATTAAAATTTGATTAGTGGGAGTCGTATCTTTTGGCTCACTAGCACACTCAATAAACCATCTTCAAAAATGTAGTTAGATGCATATATATATATATATATATATATATATATATATATATATATATATATATATATATATATATATATATATATATATATATATATATATATATATATATATATATATATATATATATATATATAACCTCTGTCCACTCTTATTTGGGACCTAGGATTGAAAGAGGTATTCAGATGCATCCTAAGAGAATCTTCTTGTCCTTAAGTGTAAAAACATAGTGAACTTCATACGAGCATTGTAGGAGAACTTTGAGGGATAGAGATGAAATTCCATCTCATAAAATTTATTGGGTGAGTAATATAAGCACACCTCAAAGGATTATGTCCCAATCAAGATGAGGGAGACAAGGAAATGATTTTTCTCTTGCAGCTAAATGTCTCTTAATAGACTAATAGTTGGCTAGCGGGAGGCATAAATTTTGAAATGTTAGTCCAATTGATGAACCATTTATGTGGATGTATCTAAATGTACATATAAACACTATAATATCCCCCATCCACTCTATGTCAGGCTGCAAGGTCAAAATTTATAGGCATATAGATGCATCCATTAAAGATAAACTTCTAGTCCATGAGTGTAGAAAGAGTAAACTTAGTGCGATCATTATAGGCTAATCCTGTGGGGTAGAGATGAATTTTCAGCTCTTATAGTTGCATGGGTGAGTTTTATGAGCACCCCATAGAGGATTCTATCCCACTCAGGATGAGGGAGACATGGAAATGGGTTTTTATCTTTCAAATAAATATCTTTTAAGGGACCAAAAGTTGGTCAGTGAGAGGCATATATTTTGACTCACTAGCCCATTTGATGAACCATCTTTACGGATGTGTCTAAATGGGTGTATACATATTGGAATAACCCTCATCCACTCTATATCTATACATAAGTTTAAAAATTATAGGATTCTCTTTGTTTTAATAAGACAATTTTATCTACTCATGGAACCAACCACATGAATGTGGAAGCTCATTTGGTACCATTAACCTACATTAAAATTGTCAGTAAAAAATTCAAACAAAAATAAACACAAAATGACAAATTCATTCAAAATTAAAATACACTAAATTAAATAAGTTAAATTTAATAATTTGAAATTCCATATGCATTGAATACAGACCTTATGAAGTAAATCCAATGACTTTTAGGATCAACGTTATTTTTAAGTGTTTCAAGAATGGCTTCATGCTTGATTCACAAACTTTCCACAAACTTTTATTGTGAGGATTTCCACTAAATTTGATCATTTTAATATTTTTAATGATAACTAAATTTATTAATGAAGCACCACTCTATGTATTTCAAAGTCCTCAAATAACCATTACTTTATTTTTTATGAAATTATCTATGAATCCAAGTTCTTATAACCACTATAGATCTAGTGGGATAAACTAGGTCTTCTCCATCCATGAAAGTTGTTAATTTTTTCAGTCAACACAATGAGACAAGTAGTAGTTTAATCTCTCATCATTGTCCTTAGGTGAAATTAATGTAAAAATTTGCCCTGCATTTAAAGTATAATAAAATTTTAAGGATATGTAGGAAAAAAGTAAGATATCACTTCAGTTAAGTCTACATTTAAATTATAAATAATAAATTTTACTTGGTTGTAGAGGATCTGAGATGTGGTCAAAGTCAACTGATGATGTCAATTCATGATCTCCTAGTGGTTGGAATGAATCACTAGTCTCCATAGTTGTTAGGGGTCTATAATACCATTTATCAACCCATTATTTTGATTTATATTCATTACAATTAAATTGCATACAAAAAAAATAAGAACATGCCATATCCCTAGTATAAATAGTCCATGAACTAGAATTTGAGCTTTGAATGCATTGAAAAATACATGATCTAGGCAATGTACTAAAATATTCATACATTATCTTATCTTATTCTTATATTAACCAAAATAATATTTTCACATGAGAATATTTATTTGATCCATGAGAAAAAATTTCATTACACAAAGTCATAATACTTGTAGCATTGATCAAATTTAGATTGTCATTGTTCTTTCCCTACTCTTTTTTAAGGGCTCATTTTAAACATGCACTTGCACCATCATGTTCCCCTTTTCCATGCCTAGCTCAAAGAAAATATAATTTTTTTAAACTCCATTCTTATCATGTATCCTACTTAACCAGTAAAACATTTGAGCATTCTTAAATTGTCCTACACAATTGTCTGACCAAATATAGTGTGTATTAAACATGATTTATCTTGCATTCATATATTTATAAAATATCTCAAAACAACCCTGGATAAAATTTAGAGAATTTGATCTATCATCGATCATATAAAAGTGATACTCCCTCAAAATCTTTCTGTTGTCTTTTATGCTATTAGGGGCATATATGAATGTAATAGCAAAAACATTTCAACTTGAATTGAATTATAGTACTGATATTAAACCTCATTTTGTGGTTATAGTGTATAATTTTAAACAAAATCCACAACTAAATTAATGGTCCTAACTAGTAATTTATCCTTACAGAACTTGAATTGATTATCTAACTATTTTTCCTTTTGTGTGTCTTGTATATTGGTATATTCTATTATTATTAAATTCAAACATGAAATCAAATACAAATACTTGGATCGTAACCAACTCACATCTTGATGATTCTTTTCCATCTTTTAATACATACTTTACATATTTGTACTTCTTAAAATAAACTAGTTATTTTTGAAATTCTTGTGAAATTTATTTATGTATACAACTAGTCATATGTGACAAACCACCACAAGTGTTACATATTCCATATAAACATTCTTTGAATTTTTTTTTGTCCCTTACGTCTTTTACAGAAAAGACTTGAGATTAACTCTTTTGATGTTTTAGGTGGGGAAGCCACCATACATTCATGTATAATCTCGTTAATATGTAAAATACAACATATATAAATAAAAATATCAAAATGCATAATAAATTCAACATGGATCCTACAACATGTGGCATGCATTTTGTTTATTTTAACATAGAAAGGGTCACACATCTCAAATGACCTTTGGCTAATTATCAATTTCCCATTAAATTTTTCAATTGTTTTTTATAAAATTTTGATTGTGTCATGTCTAGGAAATATTTTACATGTGGCACATGGTTTTTTGGGCCTTTTATTATTTTAAAATATTTTACATTAAATGATACCCTTGTGTTGTCATGCCAAAAAATTTCAATCAAATGTCTTATTCCTTTAACCAATACCTTGTCTTTTCATGGGAATCTCCTACTAAATGCCCAACAATTTGTGAGTAAATGGTATTCAAGCCTTGTTATTTTTATGATATTTATTAGATTTTTTGTATTCAAGATCAAGGATGTAATTATTTGATTAATAAATTGAGCTCTATATGTTGAATTACTCAATATACATTTTGTTATTACTCATCTTTCCACATTACTATATATTTTTTTGAGTTCTATTGCCTATTAATTGCATTAAAGACATTAAATAGATTCTTTATTATTGTATTGTTTCTTCCCTCTATATTTCTTGTTCTTAACCCTAAATTATTCATCACAAGGCACATTTTTGTATTTTCATTAATTTAACAAATAATTGAGTGTTTTATATGGATTTTATTTTCTCAAATGCAAAGTCTCATACATGTTAAGCATGACATAGAATTGATATTCTTGACATTTTATCTTCCATAAGTTATCTTATTTTCTCATTTATTTCAATAAAATGCCTTCGTGTTTGTCACATTAACCTTGGAGGTATGGGTCTAGGACCTACATTTTATAATAAATTGGATGGTATTAACAACTCAACCATAGAAGGGATGTTAGAGTGTTGGTTAACATTATACCCTATATGCGAAGTGATTTCCTCTTCATTAGAATAAAGATCAATTGGACTCATTGCATGATATTGATTTTCATTATGCTCAATTTTATTTATTATAAATGTATGTTTTATTATATTGTATTTATCCATGTGTTTCATCACTCAATGCAAATTGATTAGTTATATGTTCGACATTTTAAATTTCATCATTCAATAAGGATTGATTAAGTTCTCTTATCTTATTTGAAGACACATCTAAATTAAATTCCATGGAATTGGGCATGTTATTTTCATTTAAAATATTATCTATTGTGGAGGAAGTACCTTCACCTTGTCTAGAAGCTCTTATGGATGCTTTCCTATCTGCTTATCTTTTTCTTTATTTTTCTCTTTTGACTTAAATTTATTCATTTGTTATCTCTTTAATTAATCTTTTGTGATGACTACCCAACCCCATTATTAATCTTTACATAAATAAATCCAAATATAGAATACAAATTGAAGAATTTATAGTAATTGAGATAAAGTAAATGGAGAATTTACAATGTCAGAAGTAAAAATCAGTTCCAAATTTATGAAATACAAAATTGACAAATTAATTTTGTGGGTAAACAAGTAAAATTTTTGAACCACAAAGGGTGTATGTCATTTTGAAACGCACACATTCCATGTTTGAGAGTAATTACAAATAGGTATTTATATTTATAGAGTAGGATTCTAAAAGGCCTTTACAAAGGGCATACACCCTTTCAAGATTTTTTATTTTTTTTATTTTTTTGCTTTACCTCCAAAATTGGTCCAAGTTTAGTATTAGGGGGGTTTGAATCTAGCTTAAAACTTGTCATGGAGAAGCCCACATTATTTTAAGGAAATTTATGAGCATTTTTCATCTTTAATGACACATATGATCAAACAATTTAAAAAATAAATAAATTATATGGGTTTATAGAGGGGAAATCATAGTTTTTGAATATATAATTTTTTATTGTTAAACTATTATTTTTAATTATTACTTAATTTATATACAAAATACCTCATTATGGACTATATTCATAGCGTTACAAATACTTTTATAAAATTTTGACTATTAATTGAAAGTTTATAAAAAATATATCTCACTAATCTACACATCGTTGGCTATGCTTTAAAAAAAATGATTTTCATGAAGTTAAAGTTATAAAGTTGTGTTCTTACACTCGTAGTTCTCATATTTATGATGTCTTGAATTAATATATATATATATATATATATATATATATATATATATATATATATATATATATATATATATATATATATATATATATATATATATTAAAAAATTAATAAAAATTATTCAAATCAGTTGTCAACATTTCATCTATCCATATATAAAGTTTCATACAATAATTCATTCGTTTACTCAAAAAAGTGTGTTTGTACACATGCAGTCTCATTATATTTTCACCAAAAAGTGCCAAGCCATTGTCATAAATATATCAATTTCATACACTTTTATCATTTGGTTATTGATAAAATAAATATTTATAAACTACATTTAGAATTCCATAATTCATAATCTTATGTCATTGTCAAATACTTTTTCCAAGTGTCTCTAAAATTCTCTCCAAGTTTAACTATTATTTTTTAGAAACTAAGTGATATTTTAAACCCCCATTTTGTCCCTCATTATCCTGCATCTTCCCTTTAAAATAATCATTACATGAAAGTCCATTGTATAATTTTATTATCAACAATGTAAGAGTTAACTTAATCCATCAAAAAAAAAAAAAATTGACACTTGCATGCCCCATGATTCCACATAACTTCCACCATCATTAAACATGTTCAGGTAGTGCATACATCCATAGGAAAAAATTCTTGAATGATCTTTTGCTTTTATCATATTTTACACATTCATAGTTTTGTGATTTGAAAAGCTGTTAGGACCCCTTTGTTATAAATATTTGTTTATAATTAATGTCTTTAATAAAATCTAAAAATGCATATGCTTTGTAAGTCATCCCTTGAGATAATTGTAATAATCCCATGTTTATGGGAAGTAGTAGCTAGCTAGGATAGAAATAATATACACAAGGCCTAGACTAATGGAAAGACATCTAAAAATTATATTATATTAAGCTTACTCAAAGGAGGTTTCCCCTCAAAGAGGTCAATGATATTGTAAAGCGCTCTTATTTTTATGTGATTTAGTCTTTTTCTATTCAATTGTAGTGTTATTCCAGGTATATGTATTATTATTTTAAACTATTATAGGAAAGATAATAACATTTTGTATCAGAGCTCTTTCTAAATAATTTTTTTATAGTAGTGTTAGTGGTTTAAAGTTATTTACTTATATCCATTGTATGCTCTCATCTTGCCCAATTGAGATCTTAGTGATTAGAAAGTGGTAACAAGGTGGTAACACTAAATTATTTACTTAGGTTATAACTATGTTCTAGTAGTGTCAAAACTAATGAAAAACTATCTTTTTAGGAAATGGATTTTAGTTTTTATTGATTCCATGGAGTGAGCAGTTATACCCCAACACACAAATCATTCAACATTGTTGTGTTGACCATTTTTGGTCACTATGGGGAAGCCACATCCAATTCAGTTCAAGTCTTCAGATCACTCATAGGTTCTTAAAGTTTAGTCAATTTGGGGGAAATCAAACGAGCATGAGGTCAGCCCCAAATAAGTTTCAACACTTAGATGCTTTAAGGAAGTTATCAAGTGTGTAGTGGTCATCCCGACCTTTATTTAAACCTTCTTTGCAAACATAAGGAACTTTTGAAGCCCATAGGGGTTGAGCAACAAAAGGACTTAGTCAATTTTTAAGAAGTTTCTCAATAATGGCTTCAAGAGGTGAAGAGATTAAACTTGATGGGCCCCCAATGACATCCTAATAGCTTCCCATTTTTTATCATCGTGGGACTTAAACATTTATTTTAAAGGTTGTTCGATGCCACATGTTAATCTTATAGTGGTCTTGAGCCCTTTCTAATGTTTTTCAACACTTATTCAATTTTCAAGAAACTGTCTAGTAGATCTCCATGTCATTGAGGTAGTAAGCAAGTAGGATGCTTCCACGTGTCATGATCCTAACAACATAGAGTCTTAAAACCATCCATAACATTCAAAACATTCTAAACTAATGGGTTAGAGAGATGATACCATGTGGCACAATCCTGCTACCTCATTCTCTTAGGGTTTTTTGTATAGTCCAACAATGTGTATGAGCAGTGGGTGAACAAGATGACACCACGTGGTGAAATATCACTTCACTATAAGAATAAAGGTCAACATTGAACTTAAAGTCTTAGTTTAGTAGTATAAATGTGAGGAGAAGCCATGTAGTAGGGACCTATCTTTAAATCTCGAAGTGCATGGCTAGAGTAAAATCAATCAAAATGACTAAGTATTGAAGGAGGCCCAAAGGAAAATTTGGTACTTAGATTTTTTTGGTATTATCTACCTTTCCTAAACCTCCCTAGGGTTGTCATATCTTTCTTAGTCTTGATATAATAAAATAGTGACACATGGTTACCTGTCAAAAATTTTAAATTTAACTTTGGGTCCCTGAGGTCAACCATAAGCAACTACATGGACATTTGTAGTCTCAGGATCCAATCAGGGCACACAAATTTCAAGCCAAATCAAAAGTGGAAATATGGAAGTAAATATATTTTGAAAAAAAATTAAGTCTTGAAAGACAAAAAATGTGAAAGCGCATAGGCATTAGAACTCAGAATCTTGAGGGAATTAAAATCTCAAGAGAAAGGTTAATACTCCTGTGGTCCTAAGGCCCTGAAAGGACACTGTATGGTAGCTTCCTATAACCCTAGGGGTTTGAAGAGATTAAAATTGGTGAACTATCATAATGGACCTAAGGCCATGAGTTCTTGAGGAGATGACATGTGGTGATGATCAAGGTCAAAGACATAAATAGCTCGAAAGTGCTAAGAGAGTGATGTGTGGCAAAAATAAAGTTAGTGATCTAAATCCCATGGATGCTGATGAGATATCAAGTGGTGAAATGAGAGCCACATGATAATGATGATGCAATCAAATCATGAGCTTAAATATTAATAACACGTGTGATCATCAAAGCCATCAAGGGCTAAATTTCAACTGTGCAGTCGTTTTGATTTGTAGAATCAAGTCATAGATCGATGGCTCACCAAGTAATGATCAAGTTGATGGTGGAATTCAATGCATTACTAAATAGTGATACCAACTAAAATATGGTGTGCACATTGGGATTAATTTCAAAACATAAAAGACAAATTCAACCTTTTATAAGAGTGGCTCTAACTACACAAGTTGTGGGTAATTGGAGATCCCAACACAATCCCAACCACATTTTGACACCAAAATTCAATTAAGGTAGGGTTTAGTTGCACCAAATTTGGGCATGCCTTAAAGCTATCAGATATTTCAAGCTACTTTCTCAACCACCCTCTTCCAATCATCTTGAATCATTGTAATCACCCCAATAGTGGGTGAGACTGAATCAATGACTTGAAGGCTTCTCATTTCCTATAAAAATCATGGGTCTCACATTGTAAAAGAGTCAACATTTTTTGAGCACAATAATGCTACCAAAATATTCCCTCCATGATCCCCTTTAATATTTAAAACTTGCATTTTAATGAGAACTCAGTTAGCCTTTCTCTAATTTTCTTGTATTCTGTGTGCATTTTGTGGTTTATTGATCTTTGCCTATGGATACTATTTGTTCCTCTCATTTTCATCCATTCCCTAGCACCTCTATGTAGAAATTGGATTTATCTTATAGGTTGTATGTTATATGCATATAGGTCTATACAAATGCCACTTGTGGATCATTCACCATCCCTCTTGGTAATGTATTGTGTCTTGCACCTCCATGTAAAATATTCATGCAATTAGAATGTCCATTTTGGAATCTGTGTGATATTTTATCATCCTCTAAGATTTGGAGTGTGTTATAAAAGGCATATAGAGGTGATCTATCTAGTCTTGGTGTATCACCATTATTTCCTTTTCAACAAACCCCATTTCCCTTTTCCCCTCAATAAATTTTAAACTTATGATTAGCTGTAGATTTCCATTTAACTCTTTTAGGCCTACATGTTGATCCTCAAGCAGATTCTTCTAGAATAGAAGGAATTCAACCTTCTCCATAGGTTTTTCCCAAGGAGTGAAATTATCACACACCTTGGGGGATGATACCATTATTCCATTGAACCAATTTTTATAATTTAATCAGTGCACGATTTGAGTGATAACAATTTTTGGCATGCACATTGGGATATCTACTTAATTCCATTGAGTAAGAAGGTTTAACTAGTAATTTAGTACTACTATTAGTAAACTTCAATGTTGAAGACATTAAATAATCACTTGGTGGCTCTGATTATTTCTAATCTCTAGTAAACTAGTACTTAAGGTACTTCATATATTAAAGGATTGTTAGTGTTGTCCTTTAATATATCAGCCTTTCAAGGCTTTTTTACAAACATCGGTGGTGACTTCAAGTCTAATTTTGTTGGTTTTAGAAGCCTAGAAATCCTTTTAGGTAAAAAGTTAAGTGGTTTCAATATACTTTTTATTTTAATAAATTTATAGTGTTGAAACTCCATGAGATACCTCTTATATGATTGGGTTTAGGGGAGATTCCAACTAATTTCCACCTCCCTATCATGAGTGTTACCCTCCCCTTAATAATAAATATTCCTATTAAGATTTATAACCTATTTATCAGCCATTTAATAAGACAAATAAGTCTTATGCTATCCCTCCTACTCTAATTCAACCTTCTCATGCTCCTAACTTAACTCAATTTGTTGAAATTCTCTTGAAAGTCAAATGGTGTTTCCCTTGTGGGCAACCCCATAACCAATAAACATGTGCACATGCAAAGATAATAGTGGCTACTAAGGTACATGAATCTAAACTTAAAGCTAAATTTTTGGTAGCATGCCACTAAGAAAGGCCAATCCTTGAAAATATCCCTCCTCATAAGCCTCAAGCTCTTCAACCATGGCAACCTTCTTGGACTAGACATCCTAATTTTAGGATGCCAAATCTAGGTAAATCCACTCTTGATAAAGAAAAGAGAATGGTTGCAGAAGTTAAACCAACCAGAATTCCAAGTTTCAAAGGCTCCCATTCTTTGAAATAGTCTATGCTTGTGCAAAATCCATCTATCTTTCCTCAAGTCCCTCAAACTACCCAACCAAAGAAGTTTCCATGTTTTTCACACACTCCTCATATTCCAATCAAATATCAAGAGAGGGAGAGAATTGTAAAATCCAAACTAAGGAAGTTTCCAAGTTTTAAGAGCACATCTTTAACCCCAAAGCTAATTCAAGAGTAGCCCATAATGCCCTATACTCTTATTTTTTCATTTGAACCTTATTTTCCTCCCACCATCTCCCTTTTCAAAGGAGGACCTATTGTATGGAGATAAAAAGAAGACCATTTAGATGAAGAGGAGGAGATTTCAAGTGAAGACGATGAGGAAATAATTATTAGCATCCCTCTTTGTGTTTACTAAATCAAAAAAATTAGACCTATTACAAGAGGAAGAGGATAGTCTTGATGAAGAGAGGACAAGTTGCTCTGATCAAGGCTGTATCCAAGGGAGTAAAGATGAAGTGAATTCTTAGATGGATGAGATTCCATTCAGAATGGAAGAAGAAGATGAAGGTTAGTCTAGTTGGAATGAGTCTTATCATTATAAAGAGGAAATAGAGCTTGAAGCCAAAAACATCACTTCTCAAAGCCAAGAAGAGTTGGAAGAATATCTTGAGTTAGTCCAAGGGATCATATTTTAGTATGTGAGAGACATTTTATTCCTTCCCAATGAATCTCCAATGCAAAGTTAGTTGCAAAATAGCCTAATCGATTCTCTTGAGGAAGAGTTGATTTGTAATTTAGATTAGAGGGAAGAAATTAGTCTTGAAAAGAGTAAAGAAAAGCTAAAAAAGACTAATTTTTGGATGAACTAGAAGAATTATGCTCAAGCCTGGACATTAAACCAACATCCCTTAAATAAGGAACTCATCATTAACATGAACATCAGGTGGAAGTGGTCATGTTTCCAAGTGACTCACCTAAACAAGAGCATACTAATTATTTGGATGATAGAGAAAAAGAACCCAACCATAAGATTGGGACTAATTTTTCAAACTCTATCTTATCAAGGGGATGTCTTATCAGATACTTGGATTAGTTGGAGGCTAATAAGGAAAAAATATCAAATGTTGTGCTCAATCCAAATCATAAAAATAAATATCAAAGAAGCCAAAATCGACCTACCTATCCACTCTAAGATAATTGCATTTCCAGTCAACTTACGTGGGTAGGTGAGTTTGTTTTTATCCTCAGAGAAGTATAACACCAACATTGAACATCTAATCCTTCTCCATCTTTGGTTGGCTGCCCTAAAAAATGAAAATCATTCTAAGTTGATAATAAAGGGAAGTTATTTTTTAGAACCAGTTAATGGATTTGTTTAGACAACCTTTTAATTGGTTAATTTAAAGTAGATTAGATGTTTTCTTTTCTCTAAGTGCATGTGTGCACATTGTAAATAGTTTTAGTTGTTCTTATTTCCTCTATGTTCCTATGGAATTTTTTTTATGGTTCCATATATTCTCTATTTTATTGTGAAGTAAACCTTAGTTTAGTTTATTCATTAACAGGCCAAGTAGGTTGCAATTGTGTTACACTTTCAAAATCAAGTTTTTTAGAAGCTTCTAGGATTTCAAGCCCAATGGATTTCTTCAAAGGCTATTGGGTGCTTGATTAGTAGGCAAGCAGCCTATAGAGCTCACCATAATGTTGAAAATTTTTATCACCATGGGGAAGCCATGTCCAATTTAGTTCAAGGCTTTAGATCACCCACAGGTTCTCAAAGTTCAGTCAATTCAGGGGAAAATAAATGAGTATGAGGTTGGGCCCAGATGAGTTTCAACACTTAGACATTTTGAGGAAGTTATCAAGTAAAAAATAGTCTTCTTGGCCTCCATTTTAGCCTTCCCAATGAACATAGAACACTCTTAGAGTTTAGTGGTACTAATGATATGATCAATATCATACAAAATCCACTTGGGATGATTTTATCAAACTCTTATTGGTTCTCTTTGGTTCTAGTGCTTATGATGATTTCAGGGAATCCTAACCAAACTACAAAAAAATAGAATGGTTTGCGAGTATTAAACTGAATTCAAAAAGTTGGAAAACCAAACTAAAGGTTTAATGACGAATTTTTCAAGATTTGTTTCATTAGAGGGCTCAAAGATATAATTCATGTAGAGGTCAAGATGTTTAAACCAAATAACGTGATGGAAATGTTAGGATTGGTCAAACTTATAGAAGATAATATCACTTCCTAGAATTGATCTCCCAATTTTGGTTCTTTCAAGACATCTACAACACCACAACATATCACAAACCTCCTCCAAAAGTCACACTTATATAATGCCTTACAGATGAAAAATGCATGCTCTTCATGAAAAAGGGTTATGATATAATTATGATGAAAAATGGGGTAGAGGACACAAGTGCATTAAATATAAGTTGTATTTGTTAGATGTCTAATCACCCCTAGATGTCGAAGAATGGGAAGATGCTCAAGATTCCCATGATGATGAACTTGAAGTCAATGAACCTAGCACCATAGATTCATAATCTAAAATTTTGATGCATGCATTGGGTGGGGTAACCACTCCTTAGACTATGAGAGCAAGTAGGTAATTTAAGAAACACTCCCTCACTATTATCATTGAATCCAGAATCAAACATAATTTCATTGATCCTTGGCTAGCAAAATAAGCTAACAAATTTGTGCACCCCTATTCTAGTTTTGAAGTGATGATTTCCAATGGAGGAACATTACCTTGTAAAAGGAAATGCCACAATGTTTGAATCTCTGTAAGGGAATACATATTGAAAATACACATGTTTGATTTACCCTTGGAGGGATGTGATGTGGTTCTTAGATCCCAATGGTTACTCACTCTTGGCCCTATCTTGTGAGTCTTTGAGAACTTTAAATGTAGTTCTCTAAAAATGGCTAGTAGTACACACTAAAAGTATTCTTACTAGGATCTATGAGTGTAATCAGTTCCAATCACATGGATAAGACCTTGAAGAAAGGCTCACATGGAATCATTGCTCAACTCTCCTCTATTCAACTAAAGACATATTCTGATTCCTACCAGCCTATTGACTTAAAAAATGTTCTGGCCAAACATTCATCAGTATTCAAGGAAACAAAAGGTTTTTCACCTTGTTGCATAGAATACCATTGTATTTAACTCCTTTTAGGTTGTGTACCCTACAAAATTTGACCATATCATTATACTTTTTTCTAGAAAGAAAAAAATTGAGAAGATGTTTCAAGAAATCCTCCACACAAGAGTTATTCATTTGAACACAAGCCCATACTCTAACTTGATTTTACTAGTCTGCAAAAAAGATGGATCTTGGCATCTTTGCATTTATTTTTGTGAACTAATCAAGCTCACTATCATGGATAAATTTATTATCCCAATGATAAGTTAACTTCATGGTGCCCACTTATTCTCCAAATTAAATCTACAAATTGGCTATCATCAAATTGGCCTTTGGGATGAAGATACTCCAAAACCTACTTTCCACACATGGTGAACACCATGAATTATTTCTCATGCCCTTTGGTATTAGCAATGCCCCTTCCACATTCAAGGGTTAATGAACAAAATATTTTATCCATTTTTGCATAAATTCATCCTAGTCCTCTTTGATGGTATCTTGATTTATAGTAAAAGTTGGGAAGAACACCTCCAACACTTCAATACAACCTTAAAATTTATTAAATACCATTAGCTCTATGAAAATAGGTCAAAATGTTCCTTTTTTAGTAAGAGGTAGAGGTCCTAGGCCACATTTTATCAACATCCAACATTCAAATTGACCCAATAAAAATGAGGCCATGAAAAATTGGCTTAAATCCTAGACACTCAAAAGCCTTTGTAGATTCCTTGGCCTCATTGAGTACTACTAAAAATTTGTTAGACATTATGGGAAAATCATTACCCCATTGATCACCATGCTCAAACAAGACTCTTTTTTATGGTCTTATATAATTGAACAAGATTTTGGTGTACTCAAATAGGCTATATGTAGTATACCTATTTTGGCCATGCCAAATGTCAAGAAGACATTTGTCATTAAAAGTGACACATATGGAAAGTGGTCTTGTTGATGTCCTCATGCAAGAAGGACTTCTTGTCGTCCCCTTCACCAATAATTTAGCCATCAGTGGGTGAAATTTGGTACATAGTCAAAATATGAGAAGGCAATTATAGTTATCCTCTATGTTGTTAGTAAGTGGTGACCATACCTATGGTAGGTCAACGTTTTTGCACCAAAATTGATCATCAAATCCTCAAATAACTTCTTAGAGCAATGGGTCTATTTTTCTCGATTTAATGAAATTGGGGTTTCAAATTTAATGGGGTATGATTATGATAACACTAATTATAAGGGAAAGGATAATTTAGTTGCTAATACACTATCCTGCCAGTATGAAGAAAAAACATAGATGTTTGCCTTATCCATCCCCATTTTAGAATAGGATGCATTACATACCAATAAATATTGGAAGTAAGATAGTCACTCATGAGCATCAAATCATCTAAAAATTATTCTATCGACCTAGATTCCAAACCCAACTTATACTTGGAATGAGCCAACCCTTACTATAAAAAGGTCGCATTATCTTCATTGTCTAGATCTAGGTTCTAACATAATATTTTGCAAAATTTACATGCCTCACCTTCTGCAGATCATTTAGGTTTTTAAAAACCTATGAATGCGTTCCTTAAATTTTATTCTAGGCATCAAGACAAATATCAAGACATTTTTTGAGGAATGTTAAATGTGTTAACATCACAAGGGAGAAACAATGGCAGTTTCTAGGTTAATCCAACCCCTGCAATTTTCAAAATGCATTTGGACATACATCTCCATCAATTTTATAGAAGCTTATCCAAATATGGTGGAAAGTCAATCATTATGTTGGTTGTATATTGCCTCTCTAAATATGCTCATTTATGTGCATTGGCCCATCCTTACATTATTTCCACCATTACCCGAATGTTTCTTGATCAAATCTTCCACCTTCATAGAATCCCCACTTCTATTGTATTTGATCACAACTTAGCTTTCACAAGTCACTTCTCAAAAAAACTCTACAAGTGCACAAGTGCCCAACTAAAAATTATCTTAGACTCACAGATAGATGGCAAAACAAAAATTGTCAATAAATGCTTGGAATCATATCTTTGTTGTTCTACCTTTGATCAACAACATCAATGGGTAAAATGGTTACCACTTTCAGAATGGTGGTACAACACTTCCCATCACATAGCCACTAGGATGACTCCTTATGAAGTCATTTATGGTTAGAATCCACCATCCTTTTTTGCTTATTTTCTTGGAAGCTCTCATATGTAGGAAATGAACACTACCCCTTAACACCTAGGATAATATTATTCATATAATCAAGGAAAATCTCCACATGGCACAAAATCGCAATAAGTAGCAGGCATATTACATCATTATGAATGTCCTTCCAACTTAGAGATATGATTTTACTTCAACTAAAACCTTATAAGGAGTCCTCTGTCAAGCTAAAGGGATGCCATAAACTTGTTCCCAAGTTTTATGGACCGTATAAGGTTCTTCAACATATTTTTCATATTGCATACAAGTTAGAACTTCCACCCTCTTTATGTGCCCATCTAGTTTTTCATGTCTCATGTTTGAAGAGAGTTCTTAGCCATAATGCCATAGCTTAAACAATACTTCATAAGCTCGATGCAGAAGGCTCTCTCCTCCTTGAACTTGAAGCTATTATAGAGAAACCCTCTCATCAACTTTGCAATCAGACCATCACTAAAGTTCTAGTTTAGTGGCATGGAATGCAACTAGAAGATGCAATGTGGGAACCCCTCCAACTCTAGAATAAGTTTCCTCATCTTCAAATTTGAGGGAAAAGTTTTTGAAGGCAAAGAGCTTGTTAGGACCCCTTCATATTAACTCCTTTTTGAAAATTAATGTATTTAATAGAAACTTCATATGCATATGATTTGTAAATCATCCCTTGAGCTAACTGTAATAATTCTACATGCATTGGAAGTAGTAGTTAGCTAGGATATAAATGGTATAATTAAGTGCTCGGACTAGTGGAAAGGTATACACAAAATATATTATATTGAGCATGTTCAGCAAAGGTTGATCCCTGAAAGAGGGCAATAATATTGTAATGCAATTCCACTCCTATTTTAATGCAATTTAGTATTTTTTGTTCAATTACGATGTTATTTAAGGTATTTGCACTATTGTTTTAATCTATTGCAAGAAGGATTATGTCAAAAGGAACTGAGAGTCAAAAATAAAAGATTTATATTCAAGGTTCAGACTCAAATGCCCATACATTAATATTTCTTGCCACTTTTCTTACACTTTTCCAATTCTTCAAAGCGCTGTAAATTTTACTAACTACAATTAACAAAACCCTAGATTGGAATGCCAAAGGGTAGAGAGTCTTTGGATCTACTTGCATAACCACTAGTTTCTTCTCCAACTTTTACCCATGCATTAACAATCTTCTATGCATATGGTCTCTATAAATTAACAAACTAAATCATAAATAACATACAATACAAACCCTTAAATATTTGAATTGGTAACTCTTAAATCTTTTATATGCATGTCATGAATAAAAAAGGATAATGCTACAGTCAATATCATCTCCAATTTTGATTGAAAATCAAATTAAATCAGGGGAAGATGTAAAAACATGGTAAAGCAAACAAAAATACAAGATGGTTGTCAATAAAATTATGCCAAATTGAATTAGAAACGATGGCATTCAAATTTAAAATAGTATACGTTGATCCTTTTCTATTAATATCCCTGATGTGTGGTGATACAACTTTCAATTGTCAGGGCCATGCAACTTTTTTTTCCCATTCTATTTTTTCAACATGGATGTGCCAAATAAAAAATTTCTATTTCATTGCAAAGTACAAGCCCTATGGGATTGAGAATATCGGAAATAATGTACTACAAAGGGATAAGGAGACCAAGTAACTCGACCCAAATTGGGACTTTAATAGAACTTTATTATAAAACTCTAAAATCATGAGATTAGTTGGACAATATAATCAAGGTATTCCAAAAAAAACCAATAGATTGAATTGGCAACAAAGTTTGCACTTATAACAACTCCTTTAAAAAACGTGTAAACAATATATTTTACACCATCATTTTCACCGTTAAACTACAACCCATTTAATTGCACATGAAATTTAATTTTAATATGCAAAACATTGAACAAGAAATTTGGTAATCATTCTAAAATGCTATCAAAACCATAGTTCCATCAAGTCGTCCACAACTAAGGAGTGGAATTATTGTATATAATGCAAAACGATTCCTAACAAAACCCTTCAAATCCGAATACCTAACAATGACGTTTTTTTAATAATTTTTTTAAAAATAGGTCGAAAGTCCCGTATGAGTACATTTGTCAATATGTAATCGATGATTACTTTTTATATATTTCAAAACATCATAATGTCGTTGCTTTAAAAAATAACATTTTGATTTTTTATTGCCATGAGTATTTAACGTCAAATTTTTAAATCAAAAACCACGAAAAAGGTTTGGTAAATGTAATGTTGATTTTGAAATGGACGAGATTTATTCTTATCTTGTGAAAAAAACTAGAAAACAATTTGATCACGTGGTAAGTATAAATTTGTTTGTTTGATTAGACAATGTCATGAAAGTAGTTATGATTTTTTTTCCATGGATAATTTGATATTAAAGATTTGAGGGGTATTTATTTTGTTAAATTTATTTAGGAATTGATCATAATTTTATTTTTTATAGTGTTAAAGAAGAAATGTGCAAATCATGTGATTTCTCAGTGATTGATCTTTGGCGGGCTATTTGTAGACCAAACAATTTCACCAATAAACCAATAACTTTTGACTAAAGAAGAAATGTGCAAATCATGTGATTTCTCAAGATTGAATGTTATTAATTTTTGTAGGTATGTTTTAAAAAATATAGGTTAGTTTTGTCCATTCCATCATATGTATAACTCTACTTCTTTCATGTGTTTTATTCTTTTGTGTTCATTCTACTAAGAATACCCTAAAGTCATGCAAATAACCCCCTTTATACCCTATCTTATTTGAGCATTTTTATGTCCCAAAAATATCAAAATATCAAATACCTTGAGGGAGACCCCCTAATTTTTTTAAAAATCCCTTAAGTTGAACCAAAAAACCCATTTTCCTTTTGCATTGCGGAATCCATAACTCTAGATGCAATTTATAATTTACAAATTGCTTCGTGGGCTCCGGATCCCACAATGCACTAACCTTCCTAAACCGGTGGAATCCAGAACTGAGCATGCAATTTGCAATTTGTAAAATTACAAATTGCATGCGGGCTACGAATACAACGAAGCCATAAACTAGCAGAATCTAGAACTCAACATGTGCATGCTGGGCTTTGGATCCCACAAAACCAAACAACCTTCCCTGCGGGATCCAGAACTTGAAGCACAATTTACAATTTGCAAATTGCGTCTTGGGTTCTGCTTCCCGCCAACTACCCAGGCCGTGGGATCCGAAACTCCAAAAGCAATTTACAATTTTGTAAAGTTGCAAATTGATCCAGGGTTTCTACCTTTTGTATATCAAAGCCATTCAAACACACAAAACGCCCCCCCTAGCCCCCCCAACTTGGTGGACATTGGACTTGCTCCAAACACTTCAAGGTTCTACCACTAACCACCATTAATGCATTAATTATAGGGATTCTATATATAAGTAATGCAATTTGGGGGGATTTTTTATTCATTGTTTCAACTACTAAGCACATTTTCAAGCTCTGACCATGACCTCATGCCTTTGACCTCGAGCCACATGCCAAATGAGTACCTGCAAGTTTCAAGCCACATTTGCGAACCAAGTGCCACATCATTTTCACCATTGCATAATATTCCCATTGCGTTTTTTGCCATTATTCCTGTAATTTGAAGCTTTTCGAGTTATTTATGTTTCTCACAAAGTTATTTCTAGAATTTTAGGGTTTCATTTGCGTCATCTGGTTTAGGGATTCTCGATTGTCATTATGGTTGTCAGAAGGTCGTGTTTATTGTTTCTTTCAAGTATATTGCTTTGCAAAAATCTATGGTTTCTAGGGCTGATTCTACAAAGTTTTTATCACAAAAGCTTTATATTTTACCCAAAGAGATTTACATTCAAATCCAGGGCTTCATCGAACCAGATGAATATTCCTAGCATATTACCCATTCAAACCCAGTGAATATTCCTTACAAAGAACCTCCAAGGTCCCTATAGACATTGGACTAGTCCAGAACACCTTCCATTTCTATAGGAGGTTATACCTATTTCAAACACCTAAGATCCCTACAAGCTTCCAAGCCCCCATGGACAATAGACCTACTTTAAACACTTCCAATCCCCACGAGATTCCACATTGCTAAGAACACCTATTAATTATGTCGAAAATCCAACCTACTCAAAACACTTCCTAGCTCCATGGAGTTTTCACCTTTTTCAAACACCTTTTAGTCCTGCCAAAAATTTTACCTGCTTAGAGCACCTTCCACCCCCGCCAAAGATTATATTTAATTTAAACACCTACAAACTCCACTAGCTCTTGTGGTTGGTTTTCCACAAGCTTCATAGCCAGATTCCATGTCTCTGAAAGAAATGAAGTTCGAATCAAAATGCCCTAAAATGACTCTTAGATTAGATTCCAATACAACAGAGATAACAAATACTGATTTAGATCATATTGACCTAGGGGACTTCTAGTCCCAAATGGGTGCAAAGTTCAAGAATGATTAGATCCAGAGTATTTATGACTCTGGCTTACCCCAAGCTGCAACATTTCCATTATCAATCCAAAGCCTCGATTTGGTGCTAAGATTAGCCCAACACTAGGATTTTGACAGAAGAAAAGTCTTAAATGATAAAGGGGAAAGGATTTTAAATCTAGACCCTAACTTTATTGATTCAATATTTGCAATCCTAGAATTTAAGAGTTAGATTGACATAACTTCATAGACATCCACACAATTATTTGAAGACAATAGAGATGGATGTCAAAAGATGATTAACAAACAATGGCTTAAGTCCCCCAAGGCTACCTCCACTAGATTACCAAAGACCTTGTATAGGGTTGATTTCATTGATGAGGTGGGAGACATTATCATATTTTGCACATGATCACTTGTAGTTATGATGCCAAGAGCTTCTAGGAGTGGATGTACCAGTGCATTTGAGTCATTTGATAAAAGTTCAATACAGTCATTAGGCTCAGCTCATAAGTGAATCCCTCCACAAGTAATTCATGGAGGTACAAACCATTGACAAGTTTTTCATGAATTCTTACCTTGTATACATTTTGGCCAAAAGGAGATCTTTCCCAAGCTTTAACATAGTATCTAGAGAAATATGCAGAGTGTACAACTACTATCTTGACCTCACATTGGAGGCCAATAGACAATATTTTATAAGAATCAATGATGCTTTCATTTATTACATCATTATCATGTTTGATAAAGAACTAGGGAGAACAAGATTCCCACTAGCAGCAGTTGTAGAGATTAGCAAATGGGGCTCATACTTCATTTAGTTCCAACCTATTCTTATATCAGAGTAGTCAAATTCAGTGGCTACCCCTATACACTTCCTTGATATGTTAGTGATAAGTGGGCACTAATGGAGCTGGTCAAGCAATTTGTAGAGATTCATAAGCTCCTTTCCAACAGACATAAGGCTAGAATTCATTTCCTAATCTCTATTAGTCGATACACATGCCAATCCCTCCTTAAATCCAAATGTGTTGAATCTAAAATGTGCCAAATGACCTTAAGGACTTTGGAGTCTAGGTCATTTTTTGATGTTTATGGAAAGATCACCAACACATTGGTAGTTTCAACATATAGTCATGTTTCATATTTTGAGGATTATTGGGAGGATTGTGAGGATGAGGAGAGGGTCAGAATGAGAGATTATTCTAGAATGACCCTGGAATAGATCAAAGATTATTATTTGGCACTAGTTCATGATGACTTGGTGTATGATGAGTCCCTAATGGATCCAAATTATTATAAACAAATCAGCACTCAACCCTTACCACCAGTTAGGTGGTTAGCTTTGGAATCCTTATCTCTATTAGAGATGACAACATGTGTGATCAATAGAACAATAAATTGGCTAAGGAGCAAGGGAGTACAAGTAACAAAGGAAACAATAGGTATTAGAGAAAAGCTTTTGAAGGCTAAGGAAGAGAGAATTCCTTTGTCTACAAAGGGCCCTTGTGAGACAACTGGTGAGCAACTAGAAGAGTTAAGGGCTTCCAAGAAAAAGAAGAAGAGGACTAAGACCATAAAGGGGAAATCAAAAAAGGATGGGGGAGCTGTAGAGAAACCAATTATCATCTCTTCGGAAGACACAACTACAACAGGGGCTTCCACAACTTCAGTCCCCATATCTACCATAGTGACAACCCCAATTTCTACTATTCACCCTCCTCCCATGTACATTGTTCCAGAGGCTCCAACACCTCCATCTCAGGTTTCCACTCCCCCAATACCTCAGGTTTCCACTCCACCTCTCATTCCTACCACCTCACCTACCATAATAAATTCATTGCAACTTATGCAATTAGTTCAAGTAGACACTTATGGTCCCTCATCAGTGGCTTCTCAAGTTTCCACTCCACTTTCCAGCCCTCCATTTCCACTCCCTCATTTTTCACTTCTCTTTTCCATCCCATTGATAATTCCATCCATTCCATCCCCATTTATTTCTAAAACCACTCAACAATATATTTTCGTGGACTCAGTCATCATGACTTTAATTCCACAGGCCATCCCAACTCTTAGGGTAATTACTTTTTCACTTTCATCCCTATTTACTTTTCTTACATCCTGAGTGGTCCAACACATTTAATTTATTCATTTAATGCCTTGGATTTCACCCTCCCACCTATTCCCAAATTTAGAATCCCTATGTCTATTCCATCTTTGACACTCCCAATAGACACAACGATTTCCATGGTCCCCACCTCTTCCACTTCCATATTTTCTATAGAACCTTCAATTGAGATTGGAGAAACACAAGTGCTTGGTGTGAATGTATATTTGTAACCAACTAATGGAGATGAAATCTCATAGGCATCTCCTGAGTGATCAATGGCAACATCTACTTAGGATCCTACAATTGTCATAATGTCTACTAGTGTATTAACATCAACTTTTGATTCTCAGGTGATAGTATCCACACAATTAGATGCTACCCCTAGTTGACTAGCATGATCAGTGGGAAAGAATCAGGAAGCAAATGATTCCCCTAGTATACCAGACTTTGGTTTGTCAGAGGTAAATAAGAAGTCCAAGTCTACTCATTAGACCTTCTCTAGAATACTCAGTGATGATAAAGGGGAAAGATATGCTGAAATTGTAGTACCCCCACCAAACAAATCAAAGGAAAATATTGTGGTGGGAGATTATTAGATTTAAAATATCCTTCTTGGATTACCAAAAAGATAAGGGTTAAAACATGATGTCCAATTTGGCATTAACTCCCTCTTCAAGAGAATAGACCATGACAAGGCCACTAAGAATGAATTTAAGAATAAAGTGGATCAACTTACGACTGCATTAAACAATTTCATAGATCCCAATGATTCATCAAAATAACTAGAGTTAGTTAAGTTCGATAACCCAAATTCTAGATCAGGCACTGATTGATGCGGTTTGAAAAATTACTAATATGGGAAGGGATACCAAATAATGGTTAGAATAACTAATTTCCAAAGAGAGAAATGAGATTATTACTATAATAATGGACCATTATGAAGTCATCAGAGAGAGAAAGAATGTCCTAAGAAAACAATTTAATGAATATGAGGGAGAGATACAAATGTTGAAGCTATATTATCCCAAGTTGATAGTTGTGGATTCTATTGACATGGATATCCTTCTTGCTGAGAAGATACTGAAGAATGATGTAGAGCAAGAGGAGTTGCATAGAGTATCTCAATTTTGGATAAGTATACTCACAAAAGCTGCTCATAAAGCCAAGGTGGCACATGAAAAAGCTATTGATATGTTATATGCATTGAAGGAATGATGAGTATGATGTCATCCTAGCCAATAGATGATATAGATAACCTCTTTCAGGTAGAGGAAGTTTAAAATAAGTTCAAGGAAGTGGTTGAAAAATAATATGCAAAGACTACAGTCTTCACCCTAAGTTTTATCCATAGATTTATCAGGTATGAGAATGCATTGGATAAGATGAGAATGGAAATGTAGGGAATTAAGAATTTTATGAAGGAATTGTTTGAAATAATAGCAGATTGTGCAACCTCTAACCTTTACTCCTTCAGACCAGATGAAGAAATAATTTAGGAAAATTTCAAGGAATTTGATGCATATGTTCAAAAGCTACAAGTCGAGAAAGATAAGAAGGCTAAAGGAGTTTTAGATATTAATTAATTTCTTTTTGTTGAAATATTTCCATATGTTGTAGTTTCATTATTGTAAAAATATTGTAAAGTTACAACTATCTTTTAACTCTTTTTGAGAAAGAGACACATGTATTTTACACTTTATATTTCTTAGAGGGTGAAAGTTGTAAAAAGCACAATTACAAATTACACTTTCTATTTTGACAAGTTATAATTGTTAAAAGTGTAAAAGCATGTATTGAAAATTGCAAATTCCATTTTAACAAGGTGATGCGACTTACAAGTTGTAAAAGTCTCACTTGTAAATTGTAAGTTAGGGTTTTGCAAAATTAACTTTTAAAAGTTATCTTTGATGAAACATTGAGTTTCATTTTAGGCACCATCCATTTGCATGAAGATTTATCTCCAACTGCATGAAGAAGGAGAATCATTACGTGAAGATATTATAGTTCCATCCATGCCATTCCAAGCTAAGATACATGCCTAGCTCTTATATGCTACTTTCCAAACCATTTTACAAAGTCAAGGATGCTAGAAATAGAATATCATGCCTCTTTTCATGGAGTTCTAGATATACATGTCTTCTATTACAGGGCATTGAAGTTTTGATTACTACATCTCATCTATGGGATATTTTTGTATAAAGATGGGTAGACCCCGTGGTCTTATCTATCTTTTTTATATTAGTGATATATTTCTACATTTTAAATGTATTGTCTATAAGCTATAACCTTGAGGACAAAAATAAATTAAAGATTTGCCTTTCTTGTTTGAGAGATCCTTGTTATGCAGAGTTATTCGAGTATTTGTGGATGTTACAGTTTTTATTTTAGTCACAAGAAATTCATGTGGTATTTTACCCTTTTAAAATATTTTTTGATGAAAATAAATGAATCTTGTCCCTTTTATGAAATAACAAATATTGCCTTTGATTTCTCATATGCATGAGTCTATGATAAAACAAATCTCAATCTATTTTTTGTTTTGTTGTGTTTATCAAGTAAACATTAAGACCCACTAAATATTTGGTGCAATCACCATTTTAGTTTTGCAAAATTTCTTTCTTAACTCTTTTCCTAGTCAAAATCTAGTTTAGGAGAAAGAACACTAAAAAGGAGCAAAATTTCTATAAAACTGATATCTTATCAATTGCATCAGATTTAGTGAAAGGAACTTGGACTTCTCCATAGGTGAACCTCAATTTTCCAAAGCCCCACAACTTGGAGGTTTTCCCATTGTATCATTAGGTATTACATAATGAGTTATTTTACATCAAGGAACAAGTGCAAAACCTATGTGATAATAGTTTTTAGCACGCCCGGTGGGACTTGAAAATTTCAAAGAGATTGGTGCTATTCTCAGTGAACATTGCACAAGCTCTTGACACATTCTAAATGCACCTAGTGACTCCAATAGTTTACATTTTTAGGATTTCAAGGGTTACGTATGCCAAGCAAATAAATAAGGTCAACTACAAAATGTAAGAAAGCTAATTTTTAAGAGTTGTCATTTCCAATTAAAAAGAGATTGAAATAAGTTGTACCTCATTATAAAGTATATTCATAAAATTTATTTGCATCCCCTAAAAGTAATCCAACTCCTATCAGTTTCATTCTTCCTACAATGGCAAAAAATTTGAATTTCATAGTTTTCAATGGGGTCAGCCCTATCCAATTGGTTCAATATGATGACATACCCACATTAGCTTAAAAAAACCTCTCATATTTCACTAGAAAAACTTCCACTACTCCTATGGAACACATAAAAGATATTGCCAATCTATGTGTAGTCCATAACATGGTACAAGACAACGTTGCAATCAAATCCTAGTTTCCTCTTTCAAGGGTAAAGCCTTGCAATGGTACAGAAGGCTTGATCCTAATTCTATTTCAGTTTGGGATGATTTAGGTACTGCACTATGTGCTCAATTTGAAGATAAGGGTGACCACATTTCCCTAGTTGAACAATTGATTGCCATTTAATGAGATTCTCATGAACTTATGACTAATTTCAATTTTTGTTTCCAAAATACTTGGAATAGAATTCTAGTGTTAGTCAAGCCAACTGTAAATAATGATTTCCTATATTTCTTGAGAGCATTGAATAGTGATATAGTTGTTATGATTTAGTCTATGAGTAGCACCATACTCACCGATGCTTATGAAATTATGATAAGGGCAGAGAATTGTTTAATCTAAGCCAAAAAAATTTCCCCAAGGCCACCAATGCCTCTATTTATAGATATAGCTCCTACATCGCATGAAATCATTCCTATTCCTAGCATAATCAAGGTACTATATTTGACTCTCACTCCTACAAATGAACTATACGAGGTCAAGTCACTACTCAAAAGTTTTGGCAGTGAGTTAGTAGTAATGAAGAGGCAACAATCTAAAAATTATAAGCCTTACCAATAAGCTAACCCAACATACCAACCTAATAGTCAGCCATATCAAGGTAATCAATATATGCAAGGTCAAATACATAACCAAAGCCTCCAAATGTTTGTGCCTTACCTACACCAAATACTTCCAAATCCATTGTACCTATTCAAAAAAACTTGGTTCAAGACTATGAGTGGTGTTATCCTTGTTCGCAACCACATAATCTGAATACTTATCCCAATGGCATCATCAATCAAGATTTGATGATGAAAGGTATGAAAAGTAAAAAGGGATAAAAATAAGAATCTAGTTCTTAATAAGTAGCTACACAAGAACTTGATCAAGGAGAGGCTACTCTTCTAAACTAGTATGAGGAGGACTTTTATGGGGTAAATCAAGAGGAGGCACTTTTCAATGGTAAGGGTCTAGTGGTAGCCAATACATGATCAAAGAAAAAAGAAATCAAGAGTGATCAACCCCATAGGGTGGATGAATCTACAAATTCTAAAGTTGTACCAAAACTTGCAAAGAATAACACAGTAGAAAGGCCACCCTTTGTACTCACTAGCTAGCCCAAAGTGATAGTGCCAAATCTAAATATTATCAAAGAGGATATAACACCCAAAAAGGTGCCAACAAAGGTTAGGAATATCCATTTCAACATAGTGGACCAAATGAAAAATACCAATCTAAATTTTACTATGTAGGAGGCACTCTCTATACCAGCACAATGAAATTTGCTATAAGAGGCTTTGAAGAATTTCCAAATAGCAGATAAGGTTCTAGCCAAGGGGCCTAATAGTGAAATTAATTTATGTCAACCATAAACTAAAACTAAGGGAGGAAAAAGTGGTAATCCTCCCCCTTTCTATCTCTCAATTATAGTAGGGAAGCCTCTAGTTCATAATTGCATGGTAGATTCAGGGGATAGTAGCTTTATTATGCCCAAAAATATAGTTGATGCTCTTGGCATAAAATATACACCTATGAATAAGGGAGTGGTTTAGTTGGATGGGATTGTTATTCAGATAGTAGGAATAATAAAATATTTAAATCTTACCACCCATGATAGTCCAAGTTTGTCAATTTCGCAAGATATCTTAGTTATTGATCTTCCCCTTTATTTTTCCATTTGCCTTTCTCAAGTTTTTGCCACAAAAACATGAGGATATTTATCTATGGATTGGGCTCACATGTTGCTTAGGATGAGGTATAGGACAAGATTAATAATAAGAGCTGAGCCAATAGCTAAGGACCATATTGAACCATACACTCTTCCTCTCATAGACATGAATTATATATTATAGGATCAAGAAGAGGAAACTGATCATGAAGATGCAAACACCATAGAAGATATTCCATACATTCTCTTAGATGAATGGGGATCAACTCTATAATTTGATCCTTATGACCATGTACAAGAAATCAGGCTAGGTACATATTGCACACATGAGAATGATGCAATCATTCCTAATATTCTAAAACCAATTGAAGACCTTTAAAGAATATGGCAACTATTCTTTGATGGTTTGAGAAGCAGAAATGGAGTGGGTGCAAGTGTTGTTTTGATCTCTACCTAAAAGGAGAGATATTTCTATTCTTTCAGACTTCAATTTAGCTACACTAACAATGTAGTTGAATATGAATCTTTGATTTGAGGATTGCATTTGGAAAAAGAAAGAGGGATAGAACCCCTATAGATATTTGGTGATAGTGAACTGATTGTTCACCAAGTAAGATCTAAAAGTGTGACTGAGAACAATTTATTGAGATCTTATAAACATAAGGTTTGGGATGTTAAGGTGTGGAGCTAAAAGCTTCACCAAAGGAGTGTTTTGCAGAAGTTACAGGTTTACACAGTCACCGACATCGGTCAAGAGCGACCAACGTCGGTCAGGATCAGACCAGGAGATGCCGGCGTCGGCAGAGATCGGCCGACGTCGGTCACAGGCAAGTAGACAGGAACCAACGTCAGTTACCTGTGCGTCTAGAAAGCTATTTTCGTGGACAGAACAGAGTGTTTGCATGTTAGGATTAAGTGATAGTCTTAAGTCTGCATCTCTATTATTAGTAAGACTGTTTAGAGCCCTTGATTATGAGGTACATTTGATGGCTGTATTTGTATGCTCATGTTTCCTAATTATTATATAATAGTATAGATCTTCTTAGCTTATTGTCGTGTATGATGAATGTTGAAGAACAATATAGAATTGTATATGTGAATCATTCTAGGTTGTTGGAGTTGATTGTAATTGAGAGAGAGAGATCTTGAGGGAAAGAGATCTAGAGAGAGATCTATACATCTGAGAGAGGTGTGGAAGAAAAGAAGTTTCTTCAATCGTATTCCTTCTGTAAAGAGTTTAATACAAGTTTTCAGGGTGGTTTCTTGTATCTCTTGTTCTTTGCTATTTATCATTCTAGTTACTTATCATTTTGGTTAATTCTGCTTTTATTACTTTCATATTGTAATCAACATTGTTGGTTGATCCCAAACAAGTGGTATCAGAGCTCAGGTTGACTAACAGGTGTTTCAGATCTGGTTAGTGTGTATTGATTACAGGGTACTCACAGGGTTTCTGCAGGGATTTCTGTTTGAGTGGGAGAAGCAATGGCAGAAGAAAGTAAACTGAGAATAGAGAAGTTTAATGGAAAAAATTATCAACATTGGAGAATGAAGATAGAGGATTATCTGTATCAAAAAGATCTATACTTACCATTAGGTGGGATTGCAAAGAAGCCCATAGACATGGATGATGAAGAATGGGAAGTTCTTGATAGAAAGGCTCTGGGGTCTATAAGACTGAGTCTGGCATCTACTGTGATATCTAATTTATCACAGGCAAAGACAATGGTAGAGTTGATGACTAATTTAGCAAATTTGTATGAAAAACCCTAAGCTTCTAATAAGGTATATCTTATGAAGCAGTTATTTAATTTGCGTATGCAGGAAGGTGGATCTGTATCTAATCATCTGAATGATTTCCATGGAATTGTAAATCAATTAAGTTAAGTCAAAATAGTGTTTGATGATGAAATTAAAGCTCTTTTAATATTATGTTCTTTGCCCGAAAGCTGGCATAGCTTAGTAATGGCAGTTAGTAATACTGCATCTGCTTCAAATATTTTAAAAGTAGAGGATGTTGTTAGTGTAATCTTGAATGAAGAAATTCACAGGAAAAGCATAGAGGAAACATCAGGGAATGCTTTAAGTTTTGAAAGCAGGGGAAGGCAGAAAGAGAAGAGAAAGAAAGGGAGATCAAGATCTAAGTCAAAGGTGAGAGGTAGATCCAAATCCAGAAATGGCAGGAAGCCACAATGCTGGAATTATGGAAAGATGGGGCACATAAGCAGAGATTGCTGGTCAAAGCCTAAGGAGGATAATCAGCATGAAGGAAAAGAAGAAGCAAAGGTTGCAGGTATTGCACAAGATGCTCTTATATTCTCTTTGCATAATAATATAGAATCTTGGGTTTTAGATTCTGGTGCATCTTTTCATGCTACCCCCAATAGAGAATATTTTAGTGACTATATCCATGGAGATTTGGAATAGTGTATTTAGGGGACGATGAGCCTTGTAAAATTATTGGCAAAGGAAAAGTGTAGCTGAAAATGCAAAATGGCAACACATGGGTGTTGAGAGATGTCATGCATGTTCCCAGCTTGAAGAGAAATTTGATTTCTACAAGAAAGTTAGGGGATGAGGGTTGTACAGTAACTCTCATAGCTAAATCTTGGAAGGTGACCAAGGGTGCACTTGTAATGGCCAGAGGTAAGAGAGTAGGTACTCTCTATTTATGTAATTGTGTTACTAACAATTCTCTTTCTGTATTATCTACTTCAGATGTGGATGCAAAATTGTGGCACTCAAGGCTTGGCCACATGAGTGAGAAGGAAATGTCTATTCTTAAGTCAAAAGGTAAGCTTTCAGATTTGAAAAGCATAGATCTAGATTTTTGTGAGTACTATGTTTTTGGGAAACAGAAGAGAGTGAGTTTTCTCAAGACTGGGTCAACAAAGAAGAAGCATAAGTTGCAGCTTGTTCACACAAACGTGTGGGGACTGGCTCAGGTTGCTTTTATTGGAGGATCACAGTACTATGTCTCGTTCATAAATGATGCTACAAGAAAGGTATGGGTCTATTGTATTAAGAAGAAATATGATGTATTTGAGACTTTTAAGATTTGGAAAGCTATGGTTGAGAATGAAATAGGTAGAAGATTGAAGTGCCTAAGATCTGACAATGGTGGTGAGTTCTGCAGCTATAAGTTCAACTGGTATTATTATATGCATGGAATTTGCAGGCAAAAGATGGTTCCAAGGACACCTCAGCAAAATGGAGTTGCTGAAAGGATGAACAGAACAATAATGGAGCGTGCAAGATGTATGAGATTGCATGCTAGTTTGCCCTTAGAGTTTTGGGTAGAAGCTATTGATACTGTAGTGTACCTGATTAACAGAGGACCCTCTACAGCTCTGAATGGTGGAATTCCAAAAGAGGCATGGACAGGTAAAAAGGTAGATCTCTCATTTCTCAAAGTTTTTGGTTGTAAAGCCTTTGTGCACGTTGATAAGGAAAATAGAAAGAAGCTTGATGCTAAGTCTATGAGGTGCACATTTATTGGCTATGGCTCTGATGATTTCAGATTCAACTTTTTGAATCTAGGAACTAACAAGATAATTAGGAGCCGTGATGTTGTTTTCAATGAAAAAGTGATGTATAGTGATTAGCTGAAGAAGCTGAATCAATCTGGGCAGAGCAATGGAGAATTAGATGAGGTGACGGTCCAAAATGAGCTCACAAGAAAAATTAATCATAGAAAGGAAAACACAGAGACCGACATCGGCAAGGAAGGAACCGACATCAGCAGAACAGAAATCGATGTCGGTCATACAGTGATTGACGTCAGCTAGGAAGGAACTGACGTCGGCCAGGCAGAACCGACGTTAGCCAGTTATAGGCCTGGAAGTGACTGAAGTCGGTCACTATCAGATAATTTGGGTGGATAACGTGTTGTGAATGAGTCTTAGACACCCATCAGGAGGTCAGAAAGGGTAAGTAAACCTCCAATTTGATATTCCCCTTCATTATTCTATTTATTGCTAACTGATGGTGGAGAACCAGAGAGTTTTGAAGAAGCAATACACATGGAATCCAAGAATCAATGGGAGCATGACATGGTTGAGGAGATGGAGTCCTTGAGAGAGAACCAAACATGGGATTTGGTTGAGTTGCCAGCTGGTAAGAGGACACTGAAGAATAGATGGATCTATAGGTTAAAAGAAGGTGAGAACGGACAGATGAGATATAAGGCCAGGTTGGTAGTGAAAGGATTTACACAAAAGCCAGGTATTGATTTTGGTGAGATTTTTTCTCTTGTTGTTAAAATGACTTCTATACGGACTGTATTGTCTTTAGTTGCTATTGAGGATTTGCACCTTGAGCAGCTTGATGTTAAGACAACATTTCTTCATGGAGATTTGGATGAAGAAATATATATGGATCAGCCAGAAGGATTTGAGGTCAAAGGTAAGGAGAAGTTAGTGTGCAGATTGAAGAAAAGCTTGTATGGCCTCAAGCAAGCTTCTAGACAGTGGTATTTGAGATTTGATAGGTTTATGACTGAGCATGGCTACACTAGGTGTCAATCTGACCATTGTGTGTATTTTAAGAGATTGGATAATAGTAGATATATTATTTTGTTGTTGTATGTAGATGATATGCTGGTTGCAGGATCACACATGCAGGATATCTCTAAGCTTAAGGTGAAATTAGCTCACACGTTTGCCATGAAAGATTTGGGAGCAGCAAAGAAAATTCTTGGCATAAGCATTAAGAGAGACAGGAAAAATCACAGGTTGATTTTGTCTCAAGAGGACTATGTGAACAAGGTGTTGAAACGGTTCAATTTGCAGGATGCAAAACCGGTAAGCACACCTTTGGCTGGACATTTTAAGTTGAGTAAAGAACAATGTCCTAATTCACATGATGAGGTAGAGTACATGAGTAGAGTTCCATATTATTATAAAGTAGGGAGTTTAATGTATGCAATGGTGTGTACTAGACTGGATATTGCCCAAGTAGTGGGAGTTGTAAGTAAGTATATGACCAATCCAGGCAAGGAGCACTAGAAATTAGTTCAGTGGATCCTTAGATATCCGAGAGGAACCAACAGTAGGCATTTGTGTTATGGAGGTTCAGATACTTCTCTACATGGTTATGTAGATTCAAATATGGCAGGTGATTTGGATGGCAGGAGGAGCACCACATGATATGTTTTCACTGTTGGTGGAATGACAGTTACCTGGATATCAAAGTTGCAGAAGGTTATGGCCTTATCAACTATAGAAGCAGAGTATATTGCAGTCATAGAAGCTAGAAAAGAGATGATATGGATGACACAGTTCATGGAAGAGCTTGGAAAGGAGCAAGAGAGTTGCAGATTATACAGTGATAGTCAGAGTGTAATTCATTTGGCTAAGAATTCAGCCTTTCATTCAAGAACAAAGCATATACAACTTAGGTACCACTTCATAAGACAGGTATTGGAGGATGGTGAGTTGAAGCTGGAAAAGATCCATACAGATAAGAACCCTGTTGATATGTTAACCAAGCTGGTAACAAAGGAGAATTTGAATCTTCATTCAACTTTTGTTGGTCTTCATGATTGAGTTGAAGATGGAGGAGCTAGAAGATGTTGCTATACAGGTACTGGTGTAGCTGTTTATCTCCAAGTGGGAGATTATTAAGGTGTGGAGCTAAAAGCTTCACCAAAGGAGCATTTTGCAGAAGTTGTAGGTTTACACAGTCACCGACGTCGGTCAAGAGCGATCAACATTGGTTAGGATCAGACTAGGAGATGCTGGCATCGGCAGAGATCGGTCGATGTCAGTCACAGGCAAGCAAGCAGGAACTGACGTCGGTTACCTGTGCATCTAAAAAGCTATTTTCATGGACAGAACAAAGTGTTTGCATGTTAGGATTAAGTGATAGTCTTAAGTCCACATCTCTATTATTAGTAAGACTGTTTAGAGCCCTTGATTATGAGGTGCATTTGATGGCTGTAGTTGTATGCTCATGTTTCCTAATTATTATATAATAGGATAGATCTTCTTAGCTTATTGTAGTGTATGATGAATGTTGAAAAATAGTACAGAATTGTATATGTGAATCATTCTAGGTTGTTGGAGTTGATTGTAATTGAGAGAGAGAACTCTTGAGGGAAAGAGATCTAGAGAGAGATCTGTACATCTGAGAGAGGCGTGGAAGAAAAGAAGTTTCTTCAATTGTATTCCTTCTGTAAAGAGTTTAATACAAGTTTTAAGGGTGGTTTCTTGTATCTCTTGTTCTTTTCTATTTATCATTCTAGTTACTTATCATTCTGGTTAATTCTGCTTTTATTGCTTTCATATTGTAATCAACATTGTTGGTTGATCCCCAACATGGGACCTATTTAAATATTTCATCACCCTGAATATTCAAGTAGTGTCAAGATCACAGAACAAAGATGCTGATTGTATGGGCTTGATGGGCTCCCAATATAACTTACCTGAGGAAATAAATAAATAAACAACCATCATGTAAAATTGGTAGTAAGACCGTATGTTCTTGATAATGTAACTAATTGACAAGTTTTTGATAATGATCAACATATTGTAAACTTTCTGAGAGAAGAAGCTGAATTCTTAGATAGGAACCATCCAAAACTCCAAGATTAATATATAGATAAAATCATCTAGTTAAAGACAAATGAACTACCTATGGGTCTTATTACTCTAGAGAGCATCTTCAATTTAGACAACTAGTTGAAAGGCAAGAATAAGAATATTATGATGAATGAAGAAGACTATGAGTCATTGGCCATTTCAAAAGGTAAAACTCTGAAGCTAGGAAAGGTATGTAAATACTCTGAGAAGCAATGTTTTATTAAATTATGCCAAGAATTTGATGATAAATTTTATTAGAGCTATCATGATCTAAAAGGCTTTGACCCTAGTCTAGCCCAATATACAATAGAACTTGATCATAATACCAGCCATGTTAGACAAAAATAGAGACTAATTAATCTAAAAATAGAACCCCTAATGAAAAGTGAACTATCTAAACTTATAGAGGATAATATCATTTTTCCTATCAAGCACTTGTCTTAGGTTGCAAATTTGGTCCCTATAAGGAAGAAGAATGGTGAGATCATGCTTTGTGTGGATTTCAAGGACTTGAATAAAGTATCTCTAAAGGATCATTATCCTTTCCCACCTATGGAGCAAATTTTACAAACTATAACAAGATCTAAAAGGTTTTCCCTTCTAGATGGTTATTCTGGCTATAACCAACACTTGGTACAAGAATCAAACCAGTACAAAACTACCTTCACCATAAAATGGGGAATGTATGCATACAAAAAGATGCCATTTGGTTTGAGTAATGCTGGTATAAAATTTCAAAGAGCCATGTATATATTGTTTAGAGGGTTGATAAATGAAATGATCATAGTATATCTAGATGATATCACTGTCTACTCAAAACATGCCAAAGCACATTTGTATCACCTTAGAATTTTTTAAAAAAGGTGCAAAGAATTCAAGGTTTCCTTAAATCCAAAGAAGTGCATATTTGAAGTACATGCGAGGAAGCTATTGGGGCATATAGCGTCAAAGAAAGGTCTTGAAATAGACCCAAAAAGAGTTAGTGCTATATCTAAATTAACACTACCAAGCCATAAGAATGGACTAAAAATATTCATTGGAAAGATTAATTTTGTGAGGATATTTATCCCAAATTTTGCATCTCTGGTAAAACCCCTCACTGCAATGCTTAAGAAGGGTACCATTTTTAGCTGGACATAAGAGGGAAGAGACAACTTTTAGGCCATCAAACAAGCTATCTTTTAGGCTCCCACCCTAGTCAACCCCAACTATGATAAATATTTTATTCTTTATGATTTTGGAGGGGAAGGCAACATCTCAGCTATTCTAACCCAACAAAATGAAGAACAATTAAAATAACCTATATATTTTTTCAGTCAATCTCTGAAAGGTTATGAGGAAAATTATAGTTTTATGGAGAAATAGGTATATGCCATAATTAAGGATATCAATAAATTTAGGCATATGATTTCCATTAATAAAATTCATCTAATGGTGATTCATCAATGTTTTAAGGAGTTTCTACTCAGTTGAAAGAGAAATGAAAAAAGAGCAGGATGGATCACCAAAGTTTTAGATTATGACATGGACATCAAAGTTACCAAACTAGTGAGAGGAAAGGGTTTGCATGAAAAACTAGATTTTGATATTAGAACTACTGAAATGAAATCTAAAGTGGTACATGCTCAAAATGCACCTCAACCAGCCGACCCACCTATTTTCAACAACTAGATCCAAGACATGACCAAATTCCTTCAGATAGGTGAGTACCCATATGATCTTTAATAGTCTAAGAAAAGGTATTACATGATCCAATCCATTCCCTATGTCCTTGTTGATAGAGTATTATTTAGAAAGGATATGAATGGAGTTATCTTAAGATGTATTGATCATTATCAAGTTCCTAAGGTACTCTAAGAATTTCATGATGGCCCATCAGGAGGCAAGTTCTCCACTAGGACCATGACTATCAAGATAATAAGGGGAGGCTCTTATTGGATTGAATTATTCAAATATGCCTACTAGTGGACAAGAAACTAAAAAAATGTGCTTACTTAATCGATAAGTAAAGGTTAACAACCTTTCCTCTTAGGCCAATTCAAGCAGATTAACCATTTTCTCAATGGGGATTTGATTTGATTGGTGTGATCAATCCACCATCGAGTGTAGGATACAAATGGGTCCTCATAATAATAGATTATTTCACACAATAGACTAAGGAAATTGAACTAAAATATGCCATGAAGGCATCTATTCTAGATTTCATGGATGGTATAGTGTTAAGATTCAATGTACCTCACACCATTATCTCTGATAATGCTAAAGCATTTGTGGGCACTTAGGTGAGTGAATGGGTTGTAAAGCATAATGTGTATTTGAGTCCTTATTCCAATTATTACCCTCATGGTAATGAATTGGCTGAGTCAACCAATAAGAATGTTATCAAAATTATCAAAAGAATAATGGAAGATAACCAAAAAACTTGGAACATAAAGTTGAAATCGACACTGTGGGTTGATATGATCACTCCTAAAAGAGGCATTGGTAATTCCCATTTCATGTTGGTATATGGAAGAGAATCAAAATTCCCACTATCAATTGAGTTACCATCTCTAGACCTTAATCACGAATTGGATTTGATTGACAATGATGCAATGATAGTAAGATTGGCTAAACTCATGAAACTCAAAGAAATCAAGAACCAATCAATGAAAGTCTTGGAAGCAAATCAGGCTCAAATGAATAATAATTTTGACAAAATGACATTTAAAAGGAGCTTTAATGAAGGAGATATGGTTATCAAATAGGAGGTAGATAAGGCTAAACCAAGAAAGCTCACCAAGTTTTATATAATATGGAGTGGTCTATATATTATAACTCAGTTCAAAAGAGCTAATGCATTCCATCTCTCCAAGCTTGATGGATCAGAACTGCCTATCCTAGTCAATGGTATATACCTCAAAGCTTGTTTTTGAGGTAAGAATTCATTCCAAAAGTTAAAATTTTGTATATAATAGGGTTAGTTGTGTTTTTAAATAAGTGCTTCTACATAGGTCAACTCATTAGGAGTTTGTGTCTTTAGTTGTGTTGTTTTCCTCTATTTTGTTTATTTGCTTTTTTTCTATTTTTAGGCAAATCCCAGTTTGTTCTTCATTAGGTTAGAGTTTGTTAATCTGAATTGACTCTATGTATAATGAACTGAAAGGCTACAACATGAAAACTGATTAGCAAATAATCACCTCGTAGAGGTCACCAAATTTTTTAATATTTTTGTCCCAAAAATATCAAATACCCTGAGGGAGACCCTCATTTTTTAATAAAATCCAATAAGTTAAATAAAAAACCCATTTTCCCTTTGCATTGCAGAAACTAGAATTATAGACATAATTTATAATTTATAAATTACTTTGTGGGATTCAAATCTCATAACACACTATCCTTCCTAAATCAGTAGAATCTAAAACTTGACATGCAATTTGTAATTTGCAAAATTGTACATTGCATGCTAGCTTTGGATCTTGTAAAGCCATACATCAATAGAATCTAGAACTCAACACATAATTTGCAATTTATAGAATTTCAAATTGCATGTTGGCCTCTGGATCCTGTGAAACCAAATAACGTTCCCCATGAGATCCGGAGCTCAAATCACAATTTCTTTCTTGGTTCCCCTTCTCTCCAACTACCCAAGCCACGAGATATAAAACTCCAAAAGAAATTTGTGATTTTTCAAAGTTGAAAATTACTCTAAGATTTTTTCCTTCTAAATATCAAATACATTCAACCCTCCCCACCTGTAATTTAGTGGACATTGGAATTACTCCAAATACCTCAAGGTTCTACCACCAACCACCATTAATGAATTAATTATAGGGATTTTATATATAAGTAATACAATTTGGTGTTTTTTTTGTTCATTGTTTAAACTGCTAAGTATTTTTTTGAGATCTAACTAGGACCTTCACACCTTTGACCTCATGCCACATGCAAAGTGAATACCAAGAATTTTCAAGCCACATCTGTGAACCAAGTGCCATGTCATTTTTACCATTACATAGTATTCCCATTATGTTTTCCACCATTATTCTTCAAATTTGAAGCTTTTCAAGTTATTTACATTTTTGCAAATTTATTTCCAAAATTTTAGGGTTTCATTTGAGTCATCTGGTTTAGGGTTTCCCAATTATCATTATGGTTATCAAAAGGTCGTGTTTGTTTTTTCTTTCGACTATCTTGCTTAGTATAAATCTAGGGTTTTTAGGGTTGATTCTACAAAGTTTTTATCATGAAATTTTTAGATTTTCCACAAAGAGATTCATATTCAAATATAGGGCTTCATCAAATCAAGTGAATATTCCTAGCATATTCCCCATTCAAACCTAATGAATATTCCTTAAAAAGAACCTCCAAGGTCCTTGCAGACATTGGACTTATCCATAACACCTTCCATTTCCATGGGAGGTTACAATTTTTTCAAACACCTAATATCCCCACAAGCTTCCAAGTCTCTATAGATAGTAGACCTACTTAAAACACTTCCAATCCCCACAAGATTACACATTACTAAGAACACTTGTTAATTTCACTAGAAATCCAACATGCTCAAAACATTTCCTAGCTTTATGGAGTTGTCAACTGCTTTAAACACCTTTTAGTTCCACTAATTTTTTTACCCAATCATAGTACCTTCCATCCATACTAGATATTATATTTGATTTAAACACTTACAAACTTTTCCATCTCTCATGGTTAGTTTTCCACAAGCTTCCTATCTAGATTCCTTGTCTCGAAAAGAAATGAAGTTCAAATCAAAAGGACCTAGAGTGACTCTTAGCTTAGATTCCAATATAATAGAGATAATAGATACTAATTTAGGTCACATTGACCTAGGGGACTTATAGACTCAAATAGGTATAAAATTCAAGAATGATTGGATCCAAATTATTTATGACTGTAGCTTGCCTGAAGCTGTAACATTTCCATTATCAGTTGAAAGCCTTGAGTTGGTGCCAATACTAGCCCAAACTATGATCCTAATAGAAGAGAAGTCTTAAATTATAAAGGGGAAGGTTTTTTGAATCTAGACACTGAATTTATTAATTTAGTATTTGCAATCCTAGAATTCAAGAGTTATCTTGACATAACTTCATAGACGTCCACATAATTTTTTGAAGAAAATAGATATGGATGTTAGAAGATGATTAAAAAACATTGGCTTAAGTCCCCCAAGGCTACCTCCACCAGATTACCAAAGAATTTGTATAGGGTTGATTTCATTGATGAGGTGGGAAACATTATCATATTATTACATAGGATCACTAGAAATCCTGATGCCAAGATCTTATAGGAGTGGATGTACTAGTACATCTGGTCCATCTGAAAAAATGTTTAATATATTCACTGGGCTCAGCTCATAAGTGATTCCCTTCACAAGTAATTGATGGAGGTAAAAACCACTATAAAGTTTTTCATGACTTCTTACCTTGTATACATTTTGGCCAAAGGGAGATATTTCCTAAGCCTTAACACATCACTTGGAGAGATAAACATAGTGTACAAATACTATCCTAACATCACATTAGAGGCCAGTAGATAACATTTTAGAAGAATCAATGATGCTTTCATCTTTTGCATCATTATCATGTTTGATAAAGAACTAGGGAGAATAAGATTATCACCAATAGTAGTTGCAAAGATTAGCTAAACGGGCTCATACTTTATTCATTTCCCCACCTATTCTTATATTAGAGTAGCTAGATTTAGTGGCTACCCCTATATACTTCCTTGATATGTTAGTGACAAGTGGGCACTGATGGAGCTAGTCAGACAACTTGTAGAGACTCATAAGCTCCTTTCCAATAGACCCAAGGCTGAAATTAATTTACCAATCACTATTGGTCCCTCCTTAAAGACAAATGTGTTGAAGCTGAAATGTGCCAAATGACCTTAAGGACTTTGGAGTCCAAGCCATTTTTTTGATGTTTATGGAAAGATCACTAGCACACTGACAATTTCAACATATGATCATGTTCCATATTTTGAGGATTATTAGGAGGACTGTGAGGATGAAAAGAAGGTCAAAATGAGATATTATTCTAGAATGACCCTAAAATAGATCAAAGATTATGATTTGACACCAGCCCCTAATGACTTGGTGGATGATGAGTCCTTAGTGGACCCAAATTATTATAAATAAATCATCACTCAACCCTTACCACTAGTTAGATGGTTAGTTCTGGAATCCATTTCTATGTTAGATAGGAAAACATATGTGATCAATAGAACAATAAATTAGATGAAGAGAAAGGGAGTACAAGTAACAAAGGAAATAATAGGTATCAGAGAAAAGATTTTGAAGATTAAGGAAGAGATAATTCCTTTGTTTATAAAGGGCCCTAGTGAGACAACTGGTGAGAAACCAGAAGAGCCAGGGACATCCAAGAAGAAGAAGAAGAAGACTAAGGCCAAAAAAGGGTAATCAAGTAAGATGGGGGATCTACAGATAAACTAATCATCATCTCTTATGAAGACACAACTTCAGTAGGGGCTTCGACAACTTCAATCCCCATATCTATCATAGTCATAACCCTAATTTCTAATTTTCACCCTCCTCCCATGTACATTATTCCAGAGGTGCCAACACCTTCGCCTCAAGTTTTCACTTCCCCATACCTTAGGTTTCCACTCCACCTCTCATTTCTACTAGCTCACCTACCATAATAAGTTTATTGTAACCTATGCAATTAGTTCAAGTGGACTCTTAGGGTCCCTCATCAGTGGATTATCAAGTTTCCTCTCCACTTTCCCTCCTTCCATTTTCACTCCCTCCTTATTTTTCATTTCCCTTTTCTATTCCATTGATAATTCCTTCCATTCCATCCCCATTTATTTCCAACACCACTTAATAATATATTATCATGGACTCAGTCATCATGACTTTAGTTCTACAGGCAATCCCAACTCCTTAAGTAAGTACTATTTCACTTTTATCCCCATTCACTTTCCTGACATCCCCAAACCTGAGTGGTCTAACACATTTGATTGAGTCATTCATTGCTTAGATTTCACCCTCCAACCTATTCCCAAATTTAGAATCCCTGTGTCTATTCCATCTTCCAGACCCCTAATAGACATAACTAATTCCATGGTCCCCATCTCTTCCAATTCCATAGTTTTATATAACCTTCAGTTGATATTGGAGAAACATAAGTGCTTGGTATGAATGTATATTTGAAACTAATTGATGGAGATGAAATCTAACATGCATCTCCTTAGTGCTCAATGACAACATCTAATCAAGATCATAAAGTTATCATAGTGTCTAGTAGTACAACAACATTAACTACTAATTTTCTTATGGTGATATCCATACAATCAGATGCTACCCTTGGTTGGTTAGCATGATCAATGGGAAAGAAGTGGAAATAAATGATTTCCCCTAGTGCATTGGACTTTGGTTTGTCAGAGGTAAAGAATAAGTCCAAGTCCACTCCTTGGACCTTTTCTAGAATACTCAGTGATGATAAAGGGGAAAGATAAGTTGAAATTACAGTACCCCCACTAGATAAATCAAAGGAAAATATCATGGTGAGAGATTATTAGATTTAAAAAATCCACCTTAGATGACCAACAAGAGAATGTTTAAAACATGATGTCCAATTTGACATGAACTCCCTCTTCGAGAGAGTAGACCATGAAAAGGCCACCAAGGATGAATTAAAGAACAAAGTTGATCAATTTACAACTGCATTAAACAATTTCATAGAGCCTAGTGATTTATTAGAATAACTAGAGTCAGTAAAGCCAATCAACTAAATTCTAGATCAGGCAACGATTGATGCTGTTCAAGAAATTGCTAATATGGGAAGGGCTACCAAAGAATGGTCAAAAGAACTTATTTCCAAGGGAAATAAGATTATTACTGTAATAATGGACCATTATGAAGTCATCAGAGAGAGAAAGAATGTCCTAAGAAAATAAGTTAATGTATATGAGGGAGAGATACAAATGTTGAATCTATATTATCCCAAGTTGATAGTTATGGATTCTATTGACATGGATATCCTTCTTGCCGAGAAGATAATGAAGAATGATGTAGAGCAAGAGGAGTTACATAGAGAAGCTCAATTTTGTTTAAATATACTCATAAAATCTGCTCATAAAGCCAAGGTGGCACATGACAAAGATAATGATATGTTGTATGACATTGAAGAAATGATGAGTATGATGTCATGCTAGCCCATAGATGATGGATATAACCTATTTTAGGTAGAGGAAGTTTAGAATAATTTCAAGGATGTGGTGGAAAAAGAATCTACAAATACTATAGTCTTCACCTTGAGTTCTATCCATATATTTATGAGGTATGAGAATGCATTAGACAAGATGAGAATGGAAATGCAGGGAATTAAGACTTTTAGGAAGGAATTATTTGAAATAGTAACAGATTGTGAAGCCTCCAACCTTTACTCTTTCATACTAGATGAATAAATAATTTAGGAAAATTTTAAGGCATTTGTTGCATATGTTCAAAAGCAATAAGTTGAGAAAAACAAGAAGGCTGAATAAGTTTTAGATATTGATTAATTTATTTCTATTGAAATATTTCCATATGTTGTAGTTTCATTATTGAAAAAACATTTTAATTTGCAACTATATTTTAACTCTTTTTGAGAAAGAGACACATGTATTTTACACTTTATATTTCTCACAGGGTGAAATTCGTAAAAAGAACAATTGCAAATTACACTTTCTATTTTGACAAGTTATAATTGTTAAAAGTGTAAAAGCATGTATTGAAAATTGCAAATTCTATTTTGACAAGGTGATGTAACTTGCAAGTTGTAAAAATCTCAATTGTAAATTGAAAGTTAGGGTTTTGAAAAAGTAAATTTTCAATGTTATCTTTAATGAAACATTGAGTTCCATTTTAGGTACCATCCATTTGCATGAAGAGCTATCTCTAGCTGCATGAAGAAGGATAAACATTGTATGAAGATCTTCCCATTTCATCCAGGCCATTCCAAGCTAAGATTCATGCTCAAATCTTGCATTCTACTTTACAAACCATTTTACAAAGTCAAGGATGCCAAATATAGAATATCATGCTTCTTATCATGAAGTTTTATATCTACATGGTTTCTATTACTGTGCATTGAAGTTTTGATAACTACATCTCATCTATGACATATTTTTGTATAAAGATGGACAGACCTCATGGCCCAATCTTATCTTTTTGTTGTTAGTGATATATTTATGCATTTTGAATGTATTGTCTACAAGCTATAACCTTAAGAACAAAAATGAATAAAATATTTACCTTTCTTGTCTAAGAGATCCTTGTGTATGAAAAGTTATTCAAGTATTTGTGGATGTTACCATTTTTATTTTAGTCACAAGAAATTCATTTGTGGTATTTTACCCTTCTAAAATATTTTTTGATGAAAATAAATGAATCTTGTCCATTATATGAAAATAACAAATATTTATTTTGATTTCTCATTTGCATGAGTCTATGCTAAAACAAATCTCAATCTATTTTATAGTTTGTTGTGTTTATCAAACAAGCATTAAGACCCACTAAAATATTTGGTGCAGTCATCATTTTAGTTTTGTAAAATTTCATTCTTAACTCTTTTGCCAATCAAAATCTAGTTTAGGAGAAAGAACACTAAAAATGAGCGAAATTTTTATAGAACTAATATTTTATCAGTTGCATCAGATTTAGTGAAAGGAATCTGACCTTGTACAGAGGTTAACCTCAATTTACCAAAGTCCCACAACTTGGAGGTTTTCCCATTATATCATAAGGTATTACACAATGAGTTATTTTACATCAAGGATCAAGTATAAAACCTATGTGCTAACACTACCTTTTTTTACGAGCTCTAAAATGCTCAACATCTTTGCTATGTAGCATCCACATCAACATGCTTGCCATGTTGAACCCCCATTGAATTCACACAAGTTTACTACTTGTTAACCTCTATTTAGTTATTTTTGTCCTCACTTGTGATGTACATACATTCCTCACTTCATTGTTGATGGTGACCTATGTTGCATTAAAATTTCAAAGCATAAAATGGTTTTTGTGGAAATTTTGCTACCATTTTTGTTGTAATTGGTTTTGGGTGTTGTTCTTCACTAAAATGACTCAAATTTATATTTGACTGGTTTATTTATGGGTAAGGATACTAAAATGAGTCAAGTATCTTTTATTCTACTGCATATGTATGGGAAATAATTGTAATTTCCATTGTTTTAAATTTGAAAGCATTCAAGCAATCTAAAAAAGTTGTAGTTTTTTGTGTTTAAGAAGTATCATGCAAGGTACGGGGAAAAGCTATAATATTTTGTTTTTTTATCACTGATATCAAGTTTGATGTTCGTGTTATTTCTTAATTATAAAGTATATACACATTTTAGGCTTTTTCTGTTCAAATCATTTCATTTTTGGAAAATTATTATAGGTTTTCTTTTGAAGTAAAATTTAGGAATTTTATTCTAAAAAAAAATTAGCGGCTTTTACTCTACATTTTATTCTTGAGAAAATTTGTGGCCTTACTCAAGGAGTAATTTGACCCACTTTAATTTGTAATTTATACATATAATCTTCTTCCCTCCTCTTTGGCGTATTTCCCATTTCTTATTTTTTTTTGTTATTATGTTATGTATTTCCCTTTAATTCATTAATAAATTCATAATGTGTTATTTTTAATAAATTCACGTGTTTTGTGTAATTTTATTTTTGTAATGCATCTAATTATGGGTTTTATTTTTGATTTTTTACAGGAATTTTATTCAATCAAACAATTTTTGGAATTATGTTTTAGGTTTTGTTATAGTTTTTGCCTTTTCTATTTAGTAGCATTAGTAAAGTAGATTTTGGACCCATTTAAATGTATATAGAGATTGTAAAATGAGTATACAATGAAGTATATTTAGTAGCCCTAGTCAAGCATAAATGTGACCCTCTTTAATGAATACTCTCTACATCACGTGTTCTTCCTTTGTTCTTTTCGATGTATGTTTATTTTTAAAATTCCCCCTTTTTACACTATCCTATCTAACTTCACCATATTTGACCACCTATTTTTACAAGCTCTAAAGTACCCAACATCTTCTCCTTGTAGGATCCACATCAATCCTGTTATGCTTTCCATGTCAACCCCTCATTGATTTTACCCTTTTTTTGAGCAAAACAAGTTTTAGATATTTAATAACATACTACGAATTTAGAGTATCAATAAATTGATAATGTGCTATCTAATAAATTCACATCATGTGTGTTTTATTGTCAATATGTATAATATTTCCCATATATGTTTCAAGTGTAGATGACCACAGTAATAAATTTAGATTAAATTTCATAGTGTGCAATATCAAAAAATTTGAAGGTACAATGATTTTTTTTTCATAGTTGTTTAACCCTAAATTTAGATAAATGGGGTTATCTAGGGTTAAGGGGATTATTTTAAATTTTACATAAGGATGGTGAACTAACCTAATAAGTAGGCCAATTAATATAAAACTTAGATAAATAATATTCTAAATTTATATAATTGAGATTGCTAAAAATAGTAAAGTATAATTATTGATAGATATTGTAATGAATTAGAAAAAAATGACACTAAGATGGTTTACTATGCACATGTAGGTCTAGATAGGAACAAATTAGAAGTGGTCTAGAAGATAAACCTAGAAAAGTTGTCAAATTTTGGAAATATTCTTTTTTTGGCCTCAGACACTTGTGTTAGATCTGGATAGTTATGTTGGTGCATGTGTCTAACCCTACCATAAGTGTCATGTATGAAATATTAAATGGATATAGATGTGACCAAATAGAGACATATGGGTTTTCTTTCACCTTTATTTTGATGTATTCAGATAGTGTGTGTAAACTATCAATATTTTTCAAATGATCCAAATCTAGCTCTTCACCTTTGGAGTAACTATTGACAATTTTGACCCTATAGGTCAAAATTGCAACCTCTATCATTCATAAATTTTATTAAACATTCCTTTTGAAGAAGGGGAAGAGGACAAGGCCAAGGGGATACTTTGAAAAGGCTTAAGACAAAATTCCTTTGGACTTTTGTTCAAAGGAAATACAATAGGATTGGTCCATTACAGAAAGGCTAAATGACTATTTTCTAAAGGTTGAATGACTAGTACATTTTTCCTGAAGGGTACTTGGGAAGGGCTTGTCATGATTCTGTAGGGACATTATATAAATCTTGAAGGGTAATTACCCTTTAGGAAAGTTCAAAAATAGAGAATCTGAAGGGATATTTCTTTTGGAATTTTTGTCCAAATAAATTATCCATGAGAGAGATGTCCGAAAGAAAAGTCTTTTGGAAAAGCCAAAGGGTTCTTTCAAAATTCTGAAGGGAAGTTTTGTGTGCTAGAGGGTTAACTCAAAAATTTGAGGGGGCCATTTGCAAAAAATTGAAGGGTATCTACCCTTCGAAAAGGTTCATTTACATAAGCCTAAAGGGTTACTTCCTTTTGAAAAGGGTCATTTGGAAGCTTCCAAAGGGTCACTTTCCCTTCGGGAAAGTTCAATTCAAAACCCTGAAGGGTACATACCTTTTGAAAGAGGACATTGGCAAGAATCCTAAAATATATCGACCCTTTAGGAAGGTTCAATTCACAAAATTCAAAGGGAATGTCGAAGGGTTCATTTAGTTTCCAAAAGGTCATTAAAAAAATATTGAAGGGTATGTGCCCTTTGGTAAGGTTCATTGAAAGAATCCCTAAGGGTATGTGTCCTTCAGGAAAGTCAATATAAGGAAAGGCACAAGCAAAAATAAAAGGGTGCAGACTTTTTATCCAAAGAAAAAGGTGATAAGCAATAGACTGAAATAATTCTTTCAATAAATTTGACTGAAAGAAAGGAGAGAGCAAAGTGGTAGAGCTTCATACTTTTTTTTAAAGATGAATATCCAAATTAAGGGCTCAAAAGAGAGGTAAATCTTGAGAGAATTCCCATGAATAATTTGTTTGTGGGAAAAAAGAGAAATACATGACCAAGAAGTTTGAAGGAATTCCTTCAGACAAATTGTCTGAAGGAATTCCTTCGGAAGGTTTAAACAAGGGAAAGTGAAATGGACAAGAAATCCAAAGGAATTCCTTCAGACAAATTGTCTAAAGTAATTCCTTCAAAATATTTACTTGAGGAAATGTACAAAGAAATGCTCGAAAGGATAAGTCTCAGACTTTTTGTCTGAGGAGAGAAGTCTGAGACAATTCTAGAAGATAATTAATCCATAGAAAAATGACTTGATAGATATTTCGAAGGGAAGAGGCTGATACCCCAATGGATAAGGCTATAGAAAGGGAACAATAGATAGCAAGTGTAAAAAATATAAAGCCAAAGGAAATTACATAGGAAAAATATAGTGTGGACAAAAAGCAGAACATACATAGAAGTGAAGAACTAGATAAAGTGAGGGATTTTAACAACCATAAATAGGATTAGACATGTCCAAGATGTATAACCATTTTAAACATGTCATCTTTAGTTCTAAAATAGAGACTCATTTTCATGAAGAACTTCAGGAGTTTAAAATTAGAGAGCTTAGCAAGATATTTCATGCATGCACTCTTATTTATTTTGAGCCTTTCAAATGTTCTAGCAGTTCAAATGGAGACCATTAGAGGTTGACTAATCTTGAGCTCTAATTGACTAATTGACAAGTGTCACATCCACTCATGCTCTCCATCAAATATAAGACATTCTCACATTCCAATTTAGCTTTAAATTGATTCAAGCTTAATTCAAGACATCCAATATTGACATAGACATCATGTATGGGGCATATTTATCCAAGCTTGAGCCCACTATCCATTTTTAATGCTAAAGGACTTTTCATGCAAGACATAATACAAAAGCATATTATTTTTAGAGGTTTTGTTATATTTGGATAGTAAAAATTGGACTTGGTCTAATGAAAGAGTTGTCTTTTTCTTCTATTTTCAATGTCAACCTCTTAGTTGTTGCGTATTTTTCTATATAAGTTGGCTTTTCAGCCTTGAATTGTATCCCTCTTTTGGCTAGACAAAATTCTACCAGAGATTGAGTTGTAACCTTTTTTTAGATTAATAGGACTATTATTTTTAGATTTCAACTGTTGGTATAGTGTATTTATGTCATTGATTTTCATAAGTGATAGAGTTTTCTTGTCACGTCTTGATTCTTAGCTAGCTACTAGTTGGTCAGATTATGCAGGTCATATTCCATGTTTAATATCTTTTGGCTGAGTTTATAGTGGATGCAAGTGGATAGTTAGTGCCTTGAATCATGCCTATTCCATCATTTACCTCAATCTTTGATCACAATATAAAACCTTTTCATGAAATAATTATGCATATTAGTCAATTGGAGTTGAAGGTTAAGCCTTTCTCTTATCTAAATCAGTGTTTTTAGGAGCTCCAATTGAGTGGATCAACAATCATTCAGGTGTATCACCATCATTAGATAGGATTTTCTTTCAAGTTTCTCTCTCTTTTCCTAGATATTTTGTAGCATAGAGCAAGGATCCTAATTGATACACCAAAGGGATCTAGCCCTTAGAATCTAGAGATTCAATCCATTGAATAGTTCACCCACAGCCTAGGATTTTTTCCATGTTTTAGCAAACTATGAAGGCTTGAAACTACCTTCATAGAGGTGCAAGTCTGATTGAAAACAATTTTTGGCACACCTAGTGGGACCAAAAAAGAAATATTTTATAGATATGAAGAAGTTCAAAGCTAAAGAAAAGCATTTATAGTTTAAGAGAATATCTATCTTCATCACAAGATAAAGATTCTTCAAGTTGAAGAGTTCATAGCATCATTTAGGCAAATATTTCATGTAAAAATTTACCACAAGGTCAAAAAGCAAAGGTATTCCTTTTGAATTTATATCTTATAAGAAATCAAGATTTAGGAGGGAAAACCCATATCCTCAAAAATAGTGTTTGCCTCCTAGTCATTCTATTGTTCTAAGCACTACAATCCCCACTATCCAAATGGCCCTTAGGAATCAATTGTTTACTCCATTTAATAGAGGTATCCCACTGAATTTAGCCTAGTTTGATGACATTATAGTGTCTTTCCTCAAGAGTATCCCATTCTTCTCAAGATAAAATCAAACAACTCCTATTGAGAATATCCAAGATGTTACGAATCTTTGTTCAGTCCATATTGTGGTTGAGGATAATGTTGCTATTAGACTATTGGCTATCTCCTTCAAAGTAAAAGCATTACAGTGGTATAAAAATTTCCCACTTAATTCCATCTCTACTTGGGATGAATTAGGTGCAGCCTTGGTCAAGTTTTTTGAAGATAAATTTGATCACCTATCTTTAGTTGAGCAATTAACCACCATAAAAAGGGATCCTCATGAGTTCATGTCTAATTTTAACCTTAGATTCCAAAATAGATGGACTGAAATACCTATGTTGGTAAGGCCATCATCTGAATATGCATTTCTATACTATTTAAAATCCTTTAATTCTGACATTAGTGTGATGATACAATCAATGGGTGGTACTACATTACCATTGCTTATGAGATTGCAATAAGGGCAGAAAATAGTTTGATACAAGATGGTAAGCTTTCTCCAAGACCTCCAATGACTATATTTACAAAATTAAGTTCTATACCAGCCCCCCAAATTCCTCAAGTTCCATCCTTAGCTCCTATTCTAGCACCTCAAGCTCAAATTTTAGCCCCTACTAGTCAAGCTAGTGAGATAGGAGAGTTGAAATTTTTTCTTCAATCCTTTGGGAATGAAATATTCCAACTCAAGAGGTAGTAATTTTAGTCTAATAGGATTTATCATTAGCAAAATTAGAACACCTATCAACCCTTCAAAGATCAAATGCCTCCTTATTAGTGTTTTAGAGAGAATAATCCAACATATCAAGCACACATAGTCATAACTCTAGCTAAGCCATATGATACCCTTGATACTAATGTTCCTTCCACTTAAAGGATATTTTTCCCACCCCACCTCAAAACAACATGATGTAGGATTCAGGTTGGCAGTCCTCAATTCTCAATGATGCTCAAAACCAAGCCTTGGTATCACAAAACATTACTATGCCACAAATGACACAAGAAGAGTTTTCTTTTCAAGGAGGTCAGTACCAAGATATATGTTTGGAATAATAAGGAGAGAATCATCAAGTTTAAGGGTATACTAATTATATTAATGTAAATTGGCAAGTAGATGATCATGTTACTTTTACTCAAAGTGTTAAAACTAACAAATCAAGTGGTCAAGTTACAACTATAACTAGAGCTAAAAGAAGAGCCATTGAAGAGGCTCAAGAGGTGACAAATGCTTCAAGTACTACTATTATTGTTTATAAGAGTACAAAATAGCAACTTAATATCCCTAAAACATATAAAAATCAAAATATAGAGGTTGGTAAGGTTCATCAACTACCTCTAGTTAATGAAAAACTAATGCTTCAGAAGGTACAACCAAAGGTTAGCAGATCTCATTTTAGTATAGTGGATAAAATGAAGAAATATAATATAAAAATCAGCATGTGGGATTGTATTTCCATTTTAGGATAAAAGGTTAAGCTCATTCAAGAGCTTTTAGCTCTCGAATTGTCTCTAATACTGGTTGAAAAAGAAGGTTTCATCTTGACTAGTTTGGATCAGCCAACAAAGCAACATGTACAATAGGTAAATAAGATGGAAAAGGTGGACAAAACTAAGGTAAAATCAAAGAAAACTCCTAATTTTTACCTTTCTTTGATAGTAATTGATACTTTGGTTCATTATTGTATGGTGGATAGTGGAGCTAGTAGGACAGTCATGCCTAAACAGATTACAAACAAACTTGGACTTTTTTATAAGCCAAATAATAAAAGAGTATTAAAATTGGATGGGTCACCAACTAAGATTTTAGGCATCATCAAGGATATAAAATTTACATTACATACATGTCCCAATGTTACTATTTAGTAGTATTTTATTGTGGTAAACTTGCCTCCCTACTTTGCTATGTGCCTTTCAAGAGACTTCACCTCAAAGATTGGGGGATATTTATCAACTAGTTGGAATTATTTGATATTAAAAACCAGGTATGGCACCAAGGTAAAAATTCATTTTGAGCCTATTGCATGTTTTCATATAGAGCCATATATTCCAAGTGTTATGAATACTAACTCTATCATCTCAGATGAGGTACTAGAAACTAATGAAATAGAAAATGGATCACCTTTGGATGGAGTTCCAGATTTATTTCTTGATGAGTGGGATTATACCTTTCACGAGCATGATACTTATAATATGATTGAAGAAGGACTTGATGTGTATTGCCTTCATGAGAATGATGCACCAATTCTAGCCATTGTCAAAGAAGATGAGTCTAATGAAGGTTTGTGGAAATTTTACTTTGATAGATCAAGGGATAAGCATGGAAACAAATATGGAATGACGTTGGTTTCTCTAACAAAAAAAATGTATTTCTCTTATATTAAATTTTATTTTGGCTATTCAAACAATGTTGTTGAGTATGAAACACTAGTTCACAATTTGCAGTGGGCTAGGAAGATGAAAGTCAATTCTTTGCAAGTGTTTGGTGATAGTGAGTTTGTAGTTTACCAAGTAAGAGATTTGAATATATGTAAAAATTTGTTGATTAAATCTTACAATCATAGAATTTATGATTTTCTTGAAGATTTCTTAGCTTTTAACATTCATGCAATAGTAAGAGGTGAGAATAAACATTCTGATAGGCTGGCTACTATTGGGTCCCAATTTAGCATCCTAGCTGATATAAAAAGTGAGAAAATTTAGTCACATATAAAGGTGATTGTAAGGCCATCTATTCCAAATAATAATGAGAATTGGTAGGTTTTCAAAGATGATAATCAAATTGTTATATTCTTACAAGAGGAAGATGATTTTTCCTCAAGAAACCAATCAAAGCACTTGTAGTAGTACAATGATCAGATTGTACAATTAAAAATAAATAAGTTGCCCAAGGGATTGGTCACACTTGAGAACATTTTTAGTGGTGATGATGAGCTAAGGAAGGAGAAGTAATCATTATCAACAAAATAAGAACACTATGCCAATATAGAGATTGTAGCTGGTAAGATTTTGAAGTTGGGTAAGGTATGTACTCCTTCACAAAAGCAAGCTTTCATTGAGTTATGCACAAGTTTTACTGATGTATTTTCATGGCAGTATAATTATCTCAAGGGATTTGATCTAATGTTGGCTCAACACACCATTGAGTTAGAGGAGGATACTAAACCAATAAGACAAAGAAAAGGCCAACCAATCCTAGGCTTGAAAGTCAATCTTTGTCGCAGGTTCAGAGAGGTTTTCTTTGTTGGATGGATTTAATGGCTACAATCAGATTTTGGTCAATGAAGAAGACCAAATTAAGACAGCCTTCACAACTAAGTGGGGGATATTTACATATAGAAAGATGCCATTCAATTTATATAATGCTAGAGCAACCTTTTAGAGAGCCATGAATATGGCATTCTAAGGCATTCTTAACAGGTTTATACTTGTTTATTTGGATGATATAATAGTGTTCTCAAAGAATGCAGAAGATCACATGGTTCAACTCAAGCAAGTGTTTGAAAGGTGTAGGCAATTTGAGGTATCTCTAAATTCCAAAAAGTGTGTTTTTTGAGTTCATGAAGGTAAGCTTCTTGGACATGTTGTTTCAAAGCATGGTTTAAAAATAGATGCTAAAAGGATTCAATCCATTCTTTTACTCCCCTTGCCTAAACACAAAAAGGCTTTGCAAAGTTTCTTTGAGAAAATCAATTTCATAAGGAGATATATTTCAAATTTTGCCATTTTAGCTAAGCCACTTACAACCATGCTAAAAAAAATCAGAACTTCAGCTAGTCCAAAGAAGGAATAAAATGGTTTAAGGATATTAAGAAGGCCATAACTAGTGTTCCTATGCTTATAAATCTAGATTTCATGAAATATTTCATTTTGTATACTTATGCTAACATGGACACCATTTCAATAATTCTTATACTACAAAATCATGAGGCTTTGGAGCAAAAAATAGCCTTCTTCAGCTAAGGCTTGGAGGAGTATGAAATGAGGTATTCTTTTGTTGAAAAATATGTCTTTTTAGTTATAAGGTCTCTTGAAAATTTTAGATACTTATTGTCTAACAAGAAAATACACTTAATGATTTCCCATTCAAGCATCAAGGAGTTCCTTTTGAAAAAAGATATAATTGAGAAGAGAGCTTGTTGGATAACTAAGGTAATGGAGTATGATGTGGAAATTAAGGTCACCAAGCTGATTAGAGGTAAAGGATTGTGTGAGCATCTAACACAAGACTTGCAAGAGGCTAATGAGTTTGTTTTGGTATCAAATGATGAAGAGGTTGCAGCTAGTCATACCTCACCTTCTAGCAAGTTTCATGACTTGGTAAACTATCTCTAAGATGGTATTTATCCCTCTCATCCTAGTGCTATAGAAAGAAGGTATTTCAGATTGCAATCAATTCCATTTTTTCTTGTTGATGATGTTTTGTTCAAGAAAGATATTAATGGAATGTTGCTAAGATGTGTAGAACCAAGCCAAACTTAGAGATTACTTGAAGAATTCCATGATGGACATGGAGGTGAAAATTTTTATACAATAACTACAAATCTTAAGATCATGAGAGGTGGGTTTTATTGGCCTAGTCTATTTGGTGATTGCCATGCATGGGTTAGAAAGTGCAATCAATGTGTCATGTTTGTAGGAAAAGTGAAGCTTGTAGCCTTACCTCTTTGGCCAATAGTAGTGGATCAACCCTTTGTCCAATGGGTATTGGAATTTATTGGCCTAATTAATTCTCCTTCAAGTTTAGGGCATAAATGGATTCTAACTACTACAGATTGTTTCACACATTGGACAAAAGCAATAACATTAAAAGAAGAAAATGAAACTAATGTTATTGATTTCTATGAAGGTTTGCTTACTAGGTTTGGAGTTCACTCAATTATTATTTTTGATAATGCAATGGCATTTGTGGGATCTAAGATTAGTCAATGGGTTATCAAACATGGAATTTACCTTAGCACTTCATCAAACAATTATCCATAAGGTAATGGCCTTGATGAATCTATGAATAAGAACCTATTGAGGATCATAAGGAGGACTATTGAAGATAATTAGAGGGTATAGAATCTCAATTTGAAGTCAAATATATGGGATGATAGGATCACCTACCAAAGATCAATAACCAACTCTCCATACAAGATATTATATGGTAAGGAAGCAAGGTTACCCATTTCTCTTGAATTTCTCACTTTGGAACTAATGCATCAACTTGAGTTGTTGGAGAATGAGCCTATGGAAATTAGGTATGCTAAGCTTACGGAGTTGGAAGAGACAAGAAATTAGTCCATGCTAACCATGGAAATTGATCAAACATAGGTGAAGAGATCTTTTGACAAAGGATCTTCTTTACATATTTCAAAAAAGGAGATTTGGTCCTCAAGTTGGATGAGGATAGAGCTAAACCAAGAAGACACACAAATTTTGATTCCCTTTAGAGTGGCCCATACATAATTTCTAGCTACAAATCCCATAATGCTTTCCAAATTACAAAGTTGGATGGTCAAGATCTTCCAATCCCAATCAATGGGATACATTTGAAACATTGTTATTGAAGAGCAAAGTTCCTTGTACATAGTTTGTTTTGATTTCCTCCAAGTGATGTTCAAGTAAAGTAGTTTTGTTCTATTTTATTTGAATAAGTGCTTGTGTGCACATTTGCTTCTTAGTTAGTTTTCTTATTTTCATGTGTTTCCATTCTTATTTTTAAGGATGAAGGTTGATTTTTGTCTAGTCAAAGGAGATTTTTAGTCATGGACCAAATTTACCATTATTTTGTGAGTTTAATATCATGTTTATGTTCTAAGTTCTTAAGCATAATAGGCATGCTTCCCAGTTGAGCCACCAAAATGTTGAAAATTTTGACCCTATAGGTCAAAATTGTAACCTCTATCATTTATAACTTTACTTAAACATGCCTTTTGAAGAAGGGGAAGAGGACCAGGCTAAGGGGATACTTTGAAAAGGCTTAAGATAGAATTCCTTTAGAATTTTTTCTGAAGGAAATACAAGAGGAATGGTCCATTATAGAAAGGCTAAAGGACTATTTTCCAAAGGCCGAATGACTATGACATTTTTCCTGAAGGGTACTTGGGAAGGGATTTTCATGATTTTGAAGGGATATTATAAAAATCGTAAAGGGTAATTGCCCTTCAGGAAAGTTCAAAAATTGAGGATCCAAAGGGAAATTTCCTTCAAAATTTTTGTCTGAAGAAATTGTTTGTGAGAGAGATGTTTGAAAGAAAAGTCTTTTATAAAAGCTAAAGGGTTATTTTAAAAGCTTGAAGGGTAGTTTTGTGTGCTAGAGGGATAATTCAAAAATTTGAGGGGGCCATATGCAAAAATCTAAAGGGTATCTTCCCTTTAAAAAGGTTAATTTACATAAGTTTGAAGGGTTACTTCCTCTTGAAAAGGGGCATTTGGAATCTTCCAAAGGGTCAATTTCCCTTTGGGAATGTTCAATTCAAAATATTGAAGGGTACATGTCTTTCAAAATAGGAAATTGGCAAGAATCTCAAAAGATATCTACCCTTCAGGAAGGTTCACTTCACAAAATTCAAAGGGAATGTCAAAGGGTTCATTTAGTTTCCAAAAGGTCATTAAAAAATATTGAAGGGTATGTGCCCTTCGAGAAGGTTCATTGTAGGAATCCTAAAGGGTATGTGCCCTTTAATAAAGTCAATACAAGGAAAGACACAAGTAGAAATAAAAGGGCACAAACTTTTTGTCTGAAGACAAAGGTGATAAGCAAAAGATCAAAATAATTCTTTCAGGAAATTGCCTGAAAGAAAGGAGAGAGAAAAGTGGTAGAGATTCAAACTTTTATTTCAAAGATGAATATCCAAAGGAAGGGCTTAGAAGAGAGGGAAAACTAGAGAGAATTCCCATGGATAAATTATCCATGGGAAAAAAGAGAAATACATGAATAAGAAATTTGAAGGAATTCTTTTAGAAGGTTTAAACAAGGGAAAGTGAAATGGACAAGTAGTCTGAAGGAATTCCTTTGTAAAAATTATCCAAAGGTATTTCTTTAGAATATTTATCTAAGTAAATGTATAAAGAAAGGATCGAAAGGATAAGTCTCAGACTTTTTGTTCGAAGAGAGAAGTTTGAGACAATTCCCATGGATAATTTGTCTATAAAAAAATGACTTGACAGATAGTCCAAATGGAAAAGGCCAATAGCCTAATGGATAAGGCCATAGAAAGGGAAAAATAGATAGTAAGTCCAAGAAAGATAAAGCCAAAGAAAATTCCATAGGAAAAACATAGTGTGGACAAACATTAGAACATACATAAAAATGAAGAGCTAGATAAAGTGAGGGATTTGAACAACCATAAACATGATTAGACATGTCCAAGATGTATAACCATTTTAAACATGACACCTTTAGTTATAAAACAAAGACTCATTTTCATGAACTCAAGGAGTTTAATTTTGGAGAGCTTAACAAGAGATTTCATGCATGCACTCTTGTTTTTTTTGATCCTTTCAAATGTTCCAATAGTTCAAGTGGAGACCATTGGAGGTTGAATAGTCTTGAGCTCTAGTTGAAAAATTGACAAGTGTCACATATACTCATGCTCTCGATCAAATAGAAGACATTCGCATGTTCCAATTTATCTTTAAATTAGTTCAAGCTTAAGTCAAGACATACAATATTGCCATAGAGATCATGTATGCGGTAGATTAGTCCAAGCTTGAGCCCACCATCCATTTTTAATGCCAAAGGAATTTTCATACAAGGAATAAGACAAAAAAAAAATTATTTTTAGAGGTCTTGTTATCTTTGGATAGTAAAAATTGGACTTGGGCTAATGAAAGAGTTGTCTTCTTTTTTTTTTCAATGCCAACCTCTTGGTTGTTGTGTATTTTTATATATAAGTTGGCTTTTAAGCCTTGAATTGTATCCTTCTTTTGTCAAGAAAAAATTCTACCAAAGATTGAGTTGTAATCTTTTTTTAGATTAATAGAATTATTATTTTTTTCTAATTTTAGCTACTAGTATAGTGTATTTTTTCATTGATTTGCATAAGTGATAGAGTTTTCTTCCTTGTCAAGTCTTGATTCTTACCTAGTTACTAGATGGTTAGATTATGTAGGTCATGTTCCATGTTTAATGTCTTTTGGCTAAGTTTATGGTGGATGCAAGTGGCTAGTTAGTGCCTTGATTTGGGCCTATTCCATCATTTCCCTCAAGCTTTGATCACAAGTTAGAACCTTTTCATGAAATACTTATGCATATTGGTCAATTGGAGTTGAAGGTTTAGCCTTTCTCTTGTCTAAATCAGTGTTTTTAGGATTTCTAATTGAGTGGATCAACCAATCATTCAGGTGTATCACCATCATTAGATAGGATTTTCTTTCAAGTTTCTCTCTCTTTTCTCATATAGTTTGTATCATAGAGCAAGGATCCTAATTTATACATTAAAGAGAGGTATCCCTTAGAATCTATAGATTCAATCCACTGATTAGGTCACCCATAGTGTAGGATTGTTTCCATGTTTTAGTAGACTATGAAGGCTTGAAACTACCTTCACAATGGTGCAAGTCTGATTGACAATAGTGACTATGAAAAAAATGGGTTAACGGGCTTAAAGTATTGAGCTACCCTAAGGACCCCTCTGTGAATGGGCACTTCCTACATAGCCAATACTCTAAAGAGAGATTTATACTTATGTAGTTCTCCCCTACATGTTGGATTGTGTATATTTAAGGATGCAATGTGTGATAAACAAAGTCATGCAATGACAAATCTTGTAACTTGGAAAATATGGCTCATGGGTTGATTTTTAATGATTCAGACCTATAGAAATGTTGTTCCTAAGACTAATATGGAAATCTGGATAAATAGGGTAGGTTTTTCTCACTTGAATGCTTGATTGAGTGTTTCTTGGTATATTAACTTGTGAGTTGTATATGATTCCTATGCAAAGAATGAATGAGGGTTGATTTTGTATATATACCAATTTATTTTAGGAATATATCACATTAAATAACTTAAGCCAACCTTTTGGATATGTTTCTTTGATAAATTGGATGAATTTTGGGCACAATACACTTTGTAAGAAAAGTGGAAAGTTGCATTGATGCATGTATTTAACTGGGATGCAAGATTCTAGGGAGCTAGAAAACAAGTTCAAGTTCAAAACTAAAAGTGAAGGATAATAATCAGGTTTAGAATTTTTTTCATAATATAGAAGGATGGTCATCAGAACAACAATATTAGGGCTAAGTGATAAGTAATTTGGCATAAAAAGATAGTGAACGTGAGCCTTTTGGTATTGAGAAGGTCTATAATTGAAAGGTACATCCATGATATGTATTTTCCAAGTGTACAAGATTGAGGTGCTATATAAATCATATTTTAGTGTCTACATTTGGCCCCATTTAATTTATTAATGAATTGGTATTTTAAAGGAAATAAATGCATCCTTAGGTGTGTATAACACACCTTGCCTTTGTGTGAGCTCAAATTGTGTGATTTATTGGTGACTAATTTGCAACCAAGAGCATGTTATAATATATAATTAGTGTATGAAATTGAAAAACTTAAAATTATTGAATGTAAGAAGAGAAAGGTTAGTTGTACACTTGTGTGTTGATGCAAGCATCTTACCTTTTGGAAATTTTATTTGAAAAGATGCCTCATTATGAAGCATTGAGGATGAGAATAGAACAATGTTGAACCTGCAAGTGCATATATATATATAGATATTATAGGACACATGCCCCCAACCTTGGTGTAAAGGTGAGTTACAACATGACCATTGATTTTTTTTCATCTTAATCATGCAACACAAATATGTGCATAATCTAGTGAGTGTGAGAAATTTAATCAAATCACACTATATCTGGTGAGGTGGATGATTTAATCAAATACAACCTATAAGTCTGATAAATTTATATGACTTAATGAAATCTAACTTATAAGTTTGATAAGATTGAATGATTTTATCAACTCAACCTTCCAAAGGTGAACCAACTACTATAGTATATTGGCTTGATAACATTCGATAATAGTCCATTATCAGTATGGTAACAGTCCATAATAGTATTTAAAATCCAGAAATTGATTCTATTTTACAATATTAGGTGCCCTTTGCATGGAAAATGCACCTCATCTATATCTCAATTTGAAATTTAGGTATAATAATGGCATTAACATATAGAATGATGCCAAAAATATGTATATAAATCATATAACTCTAAAATATGGTGAATTTAAAATTGATGTAATTATGGAGGACATGGCCCCACTAAATTTGGAGAATCTAACTAGTGTAAATGTGGAGAACATGTTTCCATAACATGTCCCCTCTATAATGTGGAGATGTTGAGAACTAAGTAAGTGTGGATGTCATGTCTTTTTGACATGCCTCCACTATAATATGGAACTATGAAAATGTGGAAGTCATGCCTTTATGACATACCCCGACTAATATGCCCCCATTTTGAGTTGAGGGAACATAGAATCTGGTAGCTACCTTACCTCAAAAGGATAACATAATTATATAATATATAAGTAACATGTTTAGGTATATATAACATTGAGGCTTTTAGTATGTGATCACATAAAGTCCTAAGATGCATGCTATATATCATGGAAATGTCTAGAAATTAATAATACAAGCTCAAAAAGTAATCAAGCACACATGCAAGATCACTCAAAATCAAAGCAATAAGAAAATGGTCCAAGGAGACCTCACACAATAGGCATGTCTACATGCCACAAAATCAAATGGACATGACTTAGTCCGATGCCTAAAAATAATAGAAATGACATATTCAAATGCCCACATACAACATAGAGTGACATATTTAAATGTCCAAATAGGAAAGCAAAGACATGGAGGCCATAATCAATGAATCATATTCAAATGCTCAAACATGAAATACAATGAAAGAAAATAACAAACAAGGAACACACTTAAGTAAATGCATAAATTAAAGCATAAAATTTAGGCAGCCAACATGAACATAAAATATTAGTGCCTAAACATATATGTTTGCAAAAAAAGTTAATTCATAACATATCAAGTCCACTATGAAAGGTATAAGAATGGATAGAGGCATGCGTAAGTATATAAGCTTAGACATGATAATGTAAAGTGATCACAGAATAATATAATCTATGTGTTTCATGAGCAAAGAGGCAGATGCTCTCAATGTACTTATGATGTGAGTTTCATGAAGGCCTAACATCTATACGTATATATATCATGTATCTAGGTATTCCTTTATCAAACTCAAATTAAGTGTGAAACATACATGTATATATGAAAATAATGATATGATATATACTAACATGGAACAACACAACATATGTATAATGAGTAATATAATGAGGAACATGTTATATTTTTTGGTATTTTTGAATTTATTTGAATGTTTTTATATTTTTGGAATATTTGGAAGTGTTTAGCATCAAATATGAGATGTATAAATTGTATGATCATCATTATCAACTGTGCATTAGATACTCATCTTTAGAGCCAAACAATGATTTTTATGATGCCCATGCATTCTATGATACTAGAAATAACATTTTATTCCTCTTAGAGGTTGTATAGGAGGTAATGTGATCATGTTATGTTTAAGCAATACCCTTAAAACCTCACTTGGAATTTTATTAGCCTTTTGAATATTATGTCAACCAATTATTGTATATGGCTTTTCTTTGAACTCTTGATTTTGAAATGATCCTTTGTTGGGCATGACTTTGGTAGGAGATATAAAGGTATGTGAATTACTAGAACATTTTAAGTTTTACATATATAAGAGCTAATTTTGTAATGATGCAATATTTTATTTATTAATGGTAAGTTGATATAGAAGGGTTTGACTGATACAACCCCTAATTATCATAGATTTCCTAATCGTACCCCCACCATTGAATTAGGTGTGGGTGGTTGACAAAGGGCATAGGGATTACCTTCATTTGAAACCATAAGATGATGGCCTTTTAATTCTTATTTTTTCCTAAGATCTAAAAGTGGAAATGAATAATGTGGTGGAGGCTTGTGTTGTGTTAAAATAAATGTCAATTAATTATGGAAGGGGATGATCAGATTATCATCAATGTGCTAACATGTGGTAGGAACACTACTTGGAAGATGAATATTATTATGGAGGAATTGTAGGGTTTGAGGGAATCCTTTAAGCATGTGGAGTTTTTGCATATGAAATAGGTATGGAATGAAGTGGATGATTGGGTTGAAAATTTAGCTATGGTTTTAAAATAAAATCATGAGAGAATCTATAAGGAATGAAATCCCCCATTTCTAAATGATTTGTTAAAATTTATGAACTAGGATGCGAAGTTAATCTTGGAGGATTGAATTGATAGTGAATCTTAAGAAAAATTTTTATTTAGGGGGTATTTTTAGTAACATCTAAGGAAAAAATTGAAATTTCCTAAATGATGGGTGTTTGATGAGTGGAAGGGTTGGTTGGTGGTGAATGACATAACATAAGAGATCATTGAGAGAGGAAAATTTAATATGGGTAATCATGTTAGAGGATGGTTTGAGTTGTGATTGAGTGCTTGTGCATGATAGGAGTCCAATTATAAGAAGCTGAGATGGTGGTGATTTATAATAATTTGTCATTTTCTCCATTTGGCATAAGATATAGAGTAGGGTGGTGAGGAGGCATTTGGTCTATTTTTATGTGCCTCAATGGAGAAAATAAAAGGGGTGAATCTTGAGCAGAAGGGGCATCTAAAAACTAAAACATGATGTTAGACATCATATTTGGAATGGATGACATGATATGCAGACTCTACTCACTTTACCAATTATATAGATAAGGAAATTCATAACTTACTGATGATATTTTGGTTGTGAAATATGTGGTAGGTAACAACAAAGGATTATGATCTAGAGGCACAAGAGATTATGAAGGTGCTAAACTATTTTATGATGGATCTTAAGTATTCAATTGGACATATAAATGTGTTTGATGTTACTCAGATGATAAGTGGAGTGAATTTACTATCAAATTCAGCTGGTTCCTTCACCCTGCATCAATAGAAAATAGGCTTGGAAACACTAATTCACTTGGTGGGGTTATAAACAAGAGACCATATCCATGCAATTATGTATAGTTGGGTGAAACTGTGGAAGAGATTAGCCTTCCTAGGGGATAAGATTGGGATGTGACATCTTCTTGAATGTATTTTTAGGCCTCCTATGTTCTATGACGATGAGGAGGAAGGGGAACAAGTTAGAGCAAAGGGAGCTAAGGATGGGCATGGATAAAATAGGTAGTGCAATATAGGCATGTAATAAGGGTGAACTACCTCTAGATGCATAAGTAGTTATGATGGAATGAAACTAGATATGTAAGATGGTTTTTTGGGTCCTAATCTAAGTTGTAGGAAGGATGTTAGTGCCATCATCTCTATTTTTTGTAACCTAGTTGGGTATTTTATAAATTTGATGGATCCTAAGTAATCAATTGGATATATAAATGTATTTGATGCTACTCAGATGATAAGTGGAGTGAATTTAATATCAAATTCAGTTGGTTCCTTCACCTTGTATCAAGAGAATATATACTTGGAAACACTAATTCACTTGGTGGGGTTATAAACAAGATACCATATCCATGCAACTATGTATAGTTGGGTGAAATTGTGGAAGAGATTAGCCTTCCTAGGGGATAAGATTGGGATGTGACTTCCTCTTGAATGCATTGTTAGGCCTCCTATGTCTTATGATGATGAAGAGGAAAGGGAATAAGATAGTGAAAAGGGAGATAAGGATGGGCATGGATAAAAATAAGGAGTGTAATATAGGCATGAAATAAGGGAGACCTACCTCTAGATGGATAAGTAGTTGTGATGGAATGAAACTAGATATGTAAGATGGTTTTTTGGGTCATAATATGGGTGTGTAGGAAGGATGTTAGTGCCATCATCTCTATTTTTTTTAACCCAGCTAGGTATTTTATAAATTTGATGTAATAACTATTTTTTTATATAAATATTTAACTATTTTACCTTGTGGCTAGATTTTGTGTTGGTGTTTTGATGGTTTTTACAATTGATCCAAACCAAGTGGTAGTACTTGTTAATTATCCTGGTGGGTCTCAATCTTGTTTTCATTTGCCTACAGGGTTGAATCCTTAGGATATGAGTCTAATATTTTAAGGGAGGCATCTCTTAACCATATTTTTAATTACATAAACCTGTCTTTCCATTTTAGTGATTTCAGCCAAGTAGGTTTGGATATAATGTGACTAAAGGTTATCCTTGACTTTGGCCTCATGGATATTTATAAGTGAAAAGTGAATTCAAATAATTATCCACCTTAACCACTATATTTTAAGGGACTATGAATATTTTTTCTAACTCAAATATCTTTAATTTGTTCTTCATCCCTTTGACTACTTTTTATGTGATTTAATTAATTGATCTTACTACTGATTTAGGGCCTTATTAAAATTGCTTGTCACTACTAGAGTAGTGCAAATATCTAACCAAATTATACATTGAAACATATTCTTATTAGTTAATGAGAATAATATATCCTTTGTTTGAAAACGATAAGAGTATCCATCATGAGTGCATTTTATCATATTTATCCTCTTCAATTTTTGCTTTCAAAATTTAGGTAGAACTCACGTTCATTTTGAATGACCAAACTAGGCCTATAATATGAAATAAGCTACATACTCTGAATCCAATCCTATTCAAAAATCCATCCTTGATCCTACTTTGAAACTATATATGTTGTTGAAGATGATTTTAAGGCCTATGATGTGGATGGAATGAGGGTGATCATAAGTGAACTACTGACCAATGGTGTGAAGTGGCAAAGACAAGGGGAATACATGTAGGGGAAATAATGGGTGAGGAAATATAAGATGAGGTTGGATTTATCACATGGTTATTTAGTTATTGTGAAATTGGAGAAGTTATGGGAATGAAAAAGGTTTTATCACTCATAAGAACCTCAAATGGTATTGAGATAGCAACTACAGAAATAAGTTTTATAGGAGTGAATTTTACGGGGGTCAAAATAGGAAAAAGTAAGAGTAGGAGTAGTCAAATAAATATTATATAAGTTTCATCATAGTGACATGAGGAAGGGTGATATGAAATTGTGGCTATGATTGTGTCATTATAAGTTTTAGAGAAGTTTGACCAATTTTTTTTTGTAGTAGAAGTTATGAAGATAAGTGGAGGAGTAGTAATCATAGTGGTAATAGAGAATAAAATGGTAACTAGAAAAGGAATAATTAAAATTGATTGGAGTGAAGTGGATAAAATTATGTCTTTAATTTCATGTGTAACTATCTTAGGAAAAGTCCTTATAGTTTGAGTACCTAGGATAACTTGGGACTATGTGGATTACCTAATATAAACATGATTAAACCCTATTGGAAAATATGAACTAGCATACACAGGGGATCTCAATTAAATTTTTGTACTTATACGAAGGTTATTATAAAATTAATCCATATTTAAATTAATAAAATAGGGGGAGTAGCTACAATGCCATAAATGCCATAGAAGGAAATAAAAGAGGAGACCTTATTTCATAGGTAGTTGAAGCCAATGAAAAGGATAACTAAATTGAAGATAATGAGGCTGAAGGTAGACCATGTATCACCTTTATTTTGAGATGTAAAATTATTCATTATGTCTCCTATTTTACTTGGGGTTCCTGAGAATTTGGTCTCTCCTCAATCCCTTGTGTTTTCTGAGGTTACAACCTTTATGGTAAATTAATTAATCAATCATATCATTTATGATTTTTATTTTACTTCCACAATGCTTTTTGGATTGAGGTATTATTTGTTATCTAGGTGTGAGTTATAATGATACAATACATGTACCTTCCCTCTTAATTCATGCAAATTCATAGATACAATCCCCTTAGGGTCCAAGTGTCTCAAATCATGGTCATTCAGTTTGTATGATCTTGTGTGCTGATAACCCCTAGAGAGGTGATTATTTTTACAAACTGAACTTCCTATATTCAATGGTATGATTGCACATGAATGATGTTATATCTTTTTATATATTCAAATAACTCCAGTGACATATTGATATGATATCTATTGGTTGTCTAGCTTATCTGACACATAATAAGGAAGCTAGAGAAGGGAAACCAAAATACCCTCAATTATGATCACTATGAAAATTTAGTAGTATAAATATGCCAAAATTAATCTGATTTTCTCTTTATCATCTAATATCCTAGGCATGGGGTTTTCATTGATATCATGATACATAAGGAGATAGAAAATAATTTCATATTAGCTCCATGCATTCATAGTAACGATAGATATATAACTTCTAGTATAACACATAAATTGAGGAATTAGAGAAACTAGGCAACCTAAGAAAGTTTGCATGATTGAAATTCACAATAGCATAACATGCATCCATAAGATATGGAAAAATATGGAAATTTAATCCTTAACCACTTGAATTTATTGTTTCAAATTATATGAAAATATCTCCCAATAGGGATGGTTTCTTTCTTTCATATATAACCATGACAAACAATGGGACCCAAATTTAATTGAAATGAGTAATATTAGAGGCTCCCTATAATCTATTCATAAGATCCATGCCTCCTTTAACTTATTTCTTGAAGGCCCTGATTGTATTTGTTCAAATGTCTCCCTTATTAACCAAATGCTCTAGGTCTTCTTCCTAATCCTTTAGAACTTCCACATGGTAAATTTTCTCAAGCCATTTTAGGGTTACATCTTGATTATAGGTGAAATTATACTTTTGTACTTTATAATAATTTTAAAAAGTAAGCTTTTGTAGTTTATAATAATTCTAAAAAGTAACCAAGTAATAAAAGTTATTCCATTTCTCAAGTTTATGGATAAAGTTACCTAGTCCTTTAGAGGACACTCAGTAATAACATTATGTAAGAGGTCATTGCAAGGAAGTACATTTGGTTTGGTAGTTAATTGATGAAGGTCAGCCTTCAACATTATCATGAAATCATCCTAATATTTAATATTATCTTACGTGGTATCTTTGTTATTAGAAATTAAGTAAGCCTTATATATCATAAAAAATAGAGCAATGTAATGATCATACGAGACAACATTGGTTGATAAAGTGGTATCCTTGAATTCTTATGGAAAGCCAACGAAATAAGAGGATTCAAAGCTACATTATTTTAGGTATTTTGGCGTTCTCTATGAAAATTAGGGTGATTGCAATGCACCAATAGAGTTCTCTTATATTTATTTAAATTTTGAAATGATTTTAGATTTGTAGAGGTCTATTAAAAATTATGAAATTTGATGAATAATTTTGATTATATTAATTTCACATGAGTATCAGCCCACAAGAGAAGACACATGGAATTTCAACAGAGTAATGGGATATAAAGCAGGTTTAAATTGAGAAGTGATCCCATGGATGCATTAAAACATTATATATTTATGTTATGAAGTGGGGTTGGGTTTGTTCATTCACACAAACTTGTGTGTGAAAATGTAATATGAGAAGGTTAAATATAAAATTTGGATAAATATTTTGAAGTGGTTGAAAGAGTTTTGAAATGGGTCCTTGTTTATAGAAAAGAAATTGTGGCTAGTTGGTTCTGGTAAATTTATATATAAAAAATTATGAAAAGTTAAAATTCATAATTTTGGTGTTATTTTAGGGAAAAAAAAATGAGTATAAAAAAAAAGTTTTATATTTTTAATAAAGTTATGAAATTAGTTAAAAATTATCACATATGATAATTGGGTCTTGACATCTTTAAATGGTTATAAGTGTGTACAGTGATTTTATTTATTTTACTTTGAAGGTTCTTGTGATATAGTTTGAGAGTGATCATTTGATTATAAATTTATGAATGGTTGTTACACATATACGTGCACACACACGTACACACATACGTGTGCACACACACATATACATATATGTTTGTGTGTGTGTGTGTGTGTGTGTGTGTGTGTGTGTGTGTATACAAAACCCTTCAGGTAGCTATAATTAAGTAATTTATGGAATAGATTAAAGAAAGTGAAGGTTTTGGCATTACTTTGCTTTCAAGTGAGCATCCATAGCTCTAATAAAGATACATTTGGATCTACTTTAGGCCTTTATCCACTTCCATCCACACATCTATAACCATAATATAAGTTACACCTAAATCATCATTCTAAAAACAAAGTTTTAGTTTTCATTGAAAATTTCATATTCTCTTTTATTTTATATTATATTATTAAATCTATTAAAATTTAGGAATATGGCTATGTATGAGTATTCAATTTAAGAAGTTCATTTTGAACTCTTTTCCAATACCATGTTATTTTTTAATTTATGTGGAAACTCTAAAATAAATTATTGTTTATTTATATGGTAATAGAAAAAATTAATCATGATATTGATATTCCACCAAAATTTGGCCATTTTCTTATTTTTTTTCTATAATTTTACAATGAGTTTGGCTCTTTCAACAATTTGAATGTGATTAAAATTCTTACAGAATGAATTGGATAGTGTGACACTTTAGCAATTAATATAGATACTAAAATGTGGTTTTGATTAATTAATAATAAAGATCTTGACACATTTATTACACATGAATTGAACATAAAAAAAATCCTAATTCATCATCCGATTACACTTGTATGTTACTTTATGAGTTAATCCTTATATTTTTATAGTATACACCTACAACAACCTCAATGCATTTTTTAAACCTACTAAATATCTTGCATAGACATATGCAAACTATTAGAGCAATCTAGTTGTACATAGCTCAGTTATGATGATTACAATATTTTTACTAATTAGTAATGACCAACACTAGTTGGTACCATCCCATCCTAGAAATGACTATTTTATAAATCAAACCCATCATTAGGGTTGGCCCATAAGCTTATAATGTTTGTGGTGTGAGGAACTATTCAAATGGATCCATATATAAACAAATGAAGGTCTTGTTCAAAAAATATTTGGCACTTATCTATGATACATTAATACACTATTACAAACTGAATAAAACTACCATATTATTTTAAATTATCATAGTTATTTTAGACACCTAAATTTCACCATTAATTTATAAATTCACTTTGACACACTAACCCATCACCTTCCCCAGTTCAAATTCAAATTCAAATTAACGTCATTTCCCCCACTTTTAAATAATTGATTAATTCTTAATTAATTAATCATAATCATGAACATCATTTCCCTCAAATACTTATTAAAAGTTTGGATTATCCACTTCATCTAGACATCCTTCATGTTTGTCTCAACCAAATGTTGACTCATCAAAACACCTTCCTCAACTTCCTCAACCATATTCTGAGTCATCTTAGAACATGTTAACCTCCTAGATGACTCAACCAACTAACTTTACCCATTATTTTTGACTCACTCAATAAAGTCCCCTTCTTTTTCAACCCATTAAATTGGTCATATCCTTATTGATGATGAGTAATTCCTCACCATTTGTTATTTGAATAATATTAAATATTTAAATAATCCTCAACCAACTAACTTTACCCATTCTTGTTGACTCACTCAATAAGGTCCCCTTATTTTTCAACCCATTCAATTGGTCATATCCTCATTGATGATGAGTAATTCCTCATCATTTATTATTTGAATAATTTTAAATATTTAAATAATCCTCAATTGTTCATCTCATCTCTCATAAGCCTATAGATTGACATGCAATCCTCCACTTAAATCATCCAAATTCAAGACAATGAAGTGATATCAAATTATCATTGTAAATAAAAGTGAATCAAAGTCATCCAAATCATTTTCACCCCAAAAAGTTTCCCAATTCTCTTTTACTTAAAAAAGAGTTGAGCATCCACATTTAACATTAAAGATAAAATATCTATTTGATCACAATGGAAAAGGTGACAAATACTTCACATTCATATGTAATATTTATTTATTATTTTATTTCATTTGTTTCTCTATCTTTGAAGTTAATTTAAATTTAGATCAAATTTCATTATTAGATTTATTAGCTAGTTCACATTTTAAACTTTACACATATTTTGGTATGCCCAGTGGGACCTTGTCCCTCATCATTCATATTATAAGTGTATTTAATGATTTATTTTAGTTGTTATTTTATTATTGTTCTTGTGAATATACATTTAATACTTGACTTGGAATTTTTTGTTTTCTGTTATAGGTCAATTTTATAGGTTTATGAGCTTGTTGTCTTTAAACCTACAAAATACTGAATTCATTCTACATAACAATGAGTTTATTACAACAGACAACAAATTCATTCTTATGTTATTTTTTCTCATTTTTTTAGTCTTTTATTTTTCTAATAGTTTCTATGTATATTTGGTCTACTTAGCCCCTTTATATTTTAGTTTTGCTTTTTGTTATGGTTTCTATTTTTTGTTTAAGTCCTTTCAAAACAATGAAATCATCTTGAACTTTAGTGAATTCATTAGAAACATCATCAACATCATCTTAAATTTTAGTGAAATCATCATAAACATCAATGAAATTATTATAAACTTCAATGAGTTTCTCAGAAACATTAGTGAAATTATCTTAAACTTTAGTGAATTCATTAGAAACATTAGTGAAATCATTCTAAACTTCAATGAATTTTGTAGAAACATTAGTGAAATCCTTAAATATATTAGTGAGATCATTCTAAAGAGTGAAATTATTACATACGTGTGTGTTTTTCTATTTTCTATTCTCTATTTTTTGTAGTTCCAACCTGCTAATGAATTCAATGTTTTCTCTTATTGTGTAAAAACAAAATCATTCCAAAGGCTAATATTTCCTATTTTCCTTCATCTTTTTTGTCTTTTTTAGCTAACTTTATAGGTTACCTTCATATTTTAGCCACACAAAGACTTTTAAAAATTTAATTGCAAACTGTTAGTCCAAGATAAATTAAAGAAAGCTATCCAAATCAAATTTTATTTTATTTTTTAGTTTTCTCATTCATATCCTATTTTTAGGCTAACCATTTTCATTTTATATCAAGTTTTCTAACATTTTTAATTTCAACATTCTTATTTTCAATAGTAAATTATATCAAATTTCATTTTTTAAAGCTAATTAATTTTACTTTCCAAGCATTTATTTGTGTAACACTCATTGTGTATGCTCTTTTTCACAATGTTACATTGGTTTGATACTCATGAAATTAGAAACAATATTTGAAAAATTTGTTACCCAAAACCCACTTACACATATGCTCTTCTCTTGGTGTCACATTCATGATGATACCTAAGAATCAGAGGTAAGTGTTAGTCTTATTTATTTTATATTTTATTTGGGGATCTATTGACCATAGATTTTACCACCATGTAGTTATCCAACCCCATGTATCGATGGGGTGTACAAATTGAGTTAGAGTTGTTGGTATTAGATAATGGTGTTGTGTTTTAATCACATTATGAAATGAGGGGGTTTCATCCTCCAATACTCAAGAATTATACAAGATGGTTCAAAGTTTGATTTTTTTGACATCATCACATTGAAATATTATGGTCATGTTGGGCACATAAGGAAAATAACCACTTGTGTGCATCTGTTAAATTGACTTATTCCAGGGGTTTAAGAATTTAATGTATTTAAATGTATATAGAGGATTCCCCTAGATAGTCTTGTTGAAACTTTAATCCTTAGAAAGTGATTTCTATTATCTAAATTGTAGTGCATCAGCTAGTGGTTAGTGTTGATAAGCTACTTTACATGCATCTTTAAAACTAGGCTTAGTTGGCCATGAGAATGGGAAGATCCTCCATGGTTAGTGCCTTAAAATATTAGGCTAAAAATAATACAATAGATAAGCAACACAGAAAGCTTATGAGTTATTCAAGTCCCTTAGCCTATGGTTTATCTTCTTTTATTTAATTCATGTGTGCTTAAAGTAGGACTTGTTTGTTTTCTCCCTTGTGAAATACCATGTGCTAAAACCCTTTAATTGAAACTAAAAAACTTTTGAGAATTGAAACAAAAAAATTGAGTTATAATCCAAAAGATTCAAAATCACAAATTTAGTCCTAAAGTTAAACAAAAAGTACATTATTATCAATCAACTTTTTATCATTTTGGTATTTCAATTTCTTAGAGTCAAGTATCTATTTTTGTACTTTTTAAAGTCAAATTCCGTTCTCTTAGAAATGTAAACTATCACAAAGCACATGCCTATGTTGAAAAATTATAGGTTGAGGAATAAGCCTTTTAGAAATGACCCCTTTCATTTTGGTAGTCTAGATAATCAAGGACACCATGTTAAAATACATAAAATCCATGACAGTGAAGAGAAAAATAACCTTATCAATATGACAACCCCTTTCATTTTGGTAGTCAATATAATCAAGTACACCATGTCAAAATACATAAAATACATGACAATGAAGAGAAGGACCTTATCAATATGAAGGTATCCATAAGGCCATATTTCCTCCTTCCCCATTCAATCAATACATATTATCCAATAAGAATTATGTTTTACTCTAAGGCTTGAGTCTTGGGGAAAAATTTCAACCCAATTTTGATGTTCAAAAGCTACACCATTTACTTGCTGGAAAAGAGTCTTCATCACCCATCCAAGATTAATCTACATCATAAGGCTATTTATAATCTAGAATGGTTATCATTGGTTCATCCAATTCTAATCCCCAAGTCTCCCAAGAAAAAGGAAATGCTATCCTCAATGAGGAATCATCTTGAGACATCCATGGGTTTTATATGGAGGCCCATACCCATCAAATCAACCAAGAGATTGAAAACCTCCAAGATAATAATACAAATAATCCTTTGGTTGGCCAAATTTACAACCCAAATCTAAGTTTGAGTGTGAACCCAAATTCACACTCATTAATCAGTCTAAATCCAAGTTTGAATGCTCATTCTAGCTCACCTATTAACAATCAAACCACTAATCTAAATATGAGCTTGAATGTCCATTCAACCTAACCAATCATCAATCAATTGAATCTAAACTTGAATCATTATTCAAGTTTACCAATCTCCAATCAATCAAATCCAAACTTGAATCCTTATTTAGGTTTACCAATCATCAACCAATCCAATTGAAACTTGAATTTTTATTTGATTTTACAAAACATTAATCAATCAAATCCAAAGTTGAATGCTTATTCAATTTGATCAACCAACAAAAAATTAAATCTAAACTTGAATACTTATTCAAGTTTTCCAATCAATCAAAATACAAATTTCCATAGTTAATTAATCAATCATATAAATCTAAATCAAAATTTGAACTTGAATACTCATTATAGTTCACTTATCAATAATCAACCAAATCCAAATCCAAATCCAAACTTGAATGCTCATTAAAGTTTACCCATCAACCAAAATCAAAATTTTTCTTTAAGTACATCAAATCAATTTTTGAGTTTTACCAATACAAATTATTTTGTAGGTTTAACTCCATCACATAAAAATCAAACATCCATGAATCCAATCCCATTCATCAACACCAATTCACCCTTCAATGAACATCAACCTTTTACCCCCAAATTCATCCAAATCATGTTTTTGGTTCACATAATTTTCCAAATACAAATTTTAACCAAAATGCACTTATTAATCCATCCCCAAATCAAACCAACCCAAATACATCCCCGAATCAAACCAACTCAAATTATTTTACAAGTCAAACCAATCCAAATATTTTCAAAAACACCACCAATACAAATATATTCATAAATCAAATAAATCCCAATTTCTCCATTAACCCAACCAACCTAAACTTCTTCACACAATCAAGACATACAAACCCCCCTTTTAATACACTTCACATTCAATTTACCAATAATCCACACCATAAACAATATTTGTTTTCATAAGCCAACACCAATTAAAACCCATTTGTGGGTCAAACATCCAACACATTTATCCCTTAAATCCAAATCAATAAACTCTCACCACACTTCATTCAAGAGTGGAAAAATATGAAGGATAATATCTAAGGCTTGCAAGATGGAACCTTTTCTAGACAAAAACAATACAATTTTAAGGAAATTATGTCCCTATTCATACGATGTAAAAAATATATGACAAAACCTTTTCCAATAAATTTCTAACTCCATAAATTTGATAAGTACAAAGGTAGGGGAAATGATAGGGAGAATATTAAAGAATTTTTTATGACATGTGCTAATGTTGCATATAATAATGAAAACATGTTAAGAGTCTTCTAACATAGTCTAGTGGGTCAAACTCTAAAGTGGTTCTATTATTTACCCAATGGATCAATATCCATATTTGAATACATATTATAAAAGTTTGATAGTCAATTCTGGTATAATGTTGAAAAGGAATTGACTATGCTTGATCTATATAACACTACACAATGAAATGGTGAAACAATTTGGAGGCCATTGGCAAGCTGTTTTCCATGGTCCTTCCTAGAAAAGGAACATTTTTACATATTAATGAATAACTTAACCCATAATTAACTCATAGCGTCAACTTCATTGTCCAACCTTAACCCATAATTTAGTGAACTTTAATTACCAAGGGTGTTATCAAAATTTTCAAGCACAATAATAATTATTCAAACCAAATAGAAAAACCCAAATTCTTTGCCAAATAAAACATTGTAGGTGATGGTGTGACATATGTAAATAAAGTTCAAAACTTTCAATGTATTAACAATATCAAAATACCTAGTGGTTAACAAAAATAATAAAACCACAAGTGTAAGTTCACTCAATTGGGAGACTCTTATGAATTAAATTTTTGAAAATTATCCCAAGCAAACATGATCATATGGCCCATGACCAAACCATTCAAATAAAATATTACAAAACTTGAGTAGTACCATGATAAAAAATATCATGAACACCATAAATTAAGGGACATTCAACCAATCAGTGAATGAGGCTAAAACATTATGTCCAAGATATCATAGATAGTGGGGATGTAGCCATTGAAAATCAACCATCCACATCATCTAGTAACCAAACTTAGGCATATATAAAGATCCATTTACTAACATGGTAAAGGGAATAGTAAAAAAAATTAGGAAAAACCTAAATTGAGAAATGCCAATCAAAATAATCACCCTTTTGATTTTATAGTAAATTATGTTGATTATACAAGCCATCATATTTTTATCAGCATAGTGAAAGCCCAAGATTACACTGTTACAATAAGGTGTGCCAAGATTACCATTCTAAGTGATTATTTACCTACTATTGAGAGTAAGTAAAATATCATAGACCAAATTGAGAAGACACCAAATCACATATCCATTTTAAAGATTCTAAAAATACCCCATGTATATAAATATATCTTATATAAAGTCCTTCAAGAGTAAAGAGTCCCTCAAGATATCAATCCATCTAGGTTTCAAGAATTAGTTGGAAACCTATCCACTAACAATAAAGTAACATTTGATCATTATGATGTTTCCCCTATGGGATCTGTACATAATTTAACTTTTTATATAGAAGTCATAATCTCTAGGCACAAAGTAAAAATGGTGTTTATAGACAATGGCTTGGCTTTGAACTTGAGTAAATTAAGATTAATAAAACATTTGGGGTATCCTAAAATAATACTAAAATATAATATTATTACCATGAATACATAAGAAAATAATAAATGTGAGTCTATGGGTACCATATGTCTCCATTTAATGGTGGGCCCTATCATTAAGGAGACATTATTTCATGTGCTTGACTTGGATTTATGATACAAATTAATCTTTGGATGTCCATGGATCCAATATATGAATGCTATACCATCCACTTTTTACCATTATTTGAAATTTTCTCATGATTTCATGAAAGTGACCATACTCATTGATCCTTAAACCTTCCAATACTAAAAAATATTGAAAGGAAGTTTTAATAAATCTAATTATCTCCATTTTATGGAAGACACATATTCTCCTACTAAAAAATATTGAAAGGAAGTTTTAATAAATCTAATTATCTCCATTTTATGGAAGACACATATTCTCCTATTGAGGAATCACCAAATCTTATCAACTACAATCATCTTGACACATTGTTTCAAACACCTCCACTTGGTGGTTAGTTGAAGATGCCATCCAAATCCACTTCCATAGATAATCCATATTCAAGTTAAGCATAAAATCATCCTTCTACTTCAAAAACCACACCATCTCCTCCATCCCAATTCAAAATTATTGACATAAGCATGGGAGAATATTAAATCTAATATTATCATTACTAAGGTAAAATCAACTTCTCTAAACAATCATGGTGGGCCTTATTATAGAAATGATAGTCAAGTGGTTAAATTTTTTGCTAAGACCTAATTTATTGAAGGGGGTGTTCTTTATGATGAATGAATTAAAGATTCAAATTCCTCCTAGATTTGTTTTGATGAACAAGCTACTTGTTTCCTTGACAACCAATATCCCATTGCCAAATCCATTATGTGTAATATAATAAATAAAAAAAGGAAAAAGGACCAATAGAACCAATCATGATTAAATCCAATGGATATTTCCATGATAAAGGATTTAATCCCCTTTATGTGAGCACAACACTTTACCAAAATGACTCTTCTAGTGAGTCTGAGCCAATCTCTTAGGATACTAAAATAAGTTCCATCAATATCTGATTTTAAGATCTATCCATGACCAACTTATTCCATGAAATTGATATCGTAACACTTCAAATAACATATCCAAACCTAATCTAGTGGACCAAAAATTAACACCTATGATTGATCACTTTTAAAATGATGAATCAATATCTGAATTATTAAACATAAGAGATCATATTCTGTTAGGTGATTACAAGAAGTATTTTTTCCATTGAGTTAGATGATTTTACATATTTTGGGGAATTATTATCACATCATAAAATCATTAAAACAAAATTATCTAAATAATAAACATATAATAATGATTCCCTTAAGGAGTAACTCAACCTTCCTCCACCACCCACAAAATATCAAGAAGAATCAATTCTTTTCATTGAAGACACCATAATAGTTAATATTGGGATAAAGGAAATATGGAGATAGTCAAGATTGCCACACCATTAACTCAATAAGAGTAAGAAATATTCACCCTTTTGATTAAATAATTCTCTGATATGTTTTCATGGTCTTATGTAGACATGTTAGGGCTTGATCTTTCACTTATTGTGCATCATATTGTGGTTGATCTAGATGCTAAACCTATGAAGTAGAAACTCAAAAAAAAGGATCCCAAAGTAGTACTCTTAGTGAATGAAGTACTAAAAATGTAATTAGAGGTTGAATTCATACCTCCCATATATTAATCAAAATGGATATATAATGTTATACTAGTATGAAAGACACCATCTATAAATAAATTATGTAAAGACTTTAGGTATATAAACAAATCATGTCCCAAAGATGAATTCACATTTCCAAACATAGACGTGATTATAGGCTCTATTGATAATCATGAGATTTTGTATTTAATATATGGTTTCTTGGGTTATAACCGAATCAATATATCTCCTAAGAACCAACACAAGACAACATTTACAATGCCTTGGGACACTTTTTACTATCAAGTAATTCCCTTTGGACTCAAGAATGTTGGAGCCACATACCAAAGAGAAATGACATTTATCTTCCATGATATACTTCATGAGATCATGGAAGACTATGTTTATGACATCCTTGATAAATCCAAAATAATTATAGAAATAACATGTTGACATACTTTGCATAATGTTTGACATAATGAGAGAGTACAAGATCTATTTGAATCCAAAGAAGTGTGTCTTCAAGGTTACATTAGGCAAGTTATTAGGATTCATAGTTTTAAATCATGGAATAAAGGTTGATCGTTCCAAAGTTTTACCTATCATTAATAAGCCTCCACCTAACAATCTAAATTGTTTTTGTATTTTACAAGGTAAAATTTAGGCAATCTAAAGGTTCATATCGCAACTTGTAAACATCTATCATTAATTCAAAGTATTGATTAAGGACACTCTATTTATTTGGAATGAATAATATAACAAGGTATTTAAGAATATTATATTGTATCTTTACAATCTACCAATATTGATGCCATCTATCGTATGCAAAATTTTCCTTTTGCATATATCTTCTACATAATATGCATTGGGGGCATTGTTGGCTCAACATGAAAGTGGATTAGAATGATTAGTTTATTAATTAAAAATAAATTTTGTGTCATATGACATTAATTACACTCCCATTGAAAAATAATGTCTCATGGTTAATTTTTCATCATAAAAACTTTTCCACTGCATGCTTAATAATAATAAAAAAATCATTGCCAAAATTAACCCTCTTAAATATATTTTATCCAAAATAACTTTGACATGTAGAATGTATAAGTGGATCATGTTTCTTAATGAGTTTTATCTTAAGTATGTAAATCAAAAAGCAATCAAGGGATAGGTACTAGAAGATGCAATAACATAGGCTCCTTTAGAAGATTACACACCTCTCATCATAGATTTCTCAAATGAGGCAATCATGTCAATCAATGAATCCCTAGTCTGGTAGTTATATTTTTATGTATCTTTTATTAATCATGGTTCAGAGGCATGTATATTATTGGTTACTCCTAATGGGTAAATAATTAAAAAATCATTCTATATTGACTTGTAAAAAACATAGAATCCCTTATATCTGGTCTCAAACTTAAAATATAATGGGGTACACAAAATCTTCTTGTCTTTGGTGATTCAAAACTTATCATAAATAAATTAATAGATGAATTACAAGATAGAGATGATAAAATAATATTGTATAAGAGGATGGTGGATAACCTCAAGTTGTGATTCACATCTATATAGTTTGAACAAGTGTCAAGGGCTAATAACAGAGTAGTTGATGCCACTGAAATAATTATTTATTTACTTGATATTCAAACTAAGCACAATAAATTTATTATGGAATATCATACAACACTAGCTTATGATACTCTAGATTCTGAGATGGTTTGTGAAGAGGTTGGTCCCACTTATCCTTGGTATAATGACATCTATGAATACCTTCATAATAAAATGATTCCATTAAACTTAACTCACAACCAATTAAAATCCTTTATCTAATACACATCACCCTACACTATCATTGGTCAAACCTTATATTGAAGAAGCTATAGTGGAACCTTATAAGGTGTTTGAATTCTGAAGAGTCTACCTTAGCCATTAGATAAGTTCATGAGGGAATTTATGGTGCTCATTCTAGTGGTATTGTCCTTTCTAATAAACTCTTCCATGTGGGTTACTATTGGCCTAAAATGGAATCTAATTATTTTGCATATGTTAAGAAGAGTGTGCCTTTCAAAAACCAAGATGACCTTATCCATATCCCATCACAATCTTTACAACCCATTACTAGACCTTTTCCATTTTCCATATGGGGGTTAAACTTCATTGGTAAAATCATTAATAATTCTTCATATGAACACAATCATATTATTAATGCTACATAATAATTTACTAAATGCATTGAATCCATTCCCTTAACTTATGTCACTGATAGCAAACTTTTCAATTTAATCTTAAACCACATTATCTACCACTTTGGAATACCATCTGTTATCATCTATGATAATGGAAAATATTTCAAAAATAAGGATGTCAAAGAACTTTTCCATACTTATCATATTAAACACAAGTGTTACACTCTTTACTACCTATAAGGTAATGACCAATTTGAGGAAAAAACCAAAAACATCCTAAAAATTCTCAAAAAGTTGTCAGTACATTTGTCAATGACTAAAACACACAAATTTATCCCACCTTATGGGCATACTGCACATGCATCTGCAAACCCATGAGGGCAACACCATACTCCCTTATTTATGGAACTGAGTTAATCTTACCTATTGAAGTCAATATCCCATCCTTACACATATCTTTGAAAAATATAATTAATTATGAATATTATCATGTTTCATGCCTAAGTGAGAACTCAATCCTTCTTGATAAGAAATTACTTAATGCTTTAAACCACTTACAAGTCTACCAAAATTACCTTTGTCATAGCTACAATAAGAAGATTAAATGTAGAGATTTCAAAATTGGCAATCTTATTCTAAAATAAAATCAATGAAACACTAATGTAGGCATATAAGAAAAGAAAATTTGAACCAAATTGGTCATGTTCATACATAATCATTTCTAAATATGAATTAGATGCTTAAAAATTGGCTACAAAAGATAGATATGAGCTTGATGAGCCTAGGAACATCATGCACCTCAAATGGTTCTATGCCTACACCATTCTAGTGTTATTATACATATCCTAATCATCAAATAAAAATAAAAAAAAAATAGGAAAAAGAGAGAAAATATACATCCAAAATTTAAAACCAATTTATTGGCACTTTGGGCAAGTGACATGGTGAAAACTAGTTTCTAGTTTTATGTGTAATCCATTGTCTATATACACCTTAGTTACTTGGGGTATCACATCACATTCATCACTTACATATTTACATTTAGTCACTTGTTCCACCATACACCCATGACATATTATCTTATATTCTTCCCCTTGAATTTATATAAACATGTCCTTGCTCATGTTTAGAGAAATATCTTGTATATGAATCTTATTATGACTTACATATTGTATACACAATATTTTTAACTTTTATTGATTACTGACACTTTATAATTACAAGAATCTACTAAGTCTCAATCTCTCTAAGTGCACAACTTAAGGGGTGCACCAGGAGAGGGGTGGGCATACCATTGGTGTTTCATAATATTTTTATCCCTTTTTCCACTTACCATCTACATACTTGTCTCCTAAAACCATTTACCCTAAGCTTATTATTCTTTATTGTAGCCATTTCAATCATTGGTCACATCATTATCCTCCTTGTTCTTGCCTTGATACCCTTTCACCATTTGAATGTAATAGGTCGAATGGGTCAACCTTGTACTATTTAGGGATATTTTTGATTTGGAGTTTTGTTAGCCCTTGGATGACCTAGCTTAGGACCTAGTGATTTATCTACTAAAAACATATAGGGTTGATTGGGTCAATCTTGTACAACTAACATATTTAGAAGTATTTAGGGCAAGATTTGCCTATATATACAAGTTCATTTCCAACCATTTGAGAATAGAGAAGAAAAGAATAAGTATGAATAAACATCTGCTTATTGACCATTCTACTTGAGGAATAAATCATAGGGTTCCATACTTTATTTGGAGACATGGATCTTGTCTTGTGGATAAGTCTTTTAGATGCATAGATAGGTTGTGTAACTTGGAGCTGATTTGTTTTTTTTATCCTTACATACCACAACTATCTCTTATGAATCACCTTGTTCAAGGGAGAGATTGAGGATTGGTGGGTTCATATTCAAGGTAAGTATTCCTAAATTTATTTTTCATTTGTAAGAGTAGATAGATAATGTAGTTGTGCTTCTCTCTCATGTATTATAATTCCATATACATTGATGTGAGTATATTTATTGTATGCATGTTTAGTTTAGTTTATTTTGTTTCTAACCCCCACTTTGTGCCAAAACCTTTGGTGAGCACTAGATTATATTTACTTTCTTTTTTATTAGAATAGAGTGAACATTAAACCGAGGACTCTCTTAGGGTTATTGCATGATTGTGTTAGACTATAGGTTTTGGAACCCTTCCTAACATGGTGTATTTGTGACAAGTGATCCCATAATTAGGTCTAGTGGATCCCCATATTGGTCATGCTCCTACTTAAAAAATGTTTTCCCAATCAGAAGTGTAGGTATGCTCTATCTTTTTTGAGCTAGGATTGATTTATAGACATGATGTATTTCTGATTATATACACATCTATCTTTTAAATCAACATCATCATTTAATAATTCATTTTATTGGTATGGAAATCAATCATTTAATCATCATAAATTTACACTACATCATTCCTTTTTCATCCATTCCCATATTTGGAGAACTACATCTAGCCTGATATGTGATGTAGGTAGTGCTTATAGACATGATGTCTCTAGCGTTAGCTCAACCACCACCTCCATCATCACCTCATATCAATCATGCATAATTTCAACATGACTTAGGTTTTACTTGCATCACCATATAAAACCATACAAATTTATTTTATAAGGATTTCCTCTTTAGATGTTCAACATTGTCATGGACCTTGATTATGAAAGGTTCAACTCTAGCTTAGGACATCCACAAAGTCATTTTCCTAGTTTGTGTGTCATTTTAATCCCTATTGTTTTATTGTCATTCATTTCCTTTTATGAATTTAGTCATTTAATTTCTTAATCATTTACTTATCTTTTTGTGTGAATTTCTATTTTATTGTGTGTTACTTTTCCTTGTTTGTCATATTTACATAATTTTAATTATAAACCTTTTCTTTCTTTTCTCTCTTATTACTTCTTATGTCAAAATAATTATGTGTACTACAAATGGTGTGATTATGGTCTCCAATATCATGATGCACTTCATCTTATGCAAATGAATATTTTAGTCCTACATGTATAACACAATAATCATCATGGTTATTCCATACCATTAGTGCATACCATCCTATGCTATATTAAACAAAGTTTACTTGATTATTAATGTTTTAATTATTATTGGAAATCCAGGTAAATAAAATCAACAAAATAAACTATCTAAACCATTCATATATATATATAATTTTATTTTTATTTATTTATTTATTTATTTATTTATTTGTGTGTGTGTGTATAAAATTATTATTTTTGGCCATGGATTTGTGTTATGGATATTTTATGACTTTATGGATGTGCTTAATTTTAAATGTACATTAGATGATTAGATGGGTAGATGTGACTTGTAATTGTTTATCCTGCTTTAGATATGTTGTAGCACAATATATATTATTCCATTTAAATGTATACCATAATAAATGCTAAAAGTATTAACATGTGCTACAACATAACTAATGAAGGATAAACAATTACAAGTCACATCTACCCACCTAATCATCTAATGTACATTTAAAATTAAGCACATCCATAAAGTCATAACATATCCATAACACAAATCCATGGCCAAAAATAATAATGTTACACACACACACACAAAAAAAAAAAAAAAAAAAAAATAACAATAAATAAATAAATAAATAAATAAATATATATATATATATATATATATATATATATATATATATATATATATATATAGAATTTATCAAAATATAATGATACATCTAAAAAATATGTATATATCGATATATCATATCATATATCATGTCATGTCTCCCCTGATCCTCATAGTGGGAATCTATGGGTGATATCAGATCATATTGTTATGGTGTACTCCTCAGAGGACCCATGATTTATTGAAATCCTTTTCCCATAGAACTCTCCAACTCCACTAGCTAGACTGATCTTCTTAATGTTAACCTCCTCATTGACTACTCTCTAAAGGAAGGTTCCCATTGAGCTCACGGTACTAACTCCTCATACAAGTTCCTATAATAGGTAGCCTGATTCATAGACCTCATGACCTTATTTAAGGCTGATAACTATCTATGAACTATGAATAAATCCTTAGCCTCTACCAACTCAACTAATGTAGTATCCCTCTCTCTCCTATATCTATGTATAAGTAAATTTTTATGACCTAGATTCTAAGTCATTACATCCTGTGTATCTTGGCCTCCCTATTTACCATAACCCTCATCTATCATCATATTAATCTTATATTATAACATGTCAATCTCTCATTATAGATGTAGGATATCAACCAATCTCATCTCCACCTATCTATCCCTACCACCTCTGCCTCCCTACAATCTTAATATCTCAATGTCATGAGCCCTGATCTCCTCACATAGCCTATCAATCAGTGCCTGGTACTCTATTGACCTCATTGGACTTGATATCCCTACTCCATCCCCTCCCTATATATGTGCCTCTAGTACATGCCTCATCTTTGTATCCTCTCTACCTATATTTCCCTCTCCATTTTTATCAAACAAAACCATATGAGTCTTTCCTCCGCCTCTATCTCCCCTAGACTCTCCCATCTCTACATCCTGCATCTAATCTCTTCTAGCCTCTATGGTATTTATATCATGATCTTCTCCCCATATTTGTCTCCTCTAGTACCATGTGTTGGAAAAGATTTCATAATACTTCCCTGTAGGCCCTTGATCTAGGGATGTGTTCTAAATGCAACTTTTAATCTATGTCTTCATGTCTTAGGTGGCACATATGGATCAGTCAACCTTAAAGGTCTCTACTAATCCTACCATGATATATAATAATTGGTAGTATAACATCTAATACCTTTGTATGAGCATGGAATATCATTATTTACACATGTGCCTAACTCTAATATACAACCCTAGAGTCAATACACCCCCCCACTATCCTCTCTCATGTAGATATAGGAGGACATGTTGGGTTACTTTGTATAATGCTAAAATTTATCATCACCATATCTAGTATATATCACTCAATGATGTACTCAAAGTACCCAATAATATAACAATGAGTCATCATATCACATATACCAAGTGTACCAAATCCTCTATCTAATGTGGATCAACCTTTCTATATGGCCTCCATGTCACTTGATCAACTCTTAGCTCTTCAATAACCCTCATATAATAACCCACATCTCCCAAATGTGGTCATTGTACCCACACATATACATTCCATACATATATAAATGTATCCTCTACTATCCTCCTCCCCATCTAGCCTATAGGGTCATAAATCTCAAATTGATCCCATGCCCACACCTATAATAGTGTGGGTGAGTATATATAAACACCACTTGCATACCCCATATGGTGTATATCCCTACATAAGTGTGCTAGTATGTATGGTCCCCATGAAAAATATGTATTAGTATCTAGAATATCTATGATCACATATAATAATCCCATTATAAATAGTCTCCCACTCTTTTCAGGTAGTGTAATACCATTGACAATAACCATTAGTACAACTATAAATGAATTTGTATCTAGATCCATAAAACTATCAATTTTTATCCCAACCCTCACCATCAAAATAAAGTCCTCCCAAAAACACAATATACTGTCACTTCCTATGCACCCTCACTCTAAAAAACATGCATCCCTCATATTGGAATCCTTAGGATCCTCTATACATCCTTGAAAGTAACAGTCATCTCACCTATCAAAAGGTGAAATGTGTTGGTCTCACTATGCCAAAACCCTACCAGTTTAATCATAAGATCCCCATCTTATATTTTATGTATTTTAGCTATATAGGCTAATAAATAACCTCCATTACCCCTAACTCATAGTCAATAAACCTCACCATTAGCTCCAGAGCTCTTGATCATCTCTCTCGCATACATAAAATTTACAATCTCTCCTACACAATTAAATGAACACTATGTTAGTCTCTTTAGCTACATACACACCATAAAATCCCACATTTATTCATTTATTATCATTGCACAACACATAAATTTACAATTGTATCCTTCTAATGATTTCACAACTATGTTTTATGAATTCACTAGGGTTTTAAATGAATTCACTATTCTTTTAGACAATTTTTCTGAAGTTTTCATTGATTTCACCATTGTGTTTTAGGAATTCTCAAACTTCTAGATGATTTATCTACACTTTTGGATGATTTCATTGAAGTTTTTGATGAATTCACTGTGACATTGGATGAATTCATTAAACATAAGCATTGACCTAATTTTTTATGATTTCATCATATACCTTAATGAATTTTCCACCATTAATGCCAAATTCATTATTTGGTGAATACTGAAATAATTTTATTTCACTTTACTTGGCATTGAATTATAATACAACTAAAACATAAAACTTGAAATTGTTACTTATTACGTCACCACTCCCTTCTAACCTTTGGTGAAATCATATGCATTCACTGTGATGCCTATTTGATAGAATCTCATAAATAAAATCTAGAAAATCCAACACAATGAAATGAATTTTCTCAAACACATCTCAAATAAACTACCTACCATATATATTCACATCCATCATTCAAATATGTTTCCATCCCATATCATTGTTTTTACATTTTATAAACAAATTTATCCACATTTCATACCAACAATTAATAAAAGTGCTAAAAACATTTATTAATGCTTGCATGTATCAATATTGTAAAGTTTTATCATACATTAGAAAATAAATATTTTTAATTTTATGGTCCATAGCTTATCATCATTAGGATATATCATTATCACATCTACTATAGTGAAACCTGATTCATGTATAACTATCTAAACACATAGTCAATGAATGATAAATATTATTATTCCAACTCACTCTTTAGAAATTATATGCCAAGGGAAAACCATTTTATACATGTTTTAAAACTTGTAAATGTTTTATCAATTTTAGTTCTTCAATTTATTAATAGTATTAATTATAACCACTTCATCATCTTCCATTCAATAATTTCAAGTGTTCATCTGCTTTCCCACCTGAACACTTAAGGGGGTATCATCACATTCATTTCTAAGTTACCTAGAAATTTTTTATCCACAATCAACACTCTACTTTATCATTATTCTTTGAAATGACATTGCTTCTTCTATTCACAATAACATTTCAAATAGGGGAAAGTGTAGAAACCTAAATTTCACCATTTAGTGTCAAAATTCACTTTGACACACTAACCAATCACCTTCCCCAATTCAAATTCAAATTAACATCATTTTTCACAAATTTATAATAATTGATTAAATTTTAATTAATTATTTATAATCATGCACATTATTTTCCTCAAATACTAATTAACAATATGAATTATCCACCTCATATAGACATCCTCCATGTTTGTCTCAACTAAATGTTGAATCATCAAACCACCTTCCTCAACTTACTCAACCAACTTATGAGTTATATTAGAATAGTTAAACCTTCTAGATGACTCAAACAAATAATTTAACCCATTCTTGTTGACTCACTCAACTAACTCCCCTTGTTTCTTAACCCATGGAATTGGTCATCATCCTCATAGATGAGGACTAATTCCTTACCATTGATTATTTAAAATATTTAAATAATCCTTAAACATTCACCTGGTCTCCCATAATCCTATAAATTGATGTGTAATCCTCCAATAAAATCATCCACCTTCAACATAATAAATCAGTATTAAATTGTCAAGGGATATGAACTTGTAGACCGAGGACGGGATTTGGCAGAGTGGCAATTCTAGTTGTGATTACATGCAGAGTGTGCCGTGGTTAGTGCTCACTATTCCAGGGTGCTGGGCAAGCATGCCCTAGCCTAACCCTAGTGTTTGATTGTGGCTGTGCCAGGGGGGAGTGAAAGCGTGTGAGGGAGGGCTGGAGCTGTGGTGTTAGCTAAAAAAAACAAAAAATTCCTATTATTGGTGCATCCTTGCCTATGCACGTGGGGGGTTTCTCTATACCAATTGTAGGTCGTAGGTGGAGTGTTATCCCTGGGTGTACTGGTCTATAATTCAAAGGTAGTGCTGGGTGCTAGGGTGGTAAAACCCTAGTGGTGGTTCCTCCTCTTTGAGACTTGCTTGCTCATCTTGGTTTGGTTGAATGGTAACACTCATTGGAGAGTCTTTAGGGGCTTGTTCTAAGATGGATTATCACTTAGCAATGGTAGGTGCAAAATCTACTTTGCATGCTTTGAAGGTTTTTGATACAAACTTGTTCTCACCAATGCTAATAATGGTTGGATCAAGATTGTTTAGTGGTACTCGGATTACGAAGATCAATGGATGTCTTGAATGATGTGAGGTGAGGCCAAAACTAGTTATCCCACTAGATATGATTGTAGAGGATATCGAATATTATTCAAAACATGCTTTGTTGTGCAAGTTTATGGGTATGTGGGTTTCATTACAATTTCTAGAATCATGGGCCCAATGGACTTGGATGCTTGAGGGAGAAATGGAGGTAATGCTTTTAACAAATAGATTTTTCATGGTATCATTCAATTGCTTGGCAGACTGCAACAAGGCTTTTGAAGGAGGACCCCATTTTCATAACCAGATTGGGCTATTTATTAAACCTTGGCACGCAGGCTTCAATCTTGCTGAAGAGTTTCCAAATTGAGTTTTGATGTTGGTTCATCTTCCAAGATTCCTTGTGGAATGTTGGTGGGATGATGTATTACATATATTGGCTTTGATGCTAGGAAAACCAGTGGGTACCTCACAATAGACTCAAGGTAAAAAGATGATGACTTTTGCTCGTATCTATGTTGAGATTGATTTAAGTAAGCCTTTGCCAAATTTGATGGATATGTGTGCGGGTTCTTACTCTTAGGTGCAACAGTTGGATTATGAAACTCTTCCTTTTTGGTGTCGACTCTGTCATGAATATGGTCATTTGCAGAGAAGATGACCAAAAGCTATACCTATGGATTCCTAGCCTTCTCAACCACCCCACAACCCCTTAGGGTTGAAAAGGGGAAAGAACCCATTCCTGGTGATGGGGATGGGGCTGATGGTTTCATTCCTGTTAAGGCTCAAAATAGGAATCAAGGTCAAAAGAGGACTTTAGAGGAAAGGTAGGAGGAATAATCTTTCAATAGATTTGAATTCTTAGATGATCTCAACCAACAAGAAGTGAATCCAAGTTTGATGAATCTGGATCAGGATGCTTTGGATACAAGACAGAAGGGCCTTCTCTCAGAAGTGACTCAGGGTCTGCAGGATATTAAGGCTTTGCAAATGGACACTGACGTTCAAATGGAAGTCTAGGGGGAATCAGTTCCTATTGCAGTAAGGAAGAAGGGTGGGGAGGATGGATCTCCTCTTGTCTTAAACATAGGTATTGAGAGGGTGAAGATGGATAAGTCTTCTTCTTCTCATTTGGGTCTTCTTCAAAAGGAGCTAAAAAAAGGAGCAGGGGAGAAGTCTTCGAAGCTTGGTAGAAAAAAAGATTTGGAAAAGATTAAATTAATAGGGGAAACTTTGGTAGAGTCAGGGTCTGTTAAGACTCTTGATTCTAATTTTTTGACCCCCTTGAAATGATCATTCTATCCTAGAATGTAAGGGGCTTGAACAATGGCCCTAAATAAAAAACTATTCGGGATCTGGTTAGAAGTCATTCTCCTGATGTTCTTTTCCTACAGGAGACTAAGGTATCAGTGGAGGGTATGTTTGGTTTAGTGCCTAAGCTTTGGGGGGGGTGGAGAGTGCCAGTGTATTGGTGCTCAAGGGTCTACAGGGGGAGTGGCTTGTTTATGGAATCCTCAGAAGATCTGCCCTCTTTGGTGGTTATCCTCGTAATCTTCTATCTCTATGATTACATCGTGTGTTGAGACGGGGGAGTTAGTTATCTTCTCCAATATCTATGCACCTAATGATCTTCAAGGTAAACAAATTTTGTGGTCCCATATCTAGTTTATCCGAAGCATGGCTCCTTTCCATTCGTGGATAATGGCTGGAGACTTCAATGCTATTTCTGAGCTGGCAGAGAAGAGGGGTGGTATTGCGAGGTTGGAGCCTTATATGATACTACTACAGGATAATATCTTAGCTTTAAATCTTGTGGATATCAAACCCATTAATGGTCAGTTTACTTGGAACAATTGGAGGATTGGGAATAACTACATTGCAGAATGACTTGACTACTTTCTGGTTTCTAGCTACTGGATTAGTGCATTGTGGTGTTCTAGATCCAAAATTTTGGGTTGGAGGGGTTTAGATCATTGGCCTATCAAGATGGCTATTTCTTTAGCTCGAGTACCTCGATCTCCTACTTTCAATTTCCAGTTAATGTGGTTGCATGACTCGTCTCTCAATGACTATATTTCTGAGTGGTGGAGGTATGGCAGACCTGCTTATGGTACAATAATGTATACTTTTGCTAAGTTACTTCAATTTGTCAAGTATCAGCTTAAATGTTATAATTAATAGTGCTTTGGAAACATTTTCTATTAGAAGACTTCTACCCAAGCTGAGTTGGATGGTATTATGAGGTTGATCAGAGAGGATGGAATGAATGAGGACTTGTTGCGAGAAGAGACTAGGGCTTTGAAAGCACTGGAAGAGTGTGAGCTACGAGAGGTCTTTTGGAAAAAAAAGGATCAAATTGAGTGGCTTCAGGAAGGGGATAAAAATAAGGATCTTTTCTTCAACTCAGTGAAAGCCAGGAGACAGGGTAATTCTATCTCTGCTCTGGTGAATGATAGGGGTGAAACTCTTTCTTTTTTCCATGAAATTACATGGGAAACTAAGCAATATTTTGCTTCATTATTCAGAGAGGACTCACAAGGGGGCTCTGATGAGGAAGCTTAGGTTCTTTCTTGTATCCCTTCATTGGTTTCTAGGGAGATGAATGAATAGCTTATGAGTAATATCATGATTAAGGAGCTCGAGGGGATTGTGTTTCAAATGAAGAGGGGGAAAGCTCCTGGCCTTGATGGATTCCTGATTAAGTTCTTTCAAGAATTTTGGGAGATTATCAAGTTGGACTTGTTGGTGGTTGTTCAAGAGTCTCATAGGAATAAATAGATGCTACGGGCCTTGAATTCTACCTTCCTTGCTCTCATCCCAAAGTGTGAGGGGGCAGATAGGATAAGTCAATTTTGGCCTATCTCTCTTTGCAATGCGATTTATAAAACTATCTCTAATTTGATTGCTGATAGGTTGAAAAAGTGGCTTAAAGTGCTTATTTCTGAAGAACAGAATGGTTTTGTGGTGGGACGTCAGATTCTAGATGGAATTGTTATTGCAACTGAAACCATTCACTATATGGCTAGCTCCAAAGATAAGGCAATGTTCATCAAACTTGATATGGCTAAGGCTTATGATTGCATTTGATGGCCCTTCTTTCAGAAGGTCCTAGGTGCTTTTGGTTTTGGGGATGAGTGGATTTCTTGGGTTATGAGTTGTGTTACCTCGGTATCCTTCTCTGTGTTAATAAATGGTGAGCACTCTGATCTTTTTGGTGCCTCTCGAGGTCTGCGGCAGGGTGACCCCCTCTCTCCTTACTTGTTTCTTCTTCTTATTGAGGGTTTGGGATGCTTGATAAAAAGGAATGTGGAGTTAGGTTTCATACAAGGGTGGGGGTGGGGAGGTGGTCTACCTTCACAATCCCACTTGTAGTTTGTGGATGACACTGCTTTGATGGGTATGGATACAATTAGGGAAGCTTCGAATATACACAAGGTATTGGATGTGTACCTTGTAGCATCGGGCCAATTGATTAATGAAGATAAGTCTTCCATCTTTTTCTTCAATACTCCAAGTTTTATTTAGAGGAGAATGGCTCACATCTTGAGATTACAAATTGGGGTGCTCCCTTTAACCTATCTTGGTATTCCCATCTCTGTTGGAAGACTTCCCAGGGAGTCTTGGCAAAATATGTTGGATAAATTTCATGTGAAAGTTAATCATTGGACCCATCACTGGTTGTCCTTCACGAGTCATGTTCAACTGCTCAAATCTATGGTGCAGGCTCTCCCCATCTATAGATGTATGATTTAGGTGGCTCATATGGGCTTTGTTAAGGAATTCCATTCCTTAGCAAGATATTTTTTATGGGCTGGTAGCTTATTGTCCTCTAAATGAAGCCTTGTCAAATGGGACATTGTTTGTAGACCCAAATAGCTTGGTAGGCTTGGGTTAAGGTAGTCATCACTGTCAGGGATAACATTGGCTGCTAAATTGTATTGGTGGTGGTGTGTGGAGTAGGATGGGATCTAGGTCAGGGCATTAGCTCAAAAATACTTCTCGGGGGTCCCTCAAATTGATATTCCTTGTTATCCCCTAGTGGGGAAAGGCTCGATGATTTGGAGTACACTCAAGAAAGGCACTGCTCTAATCAAGGGGGGTTTATTTTGGATTTGTAAAAGAGGGACTAAAGCTCATTTTTGGTCTAATTCTTGGGATGGCTTTCCTCCCATTGTGTCTCAATTCCCTAATTTGGTAAATCTGGGCTAGAGGTTCTGTGAAGTAGGATGGTCAAGGGTGAGTGACTTCAAGTCCTTTTATTCTCATGGATAGATGGTGGTGGTGAGATGGAAGAACCCTGAGGAGTGGCCTATTGTTGGTATGGAGGAGGAGTGTGCAGAGCTTCATAGCATCCTTTATCATAGGCGGTGTAGTTCCCTCCAGGAAAGGGATGTCCTTTATTGGTATCCTAATCCTAAGGGTGTCTATACTGTTACTTTTGGATATCAGGCTTTATTATTTCAACAGCTGGATGGGGTGGAGGTTCACTAGTGGAAGAAAGCATGGAATAAGCTTTCTTGGCCGAAGTGTAATTTCTTTATATGGACTTTGGCTTGGAATAGATGCTTGACATGGGATAAGCTTAGGAAGAAGGGTTTTCAGGGTCCTTCTATGTGTGTTTGGTGTGGATGTGGAGAGGAGGATTCCTCCCACTTATTTTTCTCATGTCCCATGACTCAGTAGATTTGGCATCTTTGGTGGGAGGTTTGAAAAATACCTTGTGTTCATGCATCCTCCCTGGAGGATTTTTGGAATAGTATGGGGAGACCGCCTTTGATGGCCTCTTTCCTACAAGATGTGTGGTATGTTGGGCCTTCTTTCATACCTTGGTAGATTTGGTTGGAATGCAATCAAAGAATATTTTGAGGAGAGAAGTTGTTGATTCAACAAGTTTGGCACAAAATTATGGGTATGATTCAGGAGACAGTGGAAGCTAAGTGTGATGTGGTGTTCCCTTTGGTGAAAGGGGATGCTGAGCTAGTGGATAGATTGGGTATTCAATAGTTGTCTCCAGCTTCTGCTTGTGTTAGGAGAGGAAGGCGACTGCCTCAGAAAGTTCAAAGGGGGGGAGTTGGCTACCCCCTCCGACTGGCACTTTGAAGCTCAATACTGATGGCTCTTCAAGAGGAAATCCTGGCCCTACTGGCATTGGTGGGGTTGGCAGGGACTTTTTTGGATCAGTGTTTTTTTTCTTTTCTATTTATGAAGGAGTACAGACTAACAACCTTATGGAAGGTTTGGCGATTCTCTACGCTTTGGAGAGGGATTTTGATTTGGGATGGCACAAGGTTATTTGTGAGTTTGACTCATAGGTTTTGATTAATGTGTTAAATAAATAGAAGGTTTCGAATGTTAGTTGGTAGGTGACAATGATAGTGCAACAGATTTTGCAGATGAGTTCTTTGATGGAAATGGTGTCCTTTGTCCATATCCCAAGGGAGTGGAATAGGGCAGCTGACTGTTTGGCTAAGTAGGCCTCTGAGCAGGTAGATGGATGTAATATTAATGAGTGGGAGCAGGTTCCCCGTGAGCTCCAACGTGAGTTGGAGAGGATTTTGGCTGAGGATGAGAATGATATTGGTGAAGGATAATGATGTTTCAAGATTGGTTTGAATAGTTATTTTGAGTTCCTAGGGCCCTGGCCCTTTGCTATTTTGTAATACTCTTTTCTGATTTTCAATAAAGTTTTTACCCTTTTATTTTAAAAAAAAATAGTAATAAATTGTAATTGTGAATGAAAGCCATCCAAATCATTTTGTTCCCCAAAATGTTGCTCAATTCTCTTTGCCTTGAAAAGGTTTGAGCATCCACATTTAGCATTCAAGATCAAATCTATATTTGACCACAATGAAGAAGGTGAAAAATAATTCACATTAGTAAGCATTATTTATTTATCACTTTCTTTCATTTTATTCTTTATCTTTTAAGTTAAGTTTGGATTAGATTTAATTATTGGATTTATTGGCTAACTTGTATTCTAAACTTTCCACTTATACAATTTTCACTAGGAGAAGTAAAAGGAAAACTCTAAAGCACTCAAAACATAGGTCAAATAAAGAATTATATATTACCATATCAATTCATTAACTGTATACACATAACAAAGGAACACAATTATGAAATCACACTATGTGGGAAAACTATGTGTGGTTTGATTTCCCTCATCAGAGTATTTGATGTGAAGCTAGATTCTAGTATTTGACATGGGTGATTGGGGTTATTTCATCCAATTAAACTTCCCCCCATTTTTAATGGTTTATAACCCACATAAAGAAATCTAGGGTTTTAATATAATAGAGGTCAATTTGTTCAAATGTGCACATTATTAGGGTGTGTAATTGAAAACATAAAGAAAGCAAAGACATTTATATATAAACATAGAGTCATTATGTTTCACTTATACACATGTTATTTATGACCAATGAGTTAGTATAGACTAAAGATAATGACTTGATACTATAAAATTAACCCAACATAGACTAGTTCTTAAACTGAGTGTACCAAACATATGTTTATCTATATTTTTCACATTTAGAATATAATCATATTTAGATAGTCAACAAAAAAATCTAAGTATAATGATATTTTTATTATCTTCATATTTAACATATTCCCTTATTAAATTAGAATAATCAATTTTCAATGATTTACACGTATATGTATGATTGAGCACCTTATTTTATAATTTGAATTATATTTAAAAGTTAAATTTTAATGGGATTAATCTAACCCATTAATACAAATTAGGGTAATTTTGTTTTGGTGAAATCATATACATATTAAATAGTGAAAATCCCTTGGTCTTACCGTAGAGTTTCAAAATTTTGTCTTTCATATCTATTTTCCCCCATATTAAAGATAATTAATCTTTTCATCTTTAGATATAGCTTTATGAATCCATGCATTATCCCATCCTATGACACCTAAGAGGGCTAAATACCTTGTAAATTTGAGCTGAAGTGTTAGAATAAGTGGGAACCATATAGAGCATAATCAAATTCATATTAATACATTTAAATTTATACAATGATTTTTTTCTTCTTTTGGTGATGTAATTATTCATGATATGTACAAATAGATGTTTGTGTTGATCATCCTTCATTGGAACATGATAACCAATACAATCAAAATGAAGATAATGATAAGAATAATTATGAAGGATTAGATACAATTTATCCCACTAAAATTAATGTGATAGTTGGTGACCAAGTTAAATTCTTATCTAAACTCTGTCAATGTCTTGAAGAAATGGGTAGAGTTGTCAAATTTATTATAGCATATAAAATATGCACAAAAATCTAATCTTGATACATATCAAATACAATAATATCCCTTTACTAATATAAATAAATTAATTTAATCTAGTGCCTCTACATGAGGTATTCAAACCACTACTATCGATATTATTACCATTCCCACACCTTCAAAAACCTATATGAAATCTACACAAAATGTGGGGGAGTGATAAGATTTTAGTATATTTAAATGCTTAATAATACATTGGAAACCTTAACCATATCTAGGATGGACATGCACATTCCATTTCCAACCTTGACTAATTCACATTCCATTGAGTAATCTATTACAAATTTGCATACTAAGGTATTGCAGTTAGAGAAAGGTGTTTTAAGAGCTAGTCATACCATGGATTCACACATATTACTCCATAACCTATTAGATCCTAAGATAGTAGCCTATCCTTTGAATATATGCTTCATAACTATAAATATTCAATTGTATGAAGTTAAAGGTGATCCTAAGTAATATATTAGATTATTCCTTGTATATTTATTGGATTACATATACATGGATGAGTTATTAACTAAGTTATTTCCAAGAAGTCTTAAAAAACATACATTGAGATGGTTTTTTGACATCCCTCTTAAATCCATGAGAGAATTCAACCCCTTGGCCAACAAATTCTTAGAAAATGTTTTCATCAACATTGATGAGAAATTATCCCATGGAGGAATTTGTAAGCTAAAGCAAAGATAAAACAAATAAATTAGTTTGTATTTCAATACAAGACCATGCTATAAAAGATGACCAATGCCATGGATGATAATTCACTACAATATATTTTCAATTTTTTTATACCATTACTCTATTAATTAATCATTTTCAAGAGATTTAAAAATTTTGATGAGTTATGTCGCATATTGAGGGATGGAAAAGTCAAGATAATTGATTTGAATAAACTTAAGTATACATAAAATCCTATAACTACCTCAAAAATGAAGTTTTAAAGCAAAAAAATAATGAGGTCAAACCAAGCGATAACAAGAATGAGGTGAATACTATAGTCATTACAATATCACAAGTTGTGAACTAATTATAATTGATAAGTCACCAAAGAGGTAGTTTTCAAGATCACCATTACCTCTCCATGTGCTTCTAAATATTGTAGTACATTCAATGAATAGTTATTTCAAGTTAAGACATTAGATACATGATCTTATAAATGACATCATTATCCATTTATGTACCTGCATGGAATAATATATTAGTGTAGGTTTTTATTTTTCCCTATTTATTAATTAGGGAAATTGTATTTCTTGTGCTACATGGAGTTTTCCTACCTTTGTGGGATAGGCTAGCTTATGTGGAGGTGTGTGTCATAGATGTGCCATAGGTGTCATAAGAATGTCATAAGTAACTCCCTTGATGGGAGTTACTTCTCTATTCTTAGCACCTTGTCACCACCTTTCATGGAGGAGTTACATTCTATTCTTGGGGTGCCTTGTCCACCTTTTGTGGAAGAGTTACTTACGTACTCTCCTATTTGTATTCCTCACTTTGGCCATCTCATGCTAATCAGATTTTGGTTTTCTCCATTTTGTCTTGTGAAATTTAGTATCTTGTGTAATTTCAAATTGCTTTAGCATCTATGTGGTGTGCACTTGCTTCATCTTGTGTGATCATGTCTCCATTGCATTCGCATTATCCAGATTCTGGCAACAACTCTGATATGGTATCAGAGCTACTCTGGTAATCATGTGTCTAGGTATGCTAGTAGTTTATTTTGAAATTCTTACTTTGATTTCCTAGTTTAACTCGGTTGCATTTGAGAGTTTTGGTAGAGTTTCTTGAAAACTCATGCAAATTCATACGGAAATTTGAGTTAGCATTTGCCAAGACATTTTGTCTAGATCTATGGTTTTCTTCAGCAAGGCAGAGGAATTTTGGTTTTGTCATTCTGCAGGAAGAGAAAAAAAAAGGAATCTCTGCATTCTGTTTGCTTTTTATTTGTGTGACGCCACCTTCTGGTAGAAAGAGGTGAAGCTGCCCAGACCAGGTGCCTACCACTTAAGGGGCTGCCCACTCACAACTTCTGTGCCAACTTCCTTTCTTCCAGCATGCCAAGTAGCTGAAGCATCCTTTCCAGCCATGCCAAGCAGCGAGCAGTCATTTGTACGGCACCCAAGTCTACTTTTTTTTGTTTTTTTGCAAAAAAATAATTTCAGAACTGCGCCTTTCTTTTGGACGCTATTTGTTGTTGTGTTGCTATCTAGAAACAAGCTTTTGTGCCTCCTTTTTTGGTGAAGATATTCTGCCATGCCAAGCTTCTGCTACTTCCTTCCAGCAAGGTGCCTCAACAGGCCGTATGGTCCAGCACAGGTCTGATTTTGTTTGTCTTTTCTGCTGCAAATTTGGACTGCTGTATTTTCTTAAAAAATGCACCCTCCTCTTGTTTGGCGTCCCATGTGGACCTTTAATCACTTTGCCATTCTGTCCATTCTATCTTTAACCAAAATGTTTTAGTGAAAATTGATTTGTCAAAACAAAAATCAGTCAATTTGACTGAGTATTAAGGTTTTTAGATAGTTTGGTAATTTTGGGGGTTTGAATTTTAACTTGTATCTTCGACCTACGAAGACGAAGGGTGAGGCTCGGGTTGGCAAGAGGCCAATTCCCCCTCACACAAACCTATTTTAGATTTCTCATTCTGTGTCAAATCCAACGAGTGGTTGGAAGACCACTTTCTCTCCCATAACATGCATTTTTTTAATGTTTTAGTGCTTTTTTTTGCAAAAACACTAGTTTACGGGAAAATTGTACCTTTAATATCTTGCATACGGTAGCTCAATTTTGGGTGCCATTTTTTGCAAAAGTGTTTATAATTGAATTTTCCATAGTGTAGACTTGTTAATTGTTAAAAATGCACTAGTTTATAAAGTGCCAAAAATTTGGGTCTCTCAAGACACATTTTTCGCTGAGTTCGACGCCCTGTTTGCTTTAGTCTTGCACTGATTGCTCTAAGACGCATTTTAAGCTGAGTCCAACATATTTTGATCATGCACTTGCATATTTGGGGGAGGCTCAATATTTGGGGGGGTGTGATTTCTTTTCACAACTTGTAGATCTTTGCTTTCATTCTCCTTTCTGCATAATTTCACAACTTGCAATCAACACAACTTCACCTAAATTCAGCTAAAAATAGTTTATTTTCAACTTAAACCTCTAACACCCTTCAACTATCATGAATTGAAGGTTAAAATGTCAATCATTCTTAGAAGTAAAGGGTATCACCATGGGTACTGAAGTAGAACCCAACACTGATGCTGAAAAGGTCAAGTGGTACAACCGTAGTGATGAAGCCTTTGGAATACTGAGCTTGTCTGTGTCTCCAGAACTTCTCTTCCATATAGAATCCTCTCAGACTCCCAATGACATATGGGACACCTTATAAAAGTTATTTGGGAAGCTTGATGAGATGAGAGGTCCTGAGCTCGAAAATGAACTCATAAGTCTAAGTCCTAACAACTTTGACACCCTACAAGACTTCTTCACTAATTTTAAGGCCCTTATATTGCAATTTAAAGAATGTGGGATAGAGAAGAAAGATGATCAAATCATACTTTCTATTCTCGCAAAGTTAGGTCCAATCTATTCAATCTTTGTCTCCACTTTCCATGCCACAAAAAGTGCCCTTGACACTACATGGAAAATGCCTTCTTTGGATTCATTCATTGCCAACTTGACTAGGGAGCAAGATAAGCTAACTAAAATGGGCACAGTGAAGTCTACTCAACCCCAAGCTTTGATAGCTAGAAATGGCAAGGACAAGACTTCAACAAAGGAGAAGAAGAAAAAGAACAAAGACCAGGAAAAGAAGAAAGAAAACACCAATCCTGCCAAAAACAACACTAAGACTTCATCTTCCAATGCTAAACTGAAGAAGGAGAAGGTTAAGTGTGCCTATTGTAAAAATATAGGGCATGATGAACACAAATGCATGAAAAAACAAATAGATCACCTAACTCATCTTCTAGAGAAGAAAAACATAGGTGTTCTTGAGTCCATCAAGAAGAATTCATCTACCCAAGATTCTACTAAGGCAAAAGGCAAGGGTAAGGAGAAAGAAAAGGGCAAGGCTCTTGTAGCTACTGCAGATTGTACATCTTTATGGGTCATTGACTCGGGTGCTTCTCACCACATGGGCTCTTCACTAGCTGAGTTTTCATTTTTAGAGCCTTGTAGCATGAATTCAATTAGTTTGGGTGATGACACATCAGTTTCCATTGCAGGGAGAGGGTCAGTTGAAATGGAAGGAGGAACATTCAATAATGTTCTAACTATTCCTTCTTTTTCAACCAATCTCCTATCAATGTACCAAATCAATCACATTGGTCAGGGCATGAGATTTGAGTTTTCACCAGATTTAATGGCTATTAGGGAGTTGCATAGTGATATTATAGTGGCAGTGGGTAGGGCAGATCACCAAGCTAGGTTATACACCTTCTCACATTTTGCATCAGATTCTTCTCTAATAGCATTATTGACGCATTCAGATGGAGTTAGCAAATTATGGCATGAGTGGTTTGGCCACCTTAACTACCACTACCTTGAGCAACTTTGCAAACATGACATGGTTATTGGCTTGCCTCATGTCCAATTCTCAAAAGGACTTTGCGAGGGGTGTTCCCTTGGGAAGCATCCCGAAGCAAAATTTGACAAAGGTAAAGCTTGGAGGGTTTCACAACCTTTGGAGTTAGTCCACAGTGATGTATCAGGACCCTTTCCCAAACCATCTTTCACAAGGGCCAAGTACATCCTCACTTTCATTGATGATTTCTCTAGGTACACTTGGATATATTTTCTCAAACAAAAGTCTGAAGTGTTTGAAAATTTTCTAGACTTCAAGGCTCTTGTTGAGAAACATAGTGAGAAATCCATCAAGGTTCTTTGAACTGATAATGGAGGGGAGTATGTTAGCATCAAGTCTGAGTAGTTTTACACCACAGAGGGGATTGATTTGCAGTGCACAATCACTTACAGTCTTTCACAGAATGGAGTTGTAGAACGCAAGAATAGGTTCTTGAAAGAGATGGGTAGCTGTATGATTCACTCCAAATCCTTAGTACCACATTACTGGGCTGAAGTAATCAATTGTGCTTGCTACATTCAAAACAAGGTTCCTCACAAAGCTTTGAAAGGGATAACACCCTTTGAAGCTTGGCATAAAAGGAAACCTGATGTTGAGCACCTTAGAGTTTTCAGATCCCCAGCCATGGCCTGCATTCCAAAGAAGAAATGCAAAGCTATGGAATGTTAGTCCAAGCCTTGCATCTTTATAGGATATCCAGATGGCATTAAGGATTATCACCTTCTAGATCCAGTCACTCATGAGTTATTCATCGAGAGAAGTGTCCACTTTCAGGAGAGTCCTAGAGACTCAACACTTGACACTTCTTCTCCCTCATCAGATCTACTTCTTCATGATGATTCCTCATCAGATTCAAATCAGCCATAATAGGTTCTTGAGCCAGCGACATCTTCTTCTTCTTTGAGTTTAGACAGAGAGGATAGTGATGTAGAGTCATCCACCTCTAGTCAGTCAGAGGATGAGGAGTTAGCACCTGACTCACCCACTTTCAGGCTGCTTTGGGCTAGACAGACACTTAAGAGTGCTGGCACTTGGGTAGGAGATCCCATAGATGACAGACGTACTAGGGGGATTTTTAGAGAGATCCACATGCCTTCTTTGCTTCAATTTTAGATCCACAGACTTTTTGAGAGACATTAGGGGTACCTGAGTGGGATAATGCTATGGAGGAAGAATATTCTTCCTTAATCAAAAATCACACTTGGGATTTGACTTCACTTCCTAAGGGAAAAAATATGGTTAGATGTAGGTGGATATATCAAACCAAGTTTGTAACAGATGGGTTGGTTGATAAGTACAAGGCATGATTGGTCACCAAGGGTTTCTCACAGGTGGCAGGCATTGACTACTCAGAGACCTTTGCACCCATTGCAAAGATGATTTCTATTCGACTCACCTTGGCTATTACCGCAACACATGGTTGGGATGTGCATCAGATGGATGTGAAGAGTTCCTTTCTTCACGAAGACTTAGAGGAGGAGATCTACATGGAGCAGCTACCAGGATTTATTCCAGATTCTTCCTTAGTATGCAGACTTAGGAAATCTATCTATGGCCTCAAACAGGCCCCTCAGGCTTGGTATGCCAAGATGGATTCTTTCCTTCTCACAACGGGTTTCACTAGGTGCCATTCTAATCCCAATGTCTACTTCTTATGGTAGGATGATTTGCTCTTGATTTTGGTTCTATTTGTTGATGACCTTTTGATCACCGAGAGTCCTTCATCGGCTATTGCAATGGTGAAGTCATCTCTCCAGGATAGATTTGATATGATAGACTTGGGTTTGTTGCACTACTTCCTTGGCATTGAGATCTCACAGTCATATTCAGGGATTTCTCTTACACAACCTAAGTATGCTCTTGACTTATTGGCTCAGTTTCACATGGCTGATTGCAAGCCATCTCTGACTCCCTTTCTATCAGGAGTCAAGCTTGAGGCTGATTTTTCTTCACCATTAGTTGATGCCACTCGGTATCGACAACTTGTTGGTAGTCTCATCTACTTGACTCACACCAAGCCCAACATATCATATACAGTGGGACTTGTCTCCAAATTTATGCAAGAACCCCATGAGCTGCATTGAAAAGTAGCTAAGAGGATCTTGCATTACATACAGGGTTCACATAGATACAGGATTCATTATCTATTTGGCATAGAGGTTGACTTGGTTGGATATACAGATTCAGACTGGGCTGGCAATTCACAGACTCGCAAGTCCACTTCTGGTTATAATTTCTCTCTAGGTTCTATTCCTATTAGTTGGTCTAGTAAGAAGCAAAATGCTATTGATATATCATCCATAGAGGTAGAGTACAAGGGAGATTTTAATGTAGCTACTGAGCCTATTTGGCTTTAGGGGATACTTTCTAAGTTTGGCATTCCTATCAGGTAGCCCACCATCATTTATTGTGACAACCAGAGTACCATTTAGATTTTCAGGAATTCAGTTCAGCACCAGCAGACCAAGCACATATAGATTCACATGCATTTCATTTAGGAGCTTATTCATAGTCAAGTCATTGACTTGATATTTTTCCAGTCTTCAGAGCAGGTTGCAGACATCTTCACCAAACCTTTCACTGAGAGCAAGTTCATTCATCTACGAGCTCTTCTTGGGGTGCGATCTAAATTTGTAGCAACATCATCTTTAGGGGGGCCTTCTTGCCTCTTCTTTCTTTTATGTCTCTCTTTTGGGGGGGGGGGAGTTTTTTTCCTACGGGTTTTCTCCTTTTCTCTATCTTATGGGAGATTTCATTTGTACATGGGTACCTCATCAGGCCTAGTTGCTGGGACCCATTTTATATTTCCACACTACCCACATAAGCTGCGTTTATGGGGGGGTATTATTGTAGGTTTCTATTTTTCCCTATTTATTAATTAGGAAAATTGTATTTCTTATGCTACATGGAGTTTTCCTACATTTGTGGAATAGGCTAGCTTATGTAGAGGTGTGTGTCATAGATGTGTCATAGGTGTCATAAGAATGTCATAAGTAACTCCCTTGATGGGAGTTACTTCTCTATTCTTATCACCTTGTCACCACCTTTCATGGAGGAGTTACATTCTATTCTTGGGGTGCCTTGTCCACCTTTTGTGGAGGTGTTACTTATGTACTCTCCTATTTGTATTTCTCACTTTGGCCATCTCATGCTAATCAGATTTTGGTTTTCTCCATTTTGTCTTGTGCAATTTAGTATCTTGTGTAATTTCAAAATTGCTTTAGCATCTATGTGGTGTGCACTTGATTCAGCTTGTGTGATCATGTCTCCATTGCATTCGCATTATCTGGATTTTGGCAACAACTCTGATATAATATTGATCACAACACAATGAAAATAAATTTTTTAAGTTTTTAGTGATTGCTTCACTAAACATGAGTCAATAGAAACCAAGGACAATCCAAGGGTATACCATGCATATAACATGAATCCTCCACTAATGGCGTATAATAATCTATTAGATTTTATCATTGCTATAATCAATGATATTCCATCTCAACAAAATATGATTACATTTGATGAAAAAGTGATAGTTGATGATTATTTAAATTTTCGTGCATTATTAATACACACATAAATTGACAAAAAACATATATACAATGTTATGATTAATAATATCTCAAGTGAGAAATTTTACACAATGACACTTATCCAAAATTTTGGATACACACTAGATGATTTAGAAGATACAACTAGATCAATTAAAGGATTCTATGGATAGATACATAGTACATTGGGACACATAATATTACCTCTTCAGGTATGATCATCCATATTAGCCACACATTTATTAATACTATATAATAATGGAGTATCAACATGTTGTTAGGGTGCCAATGAATGTAGATAATTCTTGTAGTTCCATCTTAAATACGCCAATGGCTAAATTACATATATTGAAACACTGGTTATAGTTATAGGAGTATGATGTGTGTATCTTATCCAATAAATTATATCTCCACCTCTACCCCCACCATCACTATGATTGGTTAAGACACATATTTAGGATATTTATTTATAGATAAATGGTACACATATTCATGATCATTATTCAGAGATAAATGACACATATATTCAAGAACAACATACATGGTAAATTATTACACATATATGATATCTATATGGAACCAGCTATTCCACATCAATTATGTCAAATATTTACATAGATACTATAGAGGACATTATCCTCTATATCACATACTCAATTAATACCATAGAAAATTCAACATGTTCCATAGTGAACACAAGCATTGAGACACCCTCTTATTACATAATAGATACCATATAGTCCTCAACCTTATAGAGCCACTCACCATACCCTAACTTCCATAAACATTGAGTATGATATGAATGGTATACCATGTGACTCTATTATATTTTAACCTATCTCTAGTTTATACATGTGATCCATGATATAGTATCCCTCCATGACTTAATACTATCACCTACCACGAGCCACCCTTTGAGTGCATTATTAATTAATTTTTCCCAAATGTTAAATATTCTAAAAATACAAAAAAATTAAATAATTATAAAATTAAAAAACATTCAACTATTTAAATAATCCAAAATTAGGACCTTAACATGACATGATGGCTAGTTTACAATTTTACATATGTTATTTATCACATGTTTGGTAGATGGCATATTATTTCCATACACATGCATTTCATGGTATCTGAGTGTTACGTAGGACATGCAAGCTACACATGGACATTCAAATATTGGTTCTCCCTCTAGCTATTGGCCACACTTGGGGCATATTATTCCACATGTTTCACTATTACATGTTATATCTTATTATGACCTTTGTACCATGTTGAGCCACTTATATTTATTACACATGGCTTGATAGTTATTAATTTATTGTATAGTAACACATGTTATGCCATTTTACTATGACATTACATATGATTGGTGTATATTATTTCCTTGTTCTATGCTCCATTGATGTTGTTATTATTCTACATGATAGATAAATTTGTATGTAACTATTGTGTGTGGCCATTGTATTTTATTGATGTGATATCCATTAATTTCCCTTATTTGGGAAATTTTTATTTCTTCCTATGTGTGGCTTTATCCTTTAAAATTATGGCATCTTATGTCCCTTGAATGTGGCCCTTTTGGCTGATGTGTGTAAAATAACACTTGTATTTGATGAGCATTTTGATATTGATGGATGCCATGATCTATATCATGCACTATTATTGTGTAGTTTTATTAAAGATACTTATATTGCATGTTTCATTGATATACCTATTTATACATGGAACTTATTTTCCTTGCATTCCATATATTACATATATTCCTTGATTATTACATAAATTACTATGATAAAATATTATCCACATGATC